>CM042016.1:15862706-16580206 GCA_023525715.1 Cichorium intybus | reverse complement strand
AGATACATTGAACAGAGGTGGCTGAAGCTTGATAACAAATTTTCCTCACAACAATTCATCAATTCTTCCCTAAAATCCCAACTCAATCGCCTTGATTCAATGCATCTGGATCAAATTAATCAAACTTGGACCAAAACTGTAATTTGGATACAAAAGTACTGTAGGGATGAAAGATTTGAAAGTTGAGGTGGGATTACGCCGGAGAGTTGATTGGAGTCAAGATAAAGGAACTCAAGGGAAGTCAGTTGGCCGAGCTCCGGCGGAATATGTCCAGAAATGGAGTTTGAAGAGAGATCTAGGAGACGGAGGTGCGGGAAAGAGCCGAACGACAAATTTGGTCCTTGGAAACGAACGTGGTTTTTGTTTATTTTTTCTTTTTTTTAATTCATTAAATAAATAATACATAAAAGAAAAATGAAAAAGAAAATAAAAAGGGTATATTGGTCATTTTACCTGGCCAATGGACCAAGAGTGTAAGCAAAAGTGTAATTCAGGGACCTTGAGCGTGAAAAACCAAAAGGATGACCAAGAGTGAAATTTCATGCAAATCACAGGGACCAAAATTGTAATTTACTCTATATAATATTTTAAACTTAAGATTTTTGTGGACCCCACTATAACATCGTTTCATGATTTCATTGCGAAATATATGATCATGAATTGTGTAGAAAGACAAAAAGATGACAATATTATTGAAATTATTTTAGTTATTTTTACGATTACCTCAAAATCAAAAATCAAAATATTTATTAGAGTATCGTAAACGTTTTTTCAAAATTTTTTTACTTTGAAAAAACTATGTAGATTCTTGCTCCAAAGTGTGAGAGGTTTTGGCCAAAATTTTTCATCGAAACTTGTAAATTCATAAGCTCTTGAATACAGAATTTTTCAACATTTTGACAAGTCTCATTAATTACATATGTTGTTAAATGTACCGATTTGGATAATAAACAATAAGATGATATAAAATAATATTTATGAATTTAATAAATATGTTGATGAAAAACTATACTATTGTAAAGATTCTTTAAGATTTTGAACTATGTTTATGATTCACCAAAAACGTAACTAAAAGGTTCTACTACCACGAATGCTTTTAACGTTGTCAACTGGTTATTCGAGAGATCACACAACGAACGAAAACAAAGAAATACATTTAATAAAATAATTATTTCTTTTATTTATTTTCAATAGAAAACGAACACATGATTCGGATTGCTGGAATTTCAAGTATGTCTAGTGAGCTGAAAATTAACCATTATAGTTTGCTAATTTAAAATTTACTTGGTGAATGAAAATGGCCAACCCAATAACAACCAAAATAAATGATTAACCGATTAATTATTTTTCTCAATTAAGTTAACATTGAAAAATGCTGGTAGATTAACTAATCATACAAAATATTGATACGTTCTGGTCAAATTAAGCACGGTAAACTCCTACAAGATATCGCTATTTCTTGCATGTAAACCAAAGCACATTAATATTATCAAACCAAAAACCAAAGTGCAATGCCGATTCAATGTACAATGCCCCACTTTTCTCGATTTCCAAAATGAATATGACAATAGTGGGCCATTTAGTTACAAAACTGCCAATAACAACGCTTTTTAGAAAAAAGAGTCCCCCTGGTTGTTCTTTATTTCTTGAGTAAACCTCAAGAATGGTTTTGTTATACACTTTTGGGGGTCCAAAGGTTAGATGGTAATTTTAAAAAACCAACATCTAAAAACTAACCTCGTCAAAGAGAGGGACAAAACCTGCCTATAAGGATGGTTTTTCTATGCAGTTTTGGGTTTTGTCCAAGGGTAAAATGGTCATTTTAAGAACAATGCTATAATAAACCATTTTACTTTGTACTTCAATCCATTGATCTATTACAACATTCTACTTTGAACAATGCTATAATAAAGCAGTTAAACAAAAGTAAGATGCTATTATATATAGATTGAATAAATGTACGTTGCTATTTTTATACTTGTTCAGGAGAAACCTGCATTTCTTGACATGACAACGCCCCCAACGGTTTCCACCAGTTGTCATGGAAGTGACATGGAGTCCTTCTTTGCATATTGGTAGGTATTTATCTAAAATATCCATCTAATAAAATTTTAGTAGCAGCAACGGTCCATTGAATCAAGCATTTTCAAGTAACTGAATGAAGTTAAAAGGTTTTAGGTCATAATTTTTATTGCAATGTGACCAAGTTAAGTGTAAAATCACCTGATATAACACTATGAATGAATATATAGAGTGAGTCAAAATAGAAATATACTGAGGAATGTGATCCTATGAGACATTATTAATTAGCGGGCTTCTTCATGGCCATAGTCGGTGCAACCGCTGAAGTGCTTCTTTGATATGATGAGAATAATGTTTTAGGAAGGTATATATAAGTTGTCGAATTGATGATGTAGAAACTGACAATTTGGATAACGATGGTTTGAAGTGAATATACATAAACATACATGAGATCCTGTTACGATCCCACATTGGTAGAAAATAAATTCTATTAGTGGCTTATAAGTCTAAGTGTCCCCTCCTCCTACAAGCTAGCTTTTGGGAGTGAGTTCTACACTTGGGCTTATGGCGTGATACGGGCCTAGTATGGGATGGGTTCGTATCAATTGGTATCAGAGCCGTCCCCATCTTTCGAGGTTCCAACCCTTGGAGTGGTGGCCTACGGAGTGGTGGCTTGGACACGAAAGGAGGGTGCCAACCGTGACCAACATAGCCGTGACCAACAAGGACGTTGGATCTTCAAAGCGTGGGGTATTGTTACGATCCCACATTGGTAGAAAATAAATTCTATTAGTGGCTTATAAGTCTAAGTGTCCCCTCCTCCTACAAGCTAGCTTTTGGGAGTGAGTTCTACACTTGGGCTTATGGCGTGATACAGGCCTAGTATGGGATGGGTTCATATCAGATCCGACCATTGCGGTACGCAAAAAGGTAGTTTTGCCCCCTGTAACAAATCAAACCTACATCTACATCCACCAACAAAATCGAATTGTTTGTGTGTGACTATAATCGAAAACCAGAAAGAGATAGAGAGAGTTTTGTGTCTGTAATCGGAAAATAATGAGAGATTAACGAATTTTCTGTAGAACCCATTGACGCTTCTGATATTACAGCTGCCGAATGTAAGAGAAACAGAGGGTTTGGATTTCTGATATTTCACGAGAAGACAGGGGAAGAAATTAATGATGTTGCTGATTTTATGGGATTGGGAATATCAATATGAGATCTCATATATTAAAAGACCCAAACAATATTTACAAACACCTAAATCCGGACAACGAGGTGCAAGGCCAAAAGACAAAATCAACACCACTAACCGACTATACGCATGTAAGAGGGATCAGAATCCATTTCAACCAGTCCATCTTAATTTGTTACTTCAATGCTTAATCCAGATGAAAGCATTAGATTTGATTTATTCTTCAACACTCCTAAGGGTCGGGTTAGATCTCTTGAATATTTTTTTTTCAAGCCCTCCAAAGCCACCATAACGTGCTGTAAACGATGATCCATAATCTTTTTTTCTTCTTCGGACACACCCCCCAGGTGACCACCGAAACCAGCAGCTCATCCACCGTGGAATACCCAGTAATTCAGACTTCACACCATTAGCTTATGTTCTCATATACCCTTCTTGCAAAGCTACAATCCACTAACACATGATCGTGACTTTCAATACCTCCATTGCAGAATTCACAGGTTAAGGTCGATTATGTTTATAAATTTATTGTAGTTAATAGTTAGGTTTGTATTTCTTATGTATATTTGACACGGAGGTGGTCTTATATGGACTATGATGTTGAACGAAAAAGCTTGTAATCGTATGGGAAATATTTCTTAAAAATATATTTGCATTAGGGAAAATGACTTATACAATGGTAAACCGATATTTAGCATGGAACCGAAGTTTTGGATAATAACTATGTATTTCCTTTCATTGTAAAGATTTAAAATAAATGTGATATGTTGTCCGTAACTCTTTATTTTGTAGATTAATATGAGATTTTGTGAGTTATATGATATTCTTTTATACACAATCGTTTATAAAGCCACTTAGGAGAATATCCAAGCCATGTAGGCGAATATGCAAGCCACTTAGGAGAATATGCAAGCCACATAAGCAATGCCAATCCACTTTGGAGAATATCCAAGCTACGTAGGCAATGCCAAGCCACTTAGTCGAATATCCAAGTGTAACACCATGTTCCCTTTTTGGTAAGTGTATATGTGTTAATCTTAGTATGATTAAGATTAACCAGGTTGTCATATGTGTTAGGGTGGTTAGAAACCCTTTTAGATGAAGTTTAAGTTGTAATATATCAAAAAGAGGTTACACGGGTCAGTTGTATATACTTGTGGTTTTACAGGTATGCAGGGACTGTTGTGTATGAGTACTTTACAGTCATGATGTCTAGCCTTATGGCCAATCAATTGGGTTTAATCACCCAAGATATGTTGTGGGAACTTGTATGGTTCATGCAGACCTTAGTGGTCAAGTGAGGACCTGTACAGTTCCAAAATATACGGCCTTTGTGGCTAGGATTATATGGCCTTTGTGGCTATGAAATTGGATCTAGTGTCCAAATATATGACCTTTGTGACTAGAAGTATACGGCCTTTGTGGCTATCAAACTGGACCCAGTGTCCAAATTATATAGCCTTTATGGCTAGGAGTATACGGCCTCTTTGGCTAGGAGATTAGATTTGATATTCAAATCATACGGCCTCTGTGGCTAGGGGATTGGATTGATATCCAAATTATATAGCCTTTGTGGCTAGGAGTATACGGCCTCTGTGGCTATGAGATTGGATTTGATATTCAAATCATACGGCCTCTGTGGCTAGGAGATTGGATTGATATCCAAGTTATACGGCCTTTGTGGCTAGGAGATTGGATTTGATATCCAAATCATACAGCCTCTATGGCTAGGAGATTGGATTGATATCCAAATATACGGCCTTTGTGGCTAAAAGGTTGGACATAATTGTTTGACATATAAGGCATTTATTCCTATGAGATTGGACTTAATGGCCAATGTATATATATCAGCCTTCGTGGCTAGAAGGTTGGATTTGATTGCCCAACATATGTGATTAAAGCTTTTGTGCTGATACTACAATTGGGATATTGGTAAGTCTTAGTGACTCGAAACCGTAGAGGTTGAGAAGAAGATAGATATAAAGTCCTTGTGGCTTACGATCAGAGAATTCATAGAATGAAAGAGTCCGTGTTGGAAGTCAGTGTGACAGAGTACCGTGTAGCAGTACCAAGTTGTCATTTAGGTGTATACTTGTGTTACTTATAATACATTGTGCTTGTTTATTAGTTGCTTAGATATCGGGAGATACATGTGTAACTACATAAAGAGTACTTGTACTTATTGATAATGAAATATAGCTAGTCCGATATGCTTATATTAACCCGTACTTATAAGTTGTTGCAAGGAATAACTATACCCACGAGTTGGGTGATATATTACATTGTAAATAAGTTATTCATGCCATTGTGTGTTGCTCACTAAGCTTTGTAGCTTACGTGTGTGTGTGTGTTGTGTTATGTGCAGGTTAGCAGTTGTAGCGCCCGGCTTGGTGACACTTCGTTTTTATTTCTTCTTTTTATAATTTATTTAGCACGTTTTATTTCATTTTTAGTATAAATCGTATGCATATTTTCTATTTTTTTATTTTTATATCATTCGGGGATACTTTTTAGTCTTTTGTGTTTAAATGTAGATATTATTGAATACTAGCGGGAGCGGGATGAGCCAAACGGGAGATTATAGCGGACGGAGCGAGATTATATTTTGAGGCGTGAAATTTTTGGGAACTCAGAATCTTTTAGCGGGCTTGGACTTGAAGCAAACATTTGGACCAAGAATGACTATTTGGGCTCATTTGGGTTTATCTAGCCCAAATGGGGGTTGATATGGGCCAAAAACCGGGTATTTCCCAAAGAAGAAAGAGATAAAGAGCCCTTTTTACGAGTTAGACCGGATCAGGCCCAAACTGGGTCTTCTACGCAGTCACGCGACCCGCGTGACTTTTTGTACTACGTTTGCGAGACCCGCGCAAATGGTGCAGAGGGTCAATTTTGTCATTTCAAGTGTGGGTCTACTATATGGGGCATGGAAGCAAGGGTTTTCTCAGATATTCTACATCAGATTTCAGAGGGAAAAACATGGAGAACACATTTGAAGCTTTGGAGAAAAGATTTTTGAAGATTTGTTCATCATTTTCTACACTTGGTTTGTGATTTAGTTACACTTTATGTTTGATACATCTTATTACATTTTGATGCTTGTTCTTCTAGCCATGCTTGGCTAGAAATCTCATTTTCAATATTGGGTGTTAATCTTTGAGCAACTAGAACATCTTGAATGGTTTTATGAGTTGAAGTTCATCCATGTATGAAATCATTGTTTGAAAATCTATGATTGTTCTTGTGTTTATTTCCATGGTTTAAATGCTTGAATAATTATTGTTAATTACTTCCTTAATTACGTAATTGATTTTAAAAGTAATTTGGTAACAAATGATTTTTATGGATGCTTATTATCTCATAAATAATCATAAGATTTTATTCTCTAAAAATTGAAGTGCAAGCTTTTGTAACTTTTGTTTAGGATTGGTGACTCTTGGAATTTAATGCTAATCAACTTATTTGAATCAAATGCTTATTTGAGTCATGATTTTGATCAAGACAGATATTAAGAGCTTTTCTAATGTCTTTATGAATTAAGAGGGTCTAGATGACTCAAGCTTTTGAATTGTTATAACCAATGTGGTTGAATTAAGACATTGCACCATAAACCATGATGATAAATGAACTAGTTGTGCTTAGATTATAATCACAATATTGATCTTTTACCCATTATTGAATTTCACTCTTTTAAGTTGCTTGTTTTTATTGAAATCATTTCGCCAAAAATTGTGACCTATTCTCGTTTTTACTTTCAACCAAAACAATCAAACCACCATTTTATTTTATTTTATTCTGTTTAAAAATATATTTCATTTTGAATTGATCGCATTGATTTACAAATTGAACCAATCTCCGTGGATACGATCCTTTACCGCTATACGCAAATTTGTGTACTAGAAGTATGGTTTATTTTTGTTGGCCTCGACAACAACCACTAGGATCGTGGGATGATTCTCGTTGATAACTTCTTATAGTATCCAGAGCACACGAGTATCCAAATAAACTAATTACGTTATAAATGCGGAAAAAAATTTGGGTATACTCTGTGCTGAAGCTGGACGTTACACCAAGCTACATAGGCAATGTCAAGTCACTTAGGAAAATATTCAAGCCACATAGGCAATGTCAAGTCACTTAGGCAAATATTCAAGCCACATAGGCAATGTCAAGCCACTTAGACGAATATCCAACCACATAGGCAATGTCAAGCCACTTAGGCAAATATCCAAGCCACATAGGCACCTGCATAAACCTGATTCATTCTCATTTATATCATTTAAGGAGATAGGGGAGAGGTTACTCACTTATTATGTTGCATAACAAATAAGGGTGAAGTGCAATAAGTCCAAAATCAATGGATTATACTCGATTTTGTCAACCCACATTGGTTTTCAATCATATATATCCATCAATAAATTCCAAGTAATTAAGAGTCTTAATCATCTTACAAATCACATGTAAGCTCTCTATACTCTTCCCTTCTCAATTACACAGCCTAAGGTCAAGAATTAATTCCCCTTCATTTTTCCTGAAATTTCGTTCGATATCAAGTTTTCTCTAAAATACAGACTTAATTATATTAAGTGAGTTAATCTGTCCACAGACATAGCGATGCATCATTAGACTGTCGCGTCGCTAATAATAATTTGCGAGGCTATCCTTAACTTTTAACGTTGCTAACTTCTTAACACTTTACTTTTTGAGTTATTTCATTTAAGGAATTGAAATAATTGATAGCATCGCTATCAATAAGGTTAGCGGCGCTATCTTCTAGGCATAATGCCTATTTTACCTATTCTCTGTCCTCTTTCCGAGTTCCACAAACTCCAAACAATTACCAATTTCACTCCAACATTTAAAAAAATTATTCACATAAATACCAAAAAGTTAATGAATTACATACCGAATCGATTCATTGTGTTATACAAATATATATGTGCATGTTTAGGCCATTATAAATGTTATACTTTAATTGTGTATTAAGGCTAAAAGGTGTCATTGCTGATGACAACAACTCTGCATTGGTGCCACAAAAGAGAGAAGGGGGAGATATATATATATATATATATATATATATATATATATATATATATATATATATATATATATATATACATACATACATACATACATACATACATACATACATACATACATACATACATACATACATACATACATACATACATACATATATATATATATATATATATATATATATATATATATATATATATATATATATATATATATATATATATATATATATATGGCATAAAAGAGAAAGGTGTGGTTGTCGATGGTCAAGAGAAAATAGAAAAGAGGGGGGAGAGAGAGATAGAGAAAGGTGTGGGTGTCGATGCCGCCAATGTAGGGGGTGTTGCTGCCAACATGGGACCCCACATCGGATGTCGTCGACGTCTTTTGATACAACACTGTCTAGCCTAATGCATCTGCTTCTCTTTTTATAGAACAACAAACTGACATGATAGGGGAGGAACCATAAAAAATCTAGGGGTAGCACAAAAAATTCCAAGGGTTGTACATTGACGAATACTCAACTCTATTAGCACTTTAACAAGATTTATAGGCATTGATCCATGACAAAACCTGTTGCTAAAACCATTACTGATGATTTAACCTAATCTAATTAAACATAAATTGCAATTTCTTTCAAATCTTACACACCCTACGAACCACTATCTATTGTATCATAGAATTGACTTCTTTGCCGGCTGTTACTTCAAATCAAATTGGATAATTTGTCATAGAGGCTTTGTGGTTGTCTGATTTGTCCATTACAAATAATTACTTTGCAAGCATCCATGGATAATCAGCACTTGTTTATACCATTCACGTCTGATACTTTTAATTTCTTTTCCTAGAGGTAGTGGAACTTCTTAATAGAGTCCAACAAGTCACTCATAGTAATGTTATAACATCAAGATCCATGGATTTCGTTTTTAAAACAACTAGCTTTGTCATCCTAAAAATGTTCGTGACGCCACTTGTTTCCCGCATGCCGTCCACTTTTATGTAAAAATGGAAAGATCAAATACACTAGGTCCATTATTTTTTGCAAATAAATATAACTCTAAAATCATATATTCTGTTTCACTATAGTCTTCGGTGGTGCTTAGCATGCCTAAACACTACCTAGTATATACATGGAAAAATACATTCATTAAACCATTCCGATAATTTTGGCAATTTCACATATAGAAAATGAGAAATGACCAGAAGGCTGCGATTTCTAAATGGACTAAATGGTTAATCTTCTATGCTATATAATTAACAAAACCTAATTCTGCCACGTGTCATATTTTTACACTAATACATTGCCACATGTCCTATTCATATTCACCCAACTTTTAGGGTCCGTTTGGATGTGCTTATAAAAACTGTTTATTGGCTTTTTGGAAAAGTCATAAGCCATAAGTAAGGGCCTCCTTACTTATTAAAAACTGCTTATTTTCCCTTGCTTATGACTTATGACTTTTCCAAAAAGTCAATAAGCCAATAAGCAGTTTTTATAAGCACATCCAAATAGCCCCTTAGTTTCCCGCTTAAATCCTCAATCGACTTTCTCCTCCTTTTATCACAGTAAGGCTATGTTTGGTAGACTAACTGAAAAACTAGCTGCTAGCTGAGAAACTAGCGGATACCTAGAAACTAGCGACTAACTGAAAAACTAGCTGAACTGAAAAAATTAGCTGATAATAATTGACGTTTGGTAAAAACTAACTGATAAAACTAGCTGGAAATAGTAAAATGACATAAAAGGACATGCACAAAATTAATCCAATATTGTTAGAAAAAACATAATACATTAAATTAAATTAAGTTAAATACTAAATAAAAGTTTTCTAATTTTAATTTAAATTTTTTGCATCACATATCATATTCGCAATATTATCATGAAGTTTTCATATCTCGTGACGTGACTCTCGAAAATGGAAATCAAATTTGTAAATAAATGTTTTATCAGTACGTAGTATATTGAAGGGTAAATTTGGAATATTTGAAAAAATTACTTTAAAGGTTACTCATAGTAGCATTTTAAAACGTTAGCTTATATGCTAATTTATAAGCTAGTTTTTGGTCCGCTAATGTAACTAAAAAAAACTAAAAAAAGAAAAAGCTAGCTTACAAGCCAAACGTACCGTGTCAATAGCTTAAGTGTAGCTAAGTAATGAGCTACAAGTTGGGGCTAGCCCACTTGGCTAACATGGAGTAATACTAACTTGGAGGTCCAGGGTTCAAACCCTGGCACTAACATAATTAGGTGGATTTCTAATGTATTTGCCGTTCAAAAAAAAAGTAATGAGCTACAAATATGTGAAAATTTACAACGATCCCCAAATATGAGGAACGAAATCTTCTCCGAACCGATCCTTAACCGCAACAGCTTTTACGAGATTGTATATAATTTCACTCTCTCACTTCTTCTTTGATAGTTCTCTTCCTCTCGTCTCTACCCTAAAAATTACCCTCTCCGCCGACCACCGCCAAGACATCTGCTATAGGGCCTAAGGATTGATTGTGTCAATTATCCGGGACGTGCTCTGGCGATCCATTGCTTCCCAGCTTCTACGTGGTCTTTGGAAAAGGTTTTGTAATGGATATCTCAATTATAGTCCAAGTTACTATCAATTTGGTTTTTAATTTTCAAGATTCTTTCTTTACGTTTTCTCTCAACCGGTTTAGGGTTTTGAGCGACCGTTTCTCTAACACCACCACCACCATTCCTCTACACCAACATCATTGGCCACCTGCCGCCACCACCAGCATCAATCACCATCGCCTTCATAAGATCAACCGTCAGAAAACATATTCTTTCTGGTAATTTCACATTCACATAAACAAAATGCCTCTGAATCATATCAGTGTCTCTTATGTGCGTGTATGTATATGAATATCTATGTGTGATGCGTAATTTCGTTCATGACCCATTTTATCTAATCGTCGATTCAACCACTAGCCGTCTTGATTTGATTCCCCACACGGTTTACAAGTAACTGCTTTTATTTTTCATCAAGGAGTTTTACATTTTAATGTAATTTTATTAATCATATTCTTTTTACAACTCCTCCTCTTCTCTCTCCCGTTCCTCTAAACCCTCAGTTTCCCATTTTATCTGATTTTCGATTCAACCACTAGCCGTGTATTTACAAATGGCTATCTTTCCCCACCGATTCCGGCGACAATCCACCGTGCCCCGCCTGCAGATCTGAAATATCGGACACCTCTGTCGTCCCTCTTTACGGCCGCGGCAAAACAATTTCCATCAACAAACCTGGCGGCAAGACCCAAACAACACCACGGTTATCCCACCTCGGCCACACGGCGACCTCTAACCACCATATGAAAGTCAAAGTGACGGCGTCGATGCTTACAATTCGAATGCATGGAACTACGGAGAAATGATTTACGCTAGGTTCCTTCCTCCTAATTCATGCTCCTTCTAAATTCTTGGTTCATGAATGACGCAGATACGTCACATGCTAGGAACCAAGGCTGCTCTTCTGTGCCGATAACTTCCACGTGAGGATTTGGGTTCTCGATTATGTTTTCTAACATCCATCGTTGTGTAAGAAAGTCCTGTAGAATCACGTACATTTCAAGAAATTAAACTGCATTTGTATACACCCTTTGTTTCTATAATTCCTCATAGGTTTGTATGATAAAACTTTGAAAATCACATATCTTATTTTTTTTGGTGATATTACTACTTTATTTAACAGTCGAGAAAGGTTTGTCAATATATGTGGAAACTAGCTCTTATTGCCTCTTATTTAGGTACCCTCCAAAGTCCAAGATGAAAAACTCGCGTAAAACCAATGTTTTAAAACTTGGGTTTTTAGTTGACCTAGTGTAGTGACTGGGTCACGGGTCAACCATCGGTTGAACCAGGTTTTTACAATTTCCATATATTTTTTATTTTTCAGCATAATTATATATTTATAAAGCATAAACAATGTAATTCATCTTTTTGATACCAAAATGATATTTTGTCAAGTTTCTATAAGAAAATTTTACTAAATTTGATAAACTAATGGTGGACAAATCTTAAAAGTTTGAGTCTTGAACTCTTCAACCAAGTTTTTACAGCAAAAATACTAATTTTTTGTTCCAATCGCCGGGTCAAACCGGTTTTGGGTCACCGGTCCAACCATTTTTTTGAGAAAACCGGCCGGTTCAATCTGAGTCAGAAATTAGCAAAAAACCGGTCATAATTGACCCTTTCTCTTCACCGGATCACGGTCCAACCGGTTTGACCGGCCGGGTCAACCCGGGTTTTAAACATTGGGTAAAACAGGTTTTTTTTTTTTATCAATGCAAAATTTTGTTGGCATACTTGTGTAGTTGTGTTTATATAGTCTTGAGCATCAATGAGACCCTGATATTTGGTTATTCTCAAATATATTACAGGGATGACACATACTACAAATAAGATCACTCTTGTGAAACATGTAGAAAATCTGAACATGGGAAAGTATTTAATTAGCATTTAAAGTTCTTTATTACTGTTAATGGATTTTATTTTGTTGTTATCAGTTATGACAGGATCTGTCTTGATTCATATATAGATTTCTTGAGACCACTTCATTCTCTATCTAATATGATGGAATTGAAGGATAATTATCTACAAGTCACCTAAGTGGAGTAATGGTTACATTTAGAAAGCACACATAACAAAATTACTTAATGTTTTGTTTTTATAGTTGATAATAATTTGAGATTTAAAAGCGTATTTGTACTGGACTGCGTGAAGGATTTATTTACAAGTTGGATGATTCCAATTTAAGGAGGAATGGACTTGATCTTTTGGCTAAAGTAGGATCAAACTTTCGGTATGAAGAAAATTGGTTTAATAATCAAACAGAACTAAAACTACAACCCGTTTTATCTTTCTTTCGTGCAAGTCATAGGAATATTACAAGGTATGATGAACTTGGACATGTTTTTTTTTTTATCTTTTTGGTTTTATTTTTCAAAATTGAAACATATATATGTGTGCAGCCTTGGTATATAAATATACTTTTGTATCCCACTTATGGTTGGCAAGAAGATGATTGTCAGCAAGTTTGTGTCATTAATTAAACAAATTATATATATATTAATTACCAAAATGAACATGTGAGAGTTTTTCACTGTTCATTTGGTACCTGCTATTTCCAAGATCATAATTACTAAATT
Source organism: Cichorium intybus (assembly GCA_023525715.1). Classification (NCBI taxonomy): domain Eukaryota; kingdom Viridiplantae; phylum Streptophyta; class Magnoliopsida; order Asterales; family Asteraceae; genus Cichorium; species Cichorium intybus. The sequence continues at coordinate 16,566,783 of CM042016.1, read as the reverse complement.
CAGATAATAATATTATTGGTAAAATATAGGATACAAATTGTAAATAAGTTTTGATTTGGAAATAGCAATTTTGATTCTTCTTATAGCAAACTTTTATATTTACGTTTTTTCCCCTCAACTAATTTTGAATTAATTGTTTTCACCCTATTTATTATAAAGTTATATTATTGGTATTTTGTAAGTTACGATTCCAGTCCCTTATTATATTTTAAAGTTACATTTTTCGTCCTTTACGTAAATTGTCTTTGTCGAGCTGCGTTTTTTCAATATACGGGGCTTCCGCAGCATTGCGCGGACTGTTTTGAATACTAGTTAGTGAAGTATTTTGGGATTTATTGTAACATATTGATTTATAAAAACATTTGTTTTATTTTCAAAGTTTTAAGAATGCGATCTTATTTGGGACGCATAATTATTTAACAAAAGAATGATCATTAGACATTATGTTTAATGAGCAAAGTAGATTTGCTAATGGTGATTCCAAAATACTGAATTTTGCACAAAAGTCTATTGATAGCATCATATTTTGAAAAAATGATTCTTTTGAAGTCTTTTTAGATGATCTTAAAATTTTATATTTGTTTTACATTAAAGTTCATTTATAAGATATTTTTCTACGAAAAAAATATTGATTTTAGCATCGAACTTTGCAAAAATATTTATTAATAGAATTGCACTTTAAAATAGAATATTTTTCTTAGTATATAAGTTTTTTTATTTGTCAACCGTGTAACACACATGTTTGTAACCTAATCTTTACTTCTAAGACTAAAAGGAGTTGTGACCACTCACCCCAAGAGGTTGGAGTGTCACGTAGACGCCACCTCACCTTCCCCTCATTAACCCTTCACCCCTTTAATTCTAGGAAATGGTAACCCCTCACTAACCATTCATTTTTTTAATTAAATAAATAATATAACTAAATTAAACTAAATAACAAATTATATTAAATTAAATTAAAAAAATTAATTAACAAAAGAAAACATTTCATTAGAATTAATATATTTAATATTTTACCAGTTTTGTAAATTTATAAGAAATACAGGGACCAAAATTGTAATTTTCTTCTTCTTCTTTCATCTTCTGTTCATCTCCTTCTTAGTTCATATGCTTCTTCCATTCACATCCAGGTATGAAAAAGAGAGGAGAGAAAGGAAGAGATAGAGAGAGAAAGAAGAGAGAGAGAGAGAGAAGCTTCACGTGCGACATTTGGACCATGGACTCAAGCCTTCACCGCAGGTAACACCCCAAGTGGGGAGGTGTTACCGTGCGGTTTTGGGCTCCAAGCTGGACACCGCATGTGTTCACCGTATCCGCTCCTGTCGGTCTAATAAAAGAGTATTGATACTGCTACGTGTCCTTCTCTTATTCATGTGTCCTTCTCTTATTCACACCCACTCTTATTTTCCCGCTCAATTCTTCCTTCACCGTACCTCTTTAACAGTTACAGATGATTGCTGATTTTTAGCAATTGATATCGATTCTTATCGGTTAATTTTGCCAACATTATTGAATTGATATGGAAGATCCTAAGATTTCAGCAACTAAATGGATTCTATAAGTAATCGTGAATCCCAGATTTTGTACGATTGCAATTCCATCTCCTCTATTCACAATGATTCTGCTGATATTTGCAGTTTTGAACCCTAACATCGACCCACGACGATTGCTGGTGTTGGTTAATTCTTCAATTTTTGTGTTTTTTTATTTTTGTTTGAAGTAGAGTCTAAAGAAATTTGAAGTAGAATCATCATATTTGAAGTAGATTCATATGGGTAATGTGATCTAAACCTCAATCGCAGGATAAGAGACGAGATTTTTTCAAAGAGAAACCGGAGGTGAAAATCAAAAATAACCTTCTGGCTGTGGACGTATCCTTTGTTGTCGGTAATTTTTGTGTTCTGCCTGCCTCCACCCTCTTGCCTTCGTCCTTTTGCATTCGTTATCTTTTTCTTTCTTTCTATAAGATTACTAACATCAACACCACAGAAAGCCTATTGGATTCATATTATATTCGAAAATCTCAATAAATAATCAGAGGTAGTATGGGCTTAATCTATCAATTAAGATTTTGGTCTGGGATTTAATATGGTGTCCTAGACACTGTATTCGTCAAATGGTTTGATGTGGATGTTTCTAATTTGGATTTTTAGTGGCAATCCATGGTAAATGTGTGGATTTAGAGAGTGTATTAAAAATGTTTGATGAAATGCCTAAGAGAACTATAACATCATGATTAGCTATGAGAGTCTTTATTTTGATTTAGTGACAAAACTTTAGCAGGAAATCAGAACAACAAAGGAGATCTCTGAATGCTGAGGCCAAAAGCTTCTAAATACACCTCAAGAGCAAAACCAGAATAGCAATGGGGTTGAGAATGGTGACATGACAGAAACTTGCAGCAGTAGGTTCATTGATGAGAGATGGAAAAAGGGGACGATCTTAATATGTTTGTGAAATCTGGAAAGATGGATTGGGATGCTCTCATTGTTGCTGGTGAATAACTTTCATCTTTTTGTAACTTTTAACTTTTCAAACAAACTTACTGTGAAATAATTAATGTATTATTATATTCTAAACTATAATGGTTAAGTGATGTTTTGATCTAGACAACTTCAAAAAAATGGAAGGGTAGAATAGGGAAAGAAAGAAGTTTAAGAATTATAAAGATAAAAAATAAGGATTACAATATATGTTATGTGTTTGAAAGAGTAAAAATCTTACATCAATATTTGGCTTTAAATCTTTACTTGAATATAACCTATTCATAGAATTCAAATTGTTCAAAAAGATAGGTAATATTTCTCATTTAATCGATTTATACCTGCTCAAGATATAATCGATTTATACCTGTTACCAATCTTTATGAATCCAAAAACCATTTTGAATTGAATCCAAAAAACAATCATGATAATTAACCCGTTGGCATACATCGTACTTTCAAAACCGGTTCAATTGACAAAAAATGGAAAAACCGGCACCGGTTCACCAACTCCGGTCCGGTTCACCAACTCCGGTTCGGTTCTCGGTTATGAGTTTTGCTACTTTCCGGTCTCGGTTCCAAATCGGTTTGGGTCGGTTCGGTTTCATTGCTTATCCCTAGATCGAAGTATTTCTCTTGGAAAGAAGAAGGCGCAAATATTCACAGATAGTGCTGTAAGGGGGCTATTTCTTTTTTATTTAATAAACTTGATGAATTAAGTACTTCATCTAGAAAGTTATACATGATTGTTTATATTGTTAAATTTAATTCAATTTGTGAAAATTTCTTTTTCAGATAAAAAAATCATTTATTCTAGAAAATAAACTGAGTTTTTATATACAACACTCTTATCCATGTCAATTAATGACCAAAATGCCCTCTCTTTGTTAGGCTTGTAAGTTGAAAATAATGGATGCAAAGGGAGCATTATTGGACTTAGATGATGATGGAAACAATGCAAAAGCTTGGTTTTGCCAAGGACATGTTGGTCATTTCATCTACTACATTTAATCAGAACCAATTTCACTTATAAAAATGGTGTGCAGAACTTATTGTAAAAAAATGGTAATTGTGTTGATATAGACACATATGACACTTAATAAGGTAGATGGTGCAATTAATAGTTTCAAGAAAGCAAAAGAGTTGGAACCAAATGATGGCATCCATTCCTACTCTATACACAATTGGCTTTTAAAAATGGCTTAGTCACTGTCTCCCGGTCAACAATGGCAAAGATCTATGAAACTACATTGTTAGCTACAAAATTAGATAAATGGGTTGCAGAATAGGCCGTGAGTGGTTCCCCATATATAAGGCATATATTTTTTATTTTTATTTACTTTTACACCATTATTTAGGATAAAAACTCATTGAAAAAAATTAAAACTAAAAAAAATGCATTTTTACATCATACTCTCTTTTGTTATGGAGTTAATATTTGAAAATTCCTAACCAAAAAACTGTTTTTCACAAAAGAAACACTATTTTTTCATAATCCTTTAGAGAATTTCACATGTAAAATCTGTGAAATCAGGTATTTCGAATGTCAAATCTGTAAAATCAGAAATTTAGCAGGTCAAACCTGCAAAATGACTATCCAATAGGGATCTTCTTACTCTTTTTTTGACATTTTCGTATATTTTTGGCGTATTCACGGGTCAAACTAGCGATTATTTTTTTAGTTTCCCTTCAAGACGATGATTATTTTAAATTTCGCAAATTCAACGGCTAGTTTGCAGAAGCGTCTACAAAATTCATGACTATCTTTGAAAAACTCAAGATTTTGGCCTACATCTTGAAAAAAGTTAAAAAAAAAACTAGTTATATTTATCTCTTTCTCTCTATATGTATATTCTTTTTTGGCGTATATTCATTTCCTATTCAATCATTCACGACAATTCTAGCGAATTAATTAGATAATTTAGTTATGTTTATAAGTCATATATATTAGAAAGGCATGGTTATGGTGACTTGTGATGACTAGATTTTGATCAAATGCATCTGTAATTCATAGTTGTATTATTTATAATTTTGGCCTTTTGGGCGAAATAGTCAAACATATAATTATCTTCTAAATGTTAATGTTTAAGGAAAATCCTATAAATAGATAAAGTATGTTTTGATTTGATTTGGATTATAGTTGATTTGTTTTTAAGAATTGGATGTAGTTTATTTTGAGGATACAAAAAGTCAACAAATTTCATTTACTGTATACTGAAATGAAATAGGCTTAAGTTAACTAGATATACACATAATTCAATTAAAGTGTGCTAGTCGAAACACAACGACAAAAAAATAGATACCGCCATAGTTTCATTGTCGACACATATATGGGCGTGTTTGGTACGGAGCTTTTGGGAGCGTTTGAGAGCTTCTAGCTTTTAGCGTTTAGGAAATAGCTCTAATAAAAACCAAAAGCTTCGTTCGGCGATACGAACTTGAAGCTTTTACTTTAAACTAAACGCTACTATTTCAAAAGCTAGTTGAAGTAGCGTTTAACAAAAAGCTCTACCAATTATACCATTAATTACTAGAATACCCTTAAAACTATAACCAATAATTACGCAGATGTCCTTTTATGTAATTTTACATATTTTAAAAGCTTCCAACTACTTTTTCCGAACAATTATATACAAACTAAAAGTCACAGCTTCTCGCTACCAGCTTCCCGCTACCAGATACCCGCTTCCCGCTACCAGCTACCAGCTTCCAGCTAATTTTACCAAACACGCCCATAATCAATACTGAAATGAAATAGGCCTTTTAGAAAATATCATCATGAATGTATTTAGTTTGATTCAATTCCAGTGGCGGCCCTGTGTGTGCTAGTGGTGCGGCCGCACGGGGCCTCCGTTCGTAAGGAGCCTCAAAATTTAAGAGGAGATCTATAGTTATGGTATAGAATTTTTCAGAAAATATATGTTTTATCTATTATTATTGTAGAAAATTAGCCCGAACATACACAATGGAACTGTTTGTTGCAATTTTTAACTCTTTAAGTCATTATTTACAAAAAAAAAAAAACACCTAAAAAACAAAAAATCAAAATCTTAAACCTATTAGGGTTTATCAGCAACTTCAAAAAAGAATCTATATCTAAGAGAAATAAAAATTTTATTTCTAATAATAACTTCCAACAAAGTTGGGTTGAAAGTGTGAAAGCAATAGTAACTAAAACTCTCAAAATAGTAGAAGCTATGCATAAACTTGTAGATGAAAAGACATATAGAAAGATCTAAAGTGAAGCTACTTGTCTAATAGATTTTTATGAACTTGGTTGTTTTGACTTTATAATCAATATGGTTATATGGTATCATAAATTGTCTAAAGTAAATAATCTTAGCATACAACTAAATATGAAACCATGCGTATTGATAATTTAATGAATAGTGTGGGAGCACTTATTGAGTTTTTAAAAGAACATTGAGAGCATGGGTTTGAAAAGGCTTTAAGTTATGACAAAGCTTAAGCTTATGATTTAGGGATTTAGAAATTGATCAGGTGTTTGTTGAGAAAAAATAGTTTTTAGAAAAAGGTTGAGTCATCAAAATCGATACATTAACTTTTACCTCAAGAATCATTCAGGACCTAGTATTTTTCGTACTTAGTTGATCAAGCTATTGGTTTATTGGAGAGAAGATTTGAGCAATACAAATAGTATGAAGACATGTTTAGTTTCTTATTCACAGCATAAAAGTTGAAGTCGCTGAATACAAATGAACTGGAGACAAGCTGTAAAAATCTTGAAAAGAGGTTACAAAATGGCGATATTTCGTACATCGACGGTGATGATTTTTTTCAAAGAACTTGAATTGTCACCAAAAAGAATTGCCAATTAAACATAATACAACTAACAAAATACTAAGTTTCTTAAAAAGTATAAAAACTTATCCGATTTCTTGTCTAAGATATAGAATATTGTCGACTGTTCCAAAATATTACAGTTGCATCAGCGAAAAGAATCTTTTTAAAACTAAAATTTTTAAAATCTTATTTTTGATCTACCATGTCTCAAGAGAAATTAAACGTTTTAACTTTGATTTCGATTGAGAATGAACTTCTTGATAATATTGACTGTGAAAGTGTAATATTTGATTTTGTTTCTAAAAATGATAGAATGTTTATGTTCAGAAAATAGTTATGTATTGGTTGTTTATCTTCTTTTAGAAAGTTACTTGTTCAATTTATTACTAATGAATTTACGATATGTATTTGAGTTTTAAATTTAAGGGTGCGGAATTTACTTTATATTATTTTACACAAAATAAGTTATAGGCCTCATTTTGATTTCCGCACAAGACCTCAAAAGTATCAGGACCGGGCAATCAATTCAGAAATTTCTTTTGGGACTTGTAGACGCCGATCAAGATGGCGGAATTTTCCCAAACAGATAGAACCAGCAAAATCTATGTGAAATTCACAAGTATAACTTTCTTTGTTGGCACACAGTTGGATTAACATCCATCCTTTCACTTTGAATTTTCAAGGAAAAAACAAAACTCGTAAATAAATTAATTAAGTTCATATGTCTTGGATTTTCAATTGTCACAAAAGTCGTCTAGATGGCTTCATTTTCATCATCCAATGGAGATCGATTTATCCAGGAAATTCAGACTTGCAATTATTTATGGCATCTTTGTTGGCACATAGTCAGATTTCCGTGATTATCTTTTTAATTGACATTTAGGAAATATCTGATAAATAGTTAATTTAAAATTTGATTTTCTTTATATATTTTGTGATTTTATGAACAGCAAATAACCCTTGCAGTTAAAGCTAAAAATGTCTTCCCATTAACCGATTATTTCAAGTTTATGCGATTCTTTACAAATTGTTATATTATGCATGCATAAACAATTTTTGTAGTTATCAGTGATTTATATTTTGGCAAATTCCAAAAGAACTCTAAGTTTTCATAAAAGTTCGATTTTGACACTGTGTTATTTTTTTATTAAGACACTAGGTTTTCAAAAATGTTCGATTTTGACACTATATGGTGTGTCATTCTTTGGCGATGTGGCGTTAACATGATATGATGATGTGACACTTTTGGTGATATCACATTTTTGGCGCCAAAATTGAAAAAAAAAAACATGGTGACTTAATTAAAAAATAAATAAAACATTGTAATTTAATTGAAAAAAAATAAAATATAGTGCCTTAATTAAAAAAATGCAATACCCAAATCAAAATTTTATAAAAACTTAGTGTAATTTTATGGATTTTACTGTGATTTGATTGTTGTGTAACAAGATCCAAAAAATTTTGTTTCCAGATCTCTCTATCTTGTACTCTACTCATCCTCATATAGGTCTATCTTATTATACATCTCATCATATGTATACAAGTGGTCATCTGTTCGTGTATTCATGGTTCAGAGAATCAAGACTTGTGTTTTTTAGAGGACTATATGTCTCATGATGGTATCGACCCATATCCTCATTGTACTCGAGATATAGTGCTCTTCCATGGTCTAAATGCCAGCTATGTTCATACATGGAGGGAGACAAAGTTAGTATTGTATTTGTGGAGTTCAATGGATGGTTGTCTCTTGATGAATTATATCACTACTATAAAGTATAAATGATTTTAATTCTTGAATTTTATGGAGATGTTCTTGCATAATCATTCAAATGAGATGTGCCCATTGATTCCCTGGTCTTAGATGCTACAAATTTAAACAATGAGATCCTTTAGAAGAACCACATGTTTATCCATATCCCTAAATTTCTCCATAGATGTGTATTTATTGAATAAACACAAGCCTCGAGTGTCTAGATACTGAAATATTTCATTATCGGAGTTTTCTAAGTGAATGTTCAATGATGTGATAACATATATAATAGGATGCTACAATAAACAAGATTATTGAAAGCATGTCGCTATTTCTTGAATCAAGTTGAATCATCATGCCAAACTAACAAATTAGTGCAAAAATTACATCTACACATGCATTTCCTTTGGTATCCATGATTTAACCATAATTGTATGTGAGCTCAATAGCAATTGTTTCTTTTTTTTCTTCTGCATACCCTTTCATTGCCAAAGTGTATTATATTCATTACCCTACATAACTTCATGATTTTACAAATCATGAATTAATCTTATAACTGCCCTAGGAGCAAAATTTGTTAAGGTAGCAGCGGGAAACACAACAAGTTGTTGGGTAACAGGTTGGTTAGCACCCTCAAGTCCAACCTCCAAATTTAAAAGGATCGAAGACATAATATATTAACGCTTGATCAAAATATCAATCAGCCGATTTAAATAGATAAATAGCAATGGACTAGAAAGGATGTTAAGTTATAAGGAAATAATACAAGGTTCTCAAATAATTTGAATGAGCAAGATCTTATTTTTGCAGGTTCAACTATTTGGCTATCGTGGATTCGTGAGAACCATTTCTCCAAAAAAAAGTATATAAATTTTAGTGTTAGTAACTTATAACCAAGGTTTTAAAAATTGCTTGACGGTAGCTTGGCGGTCGCGTGAGGGTTAAGATATTAATCAGATTAATGTGGGATTAATCGGAGACCCTAAATTATAAAGGAATTCATTTAAAAATATATAAATATAAAAAATAGCAAATTATTATTTATTTTGTTCAGAGATACACATCAAAGATTATACATTTGTTATTTTTATTATTTAATATTGATTTTTTCCAGTTTTCTTGAGTTATTAGAGAATGTTTGTGTCGTCATTTAAAAATAAAAAATAATAAAAATAATAAACAATGACCGTCAAGACCGATTAATTGGCCGCCAATGCTGATATTTGACTGATTTTTGCAGTAAACCGTCAAGCTGACCGATTAAACGTAATCATAATCGGTTGAAGACCGTCAAGCGATTAATTAGCCGTCAATGCCGATTTATGCAACAATGCTTATAACAATTATATAAATGATGAAAGAAAGATGAAAGACTTGACTAGGCAAGTAATTATTTATTTTAGGGAAATTTGCACCAAGTAATTATTTTTTTCAATTAATTAACTAGGTTTATTTTTTTTCCAATTAAGTCGTTGTAATTTATTTTTATTTTCTAATTTTGATTCCTAAAAAGTGATGTCACCAAAAAGTGTTACCTCATCATGACATGTCAGCATCAAGTCACCGTGACATGTCAGCTGATAACTGAGTTGACTGATCAAAATTGAAACAAACTAGAAAATATAGTGTCAAAATCGAAGTTTTTTGAAAACCTAGTGTGTTAATTGAAAAAAAAAAAACAACACAACGTGAAAATCAAACTTTTGTGGAAACCTAGTGTTTTTTTTTTTTTTTTTTTTTTTTTTTTGAAATTTTCCTTTATATTTCAGATTAAAACAAAAAGAACCAAATGCATTTGACCAAATGTTATGATGAGGTAGAATGATAATAATGATATTGAATGATATAACGATACTAATTTAACGTGGATTTTGTGGACTAGAGAAATATTTTGAACTCATACTTATTGAATACTTGAATTCAACTTGGTTCACTTGTTATGATTTTGACAAGTTAATGAATTATATATCATGTGTTTCTGCATGTTAGGTTTTTGGTGTCAATGGGTAGGGAAAATGGCCCATTTGCCGAATGGGAGGGCTGCTAGGTATAAGGAATTAGAGGTGTACATTCGAACCGGTTTTAAAAAAAAAAACGAACCGGTTTTTTACCCTGGTTTTTTAATAGGTTAACCGAATCGAACCGGTTTAAAAACCGAAAAAAAACCGGTCTAGAAGTGAATTCCATTTAAAAAAACCCGGCCAAAACCGGTTAGATTTTAACCGAAACCCGTCGGACCAAAACCGGTTTTTTAGATAACCGGTTTTTAAAAAACCGGAACCGGTTTAAAACCGGCTTTTATGCAATTAAGGATGAAGATGACATAGTATGTGACATAGACATGGACGACGATGGCCATCCTGCTCATTTCAATCGTTAGCATATATACGACAGTTTAGGATTTCGTATTCTTGGAATATTTCATTTATATAAGAAAACCAGCCACAAAGATTGATGAAGATAAGATAACTAAATTTTGCATAAACAACAAAGTATACAATCAAATTCTCCATGAAATTTAAAAATTGTATTGCCTATATCTCCTTGTTGGCACACAGTCAGATCCAAATTTGTATTTTTAATTTAAATATTTAACAAAATCTGATAAACAAATAAGCTTATATTATTTTTAAGTGAACATGGCTAAATGTTGCATAAAAGGTGACATCAGCTAGCCAACGTGGGGGCAAGTGTCTTTTGCTCAGCGGCTAAAAAAATAAAATAAAAAGTAAGCAGCTAACTTTGTAAAATTAGTCCTTCAAGTTTTTCATAGTTACATATACCGCCCCTAACTAGTAAAATAGTTCCAAGTTTTTCATAGTTACATATACCGCCCCTAACTAGTAAAATAGTTCCACGACTTCAGCTTCCATGGAAAATTCGTGGACCCCTGAAAATCGTACGCTACACAGAATATAAATAAGGGCAAATTTCATAAAAGACACTAACTTTTTAAAAAAATTCGATTTTGACACTGTGTTATTTTTTTTTTCAATTAAGTCACTAAGTTTTCAATTTTTTCAATTAAGTCACTATGTTTTCAATTTGGTTTCAATTTTGACCATTTGACCGGTCAACCCGGTAGTCAGCTGACGTGGCATGATGACGTGTCAGTCTTTGATGATGCGACGCTGACGTGGCATGCTGACGTGGCACCCGAGTGTCAAAATTGAAACAAAATTGAAAACATAGTGACTTAATTGGAAAAAATTGAAAACTTAGTGTTTTAATTGAAAAAAAAATAACACAGTGTCAAAATCAATTTTTTTTGAAAAGTTAGTGTCTTTTTTGGAATTTTTCCTACATTTTTTAAAATGATAAATTTGTCTTTTTATATTTTTAGAACGTATAAATATATTTTTTTACAAGTATAAATACGTATTTTTATATTTTTAGAAACATAGATACATTGTCATAAGTATATATAAAACAAACGTATTTTATATTTTTACAAAATTGATACGATATGTGATTATATGCAAAACAAACGTATTTTATATTTCTAAAAACGTAAAAATAAGTATTTATTCGTTAATTTCTGTTTTTTCATTGAGAAGTATAAATACATATTTTTATGTTGGTTTACGTTCGTTCGGTTATAATTATAATACATTTTAGTTGTATAAATAATTTTTTACGTCTTTAGAAGTATAAATACATATTTTTATGTTTTTAGAAATACAAATATATTTTTATGTTGGTTTAAGTTTGTTCGGTTAGAAGTATAATACATTTTAAGAAGTATAAATATGTTTTTTACGTCTTTAGAAGTATAAATGCATATTATTATATTTTAGAAGTATAATACATTTTTAGAAGTATAAATACATTTTTTATGTCTTTAGAAGAATAAATACGTTTTTTACGTCTTTAAAAGTATAAATATGTATATACTATATATACGTATGAAAATGTATGTATGCTTCTAAAAGTATAAAAATACGTCTTTATACTTGTAAAAAAATATATTTATACGTTCCAAAAACTTAAAAAGACGAATTTATCATTTTAAAAAATTAGGAAAAATTCTAAAAAAGACACTAACTTTTCAAAAAAAAAATTGATTTTGACACCGTGTTATTTTTTTTCAATTAAAACACTAAGTTTTCAATTTTTTCCAATTAAGTCACTATGTTTTCAATTTTGTTTCAATTTTGACACTCGGGTGCCACGTCAGCGTCGCATCATCAAAGACTGACACATCATCATGCCACGTCAGCTGACTATCGGGTTGACCGGTCAAATGGTCAAAATTGAAACAAAATTGAAAACATAGTGACTTAATTGAAAAAAATTGAAAACTTATTGACTTAATTAAAAAAAATTAACACAGTGTCAAAATCGAATTTTTTTGAAAGTTAATGTCTTTATTGCCCTATAAATAACCATCCCTTTCAGCCTTTCTCCTATGTTCTCTTCATCGAAACGACATGCGTGTTGGTTCCCAGTCCCCACCATTCAAATAAATTATTGAGAAATCAATCATCTTATGCTCTCCACCTTTTTGTTTTCATCTGAGCCGACTGTACTTACTCAGCATTGAACTGAAGCCAAGTTCAGCAACATCAGTTTTGAAGACGAAAAGGGTTCAAAAAACGACCACCGATTTTCATCTGTCAATCTTCCGTCGCTGTAATTGAGCCCTGAAATTGGATTTTCTCTAACTTTCTTAAATTAGTTCTTGTGTAATTGCATCTCTGTCGTGGTTATTTTCAATTTTCAATTTTCATCGGTTGACGGTTTGATCCGTATTTTTTATGTGTGTTTGTTTATCTCAGAGTTCGCGTGCTAAATTTTTGCGGGATACGTGATTTGGGGAAAGAAGAAGCGGGAAAATGAGTGGAGCTGTGCTGGTGGCTGTTGCCGCTGCCGTCGGTAACTTAATTCAAGGATGGGATAACGCCACCATTGCCGGTAACCCGCTTATATATATTATATTATTGCGATTTGAAATATCAGTGCGGTTTTGATAGTTCGTGTATGAGATTGAAATCCAGATTTATCGTTCTGTACTTCTGTATGATAATTGTTGTTATGTTGCGATTTAGGGGCTGTGTTATACATAAAGAAGGAGTTCAACTTACAAAATGAACCGACTATCGAAGGTCTGATTGTGGCTATGTCGCTAATTGGTGCCACTTTAGTCACGACTTGCTCCGGTGCAATATCAGATTCGCTTGGCCGACGTCCGATGCTCATCATCTCCTCAATCCTTTACTTCGCCGGTGGTCTCGTTATGCTATGGTCACCCAATGTTTATATTCTTCTATTGGGCAGACTATTAGACGGTTTCGGAATCGGATTAGCAGTCACGCTTGTTCCCGTTTACATATCGGAAACATCACCGCCTGAAATCAGAGGTTCACTCAACACTTTACCGCAGTTCATGGGGTCCGGTGGGATGTTCCTTTCTTACTGTATGGTTTTCGGGATGTCATTAATGGAGTCACCAAACTGGAGGGTGATGCTTGGCGTTTTATCTATTCCATCATTACTTTATTTCATTTTCACAATTTTTGTCTTGCCGGAATCTCCAAGGTGGTTGGTTAGTAAAGGAAGAATGCTTGAAGCTAAACAAGTTTTGCAGAGATTACGTGGCAGAGAAGATGTTGCAGGTGAAATGGCGTTACTGGTTGAAGGACTTGAAGTTGGGGGAGAGACAACTATAGAAGAGTACATAATCGGACCTGCAAATGTGGATCTCACCATTGAAGAAGGTGAGAAAATTAAGTTATATGGTCACGATGAAGGGGTCTCGTTAATCGCTCGACCTGTCACCGGTCAAAGTATGATCGGAATTGCATCCCGTCAAGGAAGCGCCAATAGCACCGGTGTCCCGTTCGTCGACCCTCTTGTCACTCTGTTTAGCAGTGTCCATGAAAAACTTCCAGATGCCGTCGGAAGCAAAGGAAGCATGCTTTTCCCGCATTTTGGTAGTATGTTCAGTGTTGCCGGAAATGAACCAAAACATGAAGATTGGGATGAAGAAAGTGTTGGTGGTAGAGAAGGTGACGATTATCAATCCGATGTTCCCGGAAATGACACTGATGATAATTTACAATCTCCATTGATTTCCCGTCAAACTACACAAAAAGACATCATTCAGCCTGCTTCAAGTATTATAAGTATTAGAAACAACAGCGGTGTTCATACCACTGGAGGACAAGAACAAGTTAACAGCACCGACATTGGTGGTGGTTGGCAGCTTGCCTGGAAGTGGCCGGAAAAAGATGTTGAAGATGGAAGGACGAAAGGAGGATTCAAAAGAATCTATTTGCACCAAGAAACCATAACCGGAACTCATCGTGGATCACTAATTTCACTTGCCGGTGCTGATATGCCGGCAGACGGTGAGTCTTTCCAGGCTGCAGCTCTTGTGAGCCAACCTGCACTTTATTCGAAAGACCTTATGGACCAGAACCCGGTTGGACCGGCCATGCTTCACCCAAGTGAAGCAGCGAAAACCCCAACCTGGTCCGATCTTTTCGAACCGGGAGTCAAGCATGCGTTGTTTGTTGGAATTGGTCTTCAAATACTTCAACAGGTAATAAAATTAAAACTTCTTGCCCTAATTTTTCGCTTTTAAACCAGTGTTCTTCGATTAAACCCGACCCGTTTTCTATATTTCATGTTTAGTTTTCTGGCATCAGTGGAGTTCTCTACTACACGCCTCAGATCCTTGAACAAGCAGGCGTTGGTGTTCTTCTATCAAATTTGGGGATTAGTTCAACTTCTTCATCTCTTCTCATTAGCAACATCTCAACTCTATTGATGCTTCCTTGTATTGCTGTCGCCATGAGACTCATGGATATCTCCGGAAGAAGGTAAATCAAGAGTTCAAAATGGTAAAATACGATATAATCGAACAGACCGTGAACCTTTTCGTGTAATTGCAGGACTCTGCTGTTGACGACGATTCCCGTATTGATTTTAAGCCTCATAGTATTGGTAATCGGAGGCTTAATAAACTTTGGAAGTGTTGCAAATGCAGCGATTTCAACCGCTGGTGTTGTGATCTACTTTTGTTGTTTTGTGATGGGATTTGGTCCGATTCCCAACATATTATGTTCGGAGATTTTTCCTACCAGAGTTCGAGGGATTTGTATTGCTATCTGTGCCCTCACATTCTGGATCTGTGACATCATTGTGACGTATTCTATGCCATTGTTGCTGAATTCCATTGGTTTGCCTGGTGTTTTTTCTATGTATGCTGTTGTGTGCATCGTAGCGTGGGTGTTTGTTTTCTTGAAAGTGCCAGAAACGAAGGGTATGCCATTGGAAGTGATTACGGAGTTCTTTTCAGTTGGTGCAAAACAGGTTGCTGCAGTGAATAACACTTGACTCGGATGGTTTTGGAATTTGGAGTTTGGAGCGTGTTTTTGGTATTAATTTATCACGGTTTTGTTTTAGACTTTTAGTTTAAATTATTGTTGTTGTTTGAAATGTGAAATTTTGGGATCTTTTGTTTTACTTG
Source organism: Cichorium intybus (assembly GCA_023525715.1). Lineage (NCBI taxonomy): Eukaryota > Viridiplantae > Streptophyta > Magnoliopsida > Asterales > Asteraceae > Cichorium > Cichorium intybus. The sequence goes on along the minus strand of CM042016.1, from coordinate 16,551,273 downwards.
TTATATACGGGGGTGAATTTTTCATGGCGACTTTACTATTTACGTCAACATTAACTTATATTGACGTTTTAAAAATGTGGGATGTTTAGGATTACTTGTTTAAAACAACTTATAATTTGTTAAAATGTTTATAAGGTTATACGATAGTATAATAGAGTTATGCGTTTAATTGACAAAAGGAGCATGGATAAATTTATATTTACGTTGCTAGTAATGACAAAATTAAAACGAGACTACTAATGAAAAAAATAAAAATGAGACTATAATCATATAATTTTTGGGGTTAAAAACAATAGTAAAAGAATAAATTGATTTCCTCAAACACCCTTATCTCAAAATTCATTAAAACGAGGGGTAATTTTCATTTATCAAATGTACAATTTTAGGACAAGATCTTAAGTTACAGGAACCCAGCAAAACTCATATGAGATCATAAAATCACATATATAAATTAGAATACTTTTAACACTAGACGTTTTGAGACTCATATGACTTATGAAATCATAAAATCAAATGTATAAAGTTGAACAATTAAGTTTATAGTGAGAGACCGCTTTATGATAATTCAATAGAATGATTTCTTTATCTAGATACAATATCAACATCAAATAAAGACTCATGTGATGGATGGACAATCACATATTCGAGTGAATCATACACTTGATAATAGGTGTCAAACACAAAATGATTAACAATTATTTTTGTGAGACTGAAACTTAGGATCATTGGCAACAACATCGTTCACGATTGGGGTTTACAAAATTATTCAATAAAATAATCATAATATCTAAAGAGCATATATTGGGCTAATCCTCATTTTATGGCTTTAACAAAATTTCACAAAGTTTGACAATCTAACCCCGCAAACCGCGAAGGTAAGACAAAAGGTTCCACAGATCCACACTTTTCAAAAAAAAAAAATTCTGTCGTCGTTGTCGCCTACCATCTCTTTCACCGTAAAAAGTAACAAAAATCATCATTTTTATTTGTGCATATGGATTATCGGTTGATAAACATGAATGCGATGAAAGTAAGTAATCAACAAACCTTTGTTTTTTAGTATACTAGTCTTAACTGTTATTCAAATACATTGCGAAGTAGGTTTTAGAGTCCAAGGTTATTTTGTTTTGTTATTTGGGATTGATAAATGTAAAATACAATTTCGTTGATGGTTTATTTGATTAGTTTTAAGGGAATCGACACCAACTTGAATAAAAAACCCTTCCTCAAGAATGGTTCATGCAGGTTCGCGATACCTTAGCGATATACCGTATACGTTAACCATGTGCGAATAGTTAAAATTATTCACGTTGACGTTGTTGTTAATGGATATACATGAATATGTAACTATATTTTCGTGTGTGATTCCATATGTATGAATATTTTCTTAAATATTATTTCATCAAGGGTTATTGTTCGACCTTATTAATTATCAAGGCGAATTTGCACTTTATGAATGGAATTGGGAGAGGTTGTCTCATTCTCCAACTTGAATGATGCTTTTAGAAATTTATGTCTTAGGTCATGGTCAGTCATACAAGTAAAGACCCTCTACTCATCCATACAATGTTGGATTCTGATCCATCATGAACATATTGATTGTGTGTTGCAATATCAGGCTAGAGGATATGAGCTACGCTTTAGATTGAGGAGTTTTAGGTAATCTTTGATTTACGGTTTGGTCATGTTATATGGGTGGAATAGAATGATATTTGCCAGTTTAAGATGATGTGCTTCTCTAACAAAATCATATCGACCCCTTCCATTCTACAGTAAGGATTCACATGGGTTATTTAACAACTCAAGGTCCTATGATACTTCTAATGATGTAACTATATGTGTTTGTCTTATTTGCATGTTGTATCGTGGTTTTATGGAATATCAAGGTAATTTATTGGTGAAATCATTGACCCTTTTTGTTGAAGATGATTTAGATCCATGAGTACATATCTATAAACCCTACTTGAAAATTTTGAGTTTAAACTATATCCTAATCATATGTGTAGTGTGTACAATGTGTACTACTTGATTTATGTGTTGCATTCAAAATATTTGTGTTTTGGAAATGTTTTTTGAGGATTTGTTGTTTGGTTTATAACTTGTTTAGAACTTATCCTTCATGTGCATACATATATGACGGGTTTGACTTGTGTGATTCCTGAGCAATCATTGTGAAGTATTCCCTTTTGACCTTAGTGGCTGTTTTAGCAATAATGCTCAGGGATGGACTTTGCAAACTAAATCCAAGGTTGCATATGTGATGGTCATATGTTACCTAAATATTGACCTTTGTGGTTGAGTTAGTTTAAACCAAGGGCAACGGATTTGGATGTAACATTCCTTTACATATTGATAGCCACTAACCATGAGGACCCTAATATGAAAAGGGACTACACTAAGAGTAGATAACTTAGGGTTGGGTTTATATGCTTATGCATTGTATTTGTATTATTGGGTTGTTTATGAAGTGATTACTTTTATTACTTCTCATATTCATCTAATTAAAAGTATAAGTGAATTTTGAAAATATTTTGGTATAAATGACTTCAAATATTTTGGGGTATTGACTTTGGAGTTGGATTTTTGTCTTTATCCAATTTCATTTAAAATTCAAAACTCCGGATTACTCGCTAGATTCTCCGAGTCTAACTTTATTATTTTGACATGTAATCGTAGTAAGGATTATTGGAAGATCTAGATGTGATCGTCGGAGGATTTAACATTAGATATTTAGAAGGCTTGTATTTAAGTATTATGGATGTATTTGTTTCATTTAAATTTTGTTCTTGATTCATTTGTGAGACCCTCATTGGATTTAACCAAACTAAATACTTAAAGGATTTTACCTTCTGGGATCAATCTTTTCCGTACATGTACTTTTTTTAAAGATCAATGGTTTTGGTGAAGTATACATTAATAGTTTAGAAGTTTCTAGGAATATAAACTTTGGGATATAATTCCCACAATGGTTGGCTTTGAGATCTTACTTCCACAACAATTTTCTACTTTGAATTCTTTATAAAACTATGACATTTCCTTAAAAAGGAAGTCAAATTGAGGGATGTTACACATGTTAGGCATACCATATTTTATTGACCCAAATTTGCAGGGATATATTACTTTTACAAGCATCATTCACGAGTATACAGTTGTGTTCATTAGGGAAATAACGGTTCTGGAAGGACCTACAAAGGCATATTACTAATTCATGATGTGTGTTGTTATTGTTAGTAGTTTAAACCATAGAATAACAAAATTCACGAACCGATTAATACTTGTGGGTAAGGTTGTAAGGTAAAGTGCAGTCTCGCTAATTCACGATTGTGAGTCATGCTTTTTGTGGATTTTTTATAATTAATAAAGTGGTGTTTGGGATACATATCTTCTCCAAATATGATCATTTGAGTGAACAATTCATAAATTTATGATATTTATTCCACACACTCTTTTTAAGGCATAAACACATTTTGGTAATTTGGAACTTACATTCAAAAATCTATATTTTGTGGTTGCTCCAAACTAAATACAAAAATCTAATTATCTAGTCATCAAATATAACAGTTACAATTGGTTTTCATTAGTGAACAATAAAATCTAATTCTCGCTCGCTTGGCTTCAATATGACACTTTGTAGGTGAATAACATACCCGATTTGAGTAAAAAAAATAGTAGCGTGTGATCTCTCCTATTGCAATCTCACTCTTTTGTGGTGAGCTCTTTGCTAACCATTCAATCCTCAAATTTGCACGAGTTGCCGAGTTTATGTTTCATCATCCCGCAATACTAGTTGTTGTTGGGTTGATACAGTACGAAGTTGATTGTCAAATATAATAATTTTTAGGTTTGGACAAAAAAATATGAATCTATACATTTTAGAAACACTTTTAAGATATAGGTATTTGACCGACTTTTTTTGGGCATTTGTCGCAACGACTAATCAATCTAAAATATGGCCGTTTCATATTTGAGACATATACAAAGTGTGGTCCCTTGTCATTTGCACCTTACACTTTCAAAGTATGACACCATTCTATATTATATCATAATATACTTCGACTTCAGTAAGTTTATTGATTATTGGTAACGTTAGTTCTATATTTGGGAAATGTAATTTGGATTTCAGAGCCCAAAATGCTTCCTTTCAATGTTTCCACTATTAAATAATTCATATATATTTCTCTCAATGTTATATTGCATATGGTTTACAAAAAAGGGTCATTCTTTAGCAATATGTCCCTGAATTTTACAATGTTCTTTGGATTCTAGAGTCCTAAATACTTCTTTCCATTCCTTCTGATCTAAAATAACATCATATATGTTTATTTGCTTATAATATTATATGAGATTTACACCAAAAAACTCAATTTTTAGTAGTATTTACACGTATTGTTCCATTTTGGAAATTTGTTTTGAAAATGTTCTTTAGATTTCGGAGTTTAAAGTCCTAAATTTTAACTCACATATTCTTTCGGTGTTGATGTAGCTAGTAATATAAAAAGAATGATTTTAAAATAGTTGTCGCATACCGCAAAAAAGTCTAACAAATTTGACACAACAAAGGCATTGATAATGCATTTGTGCTATTCGAATAATAATCATTCCAATAGGGTTAAATGTAAAACATGTGCTGATAAATGACTCTTATAAAACATTTCGGCCAATGGTTTAGGGTTTATGTTTTAGAGTGCATAGTGTATCGTATTTTGTTAGAGTTTTGTGTTTATTGTTTATGTTTTGCAGTGTATTGTATTTCGTTATAGTTTAGGATTTAGAGTTTATGTTTTAAAGTATATTGTATTTTGTTATATATAAATGATAGAACTTCGTTTTTCATTTTTATTTGTGTTGTATTATGTATTTTTTAAAAGGTATGGTGTTTAAAGTACGATAATGTAAACATAAAATTCGATATCATAAACGTAAGCATAAATACATAAAAAGTAAATAGCATGACAATCTTGAAATTGTGAGATCCATATTATAACTTGATCACATAAACATAAAATGCGATGAGTTTCTTGGGCATTTGTCCATAGGGGGAGGTGGGGTTAATGTCCATCATTTTATTAGAAAATTCCCATTTAGACAAAGTAGGAAGAAGATGCACCATTTTCCAATCTGTATGTAGATCGATGCACCATCGACATGAAAAATAAATTAATTAACAAAATGGTGACGGTATTTAAACCCTAACGATTTCATTGTCATTATCGCATGCCTACATATACTAGAGCATTGCCATTTCCAAGATGTGCAATCATATATTGTAGATTGACAATACCATTCTTCGTATAACCATATACTTCAATGGTGACATTCTTGATGGGGTATACCTTTAAGTTCCATACTTGAGCTTCCTTGTTTGAAGCACCATATATGTGATAAGGGTGATTTCAGCATTAATTCCTAATGTAAAGATATTAGGATTCTCGATATACAATGTTAAAAAATAGTTATATATTGATATCTATATATTTACCTCCACCATTACGGTGTTGAGAATGCCAACATTGCATCATGCGACGAAAAACCTCAATGAGCATCATTCTCAGTATATTTCGTTCATTGGTTGACAGCTTGTAGATAACATCATCTCATTAACAATATAAGTGGTCAATATATTATAACGTACGCTAGGGAATCATGTATTTCCCTATTTATCTAGACTAATATTCTCTAGTCATTCATGTTGACTTAGAATTGCATGATGTACCCTAACCAAACTCTTTTCAAAATTAGACCTTCTATATACTTTGCATGTCTCCCAAAATAAAATTTTCACTGTTCAGTTATTTTCTTAACCCTAGCTAACAATTGAATGATTAATTTCTACATGTGGTATGCATTTTGGAAGCTATGTCTAATGGTTATGTAAGTGGAATTGGCTGAATCATATGTGAAGACTAATTTCCCAACCTCCCAAATGCATTCCTTCAACCTCATTAAAACCATGTCGACGATTCCCCACTATTTGTTTTGCCTGCTCTATAGTGAAAGATTTGTGGTTTTCGTCAACAACTACGAACATGGTTCATATGTAATTCTTTTTAGGGAGCCCATTCTATCATAAACAACTACTGTAGAGTGCTCAGAAACATTCAAATCTACAAATTATTGGATCAATCACAACTATTTTTTAGTATGTGTTACCACACAACCGAAGACGACAAATAAGAACTTAAACAAATCAAAGTCATATTTCTTAGTAGGTGTATCTATTTTAGGATTCGCCTTTTTAGATTGGAGCATTATACATGGAGAGTGAAAAACTTTCTTATAAATGTAGGTAGATTAACTCAATTTTAACAAGAGAAATATGTTAAGAGATTAATTATATCAAGTGGTGCATAAAATAAGTTTTTCAAAATGTTGACCCACATAAGCTGGGAAAATTATGTGCTCTGAAATAACTATTCGAAATGAACAATGTTAAATAAAATACATCTGAAGTGTATTCAGTAGTATTCTATAGGAAAATATTTCGACATATCAAAAACCGAAACACCTTTAGGCTGAGGAATGTGCCCGACGCACACCCGCGTCCTAGCTGAGGTGGCATAACTCTCGTTCTCACGCATCTTCCCGGAGACGGTCCCATAACGCCTCCATCTTCCCGTTGTTTCCTTCTCATTAGCTTTTTCCCCTCTCCTCGCATTCTCTACGTCTCCCACACCCATCAGCCTTAAGTCTCATCTTTTAAGAAACCGACACATTAAATAGTTGTATCTCAAAATAGTTATTTTCAAATAGACCGATCAAATCGACTTTTAGGTCCTTTATCAATATTATAAAAAATATTTGATATTTTTGTGTAGAATAAATCATGTACTGTGCAGAGAAACAGATACGTGTACCGTACAACCTAGTTAAGCACACAAAAGACATGGACGACCCAAGATGATGCGGTGACCCGGCAGTTGAATTTCAACGTATGAAGTTATGCGTATGCAAGAAGGTCGTTGTGATCTCCGCGGGAGTTGAAGACCCAGAAGAACTAAGAAGAATTAAGTCAGAATTCTCGATTCCCAGTGTGTCAACAGAGATCGAAGGCTTCAGTTCATATGATATTCTGAAGCTTTTGATCCAAAAAGAAAACATAGCCCTACGGACGGAAAACAAAGAAATATGGCGAGATGGTCTTGCGATTTCAGATACCTTCTTGTCCTCGTCGTACTCGCATTCATATACACTCAGGTTACACATAATCTTAACACATTTTTATGCAAATTGATTGAATTCCATCTATCTAGACCTAATTAATCGCAATCCCAGTTGCACATATTCTATGTTATGCGTCTTTCGTGTTTTTTCCTGATTGGTGTGTATCTATATAACTTTGGCTTATTTTACTCATTTTTAATCAGATGAAGCTTTTTACCACACAATCCGAGTACGCCGAGGCACTTGATAAAGCAGTACGTATGCCCGTTTCTGTTTCCCCCTTACATATATGTTCTATTTTCCTAGTAATATGTTCTCTATTAGTTAACATTTCAGAGCCTATGTAGCTGATACGTTATGAATCTAAACTATTTCATCACATCTTCCTACTCAATTATATTCTTCGGATCTGTTTTCCCCTTTTTTCCTGGCATTAATGAGTTTGTGTACCGTCTATCCTCAAAATTCCTTTCTTGCAAGCATTTAGTGAACTTCTGGATCATAACAGGTGGAAGCAGAAAATCATTGCAGAAATCAGATGCGGTTACTAATTGATCAGATAAGCATGAATCAGGAAAATATTGTGGTTTTAGAAGGTACTCGATCTCATTTCATAAAACACATACTGTTGTCTTTATTATTTTTCCTAACATTTACTATTGCTGTTTCAGAGAAAGTTAAACGTCAAGAACAGGAGTGTGAACATCTGAGGGTATTTGTTGAAGAATTAGAAAGTAAGCTCACCCCACGTTTATCTTTATAATAATAATAAAAAACATGTTTCCAGTCTGATCTTAATCTTATATATTTTCAGAGAAAGGTGTCAGAAGTTTAACACAAGAAGCACAGGTTCGTAAAAGAATATAATCAAATCAACTTTTTTTAATCTCCTGTCCATCAATGTCTTATATAATAAATAAACCATGTAAATCATTATTCCAGGCAGTTGCAGCTGTTGTAATTATGGCATGCAACCGTGCTGATTATCTAGAAAGGACCATTAAATCTATCTTAAAGTATGCTTTTTTCCTTAAATATTTTCTTATCTTTATTAGTTTTATTTATTTTCAGCATAGCTCAATTAAGCTTCTATCGACTAATTATTGCACCATTCTTCATTATTTCCAGATATCATAGTTCTGTTGCATTAAAATTTCCAGTTTTTGTATCCCAGGTATGTATAATTTCCTATGCACTTCATTCTGGATCTTTAAAGGGAAAATTTCTGGAAATAGCAACATACTTTACTCTTTTTACCAATTTATATACCTTAGTTTTTACCCATAATAGCAAGGTACTTACAGTTTTTACCTAGCAATATGTAAATCAAATAGCAAGGTTATTACATTTTCTTTATACATAATAGCAATGTAAAAACAATTCCTTACTCATAATAGCAACATACTTACATTTCTTTACCAATATTGACAATATTTTTGACAGATAAAGTACTATGGTAGCAAAATGTAAGTACATTGCTATTATTGGTAAAAAATGTGTGTACGTTGTTATTATGGGTAAGAAATAAAGTATATTGCCCATATCGTTAGCTAAAATAAAGTACGTTGTTATTCTCCGTAACTTTCCTATATTTATATAATTGTATATTAAAATTTTCAGGATGGGTCAAATTCTGATGTTAGAGAAAAGGCAATCAGTTATGATCAACTGACTTACATGCAGGTAATTTCATGGAATATGTTATTGCTTGAGGAATGAATTAGTAAATTACATAAATGGTCCCTGTGCTTTCTATTTTTACCGTGTTTAGTCCAAAACTGAAAGCTTTTTCAGTTTTGGTCCTTATTTCAAGGTTTCATGACGGTTTTGGTACCCAACTTTCAAATTAGGACCAAAATTGAAAAAAATCAGTTTTGGACTAAACATGGTAAAAACCAGAAAACACAGGGACCATTTTGTGAAATATATTGAAGTCTATCTTATTTGTAGCACTTGGATTATGAACCTGTACATACCGAGAGGCCTGGGGAGTTAATTGCATATTACAAGATTGCACGTAAGCCATACTTTTGAAAAAATATTCCCAGTTTAAATTTTTAACTATGAACAAATTTCATAAAACCACTGTAATTTGGAATTGTTGGTTTAACCACTGATAGTTTTTTTTCTTCCAAAAAACCTCTGCAAGTGTTTTTAGGTAATGAATTGCAAATAATGATCGGAAGAATATTTTTGGGGTTAAGGGTTGTTTTTCTTAAAAGAATTCCAAACTATAATGGTTAAATCATAAAAACAAAGTTCTTCGAATGTTTTAAAAGCGAACAAAATTCAAACTACAATGATTCTTATGGAATTCAAAGTTTTATGTAGTGGTTCTCATACAAAAAAATCAATGTCTCAGTGGCTAAAGCATAAAAAAAATTAAAAATTCCAACCTACAGTGGTTTTTATGGAATTTGGCCTTTTAACTTATTGCTACACATTACCACCATATTTTCAGGTCATTACAAGTGGGCACTGGATCAATTGTTTTTCAAACATAGTTTTAATCGGGTAATCATACTTGAAGGTACTGGTTTTGAAGCATATTACTTTTGTTTTGTTTTGTTTTTTTTTTTTTTTTGTAAAAAAAATGCTGACTTTAGACATTCATGACATCAGATGATATGGAGATTGCTCCTGATTTTTTTGATTACTTTGAGGCTGGAGCAGGCCTCCTTGATACAGATAAGTAAGTGTTGCATTAAAATTATGCACACTTGACTTTTTATCATTTATAGACCAAGGGTAAAACGGTCATTTAGTCTCATCCAAACAGTTTATTCCATCAACTTCTATGAATTTCTGATAGGTCAATCATGGCCATCTCCTCATGGAATGACAACGGCCAAAAACAATTTGTGCATGATCCATGTAAGTCTAATATTCTTTTTTTCTTTATTTTTTTAACTCTTAAAATAATAATAATTGTATTTAATTTGCTTAAACAATACAATTTGCAGATACGTTATACCGGTCAGATTTCTTCCCTGGTCTTGGATGGATGCTATCAAAATCTACATGGGATGAACTTTCTCCAAAGTGGCCAAAAGCATATCCTTTTTGGCAAGTTTTTTTTTTGTCGTCAACCTTTTAAAAAAAATATTTTCTTTGACAAAATATTACTTATTGGGATGACTGGCTAAGATTAAAAGAAAATCACAAAGGGCGACAATTTATTCGTCCAGAAGTATGCAGGACTTACAATTTTGGGGAGCATGTAGGTATCTTCTATAAACTACTCATTCAATTTTTTGTTTAATCATAACCCAAAATTTTATCCATTACTTTTTTTCAGGGTTCTAGTTTGGGACAATTCTTTCAACAATATCTTAAGCCTATTAAATTGAATGATGTCCAGGTCAACTGGAAGTCAATGAACTTGAGCTACCTAATGGAGGTATGCATTTGGATTAAAGATAATTTAATAAGTGAACAGTAATTGACATGTGATTTATATTTTTGTAGGATAATTTTGTGAAGCATTTTGCAGACATGGTGAAAAGTGCAAAACCTCTTTTCGGAAATGATCTTGTCTTGAAGACAAATAATGTACATGGAGATGTGCGTATACAGTATACAGATCAATCACATTTCGAAAACATTGCCAGCCAATTTGGCATCTTTGAAGAGTGGAAGGTATGAAAAAATAGATAAAGAGCAATATAGTCATTTTACTTGGAACACGGACCAAAAGTGTTACAATAACCTTAATAACGACCAAAATTTCAAAAATGAAACTTCAGGGACCAAAAAGCTAAGCTCAGGGACCAAAATTGTAATTTATTCAGATAAATAACTCATGTTTTGTACTTTTATTCAGGATGGGATCCCAAGAACTGCATATAAAGGAGTTGTTGTTTTTCGGCACCAAACGTTAAAGCGAGTATTTCTTGTGGGGCCAGATTCCCTTCACCAGTTAGGGATCCAAAATGTTGTTTGAATATTTTCAGAGGTACACAATTTTTTTCGAACGAATTGTTCTTTATTACTTTAAATAGAAAGGGGGATTAGTAAATATTAGAACACTTATGGTGACATTTTAGTGAAAAAAAGCTACAAAGGTTTCCAGATTTAACTAAGGAATAGAAAGACGGCCTTGTTCCACAAGAGACGTGATGCAGTCATCAAACATTTCTTGAATCGACTTGAATTTAAACCCTAAGTTGGTTAATTTTGTTGTGTTAAACTCATAATATGGTCGATCATGCTGCTCAAACCTGCAAATTAGCTTCAATCAGTTATGGTAACTTGGTATCTATAAGAATATAGTTTTAAAATTTTCATACCGTTTTGGAATTGGTAATGTTGGGTAACGTGCTGACAGAATCGAGACAAGTTCATCATTATCGATTACAGTTGAACTGCATAAATATCGTCCTTCAGCTTCTTCATGTTCATAAACTAAAATATGACAGAGAGCAACATCGTCTATATGAACATATCCCATTCTCCCATGCCATTTAAACCTCTCTGTTTCCCCTGTTCATCCAAATACGAATTAGGGACAATTCCATGATTTATTAGGGTTTAGAGAACTTGCCTTGAAGCAATCCGAGAATATCTGATGCTGTAGAACATAAAGTAGGAGGTAAACTTGGTCCAACAAGAAACGAGGGAAGAACAGTCACCAGATTGATTCCGTTCTCTTTGCAAAACTCCCACGCTGCTTTTTCCGCCATGGTTTTTGAAAGTACGTACCAGATCTGATACTTCTCACAGAGTTCAACCGAGCTCCAAGAGGACTCATCCACGGGTTTTTCAGGGTCAAATTCGGCTTTTACTCTGAGTGTGGAAGACGAAGAGGTGAAAACCACTCGTCTCAGTGACGGATTCTTCTTACATGAACGTAAGACGTTCAGTGTTCCATCAACGGCCGGCTTTAAAATCTCCTCCTGAAAAAACGATCAAATTGAAGGAAAAAAGCCGTCGTCATAATCAGCATTAAATGCAAAACGTTCGCATTTAAGAAAAAAAAAAAAAAAATCTATCGTTATCAAAAATTCAAAATTAAATGCACATAACGTACCCTAGGGTTTGCAATTTGACCGAGAACCGGGGAAGCTGTGTGGAAAACGCCCGCACACCCCATGATCGCATCATCGAAGCTTCCCTCTTCTGTTAGTTCGGCTTTCACTAGACGGAGCCTCTCCTTTGCTCCGTCCAGGTTCCATAGGTGAGCTAGTTTTGCTTCGTTTGCTGTAAAATTAATAGAAAACTAAGGTTAGCAGTATGTTATAGATGCATAAATTGGAGACGATGACACACACCAGGGTCTCTAACAGTGCCAACGACATGATAACCAGATAATAGGAGTCTCTTGACGAGCCACGAAGCTAGGAAACCGGATGCACCGGTTACACAGACCTTGCCATGATCCATTACTTTGTTGGAGGCCCAATGCTTGATTTTCGGAAATATATAGATGGAGGTGTGTGCAAAGTTTCAGAAGGTGGCATGGAGAAGGTGGATCACATAATGCGTGTGAGGTCTATTTTTCTTTGAAAAATAGGACAGATATTGGTTTCAAGCAGGAAAAGCAATGCTGCAAATCAGTTGAGATGTGGGATTATACCAGAAACTTTGCTGCAACAAAATCTCGTTTGTGGACCGCCAATGGTATTTTTGGACTTGTGAATTGAGCCAGCATAGAAAAAAAGTTCAAGCTTTTTAACTTCGACGGATAACGGGTATTCAGTTAAGTTAAAATGACGTTTTTTTGACAACATTCATTGACCAAAATACCAAAAAAAAAAAAAAAAAAAAAAGCTCTTTGAACTTTTATAGAAAAACATGTTCGTTATGTAATATAGGATATTCTGAAAGTTTTGCCATGCAGAAAAGGTTGGTTAAAGAAAACCAAAAAGATAGTCGTGAGATTTCTTTTATTATAGATGCAATTAATCCAAGAAGATAGTCGGAAATCATTTGACCTAACGTTGTTGTGTCTTTAAGGGCGTAGTGCATTTGCTTCTGGAATGGTATACTACAAAATCATAAAGGGCTCGATTCTGACCATAACGTGGCAGTTTTAATTCGAATACTAAATATTTTAAAACATCGAAGTTTTAATTGAATGTTTAGCCTCTTTCATGATCTTTCAATTTCCATTTTCATGTAAATTGATATATTCGACCCTTCATATGTTCAAATTGTCTAACTATTATATTTTAAGGAAAATAAAACACTTTGTAAAAAATTGATTAGTCAGACCTATGAACTTGGGCATCGAGTCTTACTTAATGGTATACCATGCAACACCAAGATCAATTGCTGGGAAATTCTAACTTGAACCGTTTTAAGGCTTTGTCTATGTACATACTAGGACCAAGTCCAGTTAAGTCTTGACTTTTGACATTTTATGCCTATATATATGTTGTATCTATTGGGTCTTTTATCGAGAAACATTTATCTACTTAAGTCTTGACTTTTGACATTTTATGAGATCAAATGTTTCCTATGAGTAGTCTGTCATTCATTCATATACAAGACTAAAAAACAATCATACTTTTTTAACTTTATTGTAGTTCTTAGTTCTTGAGAAATCCATAGTCTTTTATTAGAGTATTAGGATATTATTTAGACTAGGATATATTTATTAGACTATGACATTGTTAGATTATTAACTTTCTTTTTACAAAATCAGACTTTATAGTATTGTTATGTTATCAACGTAATGAGAAGGGAATTGAATTCTGAACTGCAAGATAATGAAATCCCTCTCCTTTCATCAACGCATAATGTCAATGTATACAAGTTTATGAACTTATCTAAGGAAAGTAAATATTACAAGATAAGTACAACATTTAATTATATTGACTACTAGTCCCCAACAGATAAAGTGGAAGGAGGACATACGTTGAACTTATCAAAGGAAAGTAAATATTACAAGATACCAAAGGCAATGTGATGGAACATGAACAATGTGAACTTTACCACGAGCAACTTTTTCCGCGCAAAATGGATATTCATTTCAATGTGTTCAGTGCATTGATGTTGAACCGGATTGCCTAAAAGATAAATGACATTCATCATAGACATGATTGTGGCTTTAGTATTAGGTCAATGTAGTTCTTGTAAGAGATTTCGCAACCAATACACTTAAGAGATGGAATTTATGACACCACAATACACGACTTCTACACTTGATTTTGATAAAGTATGTTGTCTTTTGGAAGACAAAGAAATCAAGTTGTCACCTAGGAACATAATTATCAAGGAACATAATAATCAAAGGTTGACTTTGGGTATCCAGGCACCCCACAAATCAGCATTGATGTATGAAAGAAGATTTGTGGATTGAAACTTAGAAAAGTGTGAACCGAGAGTGAGGGTACGTTGCAAATACTAAGTTATGTGCTTTCATGTGTTCATATCAATCGTGTGGGATCATGTATGTGAAGGCACACTTGTTACACCACATATGAGATATAAGGTCGAGTAAAAGCAAGCTACTGAAGGACGGGCTCTGATGAGACATTAGTAATGTATGGGGTCGGTGAAGTTCACCTGTGGTGGAAACGAGTTCAAGGTTTGTAGAGTATGGGTTGGTTTGCAAGAGTTTATGTTGCTTTTTTTAATAATCCTTTTGTCATACTTTGTTTGATTAAGAAAGAGGCCATTTTTGTGTCTCGTAACGACAATGTCAAGAAAATAGCTAAGTGGGTTGAGGTCATTCGTTGCAAATTCACTTGAAAGGAGACCCATAAGCAAATGGCATAATTTGTGTGACGATGTCATGATAATAATGACATACACGTAAAGCAAAAGGAACACGACATCGTTACAGTGTCAATATATAAAAACTAAAAAGAGAATGGTCACTTTTGCTATATATAAACTCAATGGTGGAGACACAATATGCAAATCGTTTATACCACACCCTTGAGGCTTGCTTCAGCCCATAAGAAATTTCTTAACAAGGAAAACACAATCATGATGTTGGGGGTCTCAAAAACCCATTGAGTGCCACATGTAATGTAAACCCTTTATCGAGATTCCGATGTAAGAAAACAGTTTTTATGTGTAACTAGTGAATGAGCCAAGCCTCAGATATATCAAGACTCGATACAATTTGGATTGTGGTGGGTTTAAGTTTAACAGTCGAGCTAAAGGTATCTTTGCAATCAATGCCTACTTGCTGAGAGCGGCCATCTTCTATAAGTCGCGCTTTATAGTGCTAAAAAGACCCATCGAAATGAACTTTGTGTCAAAAAAACCATTATGTTATGCCCATATACACGCATTCTCCTATAGGGTCCCGTCCAAAGACATTTTTGACATCCATTTTTCAGATTTTATAGTCATAATACACAACAATGACAAACATAATTCTAATGGACTTAACCATGACTAAAGGCGAAAAAGTTTCTTCATTATTGAGTTAATGATAAGATGCATGTATCTAAAAACATTAAAGTTCAAATGTCTAACCTCATTTTCCGAGTGTTACAACACTCTTCATCAGGAGCCCCTACATGTTACCTTAGATCGTGTTTAATCATGTAAATGTCCAATACCTTGATGTCAATTTGTAATCACTCCCTTTAGATACTAGAGAGAGAGAGATCATAAGTAATGTCATTCCACATGCTTTACTCTCTCCCTCATTACCCCTTCGCACTCCAGTCTACTTGTTTTGACACCGACATTGCAGCGTATCCTCAAGCTCACCCCGAGATAACTTTGTTCATTACTGGTGATACCAGATTCAGAATTCAAACATTTCAGCTTGGAGACTAAAAACCCTCTCCTTTGATTTGACATATAATCGAGTGCTATACCCTCAATCACATATGCCATCTTCTAAAACATATATGAAAACAATTCAATAATTACATCTTATGTATGTTTGTCTAAATTTTTGAAAACCATACAAAGCCTAGAGATGAAATAATTCAATAATTACACAGTAATATTTAAATTCTTAAGAAAACTAAAATTGATATAAAAACATAAATACATGAAACAATTTCATCACAATGTAGAAAACAAATTTTGGTAGCCGGCCTGCTACCATATCTTTCTGTTACATGACAAATCTTCATAATTCTAATTTAATATTGTTTTCTAATAAAAGTTCACTAAAAACTAATTTAACACCATTTTCTCTAGAATACACCAGTAATATAACCAAATATTTTTATGCTATGGGATCAATTGTATCCATCTCCTTAATCTTCAAGATCGTAACGCCCTCTTTAACGGTTGAACTGCAAATAATCTTGAAAGTACATGAAGTTCGACGTGTTTGTGAATGACGAAGAAAACAATGTGAAGTCGTCCTTGGTTTGTCATCCATACCACATCATGATGATTTGTATATGTATGTATATAGTATACATATGAAACCGTTGAAACAAAAAACATACCCGTGAGAGAAAGGGGGTGTTTGGGATTGCTTATTTGAGATGATTATTGACTTATTGCGGTTCAACACCGGTAATAAGCAGTTTTGAGTGTTTGGATGAACATATTTTATAAGCACTTATTTGCTTAAATAAGCAGTTTTTGATAAGTTACTGCATCCTTACTTATTGACTTATTTAAGCAGTTTTTGATAAGTCATTTTTGTATTACACACATAAACACTGTTTGCCAAACACTAAAAAACAACTTATTGGCTTATTACGTTTTGGTACCGGATAAGCTAAAACAAACACTTTTTTTAAAACTTCGTTTTTTCACCGAATAAGTTAATAAGCACTTTTAATAATAAGCATAAGTTGTTTTAAATAAGCAATCCCAAACACCCCAAAAAACGAAAAGAAGGGTGTTACACCCTATTTTCATAATCATGTTTAATTTCAAAATCAATCAAAAATATAAAACCACTCGCTTACAAATTACTGTTTTTTAATTAGAAGTCAATATATTGCGTTTATATCGAGATAACCCAACGTATAACATCACATGCGCCAATTTTTATTAATGTACTTAGTGATCAATTTAATTTAGAATACGTGTTATTTGGAACTAGTAAAATAAAGTTATTTAAACTAAAAATCGAATATAATAGGTCATAATATAAAAAGTCGTTCAGAATACAGTTTGTTTTACATTCAATCTCTAAATTAATTTATTAAAGAATCAACGTTATTATTGAAATATAGTATATTATATTCAGTAAGTTGTAATCATTTTTTCATGTTATTTTTGCATATAAAAAAGAAAAATATTTGAAGGTCGAACAACCAGCAGTAAAAGTCATTCATTCATGAAAAAAGCAATAAGTTTTGAAAATCTTATTTTTATTATATTATTCTTAACGTAAATTATATATATATATATATATATATATATATATATATATATATATATATATATATATATATATATATATATATATAAGTAAAAAAACATTAATTTTAAATATATTTTTTATAATTTTTAATAAATAAATGATCCAACAAATAACGATTAATAGTGAAAAAAAATTAGTAAAATATAACTAACCATATTTTGGCGTGTGGATGGGTCATGGTTGTGAGATTGTATTAACACACGATTTTTTATTTTTTATTTTCAAATCATTGTGAGTGCCTTGTATCAAATTTTTTTCCTTTTTTGGATTACATACGCTAATTGATTGGCATAAACCACGGATAAACATTGTCTAAAGATAGAGTATCATGAAAACGATAGAAGAAAACTAACCACAAAGTTATCGATATGACGTGATTCAAACTTCATCATTCACAAACACCTCAATCTTCATTTACTTCTTCTTTATGACTACTCAACATAACAAGGAAGGAAGGGTGAAATCTAGCTATATACACTAATTTCATGTACTTCAGTACTTGGTGCTAGTACACATGTACTTCGATCTTCTCCTACGTACTACACATGTACTATATCCCGAGCCAAACCAGCATACATTCACTCATCAAAACCAGTCAAAATAATTAATAATATCCATATAGATGAGGACACGCGTTTCTATTTTCTATTGAATATAAAAACGTCAACTTCAATTGTCATTAATTCATTACTATATGACAAATTTGTTGTTTCTTTTATAATTTCTGTAATTTTACATAGGATGGAAAATAATTATATGTTTGTTATAACATTCACTTCATAGAAAAAAAGATATTTATATAACTTGATAAAATGATAAAATTACTTTATACTTTTTGAAGGTATAACTTTGAAAAACAAGACAGTTGTCTCTATTGAGAAATATAAGGACCCAAATTAAGCAGATCCACCAGTTCGATGTTGATGTGGCTGTGTATTGACTTGGTAGCCAGATGGCTAGTACGTGAATGCGACATGATATTTTCATTTATCTCTAAAAAGTAAAATGATTATTTTAGTTCAGTATGCTCTACTTTTTATTTAATTAAGTAAACGAGTACCAGCCATCAACAACCATCAACTTCCGGCACCAGTGCACCACGATTATTTATTCCAGCCAAAGATTCGACAAAAAATTTGAAAACACCAGCTCGTAAGTCGTAAACCTTAAGGCTAATACGTAAATGAAAGATTGGATCATTCATATTATCTATGAGGAAACCTAATTAGACAAAACTTCATAAATTGTCCATGTGGTTTTACAGAATATCAAGTTTCATCTCTAACTTTAAAAAACCTTAGGGATAGTCCCTGTGGTAGTGTGGTTTAAAAACTTTTTATAAATCGTCCCTCTGCTAAATTTTGGCTGTTAAGTACTTAACGGCCGAAGGCAAAATATTCTTTTCCATCGCAGAGATCATTTATGAATATTACTCTTTTTTTTCTTTTTTCTTTTTAATATATTTTAAAAAGATTTTGTTTTAAAAAAAAAACCCAAGCCATCCCCTTATCACCGACCTACCTTTGTTTCTCGAAACGTAGCTTCGGTGATTACAGAATTGATATTTGGCAATGAACCGACCGACGACCAAGAAATCACCTGCGTCGGGAACATCGACACCAACCAATACGCCTAGGAGAAATAGTAAGCTTCTTTTCCAGACACCGTGGGCGGCATAGATTTTGGCGGTATCGCAACCACCTGAAACGCCCATTAACAATTCGCACACCTCAAACAACATCCATCGAAATCACAGAAGTGTGAAGGTTCGACACGCTTTCCACATATCCTATGAATGCTATGTTTGGAATTAACGGATGAATCGTTCCCTATGAGCACGATAACACATTTTTGTTAATTTTGTTATACGAGAACAAAGCCCTACTCTTCACTACTTCATGTCCTTCCTAAAGCTCTACCATGTTGATTTCTGCACAGGGAAAATGTACAGTTGGGTAAGAATTGAAGATAACTTTATTTGAATTAAGATGAATTTTACCAAAATCAATTGAATTGTATAAATTACATGTTCGTTGTCTTACTTCGCCTCATTAGATTCAATTGAGTTTAATTAAAGAGTGCAAAATGATCTATAAGAAGCAAAGGAGGTCTGAAATGCTTTGGTTACAAGCAACAATCATTCAACCGACAATATCAATGATTCAGATTTAAAATCCGGAAAAATAAGAAGAAGGCAAACCTGGTTACTAGCACTTGAAATCTGGAACTGGGTTTTTTGAGTTATGAATGGTGGTGGTCGGTGGTGGAAGAAGGGAGAGGGGAAAATGTGGGAAGGGGTGGGCGGTGGAGTTGTTGAACAATGATGGGTGGTGGTACTGGCGGTTGTGTTGGTGGACGGTGTTGGCAGCAGTGGTGGACATTGTGGTGGTAATAGTGGTGGACGGTGGTGGTAGACAAGTTAATCGGAAGAGAGAGAGAGAGAGTGTGTGTGTGTGTGTACCGGAGGGTAGGTGGGAGGGGGTGAGTTTTTTAATTTTTAATCAAAAATCTTTAAAAATGTATTAAAAAGAAAAAAAACTAAAAGGTAAAATATAATAAAAAATTGGGTGAGCGACCAATGACGATAGCAATTGAAACCATAAGGATAACACATGTAATGAAAAATGCTTAGGGGATATTCATAAATGGTCCCTGTTATGGAAAATACTATTTTGCCATCAGCTGTTATGTATTTAATGGCCAAAAATTGACAGATGGACCATTTAGAAAATTTTTTAAACCACGAGGACTATCCTTGAGGTTTTTGAAAGTTAGGGACTAAAGTTGATATTCTGTAAAACCACATAGACCATTTATGAAGTTTTGTCTAAATACCACGATTTCTATATTTTTCAATAAAATCATCACCTAGTAAATCAACAAAGCCCAAAGTGATTTCTCTTTCCCCTTTTTGATTATACTTAAAGAAATATATATATTTCACTTTAATAAAATCATATTGCATAACCTGAACATTTTATATAGTCAAATTATTATGGAGATACATGTATTGGTAAACTTTGGAAATTTGACTTTTTTATTAATACTATATATTGACATTATTTCAGGACCTTTTTTCGGAAAGAGTTACTTTGAAATTCAAACTGACCAAATTTTTTAATTTCTATATGATTTTGGCCTCTTTAATGATGTCATTACTATGGTTTCAAATGCAAAACCTATTCCAATTGCAAATTTCCTAGATGACTATACAAGCAATATATCAATGTAGAATGTCATATAATTGTTTTCCAAGCTGCTTATATACTTTTGGTATAAAATATGCAGTTTGTAAAATTAGTTCTTTCTTAATCGAGTTCTAATAAAACTAAGTGTTGTCATCGAGTAAAGAAGATGACCATTAGGGGGTTGTATGTGAATAGGGAAGTGATCCGTACACAACAATTTTTCTCCATACACAACAATTTAACATTTTTATGTATAATGTACAACACCCTTAAAGCATGCATTTTTGTATATGGAGAAAAATTGTTGTGTACGGATCACTTCTCATGTGAATAACCTGCAATACATGGTTTGGAATAACTGTCTCACAAGCAAGTGAAAACTCGATCTTAATGATACAATTGTGCTAATTAGGGCCTTACAAATTTGTTCTTACCGATGATTTGCCCTACAGTTGTATAGGCCCAATGACCAAAAATAACTTGTAATTGCCATATTTGGGTTGCCATCAAAACAAGAAGGATATGACTTGTAACGGGAAGATGGTAAAGGAGAAAACAAGATCCCTAAAGATTTAGGAAAATGGCATCTACTTCTTAGTTTGATCGCAACTACTATGAAAATGTGTCAAAGACTAATTTTTTATTCGAGTTGCCATCATCCAAGAAGTAACTACTCATTCCTATATTTTTCAAGAAATCATGAGAAAATCATTTTAACATGTACACTTTCTTTCGATTGTCATATCTACACATTTATTTCTTATAAGTATGATTTTTCTCATAAACTGTTTGTAATATTTCTACAACCATTTCATATAAACTAATGTATTTACTATAAATATTACACAACTAGGTGAAGATCGATGCATTGTGTAGAATAGAATAATGTAATGAAGTATTGACAAATATATGTTATTAAAAATAGCTATGTTTTTATCAATAAATTTAAAATACTAATTGCTAGACTAAGTTGTGATAAACCGTTGTAATTATCATAGATATATGATATTATATTTATACATTCACACCACTTCTCAATAGCCTCTACCCTATGTTACATATGAAAATAAAAAAAAATATTTGATTTATATATATATTTTTACCATTATTATGTCTAATCAATTCATATAGACATCTTTTAACATAGTATGTTTTTTAATTTTATATTAAATATAACTATTATTCCTTTTTATTAATTAAAATCTACTTGTTTGAATAAAATTATTATTGTAAAAAATAGTTTTTGGTTAAGAATTTTGTTAAATTGAATTTTGATTTAAGTTTTACATTTAAAAATATTATGGTTAATCAACTTAGATAGATTTTCTTGACTATTAATTTTAACATTTTTATGGTTAGTTAAATTAAAAAATAACATTTTTAACCATTTTTAATTTCAATCACTAGTATTTTTTTCAAATATTAGTTATTATTTTCAAGTTAATGTAATATATTTTTCAGTTGTGTTATTTATAACTATTTTTATAACTATTTAAAACTCATTCATTTTTCAAAGTTTCATAATTAATAAAAAATAGTTTTTGATAAAATTTATTATTAACTTGATGTTTTGATATAACTTTTATATTTAATAATATATTTAAAGTTATATTTTATCAATATTAATAGTAGTATTTTGACAAAATTTCTAGACTTTATTTGATCATTTGATTTATATTTTGAATTTAACGTCGTATTTAAAATTTCAAATTATTTATATTGTATTAATAGTTAGAAAATGATAGCATTACAAATATAATGTTTATATCCAATTTAAATAATAACTTAAGTATTTAGGTTGAAAGATGAAAATTTAACATTAAAACTAGAATAATGATGGAGTTTAATTTATTAACTGATATAGAAGTTGAAAAGTCTAGGCTTTCAAATGAATATGATTGAAGTATTTTTGCCTATATTATAATAGATATAAAGATATATTGCTGAATAACACACTAGTTATTTAGACACAACATATATTATTGAATTTAATCAAGTTGTAAATTTATTTAATGACATAATTAAGTTACATACAAGGGATGTATTTCCTAAACATTTAATACTGTCAAATGCTTTTATGCATTTTTAGCGCATTATTACATGTTTATTGCATCACATTTTAGCATAGAATCATGTATCATACTTAAATTTGGGACATTTTGTGGTTATTGGTGGAACGCATTGAACTATGCAATTTTGTTGTCTTTCAGGTCCATTGAAGATATGATGAGAGTTAGATGGGCGAATGGAGCATGTAGTCAAGACTTTAAGCAAAGCAAACAAAGAAAGGAGTTTCGAGGAAATGCCCGAGCTATAAAGAAATGAAGAAACACATGTCGTGTTTTTCTCTACTCTAGAAACACAAGCTGTGTAAAACAATAAACTTTTTACTATGGCAATGTACTTTATGGAAGTCAGATTTTGGTAGCATGAAAAAAAAAAGCATTGATCATGTTTTTTCCCATTTGAAAAACACAGGCAGCGTGATTAGGCCGATGCAAGCATTATACTATAAAGAAACATGGGTTGTATCTTTACCTGCACAAAAAATATGAACCATGTAAATTATTGGAGAAAAGTTGTTGGACTGTTTTCGGGCCCATTAAATAGGTATCTTGGCTCATATTTTCATATATTCGATTCTAGGAAGAACGAAGGTAATTTATAGCATGATTTTGGTTCAAGTGATTAGTTTAGAATACATGGAAAATAGTAGTTTGCATTAATTAATAGTAACTTTAATTCACACTTTGATTTCTATTCTAAGCGTATAATCGCTTTTAGCCATGATCAGCTAAAAAACCCTAGATTATCGGTTTCTATTTTGATGTTCATCAATACATGGTTGATTTTGTTGAATTGATGTGTGGATTCGTTTCTCAATCTAGTGATTCATGTTTGGTTTGATTTAAATACTTAAATTTATGCATTGTTCATGATTGGGCACTAGAATTAGGTTAATTTTAGTAAGGTTATTTGATTAATAAAATCCATAATTTTTTAATGAATCAAAATTTAGTAACAAACAGTGAGTTGGTTTTTTGTTTGGATTTAATGTTGTTGTAAACTAGAATCACATGCTTTTACGCTTACAATCCTATGACAAGTATTGACCTTGTTTGAGAATACTTGTAAAGAAATTAATTTAAGATATTGATTAATTTAAGTTAGTGAAGTTAGGTTTAGTTAAAGAGTTTATTTTAACTGAAAATTTTGAGCAGTAAGAGGAAACTAGAGCTTATTAGTTCTACTTAATTTGTACCAACTTGGATAAGTGAGCAATTCGTACATAAATTCATAATTAACCTACAATATATATGGATATATTATGAAACCGGAGTTGTTTCCCAACTTGATAAGCAAAAACATAAGTTTTTCTATTACATGCTTGCTTTTAATATTTTAAATTCCTCCCCTCCCCTTTAGTTTTTATCATTTAATTACCCATTTCAAGACTATACACTTTACACTAAGAGGTATTAAACAGTTGATTTGTTTCCCGGTAGATTTGACATCTGGCTTCACTTTACTACATGTTAGTATACATGGAAATGTTCTAATTTTCTTATTATACCCTATTCATTTGTTTATTTGACTCCCAATGAACTAGTTTGTCAAAAAATATTAATAAATATCTACGTCTCTGGTTGATAGTAACTCACATTGAAAGATTAGTTTCTGATACATTTCCACATGAGTTATCATCAAATCAAGAAGTACATAACCATTCCTATATGTTTGGAACAAATAGGCTTCAACTAGCAAACATCTTCTGCGAATCTAAACATCAGGAACAATAACCTCAAAGATGTTGTTGTGTCTTACTAGAACCAAGGTTGTGTTCTTCATGCACCACAGTTGGACTTAGGATGTCAACTGACATGTTGTCTCTGACTGCAACTATAATGGATGGTGACGACAAAGACGACTTAGGGTTTTATTTAGTAGACATGAAAACCTTGACTGTCATCTTAATTCCTTTTGGTTTGATGATATTTCAAACATAACCAACTATGAACATAAAGATTAACAACATGCTAACTTTCAATGACGAAAAAATTATATTGTTGGGAGTTTCGAATATGTCATTACCATGATTTTCAGACATGTTCAATAAGTTTCAAACAAGTTCTTTATTAAGTATGAGTTTCAAACTAGATTAGTATGATATATGTTTGTATTATTTAAAAAAAAGATAACAAGGTTCGAAAAAATTCGTACATCTTTTTTGGAAAACATATATAAGTGTTCAAATTACAAAAGGTCATTGATTATGATGTTCGAACATGTTATTCTCTGTAATTTTCATATATGTCGTGTTTTTCTCCATTCTAGAAACACCAGCTGTGTAAAAAAAGAAACTTCTGACTATGGCAATGTACTTTGAGGAAGTCAGATTTTGGTAGCATGAAAATAACATTGGTCATGTTTTTTCTCATTTGAAAAACACAGGCTGCGTGATTACGCCAATGTGAGCATTATATTGTGAAGAACCTGTTGGATTAGGTGTCTAAGCCATGACTAATAATTAGTATTTATCTAATTAATAGTGGCATAGTTCATTTGGGTTGCCCTCATAGCAGGAGGTTTGATAGAAAGTTCAGTAGAGAGAAAGATTGATTTATTATATGATTAATAAATCAATAGAAATTAAATAAATAGTTTATTAATATATTAAAGTGATAATATATTAATTAGAAACTATATTAATTAATTAGGAATTAATCTAGAATTAATTGGAATTAATTTGGTGATTAAATTAATTAATTAAAGGTGTAGGGACTAAAACTGTAATTATTCAATAGTTGAGTAAGTGACAGTTTGAGTGAGTGAAGTGGCCAGTGAAATATATATATGGAAATATATAAATTTCGATTTATATATATATATATATATATATATATATATATATATATATATATATATATATATATATATATATATATATATATAAGAGATAATTATAGTTTGAATTATTAAGATAAAGGTTTATCTTAATTTGAATTCAAAAATGCTTATCTCTTAAGATTTATATGGTCATCTGATAGAGGCTATAAATAGGAAGCCCCATAACCTCATAACCTGCGATTTTAATACCTATTCTCTCTAGAAATTTCGTTCTCCCCTCTGGCTCTTGGGTGTGACTTCATTTGAGGCAGGACAATTGTGCTGCTCAGCTTCCAAGAAATCCTAAAAGGTTAGTTTTTCTGATTTGGTTCTTTTAGTTATTTTCTTGTGGCCTTTAGGAATTTATTATATATTCAATTAGAAGAAAACATAGATCCTTATAGGTTGCATGTGAACATATGATTTTTAGTTCATAGATTTGCATAAAACCCTTCAGTGGTATCAGAGCTTTTTGGTTGTTTTCTTGTTGAACTGCTGTAATTGTTTTCCTAAAAATTAGGGTTTATAGCTTCTAAACCCTAATGGGGCTGAAATCGATTTAGGGTTAGGGTTTTGAAAACCCTAGCCCCTCCCCCTTATGATTTTTGAAAACCGGTTCCTTGATGTTTCAAACTGGGAATCCACAGGGTGGGACACAGTCACGGAAAGATTGGAAAAATACTCCGAAGCCGAACAGTTTGGCAACTCAGGAATATCTTAAAACTCAGAACCCCTGATCCTTAATTCCTTGATACAGGATGTGTTTCTCACATTTGCTCCGTATGCATGGACTCTGTAGGATGTGGGATGTTGTTCAGACTGGATCTGAAGCTCATGCAGTTTTAGAGTTTAGTTAGATATTGAAATCCTGGTATTAGCTTATTAGATGCGTATGACATTGTCTATCATATAATACATTGTTCAAGGATTTTGTTTTAATAAAATTGTCAATTTTCTTTTAACACATGTTGTTTGAAATATCCTTGAAATGTTGTATGATTGTGTTGAATGCATGATTAGTAATAACTTGAATATTGATACATCCAAAGTGTTTGGATTTAGGAATTGTGTCCCTTATGATTGTTAAGACAAATATTGTAAGAATCAATTCAACCAAAGGTCCAGTTGGACAGGACTTTGGAATCATTTGACTTAGAGTCTCATGATGAGTTGAGTTCTTAATGTGTCAAGAAATGAATCACCCAAAGATCCAGTTGGAAAGGACTTTGGAATCATTTGATTTAAAGTCAGATGATGATTAAGTTCTTTATTAAGCGCATATAGCAAGAAATGAATCACCCAAAGATCCAGAGGATAGGATTTTGGAATCAGTTGACTTAGAGTCAACCGAAGATTGAAAATCTTGAACAGAATTAACAAAGTCATAAGTTTACATAGATATGTAAAAGGCATTGAGATTAGGAGCAACAGACACATCAGTTGCTGTGTATTGTTCGAATCTTCAAACAAAACACAATTGTTTGTACTTCACGATATTTGTCATTCGATATGACGAATATGGCTTCGCTTATCAGAATAAGCGATTGAATTGAAACCTTGAACAGTTCAAGGACTTCAAAGAAAGTACAAGATCCGCAGAACCTGAGTGACAACATAAACTGGGAAAATGTTTCACAGTTCATTCTCTTCCAAGAACATTAATAAGTTATAATGTGTCTTAGGGAAGATGATGGAGCATTGGTCGAAACAGTTCGATCCTCGATGTATGAGATACATTGTCAATTTGTTTCCAATAAATTGAATTCTAAACCAGTCAGACCATATTCCGACCACATTCTAGACTAAGTAGGCTTTGGAGACACTGCTGAAATGGGAAGCTGGGATTATCCCACTTGCACATAGAGAGTCCAGGGTCTTGTAGTGTTCGTCTGAACCTCATGACTAGCCTAAACCTGATCAGCAATGTCGTTTCACTGGCTATCCCGCTGTAACTGTAAAAGAATAGCTCTTTTTAGAAAGAACTCCTGTTCTAAGGAAACAGTGGGAGTTGGGACAGTCCTGAATGAGTTCAGGATTAGCCAAGTGAAAAAACCTTTAGTCATCACTAGGCTTGGAACAAAAATCAAATTTCTGTTCTACAACTGACATAATCTCCTCTTGACCAGTAGTATTGATCACCATCATAAGTAGTTATGATCAGGGTGACATACCGATTGGTGGTAAAACACTATAGTTGGTACGAATTTATAATTCGACTACTTGGAAGCATTGGTGAGCCCGGTTGCTGCCAAACAAGAGAACCTTAGGGCGAGATACAGTCCATATGGCATTTTGATTGATTTTACACATGGTCTAAAAACCAGTGGGAGTAAATGAATCATCAAAAGAATACAGCATAGACAGAAGCGTACCTTCAGAACATCTGGTTGAGTGAGACGATACTTAGAGTCAAGTAACTGGCTCCGAGAGGAGCACTCTCAATAGAAGATGAAAACCGAAAGGATACTGCATATTGTAAGTCCGTAGTGGAGCGCGTGTGGATCACCGGCACACTAATGGGGGCTCACAAAGAATATGTCAGTATAAAGGTACATGGGCCCGGGATTTCCCCACGGGCATCTCGCAAGAAAGGATATTCAGATTCTCGAAATATGCCAAAGGATTGGATTTGGGGAATGTGCTGAAAGATTTCCATTAAGATGTCAGAAAGGGTTTGGATTCACAAAATGTGCCAAAAGTTTGGATTCTGTGAATAGTCCATAACCGTGTCAAAGCTAGTGGGAGTATCGTTGTTATCTACTATCTCCATATGTGAGTTACATACTATTTCTAGGAAACGTCTCCTTTCATTACAAAGTGTAATGACTTGGTGTTAAGAGACGGATCGCTGTGAAAGACTTAATAGAGATACGACATACTCAAGTGGTTGTAAACATCTATAAGATAGATCGAAACTCTGCCAAGATGATCTTGATGAGATTCAAGATTCATAGCACCAGGAAACGATTTTCCTATCATTGCAAAGTGTGATGACTTGGCATGAAAGAAATAAAGAAGGTGCAACATACTCATATAATTCACAGTCATCTATTGGAAAGATGAAATTGCCAGCATAGACCTAGCCATTGTAAGCATGATCTTGATAAGATTCAAGATGCACGAGAAAAGTCACCGAAAGGAAAATAGTTTTTCGAAAATCATGACACAAGGATTATAAATAATACTTGGATTCCGAAAGGGTTTGGAATAGGATTAGATCGGGTTCCACAAGTTTTGGATCGATCATAAAGTCATGAACATGTCCTGAAAACTTAATGCTTAGGGCATAGTAAGTTGGATTCAGGACATTGCCTGGCTGGGAATACTGGATGGATTGGTTGAACTCAAGTGAGAATTCATTAGGAAATGATTAGGGTGAAAGTGATAGTATTAATTTGAAAGATTTTCAAAGTGGTAATTATTAACATCAGGACATGATGTTAAGGACTTCATGGTTAAAGAGTCTCGTTGGTATTCTGATGGAGCGCGTGTGGTTCACCGGCACATCATAACACCTCGAAATAGTCTTAGGGTGCAGTCAAGTAGACTAAAGACCCCAGAACCATAGGAAGTCACAATACACATTACCAGAATGGAGTTAGAAGAGAAATTGACAGGATAACTTATTGAGATGTTATCGGATGAGCATCCGATTGGATCATCTGCAATAAAGTGTATAAGTATAAGATACTTTGGATACATAGAAAGAGTGTAAGGTTCATAAAGACATAGCTGTAAAATTAGAATTGAAAGTTTAAAAGAAATCTTGAAACTGATAATAGTTTATGAAAATGTCCGACTTGGTGATTACCTTGTGGAGACTTGGTAATAAGCAGGAGTAGCTGCCAGTCAGATTTTTATGTTTCGCTTTCGCATGTTTACTTCCCGAATAATTTAATTATTCTAAAAGGTCCACAGTCGCTCATACTTTGGGAAGTAAGTGTTGAATCAATACTATCATGAATTAGTTTGTAGACTGTCTAAGGAGTTAGATATAACAATAAGATTGCTACAACATTCATGAGTACTTAGAAATAGAGATTTGAGTATTGGATAAACCCACGCTCAACAGATTGCTTCATGGATTATATCACAAGCAATGTTGAGACGATAATATCTTATGATATTGAAGTGGAGAGATATGAGTTATAATTTACAAGGCAGTTGTTCATTGATAATACGAAAACGCATCGGTAACTCGATGTTATAAAACGTATTGTTGTGAATGATTTGTCTGGTAAAAGATATAAGCATATAAGTCGAAGCTTATTCGTTCCTTAACCTTGATGGGTAACAGATATCTGTAGGCCTCTCGATGATTTTGAAGTTGACTAAAGTGCTGGTCAGCCTGGACTAAATTGATGTGTTCAATTAGAAGTTCTAAAGTCATAAGCAGAATCGGAAATCGGGAAACAGAGTATCGGACCGAGATTGATCTCAATCCATGTCTCGTGTCTGAAAATATCTTGTTGGACGAAGGATCATATTATCACTTATCTATGGACAGAACTGACTGGGTCAGAGTTCGGCAGCAGTTTCTAGGAAGCTACAATTTGTTGATTAATTAGAGGTTAAATTAGTAATTTTAGTCATAGACTTATCCAAGTGGGAGACTGTTGGATTAGGTGTCTAAGTCATGACTAATAATTAGTATTTATCTAATTAATAGTGGCATAGTCCATTTGGGTTGCCCTCATAGCAGGAGGTTTGATAGAAAGTTCAGTAGAGAGAAAGATTGATTTATTATATGATTAATAAATCAATAGAAATTAAATAAATAGTTTATTAATATATTAAAGTGATAATATATTAATTAGAAACTATTTTAATTAGTTAGGAATTAATCTAGAATTAATTGGAATTAATTTGGTGATTAAATTAATTAATTAAAGATGCAGGGACTAAAACTGTAATTATTCAATAGTTGAGTAAGTGACAATTTGAGTGAGTGAAGTGGCCAGCGAAATATTTATATGGAAATATATAAATTTCGATATATATATATATATATATATATATATATATATATATATATATATATATATATATATATATATATATATATATATATATATATATATATATATATATATATATATATATATATATATATATATATATATATATATATATATATATAAAAGAGATAATTATAGTTTGAATTATTAAGATAAAGGTTTATCTTAATTTGAATTCAAAAAGACTTATCTCTTAAGGTTTATCTGGTTATCTGATGGAGGCTATAAATAGGGAGCCCCATAACCTCATAACATGCGATTTTAATACATATTCTCTCTAGAAATTTCGTTCTCCCCTCTAGCTCTTGGGTGTGACTTCATTTGAGGCAGGACAATTGTGCTGCTCAGCTTCCAAGAAATCCTAAAAGGTTAGTTTTTCTGATTTGGTTGTTTTAGTTATTTTCTTGTGGCCTTTAGGAATTTATTATATGTTCAATTAGAAGAAAACATAGATCCTTATAGGTTGCATGTGAACTTATGATTTTTAGTTCATAGATTTGCATAAAACCCTTCAGAACCATGGGTCGTGTCTTTACTAACACAAAACGAAGCATGTAAATATCAGAGAAAAGTTGTTGGGTTGTTGTCGATCGCCGTTAAATAGGAATCTTTACTCATATTTTCATAGATTCGATTCTAGGGAGAACAAAGGCGACCGATAACATGATTTCGGTTCAAGATATTAGTTTAGAAAAAATGGAAAATAGTAGTTTGCATTAATCAATAGTAAGTTTAATTCACATCTTGATTTCTATTCTAGTCGTATAATCATTTTTAGCCATAATCTGCTAAAAACCCTAGGTTACCGATCTAGTTTGACGTTCAACAATATGTGGTTGATTTTGTTGAATTGGTGTTTGGATTCGTTTCTCAATCTAGTAATTCATGTTTTGTTTGATTTAAACACTTAAATTTATGATTTGTTCATGATTGACTACTTGAATTAGGTTAATTCTAGTAAGGTTATTTGATTG
Source organism: Cichorium intybus (assembly GCA_023525715.1). NCBI lineage: Eukaryota > Viridiplantae > Streptophyta > Magnoliopsida > Asterales > Asteraceae > Cichorium > Cichorium intybus. The sequence goes on along the minus strand of CM042016.1, from coordinate 16,519,742 downwards.
ATAAAATCCATAAATTTTTATGAATCAAAATTTAGTAACAAACAGTGACTTGGTTTTTCGCTTAGATTTAATGTCGTTGTAAACTAGAATCGCATGCGTTTACGCTTACGAGCCTATGAAACGTATTGAACATTGTTTGAGGATACTTGTAAAGAACTTAATTTAAGATATTGTTTAAGTTAAGTTAGTAAAGTTAGGTTCAGTTAAAGAGCTTATTTTAACTAAACAATTTGAGCAGTAAGATGACACTAGAGCTTAGTAGTGCTACTTAGTACCAACTTGGATAAGTGAGCAATATTCCATCAATTCAAACTTAACCGACATCATAGATGGATAGAACATGAAACCGAAGTTGTTTCCCAATTTGATTAACAAAAAGATAAGTCTTTTATTACATGCTCGCTTTTAATCTTTTAAATCCCCCCTCGATTACTTTTCATCATTTAATTTCCCATGTTAAGATTATATACCTTATGCTAAGAGGCATAAACAGTTGATTTGTTTCCTTGTAGATTTGACCCATGTTTCACTTTACTACATGTTTGTATACATGGAAATGTTCTAATGTCATATTCATTTGTTTATTTGACACCCTATCAACTTCTTTGTTAAAAAACTTCTAATAAATATCTACCTCTCTGGTTGATAATAACTCACATGAAAGATTAGTTTTCGACACATTCCCACACGAGTTATTATGAAATCAAGAAGTACATAACCATTCCTATATGTTTGGAACAAATAGGCTTTAACTAGCAAACATCTTCTGCTGATCTGAACATCAGGAACAACAACCTCAAAGATGTTGTTGTGTGTCTTACTAGCACCATGGTTATGTCATTTCTGCACCACAGTTAGGCTTAGGATGCCGACTGACATGTTGCTTTTGACTGCAACTCTAATGGATGGTGACAACAAAGACGACTTAGGGTTTTATTTAGTAGACTTGAAAACCCTAGTTGTCGTCTTGATTCCTTTTGGTTTGATGATATTTCAAACATAATTAACCTTTATGAACACACAGATTAACAACATGCTAACTTTCAATGAAGAAACTCGAACATGTTCTTACCATGATTTTCAAGCACGTCTGAACATGTTATTCTCTATAATTTTCATACATCTTGTTCTCTATGTTTTCGAACATATTTTTCATAAAAAAATTAACAACTGTTCAAACAAAAACATTTTTTTTTCTGATTCCCAAAGATGATATTCGAAAGGAAAAACGTTTACAATAAATACAAAAACGAATTGCCATAATATCTTATTGGTTTATGATAATCTTACAGCTGGAGAAAACAATTGTTGTATTCGAAAATCATTATAAAATTAAAATCATTGAGTCAAATAAAGATTAGTTATTATAAAAAGTGGTAGTTAAAATTATCTTCTAATCCCGCATAAAAAACAAATTTGATAACAAATATCTCCTGAAGGAGACAAAAAGCACACCAATCATAGTACTCAACTTACGCGGATACCCGCTGCTTCCATCCCTACATCTGTCACGATCCTCATTGCACCACGAATTCAAACACCCAACTCCTACAAAATATCCGCCATTACCAATCAAGAAATCTATCGTCAATCGATTCATCATCTCCCACGCCCGCCATTTGTTTCATCACAGATTTTCGATCTATGCTGTTTTCTCCCATATTCAACCCATCATCATTTCCAGATCTCTTCAGAACGGCTTCTTTTTGTTTGCGATCGTCGTTTAGATTTGAACATGGGTTTCGACAGGAAAAATGAACCCACTTCCTCCTCCAACGGCCCCCGATCGGTTCCGAGGGAAGACTCCCCTCTTCTCGGAAACCACGATTCGTTGTCGTCGACGCCAAAGACCTTCGCAAACGTTTTCATCGCGATCGTCGGTGCCGGTGTTCTTGGTCTTCCTTACACCTTCATGCGCACCGGTTGGCTCACCGGCTTCGTCATGATCTTCGCCGTCTCCGCCCTCGCCTACCGCGGTATGTTGCTCCTAATCGAAACCCGACGGAAACTCGAATCCCCTCTTAAATATTCCAAAATAAATTCTTTTGGCGACCTGGGGTACGCCGTCTGTGGCCCTATCGGTCGTCTCGCCGTCGATCTAATGATTATCGCATCCCAAGCGGGATTTTGCGTTGGATACCTGATCTTCATCGGCAATACCTTAGCCAATCTATTCCATGCCGCCGCACCCGAATCTCGCCATTATTTAAACACGAGCGCTTACATCTGGGGAATGCAAGCCAAAACGTTCTACATCTGGAGTTGTTTTCCATTCCAGTTAGGATTAAACGCGATTCCGACGTTAACCCTTTTGGCCCCCTTGAGTATCTTCGCTGACATCGTCGACGTCGGTGCAATGGGTGTCGTAATGGTCGAAGACGTCACCGTTTTCATAAACAAAACCGCAAATGTCCACGCCTTCGGTACCTTTCCCATGTTTTGTTACGGTCTTGGTGTGGCTCTTTTTTCCTTTGAAGGAATCGGAATGGCGTTACCATTAGAATCAGAAGCCAGAGACAAGAAAAATTTCGGAGCGGTGTTGGGATGGGCAATGTTGGTCATTGCCGCCATGTACGGATTCTTTGGGGTGTTGGGTTACTTCGCTTTTGGTGCCAACACAAGAGATATTATTACCGCTAACATGGGTAAAGGTGTTCTTAGTTCTATGGTCCAATTGGGACTTTGTATAAATCTTTTCTTCACATTTCCATTGATGATGCATCCCGTTTATGAGGTGATGGAAAGAAGGTATTGGGAAGGAAGGTATTGTTTATGGATGCGATGGGTGTTGGTTATGGTGGTGAGTTTGGTTGCTCTTTATGTTCCAAATTTCACTGATTTTTTGTCACTTGTTGGGAGTAGTACTTGTTGCATTTTGGGATTGGTGTTACCTTCTTTATTTCATTATATTGCGTTCAAGAATGAGTTGGGGAAGGAGGAGCTTATGTGGGATTTGGTGATGATTGTTTTGGGTGTTATTCTTGGTGTATTGGGAACTTGGTTTTCTTTGGTAGAAATCCTCTTTAAAGCATGAAAAGTGTATGATCACATCAAACTATTAAATGATTGTGATAGTATAGAGCCTTCAATCACATGAGGATAGCTTGTTTTGTATGTTTTTTTGTCCCTAATGGCTCTTGGGTGATGTTCTTCATTAGTGCTTGATTTTAATCGAATGGTTGAAGATGTGCATTTTGTGATGTTTGTGGGGATTGAACTCTCTTGAGTGTGAAAAAAATAAATATCGTTCTTTTGTGACACTAGAGACTTCATGTTTTACTATTTTGCTATGTGCAACATAAATCATTGTCTTTTAGCATACCCCTCCATTTTGCTACATCGAACACTTCAAAGGTCTGATTTTGCTATAGGCTCGAGAATATGATTAATACTGTACATTGTGTGGTTAAATATGTTTAGGAAGCACCTTATATGATGTGGATATTATTTAACATAATCAAACCGTGTATAATCTAATTTAAAGTTAGTGCTGCCTATGAAATTTGGACCAAATCGTAGAGGATATAGTTTGATGTGTATCTCACACGGTCCTAAAGTGTACTTCCTATGGTATTTGAAATAAGGGTGAACTTATTCATAACCCTCTTATTTATTAGGGACTTGGGGTCCTCCTTAGGGATAAGCATGTGAACCGGGAAAACTGAACCGGAACCGAATATACATATTAAGTTCGGACTTTGGTTTTTAAAAAACGTTAATTTGGTTTCGGTCCGATCCCCGACCTATGCTTACCCTTAAGTCCCTAACACTGTTTTTGATCATGAAAAACTGAACTGAACCAAAAACCTACTATAACTGAACCGAACCGGGACCGGATATACATATTCGGTTCGGTTTTCAGTTTTTAAGAAATGTTTATTCGATTTCGGTCCGATCCCCAAACCACACTCACCCCTAATCCTACTATATATACTCACTCTCATTCACATAAAAAGTCAAACACACACATATTCACTCACATATGGGTTAAACTAGTAATTTGGGTTAGAATCACTCATTTAGGGCGTGTTTGGCACACAACGTTTGATAGTTTTTGGGAGCTTCTAGCGTTTAGCATTTAGAAGAATGTTACAACAAGTTGGGGCTAGCCCACTTGGCTAACAAGGTGATATACTAACAAGGAGGTCATGGGTTCAAACCCTGACACTAACATAACAAGGAGTAGTTTAGGAGTAGGAGTAAGATAGATTTGTCGTTAAAAAAAAAAAAAGAATGTTACAAAAAAGACTTTATTTGGCTGCAAGTGCTTTTAGCTTTTATTTTTAACAAAACGCTTCTAATCTAAACGCTATTTCAAGTAGCTTTTTGGGAGCGTTTAACGTTTAACTTTTGATTTTTATATTATTTTATATTTCTAAAAGCTAACAGTTGCTTATAGCAAACACTTTTTCACTAATAAAAGATACAGCTACCAACTTCTAGCTAATCGCTACCTGTTTCGAGCTAACCGCTAACCTCTACCAGCTACCCGCTTGTTTTTCCAAAGACTCCCTTAGTATATCTCCTTAAATTAATTAAATCAAATTTGTGCGGTTTACAATCAAACAAATCAATATATTTTTTGCTTTTTAAAATTTTGAGCGTGTTCGACACATAAATTTTGAGAGATTTTGGAAGCTTTTAGCTTTTAAGAAAAAACTCGAAAAAAGAAAAAACTTTCGGCAGCAAGAACTTTTAAGTTTTATTTTAAACAAAAAAACTTCTAAACCATTAGCTATTTTTCGGAACTTTTAGTTTTTGATTTTTATATTATATTATAATAACGACTATTTTTGCATAGCACTTTTACACAAAAAAGCTACAACTACCGGCTATAAGTTTCCAGCTACCAACTAGACAATATTCCAAACAAGCCTTTTATATCAACTCCTTCCATTCTCTATCAAGCCTCAACACCTCTCTCCCCTGTTATTTTGGATTTCTTTTACTTTATCTTTTTGTTATATATTTTTTTCTTTTGTAACTCAATATTATGTATTTTTATCGTTAAATAGAAACTGTCATTAATTTTAAAATTATATATATATATATATATATATATATATATATATATATATATATATATATATATATATATATATATATATATATATATATATATATTAATTTTTATTATTTTCATAAATATTCAAATTATGTTCTTTACATTACTAGTACTCTTTGTGTCAATATTAGTTTATTGTATTTATTTATTATCGTATGCATGCGCAAACAAAATATATATGACTTTAACAAAAAATGAATAATTTCATTTGTGTTCTTACAAACCTTTATAATTGCGTATATATCATTATAAAATTTGAAATTACGTATATATCCTTACAAACCCTAAAAAATACATATATACCCAAAATATTAGTTTAATAATAATTAATCTTTAAAAATAATAATAAACGATTTTTAAATTAGATTATATATATATATATATATATATATATATATATATATATATATATATATATATATATATATATATATATATATATATATATATATATATATATATATATATATATATATATATATATATATATATATATATATATATATATATATATATATGATTTGTAAATATTGTGTAATGGACTAATTCTGAATTAATCATTATCTAAAGGCAAATTAGTCCATTTATATGTCTTATATTATTTTCATTAATTAATTAATTAATATGCCCAAATTAAATGCCTCTATTTATGGAATCGTAACTTACCAACCATATTTATCCTCCCCCGTCTCCCTCACGTCTTCAACGAGAAGGTCCTGTCGCCGCCCTCCGCCCCTCCGTTCAGGCCTCCTGCATCACCGCCGTCTTCCTCCCCTGCCTCATCCACCAACATTGCCGACAAGTATATAATCGGCAGCAGCATCGAGGGTGTGTGTGTTATCCCCTTTCTTCTGATCGCATCTCTCTTACACGAGAATTCTATCCCTCAGTTTTTTTCTCGATTCCAAAAATCATGCACACACACACGTCGAGGGTGTGTGTGTTTATCCTCTTTATCGATCTCGCTCAAGACACACGTAATGTCTTTGAGAATGGTTCTTTCTTTTAGCAGTGTAATTTTTTTATTGAAAGGCATTCTCTGATAATCTTTTTGAGAATGGTTTATGTTCATTCTCTGAGAATGTTTCACATTAACCTAGGTTCTTATATATACCCAAGTTACGTAAACCTAAAATTGGGACTTTAAACATGTCATTCTCAAAGAATGCTAAGAACTAGTATACATGTTCACTCATCCTCAAAGAATGCAAACGTAATCTAGAAAACTAAAGTTACGTAAACCTAAATTTGGTTCACTGTAAACGTTTTAAGGTGATAATACGGTTTGAAATGATTTATATTGTTAATGTTTATATGTATACATGATTAATAAGTGAGGATCGTGTTTTCGTAATTGTAGTTTTGGATATTTAAAACTTAATATTTTCCTAATCTGTAGGCATTAGTTTTTGACCTTTATGCCCTTTTCAGCCGTATTTTATTAGTTTTTTAATTATTCTTTTAATTTATTTACAGAAATGTCACAATCATCTAAGTCACTCGTTTTTTTATCCAATGGTCAAAAATGGTCTTATAATCACACAATAAATACCATTTTTATTTAATACTAACTATATATATATATATATATATATATATATATATATATATATATATATATATATATATATATATGGTTCAAATGAGAACCATTAAAAAGTTGAGAACCGTAAAAATCAATCTCGGTCATTGACGCAATTTATCGGAGAATTGTGTATTATAGTGGGTTAACAAATGTGAATGCGTTGTAGACAATCAAACTCTTATAAAGTAATATGTGGTCTAAATTAGTTCATTTTAGTTCTTAATCTTTTAACTATTCTCATTTGTGTGTGTGTATATATATATATATATATATATATATATATATATATATATATATATATATATATATATATATATATATATATGTTTAGGTTCAAACGAGAAATAGTTTAATGCTGATGGTTCTCTTAATGGGTACAAAACTCTTCTCGTTACTAACAGTAAGAGCCAACAACTGGGTACAATTGTGATGAAACCTTTAGTCGGTTGTCAAACCGGCTACCATACAGACGTTCTTTGTCTCGCTCTTTTCTTGCCATTGGCCAATTCACCGGTTGGACGTGAAGAACATTTTTTTCATGACCATCTCTTAGAGATTGTTTTCATGCATCAACTATTTGGTTTTGTAAATCCCCATTTTCCACACCATGTTTATTGCTTACAAAAAGTCCATTTAGGGCGTTAAACAGACACCTCTAACATGGTTCCATCACTTTGCCTACCTTCTATTATATGTGATATCATCCTTATAGTCACTTCTATTATTACTTTAGAACATCATCAATCTTCTATAGTTCTATGTAAGGAGTTCTTTCAGGATCTCTGTCACTAGATCCAAGTCCAAAATGATTCTAACTCAACGAAAATATGCCACTAATATCCTTGCTCACACCAACATGACCTGTAATCCATGTCATACTCTTATTGATATTTCCCCCAAATTAAGTGTTTGAGGCAACCTAGTTACATATCCCACTTTATATTGTACTCTGACGAACGCAGTCGTTGATGCAGAAAAAAATAGTAAAACCTTACAAACGCTATTAGTTAGGACAAGTAAGGGTCAAACAATTTGTGTCTATTATGTTGTACGTATGATAGGCTTAATATATGTTGTAACTTTATTTGCAGAATACTAATCCAACTTGAGTGTTCGCTGACCTCTCACTCAAGTTGCGGAGGGTTATTATCATGTATATTATGTTGTACTTATGATAGGCCCAATATATGTTGTAACTTGTATTTCTAGGCCTTAACCTACATCTTTTATTTGGTGTATATATTTTATGTGCAATACAATTTCACAGTTATAGAAAAATACTAGTTCTCACAACCTTCACTTGTTCTAAAATTTAAGTTAATGCCCTAACTTTATCAAAAAAATAAAATTCTCAAAATCCATTTTAGGGTCAAATCAGTATAAATCCAACAGTCTAAGTTCAAATTTGTTTTTTATCCGAGAAATATATATATTTAAATTTATAAAAGAAAAAACAAAGATTCTTGATAATCTAATAAAACCAATGTCAATAACATTTAAAAACTACAATCTGAATCAATCAAAAAATTAAGTTAGTTAAAAATGGTCAATATCTTTAATTTTGTTTATATAATCCATTTATCTTATTATTGTTGTTTTTCAAATAATAATGATAATAGGTTTTGTTTTAACAAAATCTAACAATAATAATAATAAACTAAAAAACAGAAAGAGTATAATAGTACTAATGATATAATAATTATAATAATTTACACAAAAGATAAAATAAAAGAATTACAAGAAAAAATAAAAAATAAAATATTAAATTAAGGAAGTGCAATGAATAAAACGAAAACGTGCATATTTTCACCCCTAAATAAAGCTATGTTCTTGTTTGACATAAGTGCGATTTCAATTGTTTGGTATTAGTTGTAGACTCTCTTAAGTAATTTGGACTTAAGCATAAGAAACAATCATACCTTCTAGAACTTTCAGCGTTTAGAGTGCTCAAATATGATAAACAATTAGAGCCCTAAAGAGTAAATATATTAAAGCAATGGGAAAACAAATCAAATAATAACATAACTTGTTGAAATTCAAAGGTCTTTTTGTGACTTGTAGAAAATTTATAAATGAACGGCTGAAGCCAGAGTGCCCAACTAGATCCAGTGGGCCAAAAGGCCCAAATCTATTAACATGGATCTTGTTCGCCGAAGGTCGACAAAACTACATCGATTACAGGCTGTTTAATCTGATTTTTTAGTTATATTTATTTCAATCGATGTCTAACATACATTAAAACGTTTCCCTATCGTTTTTAGCCATTAGTTTTGACAAAAGTCAATGAACAACGGAGACTTTTACCTACAATGGTGGTTAACCTTAAAATTTATGACGATTTGCCAAATCAATGGTTGTATGGCCATCGTTAACCCCCGAATGCCGTACCAATAAACTAGGGATCATCAGACTAATCATGAACACTTAAAATTTGAGGATAATCGATGTAGCTTATCTTGTAAGCTTATCACATGTGATGCTAGAGTTAATTAGTGTTGGTTAATTCACATGTAATGTTAGTGCTGTTAATTAATGTCGGTTCATTCATATTTGATGCTTGTAACAAGAGGGTTAAGTGCAAGAAATTAGAGTGCATTTTTATAAAAAGTTAGCCAGATACAAAACTTTTTTATCGTTTGTGATAGGCTTTTTTTAAAATATAATATTAATAAAAATAATGCTACAATGATATAATTATGCAAAAGTTCTCAAATTATAATATTTAACAAATAAAAAGTTTAACTTACAATATTATGATAAAAATAAGAGTTAATGACTTGAGAGGGTAACTTATTTTTTAAAATGTTCACATTTAGGTAACAATGTTTTTTTTCACATTTATCCATTTAACTTGTTATATCTGTTCAAAAAAAAGTAATATGACCGGCTGATGGAGGGTTTTCCCGGTCATATTACTCTTTTTTGAACATGTATAATAAGTTAAATAGGTAAATATGAACAAAATTAAAATATTGTTACCTAAATATGAACATTTTAAAAAATAAGTTACTTTCTTAAGTCATTAACCCTAAAAATAATTATAATAAGTTGTTGTGTTACATAGTTTTTCTTGTTATATTATTAATATGGGTATTGGGTTGAATAAAAAACTAATGTAATGAAGTCATATACTCATATGTTAATTTATTGTAAACTTACGTAGCTAATATGACAAAATAATACATAATCATATATAAAACTAACAACAAATTTCATAAGCAATCTATCTATTCCTAAACAAACATTTGGTTCTTGACTCGATTGTGAAGTTTGAAAATTGTGCCGTAAAGAATGTCAACCATGTAAATTACATCCATAGCCTCTGACTTGGTCTTCTTCCTCACCCTCTGAAAATCAAGCCTGTGTGCCCTACATCAATAAATTCCGAAGATACACGGATTCCACCCACACCCACCACAAAATTCCAAGAATCAATTGTAGGCCGTTTTCAATAAAACATGTTAACATGCTTATAGTCAGGGTCAAGAAAATCTTAAAATAGGAAAAAGTAAAAGGTAAGCTGCTTTCACATGTTGGTATATTGAATTCTTTACCAAGACTCCATATCCTGACTCTGAGTCTCAATTCTCTCCTTGTGATTTCCCCCACAGGAAATCGAGGAAAAATCAGGGGTTTTGATCATGGGGCTTTGCTGTTCTACAAATAATACAGTTTCTACCACCACTCTCGATCCCAGTTCAGGTACGAAACAGAAATCTTATCTTGTTTCTCACGGAATTAGATTACATCGTGTTTGCCGTTGACTTACTGTTAAGCTTGCATCATTTCATCTTGATTTTTCAATTGCCATGAAGAAATCGATCCTTTTCCCCCTTTTCTTATAGAACATAGTACACAACTACACATATTTGTTGGTTCTGTGTGTTCTGTTGACTTACTGTAAAGTACTACGATTTCATCTCGAATTTGTTAATTTTCCATATACAGTATCAGCTCAAGTACATCTAAACTTCTACTTTTCCTCTTTCCTTTTTCTATTTCGTACACATATGTATGTGGGTTTTTATCCATTATTTTGATTTATAACCCATTCGCATGAATTAATCTGGCTTTTGATCACCATATGAACTACGAAGCTCTTCAAAAAGCAATTTACGGCTCTTATATAATCGAATCAACCATTAGTCATGTTTTCATCTACTGTTTAAGGTTTTAGTTTAATCGAGACTATGGTGACACAATCGCAGGGATTTCACAGTCGGTCACCACTAACAATACTACAAGCTCATCGTTATCATCATCACTGGGTGGTAGCAATGTCTCCCGGAGCAGCCAGTTTTGGTCGGCAACCAGCGGCGACGAACTTGGCCCAGACGGCCAGATCTTGCCTCACCCTAACCTAAAAATATACACCTTTTCTGAACTCAAATCCGCCACAAAAAACTTCAGAAACGATACAGTTTTAGGCGAAGGTGGATTTGGAAAGGTTCATAAAGGCTGGATCGAAGAGAAATCGATTTCAAAACATGGAACCGGATCTGTAATCGCTGTCAAGAAATTAAATTCCGAAAGTATGCAAGGACTCGAAGAGTGGCAGGTAATTAGTACAAAACTTTCATACAAATGTTCACCTGGCGAATCTACACCATGTGCATAATTGTACTATCTGTCATATCATACATACGAATGTTAGTGCAACAACTTTTGAGTATTTAATTGATTTATGGAGAAAAAATGGTACTTAAAAGCACCGCTTTGAATAATGCAAGTTGTTGAATGCGTACTTAGTGCAAAAAGAATGTGATTTGGTGATTTAAAAATTGTTTCGTTTTGTCCCCACATGGCATCTTTTTTGTTACGAGCTTTTGGCATTATGTAGAAAGACAAAACTACCCTTTCTAATTATGGTTAATTTCTCGCAGGCTGAGGTGAACTTTTTAGGAAGGCTTTCACATCCGAATCTGGTGAAACTTTTGGGATATTGTTATGAAGGCAAAGAGCTTCTTCTTGTATATGAATTCATGCAAAAAGGAAGCTTGGAAAATCATCTTTTTGGAAGTAAGAATTTTTTTAATAAGAATTTTACTTAAAAAAAACCTATCCAAGTATAGCATTGTACTCTCAGTTTCATTTCTTTCTATTATAGCATTGTACTTTTGCAGGGGGCTCGACCGTGCAACCACTTCCATGGGATTTACGGCTTAAGATTTTGATAGGAGCAGCCCGGGGACTTGCTTTTTTACACTCTTCGGATATAAAAATTATCTATCGAGACTTCAAAGCATCAAACATATTGCTTGATGCGGTAAATTCAGTTCAACAAAATTATCTATTTTTCGAGTGTAATATACTTATCACTAAGAGGGGTTTTTTTTGTTTTTTTTGGTGACAGTCGTATAATGCTAAACTATCAGATTTTGGGCTTGCTAAAATGGCGTCTTCTAGCCAATCGCATGTCACAACACGGGTCATGGGTACATATGGTTATGCTGCCCCTGAATACGTTACCACAGGTAAATTTAGGCCCAGATTCTTTTTCTTTTCTTAGGCTATCTTTGACCGACTAGCTGATAGCCGATAAGAGTTAGCTGGTAGCTGATAAAAAATTACTTTTGGTAAAAAATAGCTGATAAGCTAATAGGAAAATTATAATATCATAAAAACGTATGTAGAAAAATGAGTTTTTTATAATTATTTAGGATATATTTGGAAATTTAAAAGAAAACTCAATAAATTCGTTGAAACGCTAGTCTAACTAGCTTTTTAAAAAGCTGACATATAAGCAAGCCTAGAAGTTACTTTTTGAGGAAAGCTGACATATAAGCAAACCTATAAGTTACTTTTTGAGGTTTTAGCCTTTTCCAAACATGACAATCTAAAACACTCAAAAAATAAGCTAACTTATCGGCTAGAAGTGACGCGCGTATAAGCTAGCTTATAAACTAATTTTTAGATTGTCAAACATAACAATCTAAAAAAACTCAAAAATAAGCTAGCTTATCAGCTAACAGCCGACAGTGACGCGCCAAGCATAACCTTAGTATGAATAGATGATGGTTAAAAGATATTGAGAAAATGATGACAAACCTGGGAATATGGAAATTAGAATAATGAGGACAAATTTGTAAAAAGTTACGACTTAACTTGGGAAACCTTACTTTTTTTTTTTTCAGGGCATTTGTATGTGAAGAGTGATGTGTACGGATTCGGTGTTGTATTGGTTGAAATGATAACGGGCATGCGGGCACTTGACCAGAGCCGCCCGGCTGCCCAAAGAAATCTAGTGGAATGGGTGAAGCCTTATTTAGCTAACCGTAGGAAATTGAAGGGTATAATGGACGCACGGTTGGAAGGAAGATACCCTTCAAAAGCTGCGGCCCAGGTGGCCCAATTAGCCCTCACGTGCCTTGCACAGGAACAAAAAGGTAGACCATCAATGAAAGAAGTGGTGGCAACACTTGAAAAGGCCGATGCTATTAATGAAAAGCCAAAAGTGCCAAGAATACATAATTCTAATCATCAATCGCCTTATAGAAATGACCGACCACATTTGCATCATCGGTCACCACTTCATGTCAAGCAAGATTTAAGCCGGGGAAGTCAAGATTCGCCAAAAGGGTTTTGATATATGTATTAGGATTAGTTTTATTATTATTATTATTATTATTGTTATTGTTATATCTGATTTTGAGTTTGACGTACATAAGTTGTTATATGGGGTGTATTTTTGTGTAAGTGTTAGTTGATGTTCTCTATAAAACATATAAATGAGGAAACATTTTGTGTTTATGAATCATTATATATCTCTCTATTGTTATATTCGCTTAAAAGTTATAATTTACTGTTAGTTTTGAAAAATATTTTCGATCTGCCACCAGTTACATAGACGTTGTGTTTATCCCAAAAAAGAAGTTGCGTATTGTAATGTAAATCAAAGATGAAACAGTAAAAGATTATGTTGCATTTTATATGTGGAGAAGGGTGATGAAATGGATTGGTAAGACATGTTAGGTGGTACATGTTGTGCCAAAATGGATCATAGTTATTCAACATTATTATTATTATTATTATTATTAAATTTTGAATTTTATAAATAATTAATGTATTAATATTGTAGAAGGTCAATCGAATAAAAGAGGGAATCTTTTGATATTTTTAGGAATAATGGGTATCTCCAAAAGTTATCATCTTGAAGACTTATTATTTTTGGTATTTGATGAGATTGGAACTGTTGGGATTGATGAGGTGGTCTTGTATGGTATGGTTGCGGAGGTCTTTGTTGATGATTCATCGGTTGGTTTTGATTCCAATTTTGATGACCTCTTGGTTAGGTCATATGATTTTTGGTATTGTCCTTGATATTGCCATGCAACTCGTGCTTCTTTAGGTTCCTCTTGCAATAAAGGGCACATATCAGTGGGGTAGCCGACTTGCAAACAAACTCCACAAGGGAGGACCGGTGGTTGTGCAGCCTTTTCTTTCGTGAGGAGCAAAACCGCTTTGGTTAATTCAGATAGTTGATTTTCAAATTGAGGAGTATTTACTTCCTTTGCCCCTCGTGGCACATCCGTGTACCATTCTTCCTCTTGAACTATATGCTTCGAGTCTTCCGCCATAGTGTTTATCAATGCCCGAATTTGAGTCGGAGTTTTATCGGTGATAGAACCTCCACTTGAAGCGTTAAGTTCCACTTGAAGCGTTAAGTAACCGGTGATCCCAAGATGATAATACTTCACAAAAATATTGAAGGAGTTGGTGATCCGTGATTTCATATTTCGGACACCGGGCACAACCGTTTGAATCTTTCCCAATAGGTATGTAATGCCTCCCTCCTCAGTTGCTTGATTCCAATTATCTCTCCGTGCAACGCAGAAGCTTTCATGCTGGGAAGTACTTAGCGAGAAACATTCTTGCTAATTTGTTCCATGTGGTAACCGATCTAGGTGGAAGGTAATAAAGCCAATATTTGGCGGAGTCCTGCACTGCAAAGGGGAATGCTTTAAGCTTCATTTGATTTTCTATCACATCATGCATTTTCATTCCAGTACACACGACGTGAAATTCCATTAAGAACTTGTGTGAATCTTCATTTTCGATGCCTTTGAAGGTTGGCAACAGATGGATAAGTCCTGATCTAAGCTCAAAGTTTGTCATCACTGGATAAGTGATGCACAATGGTTGTTGGGTAACATCTTGAGTTGCCCATTGTCGTAGGATTTGTTCTAGTACTGTCATGATGATCGGTGGTGTAACAATATGAATCAGAGATGGTTGTGGTCATGTAGATTCGGTGTGGTTTTCGTTGGATGTGACTTCTTCTAAGGATTAGGGAGCATTTTGCTTTTGACGGAGTGTTGTTTGCTTCCGCAACCTTCTAGCTATCTTTTCTATCTCTTTGTCAAGTGTAGTCAACCCTTACAAATGAGTTTGGAAATATAAATAATATGTCCAATGTATCACTGCTAAACTTCACTAGATAGAGTAGCTAAACTTCACTAGATAGAGTACAGGGCAAGCAGGATCGGTCCACAGAGACACGGAACTCAAATTCTATGCCGCTTAGTACAGGATACTAAGGTTATTGTAATGGGGAGGTTGGCAATAAAAGTAACAAAAGAGAATAACATGTAAATAGTCGAATTTAAAATATCAATTGATAAAAGCCTAGTTCCGAGTTCTCGATGTCTATCAAACTAGATTGAATTCGCTTTGATGCGTTTATGATTTATAATCCTAAGTCGGCTGTTAAAAGTCATAAAATGCAATCCTTATGAAATTTATCTGCTAAGTTGTCTAAACAAACAGACACTTTGCCTAAACCTAGTTCCATATTATGCAACCTAAACATGCTCTTAGATTGCATGCAAGAACCGCATTAAAATGTACAAGTACCAACAATATCCAATTCTTCTCATACGCTCGGAAGTGTGTGAACATGTGATCAAGTTCTTAACAAGGATGCTTGTTATTGTTACCAAAACATCAACTTTGTAAAACTATTAGGTGCCTCACTTAGTTGATTAACTTTGCATAGATTTAATTTATCTAAGATGGCCAGTCGAAAACAAGTCAAATCCAAGACTACAAATGAAACGAGAAATTGATCACTAGAATTTAATCATAAACAAACATCAAACCAGATGTTTCAATCTAAATGATAAACATGTCTGAACCCATAACTGGATCTAGGGTTTCTAGGCTGACATGGCTAGATCAAAACAAGAAATGGAAAAAATAAAACTTAATCATTGCTTACAACCGAATGAAAGTAAACCGAATCATAAAAGACGTGATTCAGCAATCTAAATCTTCAGAAAATTGCCTTGAATGCTCTCTGGGTCGTGGTTGGTGATGACGACTTTCGAACTCCTTTCTAGGGTGAAAATGATTGTTATTTATAGACTTTAAGGAGATAGCGTCACTATTTATTTGTGATAGCGTCGCTATCTCGATCTCTCCGGCTGACTCGGTCTGGTCAGCAATGCTATCTCAACGAGTCCGTCTTTCGAGTAACACCAAGAAAGTGACGCTATTAGTAAAGATAGCATCGCTATCTTCAAATTTCAACAATTTTCATTTTTGCTTCAATTTGCTCCAACTTTCATCCTTTTTAACTTAATTGTCAAACTATCTGTTCAAAATCATTTTCCAAGTGTAGTGAATATTTTGAACCCTTTTTACATTAATTTATCCTAAAAACACTCTGATATCGCCCAAATATATGCAATATTAACGTGCTATCAGTAGCATTTGCTGTCAGTATGGTACTGCTGAGGGAGATATGATGAAGTTTTTTTTTCCAGTATGATGATATCAACATGGCACTGACTGGTAAGGTAGTTATGTATTTTAAAGCCCTTGAGGTGGGGCTTCAAGTGCCTTTCTCGACCTTTATTTGTAGTGTTATTGTCTATTACCATGCTCTTTTTGACTAGTTGCAGCCAAATATTGCATGGTTACTAGTTGTTTTTGAGATTTTATCTCCTGAGGTAGATTTGTTTTGTCATTCTACGTGCTTAGGCCCATGAGGAGTTGGTTTTCATTCTCGAGAATGTGATGGTGTTGATTTTTGTGTTCTAGGAAGATACTTTGCTATGAAGTACTAGGAGAACCAGGTTCCTTTGAATGAATGCTCAGTTTCTTCATATAGGTGTGGTCCACTGCAATGACAAGGTTTTTATGCTTGACCATGTTATGAGGCTTTTTGATACTCAACAATTTGTTGCAAACCAGATGCCAAACCGTCCTATGTCTTTTTGGGATTTTTCAGAGCACTTCCTTATTTGTTGGAATGATTCCTTTATGGCAGGCTCGTGGTGTATCCTGTCGATTTTTTGTCTTTGAAGATGGTTTGTGCTCCTTTGCTCTTTTATCACTCACACACACACACACAAACACACACACACACAGACATATATATATATATATATATATATATATATATATATATACACACACACACACACACACACACACATAGAGACTTGGATTTTGTTTGAAGTAGTGAATGAAAACTTTGAAGGGTTTCTATGCAAACAATGAACACAAAAATTCCTATGGTTCACATGCAACCCTAATATTGATCTATGTTTTCTTCTATGAAGATTAGAACTAAAAACCTAAAGGATACAATTCAATTCTAAAGATGAATTAAGAAAACCAACCTTTGATCTTATGATCCTTCAAGCAGCAGCAAAAGTATCTTGCCTCAAATGCAAGTCACACCCAAGTGATGGAAGAATCAGTCCAGCAAAGTAACACAGAGAGAGAGATGGCGTGAATGAATGAGGTGCCAGGGGGTTCCTTTTATAGCCTCCTAGGGTTACACCTGAAACCTAAGGAGCCTCCAACTAGACAAGGCTTTTGACCACTTGGACCAGGCTTACCAAAACCCTAATTAGGGTTTCGCCAAACCCTGGAGGAGCCTCCAGGGTGGCGCCATTTTGGTCCCTGGTTTTACCTGGCCAGTTATTCAACTATTGAATAAATGCCAAACCAGTCCCTACACCTTTTAATTAATTAATTTAATCTCTAAATTAAATCCAATTAATTCTAGATTAAATCTCAATTAATTAATATAATTTCTAATTAATATATTAACACTTAAATATATTAATAAACCATATATTTATTTTCTATTGATTTATTATACAATTAATAAATCAACTATTCTCTCTACTGAACTATACATCTATCCTCCATCTATGAGGGCAACCCAAATGGACTTTGCTTTTATTCATAAGATAAATACAATTATAAGTCATGGCTTAGACACCTAATCCAACAAACTTTGAATATGCTTTTTGTTGGGACTTGTGAGGAAGGTTCCTTGTCTAATAATTGGTATGTGGGGGTTCCTTCTCAGGTGGGAGTAAGTTTGCGTATGAGGTATGATGTTGGTGGTGTTCATTTATCTAATGAAGGTGATTTGGTAATTTTGCGTACTTCTTTTCTATTGGGTCTTGTTCAATCGTCCTCTTTAGGTCTCCTCATGCACACTCTAACAATAAAATGTTACACAAAGACTTGTTCAAATAATAACTTTGTAAAAAACTATCTTATTCAAATAGTAAAAGACATTGTAAAAAACTATCACTAAGACCGACTGGTACGCATGCGGTGATCAAGGGGCGGGGTCCAGGTGGAGGGCATCACCGTACGGGAACACCGCCCCACTTGGGGTGTGACCTGCGGTGATGGTCCTCGCAGGGTGTTGCTTCATCGCCCGGTGTATTGTGGAAATTTATAGTTTTGGTCCTTGGATTATGGACGAATTTAAAAAAAACACCCCCCAACGTCTCTTTTAACGGTAAAAAAAATTTTATTTTTTTTACATTTTCCAACTATAAATACCCATATTCACACACAAAAAACGACACATCTATTTCTCACTAAAATCCATTGTTTTTACATCCATTTCTCACTCAAAAAATGGCTGCCGTCGGTAACGGAAATAATCGTCGGGTATGGGCTCAACCTCACGAAGCCGCTTTGGCAACCGAGTGGCTCAACGTCAACGAAGACATTTGTAAGAACCCGCGAAAAAATTGTAAAAGGGTAAAACGGTCTTTTGACCCGTTATAAGACTATTGTGTAAAATAACATGTATTATGTAAAATAATAATATAAGAAATAATAGTTTATGTGAAATTTGGAGTTTTACCGCATGAATAGTGGAATATGGCCAAAAAGGGCAAAATGGTCATTCAACATGGAAATGACCAAAATGTCAAGAAAATGTCAAGTTAGTAGTTAATGGAACTTAGTTAGTAAATATATGAACTTTTGGACCACTTTTGAACAAAAGGAAGAAGTTAGGACCAAAATTGCAAAGTTTTTATAAACATTTAATTATATATGTTATATAATAATTATTCCCTATCATATGAGAAATCAGTTGAGAGGATTCTAGAGAGCACGAGAGAGAGCTAGAGAGAAGAAGCTTGGAAAATTCAGCAACGGAATCAAGAATCCAACCTTGGAATTAGAGATTCCAAGCTTTGAAAGGTAAGGTTTCCTTAGTTTTAACCTAGTTCTTGGGTGTGTTCTTGATTTGATCTTTGGAAGAAATTTAAACTGCAAATTTCAGTTATAAATCATGTGGGTTAAGTAGCTAATGCTTCCAATAAGTCATTAGTTAAGAATTTAACTCTAAAACATAGAAGTAGATTGCTATTCTTGAGAAATTTCAAGTTTGGTCAAGAACTTCAATTCTTGCATATGATTGATTCAAACGATTTTAATAGCTTAAAACCTGTTATTAGTCAATGGTTTTGGTCCTAGAACAAACCCCATATGATTAAGACATAGATTAAAGACTTAATGGGTGAAAACTGCGTGCTACAGTGCACTGTGTGCTACAGTGCCCTTCAGACAGGGACCAAAAATGTTAAAAATGTTAGAAATCCAAACGCTAGAAACCATAGCTAGACATGTCCGATTGATCTGAAATTTTAGCCATAACCCTAAAATGGTATAAGAACATGTCGGGAATGGTCAAATACTTAATCCGACCTTGCGGAAAAGTCACTGTAGCGGCAGTGGCTAAAATTACTATTCACGTCAAAACTTGATTTTTAGAATTTGAGCTAGACTTGTCCAATGAACTCCAAATTTGAGACACAAGTCTAATATGGCCTAAGATTTCATGCAAAAGTGTCGGAACTGAAATACGACCCCTCGGGGGTACTGTAGCAAAATACGTGTATTTCGGAGAAAATTATAAAACGAGTTTATTAATGGTTATACATTTATTATAACCCGGAATTGTGTTATATGAGACTTTAGCATTATAAAGTTAATTATATTGAGTATTTATATATACTACTTGTATAGGTGGTGCTTCAAACGTTATTAAGCACGAAAAAGGAAAAGGAATACGAGAAGCTTAGAGACTTGTAGCAACGTCAAGGTGAGTTTTATGAGGATTTCTCTAGTACATAGCAAAATAATATTTTCAGAAAATGAGATTTCCAAATACTTTTAAATACTAAAGTTGGAAACAGTTTTAAAGTAGCTCTATACAAGGGCTAAGTATTTTAAAGTAGATTTTAAAGCAGTGTAGTTTACAAAGTATTTTGAAAGTGGTTCCGCATGTGAGCCAAAGATGTTGAAGTTAGTTTTGATAGTATTTTTGATTAAGAGTTACAAAGTTTACGAGTTCGAGTTTATTACAAATTGTGTCCCATTTTGACCAATTTGAGATGTAATGAAATAAGAATGAAAGAAAGAAAGAAGTAAGAGCCAGTTGTCCGGACTAGGATCACCCACATAATCGGGGGATCAGAAGACACTACTGGGATGGTACCTCCCGTCGCGAAGTAGTGTCTAGCTTAGTATACCCTTGTGCTTGAATCCGTTCCAAGTCACAAAGGGGAGACAGAATGAGCATAACCTAGCGGGCGGATCTGTTCTGTTCCGCGAGGGGAGCTAGTAGAATGAGTTAAACTAAATTAATTCATGAGTTTCAGTTGGTCACTGGAAAACGAGAAAGAAAGCAGTTATAGAAGGAAAGCAGTTTTTCTTTAAAGAAAGAAATCAGTTTTGAGAAAGAATACAGTTTTGATAAAAGAAAGTAAATTTTTTGACAAAGAAAGTAGTTTTGAGTTTTGAAGATAGAAAAGAAAAGAAATTTGATATTTTTATGAAGAAAAAGTTTTAGTAGTTTACTTGTTTATATTTCAAGTTTTAAAGCAGAAAAGTTTTGGGTCTAAAACTCATATTACTCACGAGACTTTATGTCTCACGTATTATTTTTAAATGCTATGTACTTAGGTGAGATGAGCAGGAGCTGGAGTGGGACCAATGTGTATACAGTAAGTTTAAATTATGGTTTTCTGTATTGAGTCTGTAATACCCTTTCAGAATAAAGTTTATAAAAAAAAATTTAGGTGACTTTTCATGGTCACGTTTTGTAAAAATGTTTTGTAATATAAACTATATTAAATTATGGTTTGAGAAAGGGGTGTTACAACATTAGAGTCAACGGCAACGAATACCGTCCATTCTGGGAACTTGTGAAAGAATCGTTTGAAACTATAATAGGCGTAGTTAATTATACGAGTAGGGATCACATTTCTTTCAAATGGAGGAATATGTCACGAACAATAAGTAAATTTTAACAAATTTACTTAAACATATGAGGAAACCACCAACCCGGTGCAACTGACGAAGAGATCCTTCAGCAAGCACAAGCACAGTTTCGGGTGACATACGACACAGACTTCCCGCACCTCGCTGCGTGGAATGTTGTGAAAAATTCACCTCAATATCGTGCAATTTAATTATCGCATTTATGTTTTAATTTCCCGTTTCTACAATTTTAATTGTCGTTTTAGGTTATTAAAATTTTCCGTTTGTAGGATTTTAATTATCATGTACGTTTTTTATTTTGCAATGTTATGTTTTTAATTAAATGTTAGTTGGTTAATTTAATGTTTTTGGTGGTGAAATTATATTATTTATTTATTTAAAATAAAAAAGTGAGGGGTATAGATTCAGTATACCTATGGAAGAAAATTCAGTATGACTGGAAATACAAAAGTATAAAAGAAAAAGTGTGAAAGATGAAGTAGCAAATATGAGATATATAGGGAAAAACCTCATACCCTATATGAATCAGTATAAAGCATATGTAATAAAATATAAGAAAATATGAGTAAAGAGCACTGAAAATAAGATGACAAGAATAAAAAGGTAATAACGAAGAAAAGTTCAAATTTGTGGTTGTGATAACCACTGTATAATATGAGAAATAACGTAAAGTATGAAAGGAATCAGTAAAAGAGACATGGCCAGAAAGTATAAATGTATTGAAAACTTTAATGGAAGTAATGAAGTATATAGTACAAATATAAAAGAAAGAGTATAACTGAAAATTCCGTTGTCTAACGGAGACGAATTATGATTATAAAAAAAAATAAGAGTAATGTCACTACAGTGACCAAAGAAAGAAAAATTGGAAAAGAAAGTGAATACAGATATATGAATGAAATTCATATAAGAAAGAAGAATGAAAACATTTAAGTAGAAAGAGTAAAAATGAAATGAGCTGGGTTTGCAATTGTAGACAAACCCAAAAGATGTATAAAGGAGTATAGAATAAATATTTAGAAGTAGTAAGATGAGTTGTTCATGGACAACCAAGAGATTAAAGTATGTATATAAAAGTTGTGATTAAATATGTTAATATAAAACAAAAGCAAAATACTTAATCAAGTATTAGATAAGGAATCAAGGACATAAATGAAAGCGTAAGAAATGGGAAGTTGTGACTTCCAAACTCGAAAGACGTATGACAAGGAAAGATATCTAAAGATTTGGAACAAATAAATAAGTCGTAAGTATAGTGCTATAATGAATAATATAACAAAGTAAGTTACCTAAAAAAAATCGTTAAAGACTATGAGCAAGTTGCATTGTTATAATGCAAGAGAATGAGTTGAGAAATAGAGATTAAATGCCTAATCAAGCGTTGGGCGAACAGTTAAAGATAAGACAGACAGTAATGATAATGAAAAGAATATAAAGACAGTTATCAAAGAAATGGTCATTTGAAATCAGACTTAGTGACCATATAAATATGAAATAAGAAGAACTGAGAATGATAAAAGGATAACCGAAAGAATGTGAGAAAAA
This sequence comes from Cichorium intybus, assembly GCA_023525715.1. Classification (NCBI taxonomy): domain Eukaryota; kingdom Viridiplantae; phylum Streptophyta; class Magnoliopsida; order Asterales; family Asteraceae; genus Cichorium; species Cichorium intybus. The sequence continues at coordinate 16,496,994 of CM042016.1, read as the reverse complement.
TGACTGAGAGTCATAAATGACACGAGATAAAGAGTAAAAGTGAATATCCAGATAAGTCTTAGACAAATAGTCAAATATGAAATAAGAACTAAAATAAAGAGACAGGAAGTTACTACCTTTAAGCGGAAGTAACAGGTAAAAGTAGTCAAAGATTAAAAAAAATGGTCGGTACATGACTAGTAGTTATGGAACGTAAAAAAAAAGTGTATAGCGTATATCGCTTTAAGATATACATAAATAAAGAGAGTAAAGAAAAGAAGCTTAAAGGAAAGAACAATGTAATGTGTTGGGCAAATAGCCTTATGACACATAGAGAGAAATGGTAAAAAGAATAATAAAAGAAGTTTTGGGTATCAAACTTAAGAAGTTTATAAGTAAAATGTATAAGACATAGAGACTGAATGTATAAAAAAATATGGGAGTAATCTATATGAATTTGAAAATAGTGTATGCTTAATAAGTATAATGAGATAAAACAAGAAATTGCTGAGTTAGAAATGTCAATCCTTATTGAAATATGGTTATAATGCAGTCAGAATAAAAAGAGAAGTAAAAGTTAATTTTTGGGCATTAGCCATAGCAAGTAAAAAGTAAGCAAGAGATAGAATGTTAAACTAAGCATTAGTATGAGAAATAAAAACTACAAGAAAATACTAAAACATAAGTAATAAGATGAGAATGGTACATGGGGTACCTAAGAAAATAAGAAGTGTACTCATAAGAGTACAGTAAGAAAGCTGAGAAATGAAAAGGACATGATTATAGTAGAAAGTATAATGAGTAAAAGAGATTGAAATCTCATAAATTATAAAGAGAAAGGAAAGAAGTATTTAGATCGTTAATGTGTCGAAAGGTAAAAATAGTATAAGTAAAGAGTGATACAAGATATGTATCTATAAAAGTAATACAGATAAGTAACGAAATGATAAAGGTAATAACCTTATGAGAACGTATGAAAACTAGTAGTAAAGACAAAGAAAAGTTTAGTAGTAATAGTAATTAAAAAAAAAGATAGAAAAATTATTTGAGAATTTAAGATGAAAGATAAGACAAAAGAAGCAAGAACAATGATTGACTTTCGAAAAGTCAATTCTTCTAGTATATGTAGATATAAGAAGTTGTAAAACTTCTAAAGAAATGTATAAAGTATGAAGTGATAGAGCTTCTATAATAAAAGAGAGAAAGTAAATTTAAAATATGAAATTTACTCAAGTAAGAAGAATAAGTAAAAGCTTTTATTACACTAAAAGAGAAGTCAAGTAATGTGTCTGTCCTCATTTTACTAGATGGGACAGAAGATTTTAAAGTATACAGCAAGGCCTCACATAGAGGGATTAGCTGTATGTAGGTGCAGAGGAGTAAGAGTATAGCATATGTTCCCAGATAATTGAAAGCCCTAGAAACAAAGTATATTATCTATGATATAGAGTTAGTAGCGAGTGTATTTGCCTTAAAAATTTGGAGGCATTATCTGCATGGAACAAAGCGCAAGCTATTCACTGATCACAAGAGTTTGCAGTATGTGTTCACTCAAATAGAATTGAACATAAGACAGAAAAGATAGTTAGAGTTGATCAGTGATTATGTTTGCGAGATTGTATACCATTCAGGCAAGCAAGTGTAGCAGCAGATACATTGAGTAGAAAAGTTTCAGAAAAAAATCAATGTAAGATTGATACATATATAACTAGTGTCCAGTATTATAGAATAGATTAAAGCAGTCCAACAAAAAGTTGGAAAAAGCATAGACTTGAAAGATGAGAAACGAGGAAGACATGCAGTTTGAGATAAGTAGACAAGAGTTAAAGACTTCTAGAACCCGCAATTGGGTACCGAAAGCAGGAGGTTTGAGGAAGCTGATTCTAGAAGAGTCGCATAAGTCAAAGTATTCCATACATTTAGGGAGTACCAAGACTTATCAAGATCTTAAAAGACAGTACTGGTGGCCTGGAATGAAGAAGAGGATAGCTAAGTACACCTCCAAGTGTGTTATTTGTGCACAAGTTAAGGCGGAACATCAGGTCCCGTATGGAGATGCTCAGTCATTGCACATTCCAGCCGGAAAGTGGGAAGACGTAACCATGGACTTTATTGTCGGGTTACCGAGAATGAGAAGAGGTTATGATAGTATATGGGTCATAGTGGACCAGTTGACCAAGAGTGCACTATTTCTAGCCATAAAAGAAACTACTCCATTGGAGCAGTTAGACCAGTTGTATATAGAAGAAGTGTTAAGAAGATATGGTGCACCATTATCCATCGTGTCAGACAGAGACCCCAGATTTACCTCTAACTTTTGGAGAGCTTTACAAGAGAAAACGGGGACAAGAATTCAGCTAAGTACAGCGAATCATCCACAAACGGATGGTCAGAGTGAACGAACGATTCAGACAGTAGAAGACATGCTACGATCATGCGTAATGGATTTTGGAGGCGGTTGGAATGAACACCTGCCCTTAGTGGAGTTTGCTTATAACAACAGCTACCATTCTAGCATTAAAATGCCACCCTTTGAGGCATTGTATGGTAGAAAGTGTAGAACTCCTTTATGCTGGTTGGAGGCGGGTGAGACTAAGCTTACAGGGCCAGAGATTGTTAGAGTAACTAATGAGAAGATTGGAGTAATTCAAGCCAACATGAAAGCAACACAAGATCGGCAAAAGAGTTACTCGAATCTAAAGAAGAGACCGTATGACTTGCAAGAGGGAGATTTGGTGATGATAAAAGTGTCGTCATGGAAAGGAGTGGTCAGATTTGGCAAGAGAGGGAAGCTGAGTCCAAGATACATTGGACCTTTTAGAATCCTGAAGAGAGTTGGGTTACAAGCGTTCAAGATAGAGTTACCACCCAAACTCAGTGGAATACATGATACCTTTCATGTATGCTACTTGAAGAAGTACTTTGGAAAAGAAGAGTTAGTGATACCATATACAGACTTAAGGGTAGAGACTCCTAGCAAACTAATTGAAGAACCTGAAGCGATTCTAGAGATGCAGACTAAGAAGCTGAGAAACAAGGAGATTGACTTGGTACTAGTCAAGTGGAAGCACCCATTAGGATCAAACCTAACTTGGGAGACGTTAGAAGAGATGAAAAGAAGATATCCAGATTTCACAGATTACGATAAGATTCCGAGGACGGAATCCGCATAAGGAGGGGTGACTGTAAGAACCCGCGAAAAAGTTGTAAAAGGGTAAAACGGTCTTTTGACCCGTTATAAGACTATTGTGTAAAATAACATGTATTATGTAAAATAATAATATAAGAAATAATAGTTTATGTGAAATTTGGAGTTTTACCGCATGAATAGTGGAATATGGCCAAAAAGGGCAAAATGGTCATTCAACATGGAAATGACCAAAATGTCAAGAAAATGTCAAGTTAGTAGTTAATGGAACTTAGTTAGTAAATATATGAACTTTTGGACCACTTTTGAACAAAAGGAAGAAGTTAGGACCAAAATTGCAAAGTTTTTATAAACATTTAATTATATATGTTATATAATAATTATTCCCTATCATATGAGAAATCAGTTGAGAGGATTCTAGAGAGCACGAGAGAGAGCTAGAGAGAAGAAGCTTGGAAAATTCAGCAACGGAATCAAGAATCCAACCTTGGAATTAGAGATTCCAAGCTTTGAAAGGTAAGGTTTCCTTAGTTTTAACCTAGTTCTTGGGTGTGTTCTTGATTTGGTCTTTGGAAGAAAATTAAACTGCAAATTTCAGTTATAAATCATGTGGGTTAAGTAGCTAATGCTTCCAATAAGTCATTAGTTAAGAATTTAACTCTAAAACATAGAAGTAGATTGCTATTCTTGAGAAATTTCAAGTTTGGTCAAGAACTTCAATTCTTGCATATGATTGATTCAAACGATTTTAATAGCTTAAAACCTGTTATTAGTCAAGGGTTTTGGTCCTAGAACAAACCCCATATGATTAAGACATAAATTAAAGACTTAATGGGTGAAAACTGCGTGCTACAGTGCCCTTCAGACAGGGACCAAAAATGTTAAAAATGTTAGAAATCCAAACGCTAGAAACCATAGCTAGACATGTCCGATTGATCTGAAATTTTAGCCATAACCCTAAAATGGTATAAGAACATGTCGGGAATGGTCAAATACTTAATCCGACCTTGCGGAAAAGTCACTGTAGCGGCAGTGGCTAAAATTACTATTCACGTCAAAACTTGATTTTTAGAATTTGAGCTAGACTTGTCCAATGAACTCCAAATTTGAGACACAAGTCTAATATGGCCTAAGATTTCATGCAAAAGTGTCGGAACTGAAATACGACCCCTCGGGGGTACTGTAGCAAAATACGTGTATTTCGGAGAAAATTATAAAACGAGTTTATTAATGGTTATACATTTATTATAACCCGGAATTGTGTCATATGAGACTTTAGCATTATAAAGTTAATTATATTGAGTATTTATATATACTACTTGTATAGGTGGTGCTTCAAACGTTATTAAGCACGAAAAAGGAAAAGGAATACGAGAAGCTTAGAGACTTGTAGCAACGTCAAGGTGAGTTTTATGAGGATTTCTCTAGTATATAGCAAAATAATATTTTCAGAAAATGAGATTTCCAAATACTTTTAAATACTAAAGTTGGAAACAGTTTTAAAGTAGCTCTATACAAGGGCTAAGTATTTTAAAGTAGATTTTAAAGCAGTGTAGTTTACAAAGTATTTTGAAAGTGGTTCCGCATGTGAGCCAAAGATGTTGAAGTTAGTTTTGATAGTATTTTTGATTAAGAGTTACAAAGTTTACGAGTTCGAGTTTATTACAAATTGTGTCCCATTTTGACCAATTTGAGATGTAATGAAATAAGAATGAAAGAAAGAAAGAAGTAAGAGCCAGTTGTCCGGACTAGGATCACCCACATAATCGGGGGATCAGAAGACACTACTGGGATGGTACCTCCCGTCGCGAAGTAGTGTCTAGCTTAGTATACCCTTGTGCTTGAATCCGTTCCAAGTCACAAAGGGGAGACAGAATGAGCATAACCTAGCGGGCGGATCTGTTCTGTTCCGCGAGGGGAGCTAGTAGAATGAGTTAAACTAAATTAATTCATGAGTTTCAGTTGGTCACTGGAAAACGAGAAAGAAAGCAGTTATAGAAGGAAAGCAGTTTTTCTTTAAAGAAAGAAATCAGTTTTGAGAAAGAATACAGTTTTGATAAAAGAAAGTAAATTTTTTGACAAAGAAAGTAGTTTTGAGTTTTGAAGATAGAAAAGAAAAGAAATTTGATATTTTTATGAAGAAAAAGTTTTAGTAGTTTACTTGTTTATATTTCAAGTTTTAAAGCAGAAAAGTTTTGGGTCTAAAACTCATATTACTCACGAGACTTTATGTCTCACGTATTATTTTTAAATGCTATGTACTTAGGTGAGATGAGCAGGAGCTGGAGTGGGACCAATGTGTATACAGTAAGTTTAAATTATGGTTTTCTGTATTGAGTCTGTAATACCCTTTCAGAATAAAGTTTATAAAAAAAAATTTAGGTGACTTTTCATGGTCACGTTTTGTAAAAATGTTTTGTAATATAAACTATATTAAATTATGGTTTGAGAAAGAGGTGTTACAACATTAGAGTCAACGGCAACGAATACCGTCCATTCTGGGAACTTGTGAAAGAATCGTTTGAAACTATAATAGGCGTAGTTAATTATACGAGTAGGGATCACATTTCTTTCAAATGGAGGAATATGTCACGAACAATAAGTAAATTTTAACAAATTTACTTAAACATATGAGGAAACCACCAACCCGGTGCAACTGACGAAGAGATCCTTCAGCAAGCACAAGCACAGTTTCGGGTGACATACGACACAGACTTCCCGCACCTCGCTGCGTGGAATGTTGTGAAAAATTCACCTCAATATCGTGCAATTTAATTATCGCATTTATGTTTTAATTTCCCGTTTCTACAATTTTAATTGTCGTTTTAGGTTATTAAAATTTTCCGTTTGTAGGATTTTAATTATCATGTACATTTTTTATTTTGCAATGTTATGTTTTTAATTAAATGTTAGTTGGTTAATTTAATGTTTTTGGTAGTGAAATTATATTATTTATTTATTTAAAATAAAAAAGTGAGAGTTTGGTGATGAGTAACCATTTCCTAGAATTGAAGAGGTGAGGTGAAGGTGAGGTTGAGCCTACGTGTCAAGAGAACCCCTCACACCAAGGGGTTACGGTTCCTCTTGGTCTAAGAAATATATTTATCTAACTTTTTAACAATTTAATTTAGATAAAGGTGATAGCTTTTTGTTTTTGTTTTTCTATCCGTTTTACAAAATTCTACGGAACAAGGAATGTAATTTTTAGAAATATATCAAAATATAATATATGCCATTTTATGCTTATTTGCATAAAATATATAATATTTTGAGCAATTTTTCAGAAGGACTTAAGTATATTCTTTATCTATTGGAAAAAAAAAACAAAAGAAATTTTAAAAACGATTATTGTAAAAAAAAAAAAAGATTAATTATATCTTATTTTTTTATAGAAGATGGGTAAATTATACTTTTAATTTCTATAGTTTTAAAGTTTCGGGAATTATACTTTAGTTTTTAATTTTTAGAAAATAAGTAAATTATATTTTGATTCTTCTATTATTTTAATACATTAGAAATAAATGAATTACACTTTTGTATGGTATTTTGCAATGTCATTTTAGACTCAAGTTTCGAAACATTTACAAAAGAAAATAAAAATACAATTAGGTACCTTATGCGTCTACTATTGTGTTTATGTACAATTTTCAAATTTTTATATCAATAATTATTGTGAGTTCATGCTTAGTCGATGAGACTTTTATTATTAGACCTCCTCAAATGTCTTTAAAACGACAATTCTATCTAAAGTTTTGTTTTTTTTTTTTTTTTTGTTTTTTTTTTTTTTGTTTTTAGTTTTTTCAGTATAATTATTTATTATTTGTTTCAATAAATAAGTCATATCTCTGCCTTGGTTTATTTATTTATTTTGTGTATATGAATCTTAAATATATAAATTACACATATGATCTTACATACCATTTTTTATTATTAATTTATTCAATCAAAAATATAAAATTAATAAATTCATCAATCCGCACTAGAAATCACCACTCATTCTTATTTAGAAATCATCAATATACTCTTCTTTTATGTACATGATGCAAAGTATCTAAATTAATTTTGAATCATCATAATTTAAAATAGTTGGAATTGTTCTAATACATTTTAAATACTTCCTACTCATAAGCTATGTTTTTAAATTTCACTCTTTTAATTTAACTAGTGGGAGCCCGTGCTCCGCACGAGTTCGGAATCGCTGGAGCACGGGTCCAGAATCTTGCCAAACCTTACCAATCAAACACATAACAGATTTTAATATTGCCAAATCCAAATCTTTTGACATAGTCAAAATCCCACAATCCAAACACCACCTTGCTGAGTTGACTCGTTGAGTTTGAATAGTAACCCAAAGTTTAACATAGAAAGGGTGTCTTCTTATATTAATACTTTTCGACTTTTATCTAACTAAAAACCAAACCGTATACCTTTTCCATCAAGGAAACGATCTGTATGCCACCTTCTAGCTTGTATTTCAGGAAGCAATATACGCATCACCGCCTTCATTTTCTTATAAGCGTCTTGTAAATGATCCCATTTAGACACATTTTCTTCCATATTTGAAGCATATGCAGCCACCAGCCACCCTCTCAATGCATCCTCACCAGTTGCATTATCCTCCAACACCATATCTGTCCATCTTTGTCCGCAACTCAATAAAAATTTCTCATTTGGAAACATTTCTTTCAGCTCCTTTAATCTCGAGGGCTTAATCGTCTTATTCTTTTCATCTTTAATCAACTTCACAGACACCTTCCCTCCAATCTATGTAAAATAATGGATAGCAAATAGGTACCTTGCAGTCAAACCAAACCTGAAATGAACAATTTATTATATATTAACAAATATAATTATTTTCTTTTTTTGAATTATTTTTAATGGGAAAAAAGGTACTCACTTCACAACATCTGATCCAATGATTTCGTACAAATGTGCATAAGCCAATTCAAAAGGAAGTTGAAGGCAAATAATACTCAAAATAATAATTGCATCATTTCTAAATCGCATCATTCTACCAAACCATTCTTCTCTTTGAAACTTTTCATGTTCTTTTCCTTTATTGCCCCCACATGTTCTAACTGATCCTACTGATGAATGGAAAGAACTCCATTCTGTGTCCATGTATTTATATCCAGATTATGATCCAGCTGAATAACTAATTTGCCACCTATTTAATCCCAAAAGATTAGAATATACACAATTAAATACACAGATTTATATAATATATAATATATAATATATAAATTACCTAGCCAAAAGGCTAGAGACTGCCCATGAAGTTATGCATATGAAGAAAAAGGGAAGCGCCAATAACTGCAAGGATCTGAAAAGAAAAAAGAAAATAGTTAGAGGTTTAGGTTTTTTTATTGACTTAATCTGGACAGAATGACTTATTGCACTAAATGATGAATTCAAGAAAGAAAGTTACATACCCAAAATCAACTAATTGCAAGATAAGTCCAAACACAGCGGGAAAAAACGGGATGACAATGATGTAACACTGCTTCAAACCCTGCATCTTCTATTGCATTGTTACCATCGTCTTCCTGTATAAACCCCAATCAGGATCATTACGGTAAACATAGAAAATCCAGATCAATTTTGAAAATATCAAAAAAACAGTTAACGCAACCATCTTTTAGATTCGATATGCCCCATGTAAATCAATTAAAACAATTGTCTATGCTTATAACCCGTATGAGGTTTATAAGAGAACAAATTTTTCCTTAAAACCCTAGTTCAAACCCATTGGAGGACTAATCAAAGATTCAAGGTGATTCGCAACAGGAGCAATATACTGACCTTGACCAAATTGGGATAGAATAGTACATCGGTTTTGTGCTGCAACAAAGCCACCAAAGCACTTATCACGCCATTTAAACTCATAAGAGATAAATAAGCTTGAATACATGAAAATATAATAATATTATAAGAACCTCAAGAACTGTTGGTGGTTTGGATTCTACTCGGGCTTTTGCCTCTTGTGGTTTGTCTTGTTCATTGTTTAATTCAACCTCAGGTATCTTTTCTGAATGTTCAAATTCACCATTGGTGCTTCCATTAACCTTGACTGATGTTTCTGATTCAGAAGCATGATTTTGTGAAACTTTTGGTGATTTCTTTGTTCTTTTAGATAATTGTGCTTCATGTTCTTCTTTGTGTCTTGAAATGAATGCCCTTAGAACAGCAACTGACATATCTTTGTTGTTAACCTGGTATTCACAAAATTTTGAATCTTAAGATTCTTAAATGGAACTTCATACAACCTTTGAAGAATAAATCCTCATTTAACACATTTTTTAATAAACCTTTCCTGATTCATATAGATAGATTTATTGTTCCAATTAGAGTAATGAAATTAAGACATTAAGAACATAAATCTTCATGCCCAGACCAAATATTCAGTAATTGATGCACATAACAGCATAAATAGGTGTCGAACTAATAAGTAATAGATTGACATGCGTTTTATTGTAGAAGACTTCATATTTTTCATGCATTAAAATCTCGGCTTCTCCTTCTTTGATAATGGCGTAATCGTTAAGATCAATCGGCGGCGGCGTCTGGTTACTCTGCTACCTCTCTTCTTCCCCTGCTTTAGTCTCCTCGACGCTCCCCATTATCGTGTTCTTGTTGCAGTCCTCCTGGTTTAGCCGATGAGCGTGGTGGGGGCGGTAATGGGTTTACGCAATCCAATTTCAATCGGTGCAGAAAATACCGAAATCGAATCCACATGAATTTGAATGGATTTCTTGTAGAGAACCAAAACCTCAAAGCGAACAGTCATGTCGGCGTTGTCAAGGAGGAAGGAAACGGTGGCGGATGATCGCAATTGGAAAGACAGTGGTGTAGAAGACGGAAATTCCAGGAAAGTCCGAATGCAAAGGCGGTGGTGTGGAGGAGCTGCAAAATCGACGGAGGTGGATTTGCACTCGGTGGGTAAGGGGTTGACGGTGGGAAAGGGAGGAAGCGGTAGACAGGATATATCCAGAAATCAACCCGGAAAGAAATCCGACCCGACGAAAAACCCGTGGGTCACAACTGGGCAAAAAAACGTTACACCAAATGCGTAATATTACGCAAATTAATTAATAGAGTAATAGTAGATAATATATAATCAAAACAAACTATTTTTCCTAATAGCAATCAAAATGTATCGTTCGTGTAATCAGGTTAAGCGATACAGGTACACTAAAAACTAACGCGTCTTCCCTGTATCCTTTTCGGGCAACATATGATTAAAGAATCGGAGATACTGATCGCTGCCGGCTGCTACGATCTGGAAACGGAAAAATTTTGATCTCCACCTGCGTTTCCGGCCATGAAAGCTCCATATAGAAGATTAACAAATATTCTGTCTCGTCTTATTATATTCATCTTCCTGGTAATCACTGTCAGCTGGAATCAGTTTATGCTTCTTTATTTATGAACTTGACGATAACCTTGCTTATTCTCTTGTATACATATCGTTACAGCTTCACATTTTATCTATTAGGGTTTTTCATTGAAATTTTAGCTCTAACACTTGCAAATCTCAAGTTTCAATTGCTATAGGTTCCGGATCCTTGAGTGCGCTCTCCTTGCTTTTAAGTAACTAAATACATCCCGAGTTTTGATGTCAAACTAGTACTATTCAGATGCAAAATTACTGCTGCAAACTGAGAACCGACATTATTCTGTCCACAGGACTTTTTTACATGTTTAATAGTGATCATGAACTTACTATACAATAGGCTTGGATCCGTTATCAAATTTGAATTTCCCGTTTAAATCCTAAGCTCAAAGCCTAGAGTAATTAAGGATCTGCAGTAATTTTCGACCTAAAGCAGCTGGAAACTGTAAAAATTCTGCTCATTTTGATGGACTGACGATAAAATGAATAATGTAATGCAAAGAGGGTTTGAATTTTGACTTTGTGCATCATGCGTTAGTATCTGGACTATAATCTTTCTATGAACAGATTGATGATGATAAATTGAACTAGTTTGGGTCATAGATTAAAGTTTTTTCAAGCAATCTGTCAGTCTTTCCAATATATGAGAACTTCTCCCCTTAAAAAGATTGATTCTGATCATTGTTGAGCCTGTCCACCTTTCCTCTACTTGCTATGTGTTACCTTATTGCATTTCACCATTTGTAATTGGCAGCAAATGTTAAGGTCCAATCTGCTTATGATCTTCTGTCTTTTTTAATCATGTATAACTTTCCCTTTTTTGATATATTGCATCTTAAGGTATAAACAATCCTTTTTCATTTATGTCTATAAACAGGTCCCGACTTACATTGCTTTAGTTGGAGCAGATGCATTTGACACTTTAACTATGTAAGATGACAATCTTCTTGCTTTTTTATTACATTAAAAATTAACCGTTACACACATACACTAAATTCATTTAAAATTCTGCTACTGTATCACTTTCAAATGATTGGGAAAACTAATACCTTCATCATGTTGTATCCTCTCTGCTTTCAGTCAAAGAGAGATTAATGGACATCAGCCCTTGTTCGATTGTCCCCAGTGTATAAATAAGAAGGTACCATTCTCATCTTTCCTTTACAAAAATAAAACAAAGCAATTGAATTTCATCATACATCACATGAGTTTTTTCTTGATGTGCAGGAACAATTTGTCTCAAATTCTGTGGCAACTGAAGTTGAGAAGGTAATCAATCATTTGTAGTTATCTTAAAAGTGCTCATCAATGATGATGTCACTGTCTTTGTAATCAAATGCAGGATATTGACATTATAGTGACATACACAGACACTTCTGGTGCCATAAAAATCAAGACCATCAAGTCCAAAGATTTGTCCCCTTCATGGGTATGGAAAAACCCCATTGATGACAATCAAGTCAAAGAGGATTCAAAGGTAAATACAATAAAAGATCAACCTGAAACAAGAATCGAGGACAACAATGAGTTTTTTGTAGATATAAACAAACAACCACATAAACAATCATTTCCAGTGCATCCAGCAAAGCTCAGGCGTCAGGTAATCACCACTTCCCTTTCCGGTGGTAATCACCGATTCCCTTTCTCATGGTAATCACCAATTCCCTTTCCGGTGGTAATCACCGATTCCGTTTCTCATGGTAATCACCAATTCCCTTCGTGTAGGCCTTGCGTCAGGAAAGAAGGGATCGCCGAACTGCAGAACTAATCCAAGTAGGCGAAAAGCGGGACATTCAAATGCAAGAAGCTGCAATTGAACGTGCGAAAACTTTTAACACAAATGTCAAAGGTAAATACAGTATTTGGAGACGGGAATATGAAAGCCCTAATTCCGATTCCACTGTTAAACTGATGCGTGACCAAATAATAATGGCAAAAGCATATGCAAGTATTGCAAAAGCCAAAAATGCAACCGGAATCTATGATTCCCTAATTAAGCATTCTAAAAGAAGTCAAGAAGCAATCGGAGAAGCCACTTATGATAGCGAACTTAAACCAAGGTATTTCTCTTTTAATTTTGTGTAAATTGCAGGAAATAGCAACGTACTTTACTCATTGAACAAATTTCTCATTTTTCTTATTTGGGTTTTGTTCCGTTGACCAGTGCAGTTGACCGGGCTAAAGAAATGGGACATATTTTGTCCTTAGCAAAAGACCAATTTTATGATTGTATTTTAATGGCAAGAAAGTTAAGGGTTATGCTTCAGTCAACAGAGTCAAACGTGGAAGAAGTGAAGAAAAAAAGTGCATCTTTAACACAATTAGCCGCCAAAACCGTACCTAAACCGTTACATTGCCTTCCTTTAGTTCTCACAACAGATTATTTCTTGTTAAGTGAAGAAGAAAAGAAGTTTCCAGAAAGCAAGAATCTTGAAGACCCGAATCTATACCACTACGCGATATTTTCCGATAATGTCCTTGCAACATCTGTAGTTGTGAATTCGACGGTTTTACACGCAAAAGAGCCTGAAAAACATGTTTTTCATATCGTGACAGATAAGTTAAACTTTGCAGCAATGAAGATGTGGTTTTTGGTCAACCCTCCTGGAAGGTCAACGATTCAGGTTCAAAATGTGGATGAGTTTACATGGTTGAATGCTTCTTATTGTCCTGTTCTTAGACAGCTTGAATCGTCTAGGATGAGGGAGTATTATTTTAAGGCGCACCAGACGTCGACTTTGACAGCTGGATCGGATAATTTGAAATATAGGAACCCGAAGTATTTGTCGATGTTGAATCATTTGAGATTTTATCTTCCGGAAGTTTACCCGAAATTGGAGAAGATATTGTTTTTGGATGATGATATTGTGGTTCAGAAGGATTTGAGTCCTTTATGGAGTGTTGATTTGGGAGGGATGGTGAATGGGGCTGTGGAGACGTGTAAGGAGAGTTTTCATCGCTTTGATAAGTATTTGAATTTTTCTAATCCGAAAATTTCTGATAATTTTGATCCGTATGCTTGTGGTTGGGCTTTTGGTATGAATATGTTTGATTTGAATGAGTGGAAGAAACGCGACATTACCGGAATATATCATGGCTGGCAAAATATGGTAAATGTTATATATTTGCTTTAAGGCAACACGTGACATGATTTGGACTAGACAAGCTTTCTAGGGCCGTTCTCAATGATCAGGATGAGAAGGGCATTTACGTCGACGTGAGTTCGAGAGCGAATCTCTGTGCCACCTTTTTGGGTGGGACAAAAAAATTGAAATTTGTGTCCCACCGACATCAGTCATTGTCTTATTCAAATACATGTCAAATGTAGTACAAGATCATTTGTTCAGTCATGTCCTGTATAACAGATGGGCCCATCTGTTACTATAGACAGGACAAGACATAACAGGTTGTACTGCATTTGGTGTGCATTGGACTAAGACTGTGACTAATGTCAATGGGACACAAATTACATTTTTTTGCTCCACCCAAAAAGGTGGAACAAAGATTCGCTCTCGATCTCTCGTCTGTGTAAAACGACGTAAATACCCTTCTCATTTGTATCATCGAAAACCCCTATAAAGCTTGTCTAGTCCCGTCATGTCAAGTCATGCCCTGTGTAACCTCCAGTGATTTCACCTTTATGATAACTAAGAAATATTTGTTTTTGGTAGAATGAGGAAAGGACGCTATGGAAGCTTGGGACGCTGCCACCTGGACTGATAACGTTTTATAATCTGACACATCCACTGGAACGAAGCTGGCATGTGTTGGGACTTGGATATGACCCGGCTCTTAACCAATCTGAAATAAAGAATGCGGCTGTGGTACATTACAATGGGAACTATAAACCATGGTTAGATCTTGCGATTGCTAAATACAGGTCGTATTGGTCAAGGTATGTGAAGTTTGATAATCCATATCTTCAACTGTGTAACATTAACAGCTTCATGTTATCATGATATTCTTGTCTCACATTTTTTGCTTCTTTGTATACCAATTTAAGGGGTCACGAAATATGTTCAGTATGAGCATCATACAACATGATTTACGTATTTGACATGGAGTCACATGTTGTATATTTCTGAGGTTTTAGTATTTGTTTAGATTATCTTATGTTTTATAACAATCATATAACCAGTAACTTTTAAGGTAAAATTTTGATTTGATGACTATTGAAATGCTCAATGTAAATTGAACATTTTATACAATTGCCTTTATTGTCATTGGATTGTTACTTTCGGATGATGAAAAATAAAAGTGATAATCGAAAATTTTCATTGTAAAATTGTTGGAATCATAAAAAGTTATCTTTGATATTCACCTATGCAGTTTCCATCATTCCAGATATTAGAGTTGCTAGTGTTAATGAACAAAGAAACGGATACTATGATTACTATCATTTTGAGGAAATAATGGCAAAATATTAAATTAACATAATTACATGGACTAAGGCTTACCACATTAGATGCCAAGTCATTAAAATTTATCCACATAAGCAACCATAACTGAGTAATTGGGTAAAACCAGCCAGTAATTATTGATTTAGATTTCTTTTTACTTTGCAAATGGTTCTCATAAAGAAAACCAAATAATGATTTTTGGGGTAAAACATCAAAACACGTCGACTTTTAAATATAATATATTCATACTTGTCCTTAAACGGTAAAAAGATAATTGATTGTTAAAGTGAAAACCTGAAAAATATTTGGCCCTTTTTGTTTTTGTGATGAGTATATTGAGCAAGTAAAAACATTACGTAGTTTTTATTGTTTTGCGCAAAATGGGAAACAATTCACATTTGTCGTTTCCAATTAGGTTCTTATTTGGTTGGTTTAGGTTATCGGTTTGTTCAGTTTAATTTAATCGGTTTTTTGATTTTCGAAATATTAACCGAAATTGAACTAAATAATATCGGTTTAATCGGTTATGGATTAATTGATTCAGTTTATTTGATTCAGTTTTCGGTTAAACCCGAATGATATATCAAACTTTTTCATGGTTTGGTAAACTTTCATTCTCTTGGATAAATTGGAAACCAAACATTGGATAAATTGGAAACCAAACATTATCGTATGAAATAGATATATTATATAATAAATTGGAAACCATTAGTCATGTTAAAATTATTTTTTTAACTATCCCAAGAAAACCAAGCATTTATCAAATAGCAATGCGCATTACGAAAATTCGAAAAAAAGATTGAATGGTAGAACTAAAACGTTTATAAAAATAGCAATTAGTGTTAGGTAAACAAAAACAATTATTAAATATATAAGGATGCTAAAAGCAAAGCAAAAAAAAAAAAAAAAAAAAAAAAAAAAAATCATAGAATGCCCTTATTAGGTTATTTCTGTTAAACCAAATAGTGAAAAATGGAACCCAAAACTGAAGCGAATAAAGTTAATTTAATTGGTTAAACCGAACACCGAACCGATAATCTATTAAGGTCAACTGTATAAACAGAACCGGATAACATTTGATTTAATTGGTTAAACCGAACACCTAACAGATAACAAATTAAAATCAACAGAATAAAACGACACGACATATCATCGTATTTTTTACACTAGACACAAACACGAACTTGAATTTCAATTTCGTCTCAATTTTGTTATAAGTATATCATTTACATTTTTAATTTTCAAATTATATCTTTATCAATACCACTATGCTTTCTAATACAAAAGGGTTTTCGAATTATGAGCCCATTCATGTAGTGTTCTTGAGAGCCTAAAGTGTAACTCTAATGCAGTTGAACCTTAAGGAAGGCAACCCAAGTAAGCATGAAAATCGACCACATAAAGGTTATGCGTCAATTTTCCTTGAGTCGTAAAACCCCATAAGGGTTTGTGTGTTGTTAGCTGAACAAGATGGAGAGGAGGGGACTGAGAGATTGTGAACGAAATTCCACTCATATCCAGGGTTAAATGGAGCCTTTTATACTTATGGTGATTACCATCCATTGTGTATTACTTGTCCACCATGAAAGAATGTAATTGCAAGACGAATCATAAGATAAAAGGTGCAAACTAATATCATACATGTAAGGATTTTGTCTCAGTTTTCATATAAATATGAGAGAATATAGAAAACTTGAATACAGAAACCTAAGGATGCAAGCGTAAGGAGAAAATAGTGTTGAAAAAAATAATAAACTTAGTTTGATAATGAAATGTATAACGTCAAAAAATAAATTATATTCGATTAAAGATAAATTATATCACAACTAACCTTGAGGTTGAGGGTTCAATCTCCATTAGGGGGAATGGGTGGATTATAGGTGAATTAGAGTAGAAGTAGAAGGAGGATAGATTTGCCGATTAAAAAAAAAAAAAAAAAATTTAAGACTTTGCATATGTATAATGTCGTTTATTTTGACTTTTGCAATTACCTTTAATGTTACTTTTTGACTTTTGCAATTACTTTTGAAGTTACTTTTTAGATTTTATTTTTGATTTGACAATTTATATCTAAAAGTTATGTATAGTTATAATAATAGTTACACATATATCTGTATTTTATATTATTTTAATAAATATTCAATAGTTTTAATTTATATTTAGTATTGATATTGATTAGATCTTTTAATGGTATTATCTGATAAAAGCCATATATGAATTTTAATAATGTATTTTTCATGAAAAAAGATTATATAAACAACGTCAAAAATAGATTATATGTACAAATTAATTGTAAAATATCGATATATACAAATTCAATTACAAAACCATTGGAATTGGTGGCTTCGAGGTGCCGGTGCCCTTATAACATACAAAACCATATTATGAGGATTTAACATTTGAAATTAGATTTGATTCTTTTGGGTTATGCTGTTATGCATCATCCAGCCATTATATCATGTTCGAAGCTTTCCTACTGGGTTTCAAAGATCAAAGAGTCATCGTTCAATGGAAGATGGCAAGAGGTATTATCGTCATACAATGACATGAACAAAGCAGGAGTTCAACTGACAGAACCTTCATTGTTCCATCCCATTTTAAAGGCCTGTTCGGCAATATCCTTTACACATGGGAAGTCCCTTCATGCAACTGTAATTAAGCTGGGAGTGGAATCATCCACATCTATAGCAAATTCCATCATGGACTTCTATACAAAAGCTGGGCGTATGAGTTCCACAGTTACCCTCTTTGGTTCCATGAATATCAGGGATTCTATTTCATGGAATATTCTAATTTCCGGGCACATTGATCATGGTGATTACGATAGAGGAATGCATTCGTTCATGCAGGCAAGAGCAACAGGATTCGAACCGAACATCTCCACTTTAGTCCTTGTAATACAAACATGTCGCAACCTTGGAGCTCTTCACGAAGGACAGAAAATACACGGTTATATGATCAAAACCGAGTTTTCAGCCATCTCATCACTTCAAAATTCTCTTTTATTAATGTATGCAGAAATGGCAATTGAGTATGCACAGAAGCTGTTCGATGAAATGCCAAACAGAGATGTAATCGCATGGAGTGTAATGATCTCAGCCTATGTTAAAACCAACAAAACTCATCTCGCTTTGGAGATTTTCAAGGAAATCTTATCACAATCGGAAACTGAAATCGATGGCCAAACAATAGTAAGTGCACTCAAAGCTTGCACCGATTCAAAGAATCTTATTACAGGAAGAACATTACACGGATTCATATTCCACAAAGGTTTTTTTCACGATTCATTTCTAGGAAACTCTTTAATCGATATGTATTCCAAATGCAACGATCCCAATTCCGCATTACAAACCTGGACAGAAATGCCCCTAAAAAACATCATTTCATGGAACTCAATCATATCTGGATTAGTATACAACGAGAAGCATTCCGAAGCCATTCATCTTATCAATTTAATGCAAAATGACAAAATGGCCCCTGATGCAGTAACACTGGTCAACCTCCTACAAATATGCAAACATTTTACGGATCCATTTATTTGCAAATGCATCCACGCTGTAATACTCAGAAGAAACCACGAGTCAAACGATTTAGTGGTCAACACTCTAATTGACACGTATGCAAAATGCAATCTTATATTTATTGCACAAAAACTCTTTAATTTGATCAAAATTCGCGACGGTGTTTCTTGGAGCACCATGATTGCAGCTTTCACATATTGCGGGTTGACAAATGAAGCAATTAGGGTTTTCAACGAGATGATGGAATCACAAGAGAAACCAAACGCGATTACTTTATTAAATCTAATCGAAGCATCTTCATACGATTCTGATTTAAAAATACCAAAATCGGTTCATGGGATCGCGATCAGAACCGGGTTTTCATCAGACGCGATTGTGGGAACCGCGATTTTGGATGTGTACGCGAGATACGGCGATATAATGACGTCAAAAAAGGTTTTCGACAGTATTTTGAATAAAAATATTGTATCGTACAGTGCGATGATTGGGGCCTACGGTATGAACGGTGTTCCTCGTTCCGCCATATCTTTACTCAACGAAATGGAAACTTCTGGTTTAAAGCCAAACTCCATAACCATACTCTCGCTATTATCAGCTTGCAGCCATGGAGGTTTAGTACACGAAGGTTTATCGCTTTTCCGAAAGTTGACCGAATCCCTAGAAGTCAAACCGAGTTTACAACATTATTCCTGTTTAGTAGACTTATTAAGTCGAAGTGGAAATCTGGATCTTGCAATGAAACTGGCGGAAGCGTATGAAGGTGGCGCGAGTGCTTGGGGGGCATTGTTGAGTGGTTTGAGGATGAATTACAACGAGAACGAAGATATTTTAAATAAAGTTGTGAATAGTGTTCTTGAATTGGAACCGAATAATTCAAATGGTTACATGCTTGCATCAAACATGTATGCTAAAAAGGGTAATTGGGAAGATGTTGCAAGGATTCGAGGGTTGGTGAGAGATAAACACGTTAAAGTTGTGGCTGGATTTAGCATGGTGAATGTAGATAATAAGAGTCGTAAATTCATTGCCGGCGATCGAAATCAGTTTTTGTCAAATGAAATGCGGAATACGATTGAAAATTTACATGAATTTATGAAGATGGATCATTGATTACTACAAATTCTCGTATATATGTGTGTATATAACTATAGATACATATAGAACAAGATAATACCGTACGTACACCCATTTAGAGCCCTAATCTTAAGTCCAAATCTGAAATTGGACACGTGGAAATGGAATCGTTAGGTGCGGGTGAATTCAGATCGAACGTAAACGGTGTCGTTGTTGCTGGTGGTGTAGTGACTTCTTCTTTCTCCCAGTGACACCTTTTGTGGCCGCCGAGTGCCTGACCGCTTGAAAAGATTTTAGAACAAATGCTGCATCGGTGTTGCTGCCCGCTGCCCAAAACCATCGCCATGTTATCTACTCCTTCAAATTCTCCTTCTTCAAGTTCATCGTTTCTTGTTATTGCAAAACAGCCCTTCACGTTCTTGTGACTTGCCCGGTGGCCGCCTAATGCTTGGTGGGACCCGAAAACTTTTTTGCAACTTGAACACTCAAATCGTGTTTCAGGATCCGTTAGGAAGTGGTGGTGGTAACTGGTGGTGGTGGTGTTGGCTAGCATCAACAAGCATGCCGCCACGTACTCGTCTTCTTCAGTTGTGACAATTGTGATGTTGTCATTATCCGGTGGCGGCGGTTGGTGGTGGAGATTTGGCGGCGGGTTGATTCCCCGCCATGGTCTTTCAGGGTGGCAACGCATGTGACCGAAGAGGGCTTTCCATGACCAGAATCTCTTTCCACATTCAGTACATGGACGGGTGATTTTTGGAGCACTTGGATCGGGTTTTTTCTTTGTGATTATGCCGGAATGGTTACCAGAATGGCTACCGGAAGTAGTACCGGCAACACCAACGATGGCTTTACTGTTGTGAAATCTGATCATCTTTGTGCGCTTCTTTCTAGGGTTGTGTTGGTGAGGGCGTATGGTGGTGATGGGTTGGATGTGGCCGGCGGAGATGTCGGAGGTGTCAAGGGTTCGCCGGAAAATCTCTTGAGCGTCGGGAGAAGGTGGGCAGAGTTGTAAGTCCGATGAAGTGGCGGTGGTAGCACCCATGATCATGTCTGTGTTCATAGTGAGGTTACTAATGGAGAAATGGGAAAAAGGTGAAGAAGTGGCGGATGGGGTTACTTAGGGTGGTGGTGGCGACGGTTACACATAGTAAGTGTGTGAGAGAGAGAGTGAGGGGTAGTTATTTTCAGTTACGTTGATGCTTATCTTTTTGGAGCTATGGACTCCGGGTAGACGAGACTGGCCCACGTTTTTCGGAGGTTGTTCTTTGTATTTACAGTCTCCACCCTGCATTTTTTCGGGTATTTACCGTTTGATTAACTATCAGAATTTGAGAAACTTTAACGTATCTGACCTCATTCTCATGTCGATTTTAATATTATTTGCGGTTAACCGTAGCAGTAACCTTTATATGCAAAATAAAAGTTTTTGTTTAAATAATTAATGATCTTCATTAGCCATCTTGCTCATCCCAAACTGTTGGTAAATTGGTTAAGGGAAAATCACAAAAATATCAAAATGCGTGGATTGTTTAATAAAATAATTATTTATTTATTACTATTGTTATCATGATCGTCAATTTTGTAAAATTCGTTTGATCATAAAATCCTTTCAAAAAAAAATAGGGGGGACGGAAAATCATATATTTCACAAGTTGGGAATGTTTATTTCGTGATATATCAATGTATAACGTAAAACCTGATTTCTTTTCCAAACATTTAATTTTTCATACTTTATTTATGATTTGTTTTTTGTGGTGGAAACTATTAAAAAGGTAATTTCGTAATCGCAAGAAAATTTATTGCGAAATAAGGGGTTGTTAGACATATTATTTGTGTAAAGTATAATATTTCAATTCGATTAATTGTTTTTCTTTACAGTTCAACGTGGATCTCTGCAACAAAATTCCATCTTTTTTACTTGCACAAATGGTTTGTTAGACGAAATATGCAATTACATGTCATTCTAGGACCATATGCAACATTGGTAGCTAAAAATGTAACTTTTATTCATGTACAATTGTTCAACAAAAGTAGCTATAAGTTTTTGAAACGTGTAATATTAGATAAAAGTTAAAAACAGAAGCTACTTGAATTAGCAATTATTAACAATGGAATCAAGAAGGATCTCAAGGTAAAAAAAAAAAAAAAAAGTAAATGATTAACCGTACGGACCATATCATGTCATCTCTTTGAGTCCAACATCCCTTGGACATCCAGAACCTTTGCACGCTGGATCTCATTCGTTGCAAATATTCCAAGTGATGTTGGTGCAAGTGTAACAAATTATAAAAGAAGGTCATAATTTACATTTTACACCATTTTAGTTTTGATAATTGATAAATTAGCCTCTAATGTTACTAACAAGCTTAAATGTCTCAGCTGTAGTGCTAGCAGATCAACTTGAGCATCAAGAAAATTCTACAAGGAATTTTTGAGAGTTATGGAGGCAGAGTGAATGATGTATTACTTTTATTCATAAATTATACTATTGTTTAAAAAAAAAATCTAAACTTCTAATATTACTTGTTTATTTTCCAAAAATTTCTAAAAATTGTTTTTTTATGATAATTCCAATTTAAGATTTCATTGTATTTAATTTTTTACTAATTGAAATACATGTATATATTTTAATCGACATCACATGTACATGTTTATATGCAATTTATTTAACAATATATCTTAATTTGACTAAAACTTATTTTTATAAAATAACATTTGTTTCTTTATTTATCATTTTAAAATTTCAATTATAGATAACAAAACAACATTTTCGAAAGACTCATTCCATTCCTAATATGACAATGGAATGTAATGACTCATTCCATGTCATTCGACTTGTTATTGATAGATAACGATTACCTTCTTCCATTAAGAGTTGAATCAACTGCAAGTCTGCTAAGGTCAAGAGAGCTAATTTCTCCATCCACTTTATCAAAAAACTAGCAAGGTCGAAAACATTTAAAACACTTCAATTTAAACATTAAAGATGTCAAAAGTTTTAAACAAAATAGAATCTCATCTAAGCATCCACTGTTTTTTGTTCCTCCTCCCAGATATAAGCCTCAAATTTCATGAATAATGAAATTGATAACAATAAAGAAGCTTTGGGAGATGACACGCACCCAATCAAATAAATAATATATAAGAAAGAAATCGCTTAGTTCTAGCAAAGTACCAACGATAAATTCAGGAGATTTTCAAGCATTTTAATTAAACGGGTCAATTTGAATCCAATGTGAATCATTGCCCCTACATAACTGTCAGTTGTGATACTTATACGTATGATGGAATATGTTTATATATATTGAGTCAATTGTCTCGTTGATCTCTCTAATTTGGAACCGATCACACAAATCTAGTCATGGGCTACTTGAAGTTCCATTTTCAATTAGATTATCCTGGATCGAATTTTGTAATACCTGTGTAATGAAATGTTGGAATATTGCTTAAGGAGAGTGGCTTACACTATCCAATATCGATATCCAAGTTGATTATCACATATACCTTGTTATGTCCAATAATATTTCCAACAAAAAAGGGTCTGATTGTCATCAATCAATGGTGGATTTAGGAAATTTTTGTCAAAGGGGGCCTAGTGATTAGCTATACAATTGACACGGGTCAGTTTGGTCTAAAATTGGTCGAGGCCTAAATCCACAAGCAACAAGATATGACAATGTATAAAACAAAAGTTAACATTGACTACATTCAAGGCATTTATATATTTTCTTGCTAATTTGCTGAACCAAACCAATCCATTGAGGACCTCTATTCAAACTTTTAAAACTTTGACCAAAAATCTTTACAAAATAAATTTGTTCTTCCAAAGCCGTTGGGGGCCTTTGACTCCATCCGTCATGCATACATGATCCAACCACAAGTTGAATCCAAGATACATGTAAAACTGTGATGGCATGCTTTTACTCGATCGTTCATAATATGATGTATGTATGACAATGTATTGTTTAACTAATATTTGGAAATGATGTTGAACATATTACGATCTATTCATCTTGCAATCTTAAATAAATCATGCCGGAAACGTGAACTATAGTGTGATGACTCACGACTGATTTGTCCAATCACTTGTTGACAAGTGAAAGAGCACTTGATCAGTTGCATATCTTTTCATTGTGAGTTTGTGTTGATACCACGTAAGTTTGAAAGATGATGAAATACACACACATGATAAAAACAGCAATGAAGTATGAAATATGTTTGTACAGTAAGCAACAAAAGATTTGCTCAAGGGAGACCAGTCATCTTAAAAACTCCACCAACCATAAATTCTTTCTTTCTACTTATTATTAACACTCCCACCCCCTCAAAACAAAATCCAACATTCCCTCCCTTTGTCCACAAAAGAATACTTTTAGAAAGAAAAAAAACTACAAGCCCGGTCATCTTTAATTAAAAAAAAATCCCAAATCACGGACCAAAGTTCCCCAAAAGTCTCTCAACAGCAGCATGAACATTGCCCGAAGTTGCCCGAAGTGCCCGAATATTCTCTTGCACATCAAAGAATCCCATCTCTTGTAGCTGAGACAGCTGAGTTGCATATAGTTGTTCTGGTGGCACTACATCCAAAAAAATAATAAATAATCATAACAAATACTTCAGGGGTAAAACCGTAATTCTTTTCAAATTAATTTAAAATAAAGTATTACCATCAGGAACATTTGGAACAGCCATGCCACCAGCTCCAAGTCCACCAAACATACTCATCAACATGTCTAATCCCATATTATTTTGTGATCCTGCATTTCACAAACTTACTATAAAATGGCAAATTGCAGAAAATAGCAACCTACTTTACTCTTTTTACCCATATATTTACATTTTTACCCATAATAGTAAAGTATGTTGCTATAAAAATATTGACAATGGAGATTTGTACCTGGAGTACCGGTCTGGGTAGGATCCCTGAAAGAAAAAAGTTATGGTCTTAATATATATATACACAAATGCTTCTTTTTACTTAATTTATAAATACTGACTTTATGGAAAGAAAAGAATTTGTGGATTAATCAAATTAAGTTGCTTGAAATAAATTCATTTCTACTTACAAAGTTGACTGTGGTTGATTAAGCTGAGGTAGAAGCTGTTGTAAAGACATCATTTGCTGTACAAAACAAGTTATCATCAAACTCAAACTTCATCGGTCAAACTCGGTCAAAGATGTATTGTATACCATTACCTGCATCATTTGAGGTGAAGTTAACTGACGAAGCACTTCTGGATTCTGCATCATTTCTCTCAACTGAGGGTTGGAATCGAACATACTGCGAAGTTGAGGGTTTTGACTGACAATCTACAAATTCATATCACCAAAACCATTAACAAAAATTATAAAAAAAAAACACTTACACATTACAAATTTACAATATCTCATACCTGCTCCATATACTGCGGATTGGAAAGCAAGCTTTGCATCATCTGAGAAACCGCCGGATTCTGTAACAGCTGGCTCATATCCGGCATGCCACCTGGCCGGTCCATCCCCGGTAACCCTGCACCACCTAACCCAGACACATTTGGTGCCCTTGTTGGTGGGACCCCACCTGATCATTTTCAAATAAATTCAGCATAAAATAATCATCTATTATAACTAAAAGATCATCAAGTATTTTACCAGCAGGACCACCCCATGGGTTAGGGAGTGGGTTAGAATTAGGGGCTGCAGACCCTGGAGTTGTTGTTGGTGTCTGGTTTCCAAGTAAGGCTGCAAAGGGGTTAGAGCCTGGATCATTTGTGGGCCCAGGGGTAGTTGTGGCATTCAAGAAAGGTTCTTGAACGTTTTCATACATGCGTCTAAGCATGTTGAAACCTTCAGGAGATGATTCGATGTTACTCATGGCCCTATCTGTGTTACGCATCATTTCACGCATAAGTTCAGGGTTTCTTGCTGCTTCAAGTGTCTGCCTTAAAATTGCAGGGTCGTTAAGGATGTGAGCAAGTTCAGGGTTACGGTCAATGATTTCACGCATCTGAGGGTTGCTCATGATCATTCCACGCATGATTTCAGGGTTGTTTAGGATGTTTTGGATTGCTGGCATGTTCATCATGTCTCTCATCATGTTTGGGTTCTGAGTTAGCTGTTGCTGGACTTGTTCAAATTCAGGGAGTCCACCAGTGCCCCCGAGTCCACCCAAACCAAGACCAGGGAATAGAGGTGCACCTGACCCCAGTCCGTCATTGAAACCACCACCTTGAGAAGCAAGTGGGGGAGGATTAGGGTTTCCAATGGCAGGAGTATCAGTAGTTGCTGCTGGGGCAGAACCACGCACCATGTGAATTGTATGATCTGCTTGAAGGCCTACAATACAAGACAGAAACAAAATCATCACAGAGGAAAGTTAACGATTGTAACAGGTTAGGTCAAGGATTGCTGTTTTTGTTCGATTTGCAATGTACGAGCGTTTAGAGTGGTGTAGAACAATTTCAGGAAGATAATCTGTTTTTTTTGCAACATCGACAGAATCGTCAACAAATTAAACGAGATAAATTCGTAAATATCTTGGCGAATCGAATGTCGGAATTAATTAAGAAAAGTATTTACCGTAACTATCTAGGGTTTGATCATCCTTGAGGATTCTTCCTTTATAAATCAACCTCTGTTGATTGGCAGGAACATCGCAGTTTTGGGCCAAGAGATCTTTGAAAGCGACGACGGTTGATCCGAGACTCGCTCGAACCGAGAACTTATTGCCGTTAGACATTCGGATGTTGAGGGCAGTTTCTGCATCGCCACCGTCAACGGTGGAGACACCTGTTTGAGTTGACTCTCCCTCGACACCCATTAAACAAAAACCCTAATACTAGAAACAGAATCCGCAATTCCACATAAACAAACCACGATTGAAACGAAGTACTATAAAAGATTTGTGGATTGAGATGGAGAAGATATAGATGAGTTGCCAATTTGGTTGATTTATTTATTAAATTAAAAGGGAAAAGGGTCAAAATCGGTGAGCCCACATTCAAAATATGGGAATGGGACAACCCAAAAAAAATTTAATTGCTACTTTTCCGAAAAA
The DNA here is from genome assembly GCA_023525715.1 of Cichorium intybus. Classification (NCBI taxonomy): domain Eukaryota; kingdom Viridiplantae; phylum Streptophyta; class Magnoliopsida; order Asterales; family Asteraceae; genus Cichorium; species Cichorium intybus. The sequence goes on along the minus strand of CM042016.1, from coordinate 16,470,439 downwards.
CAAATTTTTAATGATTCGAGTTTATTGTTGCTTATGCTTAAATCAAATAAAGGCTTGGCTTATGTTTATGTGTTTAATGTTTATAATAAAAATTGATCGTACTTTATGAGATTTTGTTATTCACTAATATTACCATAATAGATGGTAGTGTGCTATTACAACACCATTTTGTTATGGATTTTAGTAATATGACCACAATAATCGTGGATTTTTGTTTGTGCACTCGAGAGTTTATTGTTTCTAACATAAAGCCACACAGAAAAGTCCACACACAAAAGAATTCGTTAAGAAATTGCGAGTATTTTTTTTTTTTGCAAGAAATATTTTTTTTGTTTGTTTATGATACACCGTTTCACCGTGTGTTAAGAATTTAAGATAGCTAAATATCCAAGAGAGGACGTATTTTGGTCCATTTAATGGGTTGGATGTTCTACCCATGAGTGATATAATTTTTGCAATGTGATTCATGGTGTTGTTCGATTTCCTTGGACATTTGTGATTTTGCTTTGATTATGTTTTCATACATCTAATCAGGCCATATTTGGGATATAATGAAACATTTTAAATGAGATGAATTGATATTTCTTTGCCGAAGAATGATTCTAATTTGATGAATTACTGAATAGTGTACAAGTAATGAAAAATCGAGGAAACAGGCGAAAATTATGTATTAAACGGTGATGCTAAATTGCAGTTGTGCATGTTTCGGGGAGTGTTTGGGTCATCCTAAAACGCCCCTCGAGACGCCATTGTGTTTTCAGCGTTTTGTTCTGGGACGTTTTGCGATTATTAAAAGCATTAGCTCTGTTGGAGTTTTTGGAGGAGTGTTGGGACGCCCTTTAAGACGTAAAGGCATTTTTGGTTGAGTGTCGAAGCGCTGCCTAGGACATCGACGTCGTTTTCAACACTAAAAATCAGTTTTCCCTTTCTTTATAAATAGATTTTTCTTAAGTTGTATAGAAAATAAGAAAAGCTCTTATTAAACATTCTTAATAGAAAAACACAAACCAAGTAAACACTTGATTCATGTAATATCTACTAGTATTAAGATTCATAAATACCAAGTCTAAAGGAATCCATAAACATGAAATTTCTACTTTAGGAGATACAATTTTACAACCCAAAATAAATTCAAGAACTTCCACTTGAGTTGATTGTTACTATTTTCTTTTAAAAATCAATTAAGAAGTTTATAAAACAAATAACTTCAAACATTCAAGTATCTATATTCATAAACATGGCCAATAACACAATAAAGTTTAGAGAAATTCATACTAAAATTGCATCTATGGAAGCACAACTAACACTAATAAACCATTCAAAATAACTAAATATTCTTGGATATTCACCCAATATTAACTAAAGGGAACTAGCCAAACATAGCTAGAACAACAAACATAGAAGATAAAATCGTACCAAACATTCAAATGGATGAAAGATGATGAATAAAATCTTCGAAATACTCAAGGAAAAGCTGCAAAATGCTCCAAGAACAGCTCTATAATACCTTGGTTCGAATTGAGAAAGGATTACCCCTCTATCCTCCAAATTGAAAGGTTTTCTGCAAATCTATGAACTAAAACCCTAAGTTCACATGCAACCTAGATTGGATCTATGTTTTCTTACTTTGAACATGTAACTAATTCCTAAAGACCAAACAAAAATTAACTAAAAGAATAAAACCAGATAAACTAACCTTTTAGTTGTTTCTTGCAAGCTAAGCAGCACAAGTGTCCTGCCTCAAATGTAGTCACACCCTAGCTTGGAGTTGGTGGCCGAAAATACCTTTAGAGAGAGCTTCAAAATCGTGGCTTTAGGGTTAGGGTGAGCCTCCCTATTTATAGGCTCCAAATGGTGATCAGATAAACCTTAAAGATAAACTTTTTTGAATTCAAATTAAGATAAGCCTTTATCTTAATAATTCAAACCCTTTTATCCTCATTATCAAAATCGAAAATATATATGTTTCCATATATAATTTCGTTCACCACTCTCACTCACTCAACTGTCACTTACTCAACTATTGAATAATTACAGTTTTAGTCCCTGCACCTCAATTAATCAATTTAACTGCCAAATTAATTCCAATTAATTCCAGAAAAATTTCTAATTAATTATTATAGTTTCTAATTAATATATTATCACTTAAATATATTAATAAACTATTTATTTAATTTCTATTGATTTATTAATCACATAATAAATCAATCTTTCTCTCTACCGGACTTTCTGCCAATCCTCCAACTATGAGGGCAACCCAAATGGACTATGCTACTATTAATTAGATAAATACTAATTATTAGTCATGGCTTAGACACCTAATCCAACAGTCTCCCACTTGGATAAGTCTATGACTAAAATTACCAATTTACCCTCTAATTAATTTAGCAACTGTAGCTTCCTAGAAACCGCTGCTGAACTCTGACCTAGTCAGTTCTGTCCAATGATAAGTGATCATATGATCCTTCGTCCAACAAGATATTTTCAGACATGAGACATGGATTGAGATCAATCTCTGTCTGATACTCTGTTTCTCGATTTCCGATTTTTCTTATGACTCTTAGACTTTTAATTGAACGAATCAATTTAGTCCTGGCTGGCCAGCACTCCAGTCAACTTCAAAATCATCGAGTGGCCAACAGATATCTGTTTCCCGTCAGGGTCATGGGACGAATAAGCTTCGACTCATATGTTATATCTTTTACCCGACAAATCACTCACAACAGCACGTTTTATAACACCGAGTTACCGATGCGGTTTCGTACTATCAATGAGTAACCGCCTTGCAAATTATAACTCATATCTCTCCACTTTAAGACCATAAGATATTATCGTCTCAACATTGCTCGTGATGTAATCCATGAAGCAATCTATTGAGCGTGGGTTTATCCAATACTCAAATCTCCATTTCCAAGTACTCATGAACGTTGCAGCAATCTTATTGCAATGTCTAACTCCTTAGACAATCTACAAACCAATTCATGACAGTCTTCCTTCATACTTACTCCCTAAGAGTATGAGCGACTGTGGATATTTGAGTAATCCAATTACTCAGGAAGTAAACACGCAAAAGCGAAACATGAAATCTGACTGGCAGCTACTCCTGCTTATTACCAAGTCTCCACGAGGTAATCACCAAGTCAGATTTACCATAACTATTATCGGTTTCTTATTTTCTTTTAAACTTTCAATTCAAGGCTTTTATATCTATGTCTATGACATTTTCACTCTTTCTATGTATCCAAGTGTCTAACACTTATACACTTTATTGCAGATGATCCTATCGGATACTCTTCTGATGATATCTCAATTTGTCATTCTGTCATTCTCTCTCACAACTCCATTCCAGTGATGTGTACCGTGACTGCCCTTGGTTCTCGGGTCTTTAGTCTAAATGACTACACCCTAAGACAATTTTGAGGTGTCATAATGTGCCGGTGAACCACACGCGCTCCATCAGAAACCAACGAAATTCTTTAACCATGAAGTCCCACAATACCACGTTCTGGTGTAAACAATTACTGATTTGAAAACTCCTTTCAAATCGTTCACCCTAATCATTTCCCAATGATTTCTCACGTGTGTTCAAAATCCAATTAGTACTCTCAGCCAGGTCATATCCTGAAACTAACTTACCATGCTCTAAGCATCAAGTCATCAGGATATGTTCATAACACTTCTGATTGGTCCAAGAGGCTTGTGGAACCTGATGTAATCTCATTCCAAACCCTTTCAGAATCCTAAGATTACCAATAACCCTTGTGTCATGATTTCCGGAAACATTTTCTTTCGGAGACTCTTTCTTATGCATCTTGAATACTATCAAGATCATATTCTTAACGGCTAAGTCTATACTGTCAGTCTCATCTATCCGATAGACGTCTGTGAACTACGTGAGTATGTTGCACCATCTTTGTTTCTTTCATGTCAATTCATTACACTTTGTAATGACAGGAAACTCCATTCCTGGGGTTATGCATCTTGAATCTCATCAAGATCATATTGGCAGGATTCTGATCTATCTAATAGATGAACATAACCACCTGAGTATGTTGTATCTCTTAAGGTTTTTCATAGCGAACCGTTTCTTAACACCAAGTCATTACACTTTGTAATGATAAGAGACGTTTCCTAGAACTAGTATGTAACCCACATACAATGATATCAGATAACAATGATACTCCCACTGGCTTTGACACTGTTATATGACTCTTTCGGACTATTCACAAAATCCAGAACTTATGGCACATTTTGCGAAACCGAAATCCAAACCTTTCCGACATATTAAAGGAAATCTTTCAGGCTATTCACAAAATCCAAACCTTTTGGCCTATTTTGAGAATCTGAATATCCTTTCTTGCGAGATGCCCATGGGACGAATCCCGCGGCCTTGTACCTTTTGCAATGGCATGCTCTATGTGAGTCCCTATTAGTGTGCCGGTAAACCACACACGCTCCACTAACGACTCACACTATGCCACGCATAATCCTCTCGGATTTCATCTTCTATTGAGACTGCTTCTCTCGGAATCAATTGCTTGACTCCAAGTGATGACTCATTCAACCAGATGTTTTGAAGTATATTTCTATGTTCCTTTCATTGATGATTCAATTACTCCCACTGGTTCCTAGACCAGTTGTAAAGATCAATCAACCTGTCACATAGACTGTGCCTCGCGGTAAGGTTCTCTTATTTGGCAGCAACTGGGCTCACCAATGCTTCCAGCAGTCGGATTACTTATCCGTACCATCTTTAGTGTTTTACCACTACTCGGTATATCACCCAGATCATAACTCCTTATGACGGTGACAATAACTACTGGTCAAGCGAAGAGAGGGTATGTCAGGTTTAACAGGAATCTAATTCCTGGTCAAGGCCCAGTGATGACTAAAGGTTCTTTCACTTAGCTAATCCCTGAACTCATTCAGTATTATTCTTACTCCCACTGTTTCCTTAGAACTTGAGCTCTTTCTAAAAGGACTCTCTTTTCTATGGATAACCGGAATGGCCAATGAAACGACATTGCTGATAAGTTTCAGGCTTGTCATGAGATTCGGACGAATACTACATGACCCTGGACTTTCTATGTACTAGTGGGACGATCCCAGCTTTACATTTCAGACAGTGTCGACATAACCTACTTAGTCTAAGAAATGGTCGGAATATGGTTTCTACGGTCTGACTGGTTGAATATTCAATTCATTAAAAATACTAATTGGAAATGTATCTTATACATTGATGATCAAAAACTATTTCGATCAATGCTCCATCATCTTCCCTAAGACACATTATAACCATTAATGTTCTTGGAAGAGGATAAACTGTGAAACATTTTCTCACTATGTTGTCACTCAGGTTCTGTTGATATTATACTTCCTTTTGAATCCTTGAACACCCCAAGGTTCCAATCAATCGCTTATTCCGACAAGCGACGCCATATTTGTCAAACTATTTGAAAAATATCAGGAAGTATAATTAATCGTGTTCTGTTTGAAGATTCGAGCAATACACAGCAACTTATGTGTTTGTTGCTCAAAATCTTAAGGTCTTTTACATCTTATGTAAATTTTATGACTTTGTCAATATTGTTCAAGACATGCAATCATCACCTGACTCCAAGTCAACTGATTCCAAAATCCTATCCATTGGATCTTTGGGTGATTCCTTTCTTGCCACAATTAATTTTATTAAGAACTTAATTCATCATGTGACTCTAAGTCAAATGATTCCAAAGTCCTGTCCAACTGGACCTTTGGTTGAAGTGATTCTCATAAAATTCATTTTAACAATCATAAAGAACACAATTTATAAATCCAATCCCATTGGATTTATCAACATTCAAGTTATTACCATTTATGCCATTAACACATTCACACAACATTTCGAGGATAATTAAAATAATCATGCTAAAAAAATATTTATTAAACCAGAATTATCCTCAGAACAATGTACTATGCGAATCCATGTCATATGTGTCTATAAACTAATAACAGGAATAAATATCTAGCCTAACTCAAACCCGCACGAGCTCCAGATCCAATCCGAATCAACTCTTGTGCGACACCATCTCGCATCCTCCAGAGTCCGTGCATACAGAGCAAATGTGTGAAACATATCCTGTATCAAGGAAATGAGGATAAGGTATTATGAGTTTTAAGATATTACTAAGTTTGCCAACCGGTTTGGCTTTGGAGCATTTTTCCAATCTTTCTGTGACTGTGTCCCACCTTATGGATTACCAGTTTGAAACATCGAACAATCGGTCCAGACGATCTGGATCATTTCTTGATGCACCTTAATACTGGACTCAATCCTGAAGCAGCTGAATCAATGGAACTATGCTTCTCCATGAACGACTCATACAGAGTAGACATTGAATGCATTTCCACGATTGTCTTATCCGGTTACCCTTCCTGTTCACCTGGATGAACAGATCAGCGAGTCGAGCTAATGCTTAACTCCCGATTACAAAGGGAAACCAGTTTTATTCTGTTTGCTTATGTATCCCTCAAACTTGGGAGCATGCAAACTAGTGCTACTTCCTTCATGCTTGCAACTTCAAGCTCTTTGAAGATCCTAGTTTGTTCCCTTTTTCAACCAGTTCTCGGAACCTTTCCTCAACTAGCAGTGCAAACTTATCTGACCCCAGGAATTCTAAATCCCTGCGGAAATCGGGGTCAATGATCAATAGCATAAGGCAACAAACTTCCTTGGACTCAATAGTCAAGGAGTCATGCTCATCACAAGCTGCTGTGTGATGCCATGTTTGGGAGCAGACACTCAGTCAGATATGGTTTGCCAGCAAAACTAAGAACTATTCTCTAATTGCAAAACCATATCACACAGTCAAGGCCAGTCAGCCTTACCATATTTAACAGGTGCTTTCTGAAGTTCTCAGAAATGGGTGAAGGAAGGGAAGGAGAAGAATGACACTTTCTTCAGACATATATAAAATTTGAAATTTATTAGTTTAATTAAACCTTTTTAAATAATTACCCAATTTATTATTTAACAAGGCTAGGACCCAAAATACCCCAACTATACTGTGAAGAGGGATGCCGTAATCACAACACAGTGGTCATTAAGGTAGATAACATTTATCAATTCCAGTCTTATGAAATTCCTAGATCTGTGAGACTCATGGAACTGTTCAATGGCATGTTTAATCTCGGATATGCCCCACCGTTTGTGACTGGGATGCCGAGGATCACAAACCGGGTGTGAATAACCATGCAAATTAGCTTGGTACTCTCGGGGTCCATTATCATCTCAAATTGATGTGCCGGTTAACCACACACGCTCCATCAACAATGATAACACCCGAGACACCCATTGCCATTCTTTATGAACCCCCATTGGTGTGCCGGTAAACCACACACGCTCCACCAACGTTTCATAAAGTGCAATGTGCAATTTCATGGGTTAGCATCAAATTCACATTTTTCCTAAAGTAACTAGATTGGGACTTTTGTAAATTTGTAAATGGTTCTAGTACTTTGATCATTATACTTTTAATGATTAGGTGGTTCTGTCAAACCCGTTCGGCTAACGACCCTCCACTGATCAGGCGAGCGGTGGGTGAGAGTGTTCACCCATTAGACTACCATTTTATAGGCAGTCTCCTTATACCCACTTTATAGACCAGCTTCGTGAATGAGGCCTACTATTGATTTGACTAACCAAAATTATCTCATATATATAGTATTAACTTTTAATAACATATATAAGATGTATTTTAAAACCCTTTAAAATATTCAAGGTTTATCTTTTAATTTTACCAAATTTAACAATTAAATTTTAAATTAAATTAAACCTTAAAATCGATTTAACCAATTTAAATTACCAATTAATTAAATCTAAATATTTTAAACATTTTAAAATATTTTTCTGGATTTTTCTATTAATTTTCGACAATTTAAAATTAATTAAATCCCTTTTGAATTATCCTTTAATTAACAATTAATTAAATTAATTCAAATGAAGATAGGTTTATCCAAATTAATCAAATTAATTAAAACCTATCCACAAACCCTTAATTTTCGATTTCAAGGAAAAAGGTTTAAGGTTATCCATTTACTTAACAAATAAAGTTACCAAAAATAGAAAACCTCCTAAAACCCTAAAGCCAGAAATCGAAAATAGCAAAGGGGGGGATTAGGGTTTCCAAAACCCTAATCCTAGAAATCGATCCAAGCAATAATTAGGGTTTATAAGCTTTAAACCCTAATTTTAGGAAAACTATTACAGCAATTCAACAAGAAAACAACCAAATGCTCTGATACCACTGAAAGGTTTTCTGCAAATCTATGAACTAAAACCCTAAGTTCACATGCAACCTAGATTGGATCTATGTTTTCTTACTTTGAACATGTAACTAATTCCTAAAGACCAAACAAAAATTAACTAAAAGAATAAAACCAGATAAACTAACCTTTTAGTTGTTTCTTGCAAGCTAAGCAGCACAAGTGTCCTGCCTCAAATGTAGTCACACCCTAGCTTGGAGTTGGTGGCCGAAAATACCTTTAGAGAGAGCTTCAAAATCGTGGCTTTAGGGTTAGGGTGAGCCTCCCTATTTATAGGCTCCAAATGGTGATCAGATAAACCTTAAAGATAAACTTTTTTGAATTCAAATTAAGATAAGCCTTTATCTTAATAATTCAAACCCTTTTATCCTCATTATCAAAATCGAAAATATATATGTTTCCATATATAATTTCGTTCACCACTCTCACTCACTCAACTGTCACTTACTCAACTATTGAATAATTACAGTTTTAGTCCCTGCACCTCAATTAATCAATTTAACTGCCAAATTAATTCCAATTAATTCCAGAAAAATTTCTAATTAATTATTATAGTTTCTAATTAATATATTATCACTTAAATATATTAATAAACTATTTATTTAATTTCTATTGATTTATTAATCACATAATAAATCAATCTTTCTCTCTACCGGACTTTCTGCCAATCCTCCAACTATGAGGGCAACCCAAATGGACTATGCTACTATTAATTAGATAAATACTAATTATTAGTCATGGCTTAGACACCTAATCCAACACAAATAGCAGCTCTAAAAGGAAATGACAAAAATGTTCGAGCCAACTTTGCGTGGTTTGTGAAGATCCAAGGTAATATTCCATGCAGGTCGCGTGGATGTTGCTGAGACATGGATTTGTACATGCAAAAGTCCCTTTTCTTCATGATGCTTCTTGTCCCTTTTTCCCATTTGGTTGATCCGGGTTTGACTTATTTTTTTGACTTTTCTAACCCAAAGGCTTCACTTTAGCCCAATAATCCCATTTATATTCTTCATCTTCCATGGTCAAAAAAGTATTTATTAACCTAAATCATCCCAAGCTTCAGATCTCCATAGTTCCATGTGATCCGCATAGCTCCCGGCAAATCCATGCTTCGCTTTAGTCTTCTAAAAGTCTGCAACAAATACAAAATACTAGAAAGTACCTTGAGTGACAATAAAATAACAAAAAAATATGCATGACAATTAAACTAGAAAGCAATTAAAACATGCTAAAAAAATAAGAAATGAAGTAAATAAAATGCATGTATCAAATCACCCATAGTTTAAAGCTTTCCTTGTCCTCAAGGAAAACAACATTAGAACAAACCAGAATGGTAAAACAAATAAAGGAAAATGAATAGACATATTAAGTAGCAACCAAGACAACATCCAACACAATTAATTACATGTTAACGCGCATCTCATGCATATAACAAATATACCACCAATTAGAACAAAAGACCATTAGAAGGAACAAGCTTTCACCAAGCATATAGCATATGATCCGTCAAATCTTGTCGAAGATTGTTGTGAGTCTCTGCATTGTGTATCTCTACAATTATCAAGAATTATTCTTCGCTACCAGATGTAAATTGGTGATGCCCAAGCTAATGTTGATGAAGCGGCTTGGCTTTAGAACATCTTATTGAGTTGTATTGTCCTCTTTTTCGTGTTATTGTTGTTTTTTGTGATAATGTTAGCACCAACGAACCAAACATGTGGAAATAGATTTACATTTTGTTAGAGAATGTTTTGTTGTTGGTCATGTGCATGTCTTGCACATGCGTTCCGCTTATCAATTTGAATACATACATATATATATATATATATATATATATATATATATATATATATATATATATATATATATATATATATATATATATATATATATATATATATATATATATGGACTTCGAGCATAGTTTGAGCATATGAGAGTCTCAAGCTCCAATCGCCGGGGTATGTTAAATAATAGATTATATATTTGTTTGTATTTTATGTAATTATATAGTGCAGGGTCCTCTGTGTAAATGTTGTAACTGTATGTTTAAGTCATAAGGATGTAAATCTAAAGGTAAGCAAGAGTTATTTTAAACCAACTCAAACTAATGTTGGGATGTTGTGTGAGCAATTTTTGCCAGAACATCAGTTGGAGGAAGATCATAGTGGTATTGACGTTCTTGTTCTCAAAAGCAACAATTGCTGATCATCACTAATATGACGGTCTTGATCACATACTGAAAAATACAATTGTGGTTATTTTATTATGACTAGTAAACAAAATTGATATAATGTCTGTAAAATATATATAGAATTGATTTTGGTATAGCAATCTTTCAAAAATGAGTCGATTGGAGATGCTTTGAAGCAAATCAAGAAACTTTGTCTTTGATTTTTTTAATGAGTGAAAAAGATAATGAAGCGTCGATTAACGCACATTGAGCATATAGTAGCAAACGAAGGATGTAAGTAAATAGTGAGATAAATAAAAGATGGTTTGCATTAAATGACAAGCACAAACAATAGGGCTCTAGTTCCTAGACTACATACTCTTATGCTCCGGGTATTCTGATCCTAAACCTCCACCCGCTCCTATATGAGGTCATGTCCTAAACAAGGGTTAACTCCTTCAAGTCAAGCCTCTCACTATCTTCCTATTTTCTTCTCGGGCGTCCTCTCCTCCTCGCACCAACAACAGTTATCGTCTCTACACTCCTAGCCGCAATCATCGATCGTCTCTTATGAACATGTCAAACCAACATATTCTTCCTGCCTTCATTTCTCGTTTATTGGGGGCATACAAACAAATTTTTGATTGTCATGTTCGAAACCCAACTCGATAAGGCTCTACCACAAATCCATCATAACATGCTCATTTTCACTACCTCCATCATCCTCTCGACTCATTCTTAATCGGCCAACATTTGGATCTTATACAAAAAGGTTGGCCTTATAGCCACATTGTAGAATTTTCCTTTAAGCTTCAACGGGACCTCTTTGTCGTATATAACTCATGTGATTGCCACTTTAACCATCACCTCTTTATATGAAACATAATGGTCAACACTGTTGCTATGTGTAAACATACTGTTCCATCAACAATGTCCATGGATATCATTTGTGCACATGAATATAGAGTTGGCATTTTTATGTTGTCGATATAAATTAATTTTGTAATTAAACATCGCAGTGTGTTTTCATTAAACTTAAAATCCAATTGCTTCAATAGAGTTAAACATCAATGCATAACAAATCATCCAAATTTTACCCAACTTTCCCATGAAAAGAATTTAATGGAAAAACATGTGCATGATTGTAACACAAGCGAGAACAACAGAATTCATTAGATCAGATATTATGAACATAAAAGAATGCAAGCATGTCTTCTAAAGAATATGAACACCAAATTGCAACATATCTTCTAACAACCACAACCACAACCAACACCTAAACAACTCCTTTGAGGTTTACAAACATACAAGAACCACGTACTTCTGTTTTAGACTGATTGAAATTGGAATCCCACATACATTTTCTACAACCCCGGAATCGGAATTGGAATCGGAATCGAGGAAGTATTATACACGTGGATCAAAGAAGCTGCCAGTCATCTTGTGCAGAGCCCTCGGCATCATCAGCTACATCAAAGGAATCAGCCTCTTCAGCCCTGCTGGCGCCACTTGGCTTTGCCAGGTGGCGAGTCTGAGTTACTGTGAATAGTGGTGCGCCATTTGATTCTGATGCCAGCTCAGATGCCCGTGAACAAAAATCTTCAAAATCATCTGGAGAAAAAACGGGTTCGTTATTGAAACTAGGGGGTCGTTGGTGAGTCAGGTGGAATCTGATGGAATTGGAATCCAAGATTCCGTTCCATGATGTTTTGGTGCCGAATAGACGGAATCCTTTCCTTCAAATTCCAGATTTTCACCATTCGTAGGTGGAAGGAATTCAATTCCATTCCTCCTTTTCTTATTAAAAGACCCAAATACCCCCAGTATTGAGAGAAATAAAAATAAAAATATAATTATAAATAAAATTTTAAAAGGTATTCATGCTTATTACTGAAATAAATCCATTTTAAGTCAAACACGTGATGACAGATTATAATTGCTTCATGTTCCAGTTTCGCAGGATGTAATTCCTTTTGACAGATTCCATTCCTTTCAAATACAATTTGCAAACAAAACGTCCTCTACAAGTCTATTTAGTTAGAGGCAATGGAATGAAAAAGGAATGGAATAAGCATGGTAATGGAATGGGTTATTACATTCTATGATCGTGTTTGGTTCACTTGTAGAATGGAATGCATTTCCATATGAATTTTTCATATTATATTATATGTATCGCTATTCTACGTATTATATTATTTTATTGCAATTACAGAAGTTAATTAACAAAAGTAAATAATTAAAGATAAATAAAAACTCATTGAAACCCAAATAAGATTATAATAAAAAGTTATTTTTAGGAAATAAAAATCATGAAACCCTTAAATAAAACACTTGTCATAAAAAAATTTACAAAATACAAGTACAATTTTTCATTCCCATCTATGACAGAATGAAAAAACAAATACTTGTACCATCCTAAAGTTAAGAAATCAGATTACCCTTAAGAATTTCCCATTCCATTCCATCATTCCTTTTGTGATTCCGTAGTACCAAACACTACCTAAGAATTGAAGCCTGTAAAAAGTTTACATGTGTACCTTTGTCTCGGCAATAAAATCCGATGGCTAGCGATGGGTCGATGGATTCAAGTGGAATTTGTCTTACAACACTGGAATAACAAGTAATTTAATGTAAAATGTGACATAAAGAAAAAATTAATAATAATCAAGTCATTCCTAAAAATACATACTTGCAATGATAAGAAGAAGTATCGGCCTCCAGATTGTCCTTGCTCATACTAACCGCCTAAAGATATATAAAAATTAAACAATTCATGAAATTATGTATGAATTTATAAAAATATAAATTACCTGTTGGACTTCATGGGGATCAAGATAAAAAGCTTTATCATCTTGCACACCAATGATATATGTTGAAGCACCAGGCCTACCACCCAATATGCCAAGGCTTTGGGGAAACGTGAATGTGGCTGCCAGCAATGGAAGATACCTGCTTGCATAAGTCATAACAATACCAATACCAAAATCATAAACATTATCAATAATTACATCAATAAAATGGGATTTCCACTTGCTTACTATTGTAGTATTGTATATTCAAAGTCATATAAATTGGCTTAACTTTGACATAATGATTGTCACGTGAGTCAGTTAAGAGTGTCTCTTGATCATTAATAGAAAATGGTTTTTTGTTAGAGAAAAAAAGACAAATTTAACCAAAAACAATAATCGTTTTCCAAGATTTAGCCATAAATTAAGAAATTTCCCATTATAGCCATGAATTTTGCGGATCAAGACTGAGAAAGGGGTCAATGGGCCCTAAGTGGTTCCTCATATATAAGGCATTTTACACCATATATATAAAATAGTCTCTCTCAATCCAAGACTTTGTTTTAACAATATAAAGCTTTCTTTTGTTCTGAAATTGGTCTTTGAAGATTCCTACAACAAAAAAACTCATGATTTCCATAGGTCAAACTTGCAAAATTACTCCACCTGCAATTTTCTTTTTGCATTTTCACAGGTCAAACCTGCAAAATATATAATTTTTAACTTTCAACTTTTTTTTGGGCATTTTCACCTGCGGAAATATATATATATATATATATATATATATATATATATATATATAACTTTTTTTTTTTCAAAACGACGACGTTTTAAGCATTTTGCAGGTTTGACCTGCAAAATTAGTGGTTATTCGAGGGAAAACCTTTACTTTTGTCCAAATCTTGGATATTTTCTCTTTCTATTATTCCATTAAGCCATATTAGTGTGTTCTTGAGATTTTATCAAATAATCAGTTAACAACATGGTGTGCATAGTTAGGATATATTGGAAGAACATTATCAAAACAACAACAAGGCTTACTTCTTCACATATATCAATAAACCAATCACTAGCTTTTACTAAAGAAATTTAGAGTGAACACTTTTCAATTTCATTCCTTTTCTTTTTCCTAAAGTAATTAATATAAAATGGAAAAATTACGTACCTAGGATTTACTTTGTCAAGGCCAAGAACCAATGGAACTAGCAACAGAATAGGTGACCATTCATTTTGGCCTCTTGAAAATTCACAACATTGAGTTTTTGCATCTTCAATGCAAACAACGGGGGCCCCACCACGTTCCCCATCTTCATCACCAGAAACAACATAAATGGCCATTGGAAATGATCTATCTTCAAGGGTATTTTCGTCAATTTTTTTACGTGCAAGTGTCTCCCATGTGCGACTCATTGCGTATGGGCCCACCCATGATCCTGGAGCAAGGGCGTACACTTCTCCAGATTGAAGAAGATTGTGAATGGAGAAAGGTGAGTCCTCTGAATCACCAAACATGTGTAGTATTTTGAGATACTCTTCATCATATGGCTGGATTATTAGTATAAAATAATTAGCATATAAATACAAATTTCAATATGAATTTAAATATATATCACACCTGGTTTAAAGGTTTTCTCCAAGATCTGCCAAGTTGATGTACTAGTAAAGCCTGTCCACATTAACAAAGAAATAAGAATAAACTCAAGAATGGTCCCTGTGTTTATACACTTTTGCTAGCTTCAGCCACTAAAAATAATTTTTTCTGAAAAAGGTCCTTATTGGTAGGTTTTGTTTCATGTTTTGTCCCTCTCTTTGACGGGGTTATTTTTTGGCTGTTGGTATTTTTAAAATGACCATTTTACCCTTGGACCAAACCCAAAAGTGCATAAAAGACCATTCTTATTGGCAGGTTTTGTTCCATGTTTTGTCCCTCTCTTAGACAAAAATATTTTTTGGCTGTTGTTTTTTTGTAAAAGGACCATTTTACCCTTGGACCAAACCTAAAAGTGCATAAAAAAACCATTCTTGAGGTTTACCCAAGAAATAAAGAACAGCCAGGAGGAATCATTTTTCTAAAAAGGGTCATTATTGGCAGGTTTCGTTCCATATTTTGTCCCTCTCTTTTGAGAGGGTTTTTCTTGTTTTGCCCTTGGATCAAATCCAAAAGTGCTTAAACACAAAGACAATTCTCCAAGAAGTAAAGAACAGCCAAGCCTAAAGTTTTCTCAAAATTCAAAATTTTCATCTAAGTATGTTTTTTTATAAAATTTAAGTGGAAATGCAAATACCTGAGCAACAAGCATTTGACTGCTTCGAAGCATGCACCCCCAATTTACATCACTTGTATACTTTGAATCACCAATAGCCACAAAACCTGAATGAAATAAACACTATTATCTACCATCATGTCGCATAATAAGCATTCAAAAGAAAGAGGCCAAATTTAAAAAAAAAAAAAAAAGAAACCTTTACGGTATGTCATCAAGATTCTTGAAGAAAAATCTTCAGAAAAAGCAGCATATCCACTGGTATGAACAGGTTCTTGAGAGGGATCATCTAAACAAATCTTGTAGCAAACTCCTAGAAGCCATATATCACTTATTGAGTTAGAAACATTACTTTTGTACCCCAAAACACGTTCTTGAATTCTCCTCATTGAGCCACCATTCATAACCCTCTTCACAGCTGCAGTCCAACCATGGCTTCTAGAACTTGTTTCCTTCTTTTGGTTATCAAAAACTGAAAAAGCAGACCCCAAGATTCCCGACCACAATGAAGCCTTGGGGGGTTTTCGGTTGCTAGAGTATGCTTCAGGACAAATGGAAGAAGTAGAGCCACAAATTCTATCTGGAGAATTAGTGGAAGTGGTATAAGAATTTTTTGAAGAATCAGTCCTCTCATGTATATTCTTCATTACCTAACCATGAGCTGCACAAAAATGATCAAACCAGCTCCTAGGAGCAAGAAAATCTTGAATTCTATGAGTACTTTAAGAGGTGTGTTTTTATGGAATCGTAAAACCAAGAAAAAATGGAAAATGTTTTAAGTAATCAAGTATTACGTTTACCATATAAAACTTTCCCTTTATGTATACCTTTTGGAAAGAAGTTGGAAGCTGAAACTAGAATCTATGTTCATATATGCCCTAATCCCCAAATAACAAAGTTTATCCATGTCTCAACAACAGGTATCATCTTCCAAAAGTTGCAGGGTACAGAACTCATAGCATGCCAAAGACCATACTAAAATTATATACTTATAGGACCCTAAAACCTAGTATTCCATCACCACGATGATAGATGAATGCAGTTTTAATGCGTTCTTTTGTAGAAATTTGCAAGATCTAAATAAGATAGAGGTAAGGACGAAGGTTTTGTTGAGTGAACTTTGCTATGTTGCATCCAATTGTAGGAATCAAGAATGACAATAACAGCCAAAATAGACAAACTGTATTCTTATTATGAGATGTTGTAAGCATTTATAACGCACAAAAATAGTGCAAGGAAGGACCGATCAACTATAAATCAACATAAATACACCTAATTCCAGCTATTGTTCATTAGTTTTCTACAAAGAAAACAAAATTAGAACATATATCAGAAGCAAGAACATCATTCACACGCACATACTAGACATTAATCGCATAAATAATTAGGAAACACGTAGGCTATTAATCAGAAGCCAAAACATGGAAACGATGATATAAGTTGAGCGTAATCAAATTCCTTCAGCAAAACAATAAAGAAAACGCCAAAAATATCAAGAACTTACTGTGTGGACCGAACTTCGAATCACAGCAATCACAGCAAACTATGAAATTTAGCTCGTAACAAGACCGAGCAATCGATTAACGCTACAAAGAATTTTGATTAATATTGTAGAAAAACTTATCGCGAGAGAAGAGAGGGTTTTCTCCGTAGATTTGAAACCCTAATTATACGTATTTCACCATTGTTGTATCTACAATCAATCAAACAAATGAAGAAAGGTTTAGACGCTTACGCTAAATTTGACATCAACCGCCACCTGCACGAGCGAACGCGTGAAAGCGACGTACTTGAGTTTTAACGCCTACGCTAATCCGTACGTGTAAACAATGTTCAGACTTTGAAGGAGGAGCTTTTATAGGCAAATTTATTTGTTTTGCCACCGAATTTCCTTGCTATTTAATCAAAGGGTAAATGTAAAATTTGTCATAAATATTTGGATTTACTATTTTATATTATTTTTGTTTATTAAAGCCTAGAATTTAGATTAGTTTGTGTATTTATGACATTTAGAAGGTTACATTCTTTCTCTATATTCATCTTCATTGTTACATTCCCAGTTAATAATATTATAGAAGACATACACCTTTTCACCTAAGAAGATCGTTAAAGAAATTCCAAAAGTCATCAGTATACAAAGATGGCCATTTCTAGAAACTCGTTGGCACAGATGTTCCCGTCGGCCTTGATCCCTCCTTCGATTACATCCAAAGATTTCGTCATCTCCCCTCAATCCAACATCTCTGGTAGTCTTTACCTTCCCAAAACCAACATAGAAATTCCATGGTGGTGGATTCATCATCGACTCCGGCTCCCCTTGCTAATCTACTTCCATGGTGATGGATTCATCTCATCCCTACCTGCTTCGAAGATTCCTAGGAAGCAATCAAATGGGTCGCGTAATACATTAGCGGGGAACTGTCTGGGAAAGAAATTTCATTCTTTTAAAGACCCATGAATTTGATTCCACCTTAATCGAATCACAACTCCATGAAATCGATTCTAGAGAGGAAGGCTGGAGAATAAGCTGGTGTGTTATTCTAGGATTTATTTTGTTGTTGTTGGCGGTGGAGGTCAAACACACTCTGTGTGTGTGTGTATGTGTGTGTTCCTCTCCAGTGTGTGTGTGATATCAATCGCCTTGATTTCTTGTTGTGGAGGAGAATGTCCATACGATCCGAATCAAGCTCTGATTAAACCCTTCAAAATCAAGCTCTAGTTCGGCGATGAAGAGGCGTTTCATCATTTTCGTATTCTGTTGGCGCAGGTTCTCTCCCAAGACGGAAAATAAAAGTGTGGTGGTGTTAGAATGAAATCAAGCTTTGATTAACCCTGCTATGGATCCGAAATTTTCGGATCTTAGATGCTCCAGGGGTGTTATGAAGAAAAAACTGGGAATGGAGGTTGTAACGATGAAGATGAATGTGGGAAAGAGGGTAACCTGCTAAATGTCATAAATGCGCAAATTAATCCAAACTCTAGGCTTTAGTGAACAAAAATTACATAGGGCGTATTTAGCGCGGAGCTTTTCAAAGCGTTTGAGAGCTTGTATCTTCTAGCGTTTAGAAAAAAGCCCCAATAAAAACAAAAACTTCGTTCGACGACATGAGCTTGAAACTTTTATTTCAAACAAAACGTTACTATTTTAAAAGCTAGTTGAAGTAGCGTTTAACAAAAAACTCTTATCAATTATACCATTAATTACTAGAATGCCCTTAAAATTATAACCAATATTTATGCAGATGTCCTTTTATGTAATTTTCCATATTTTAAAAGCTTGCAGCTACTTTTGCCGAACAGTCATATACAAACTAAACGCTACAGCTACCCGCTACTAGCTACCAGCTAGTTTTGCCAAACACGCCCATAAAAGTGTAAATCCAAACATTTATGACAAATATAAAAACTTTTATGACATTTACCCTTTAATTAATACCAACAAAACAATTAATTTTGGCTACATGTTTTTTGCTGAATAGTGTCTCTTCCACAGTTCTACTAAGGTTATGTGGAGTGGTGCCTCCCGAAAGTGGGAGGCATTGATGCCACGCAAGCGCCCAGGTAGGATAGATGCTTTGGTTGTTGAGTTATGTTTTGGATCAAGGAGTGGTATTGGCAACATTTATAGCGAGAGATATATCTAGACTCATATATATATATATATATATATATATATATATATATATATATATATATATATATATATATATATATATATATATATATATATATATATATATATATATATATATATATATATATATATATATATATATATATATATATATATATATATATATATATATATATATATATATATATATATATATATATATATATATATATATATATATATATATATATATATATATAGAGAGAGAGAGAGAGAGAGAGAGTTAGGATCTTTTGAGAACCACAAGTCCTCCGAGAACCCGAGAACTCCCAAACCGATATTTTTTTCAAAAAACCGACCCCATAGGCCTCTAAAACGCACATATCTACGAATTTTCGAAAAAAAATCCGAAAAAAACGACTTTTTTTTTGAAAAAAAATTTGCACATGTGCAAAAAAAAAACTTTGCACATGTGCAAACTTTTTTATACGTACATTTTTTTCAAATTTTTTTTACAGAACGGGTTAAATATATGTTAGAAAGACATCCATAAAAAAAATTTGAAAAAAAATATACGTATAAAAAAGTTTGCACATGTGCAAAAAAAAAATTTGCACATGCGCAAAATTTTTTCAAAAAAAAAGTCGTTTTTTCGGAAATTTTTTTCAGCGCCCCGGCACCAATTTGAGAGTTTTAGAGGCCTATGTGGTCTGTTTTTCGAAAAAAATATCGGTTTGGGAGTTCTCGGGTTCTCGGGGTGAAGTTGGTTCTAAAAAGATCCTAAGTCTATATATATATATATATATATATATATATATATATATATATATATATATATATATATATATATATATATATATATATATATATATATATATATATATATATATAATGGTATTATAATATTTATTATGCTAACTCATTTTAAATAAACGTTAGCTTTTAGTTGTTAAATTTGACGACAAAATATATTTTTAATGTTATTGTATATGTAATGTGTAGAATTTGTTGAATCGGTATACGATAGCCTCTAGCATGATCAATTGGTATATTGTTATTATTTTGTATTTAAATAAATTATTATTTAAATTTGATATCAACATTCAACAAACAATTTAGTTAAAGTTGAAAATACATGATTTTTTATATTTAATGTTAGTATTATTCATTATTTTAAATTCCATAAGTATCAATTAACTATATTAAGGTTAAAACCATTTGGAATTATAGTGATTTAATGATAAGTATGATTAGTTAGAATTAAAGAGTTTTGACATTAAAATAACTATTTAATGGAATCAGTTAATTTTCATTGAATATGTGGTTTAATATAAATAGTTAACTTCAACCACATGAAAGGCGATTGAATTATTTTAGTGCAATTGTGTAGGATATGAGAAGCAACAAATCTAAAAAATAAAAATGTTATAATGAGACCAGGGATGGTATTTGTTTATGATATAATATATTTGTCTTTATTTTTGTATTTTCATTTTCTGTTGCAAATAAATACAAAATAATTATGATGCAAAATAACTAAATATCTATTTTCAAGCATACTAATCTGAATATTATTTGTTAATTGCATTACATTATTATAACTACTTTAAAATATTTAATTTTCAGCTTTCTAATAGATATTTATTTTTTATTATTGTTAAATATAATGTCAAAAGTGTATATCAACCTTTTATTTTAGTATAAGAGTATTATTTTATAGTTAACAATAATAAACTAATTATTATTCACAATATATATTTGTTAGCATATTGATTATATAATCCTTATTCCTGCACAATGCGCGTATTCGCCTTGTAACTCTTATAATAGAGCTCATCTAAATGAATATGGTTCAAGATAACTCTCATTCTTGCACCATATTCATTTGAAACCTCCACAATTTTCAACTTTCAAACAATTAATCACTACCACTCAATAGTTTTCTAACTTATATCTTATTATTATTAGATTCAATATGTTTTAAGTAAATACTTTTTCATCTTCCTTTCATTAATATGTAGTGAGTAGATTAGTAGTATATAAACAAGAGTTTCTCACAAAAATATTCATATTTTGAAGAGTTTGTGATGCAATCATGAAGAGTTGAAGAAATGAGTTTTGACGTATCAATGGTTATAATGTGGAATTTCTTTGGATAATATAGTTTGGGATGAGAGGTAAATCTAAAATACCGATATCAAATGTATGTTGATTTTTATATATTCTTTTTGTATAATTATGAATGTTTAATATGTTGTTTTTGGATGTAAACGTTATAATAGATGTTTTTACGATTTTTATGTTATTAGAAGTTTTAGTATTAATTTTCTTTCATATTATTTGTTATGTATAAAAATGTATAAAAATCAATATATTTGTTATTCATTACACACACACACACACACACACATATATATATATATATATATATATATATATATATATATATATATATATATATATATATACTCTCTCCGTCCCAAAATGATAGTCCACAGATAAAAAACACACAGATTAAGAAAACATTAAATGCATATTACTTTTTCCCACAAAATGTCTGTTTTACCCTTTTTTGCATTTAATGCCGGCACTAGATGTGTTGGCTGTTACAATTACAGTTAGGGGCATTTTGGTAAAGATGTCATTTATATTTAGAAGTGGACTAACATTTTGGGACAAACTAAAAAGGAAACATTGACTATTATTTTGGGACGGAGGGAGTATATACATATATATATATATATATATATATATATATATATATATATATATATATATATATATATATATATATATATATATATATATATATATATATAGTAGTTCATACACATTTACACAACTAACAATGGTTGATATACCATCAATTGAACATGATCAATGATTTAAAACTATGATTAAAAAATATTTGTTATTGTTTATTTATTAGGATATTAAATTAATAATCACAAAAATCATTCATATCACTTTAATTTATAAATCCAAATATCAAATTAGAAATATTAAGCCAAATTAACATCTTAAAATTTAATATTTACGTATATTCGTTCAAGACGACTAATCGTTTTAGATATCAAATTATTATTTTTCTCATATATTAAGACAAAATATTAATTAATATTGATAGTAAGTGTCATACGTATCAATTGAATGCATAAGTTAACAAAGTCATTTAAGCTATGCTTAGTTTATTGATAAATAACTTTTTCGTTGAAATTTTAAGTGCTTTAATATCTATATTTCTATATCTATATATTTGTTATAGTAATTTTCCTTCAATTAACCACATTGTTTTAAAGTTCAATAACTTTTCAAATCTCTTTTAATAATAATTATTAATTGTTTTATTAATGTAAGATAATTGTTTGAATTCAATATTAATGATATTAAGTTGTAGTCATAAATGTTATGATAAAGTTGTATAATAGTATGTTATTATTATATTAATTATGCTAATTTATTTTAATTAAACATTAGTTTTTAGTTTTTAAATTTGACAACATAATATGTTTTTAATGTTATTGTATATGTAATGTGTAAAATTTGTTGAGTCAGTATACGAAAATATCTAGCATGATTAATAGGTATATTATTATTATTATATCTAAACAAATTAGTGTCTTATAAAACTTTAGTATACATTTTTTAAATAACAATTCATGAATGTTTTTATTACAAAAAACATTTATTTGTCTCTATTCAAAAGGCCTTTAACTTATGGTATTTAGTTTATCAATTGAAATCTTTTGAGTTAGATTCAATAAAAATTAATATTTTAAAGTTTAACTATTTTTATATCAACCTTCAACAACCAATTTAGTTGAAGTTGAAAGTACATGGTTTTTTTATATTTAGTGTTAGTATTTTTCATCATTTTAAATATCATAAGTATCAATTAACTATCTTATGGTTATTAACGATTTTGAATTTCAGAATTAAAGAGTTTTGACATTAAAATAACTATTTAATAGAATCAATTAATTCTCCTTAAATATGTGGTTTAATATAAATAGTTAATTTTAACCAAATGAAATACTTCATTCTACTAGCAGTTTCACCATTGTGATAACATATACTAAAATAATTGAGCTTAAAATATTAAAAGGTGATTGGATTATTTAGGTGCAATTATGTAGGATATGAGAAGCAACCGATCCTAAGAATGAAGATGATATAATGAGACTGTAAATGATATTTGTTACTGCAAATAGATGCATAATTAAAAAAATTAAATATCTATTTTGAAACATATTAACTTTAATATTATTTGTTAATTGCTTTCTATTATTATAACTACTTTAAAAATTTTAATTTCAAATTTTCTAATAGATGTCTATTTTTTCTTATTGTTAACAATAATGTCAATAATTTATATCAACCATTTATTTTAGTATAAAGTATCATTTTATAGTTAACAATGATAAATTAATTCTTATTCACAATATATATCTGTCAATATTTTGATTATATAATTTTCGTTCCTGCGCAACGCGCGGGTATTCGCCTAGTATATATATAAAGAGAGAGAGAGAGAGAAGGCGGCATAAACATGCCAATGAGTTTTGCCTCTGAAAAATGTTTGAGTTAGGGGGCGGTTGTCCTGGGAGGCATTGCAGGCCATATGGGATGTTGTCAGTATTTTTTCTACCCACTCCGTATAGCCTAAAAAGACAACGGCTGGAAAGTTTTTACATACAATAAGTCTAAAATTGTATCAAAATACTAATTTTATTGGGTCATGCCCAGAATGTTTTTAGGTTGTAGATTTAAAAATAATAAAAAAGCCCAATTTCTTGTCTCTAGACTCTAATGAGGTGCACAAATACCGATTTTGCTGAAAACCGTCCGTTTCGATTTTTCCCATCATCGATTTCGGTTAAAAGTTAACTGGTTTTGGCTGGTTTTTTTAAATGAAATTGACTAAAAAATCGGTTTTCCTGTTTAACCGATTCAGCTTGGTTTTTCAAAAAAAAAAGAAAGAAAAAAGGATAAAAAACCGGTATTGCAACTTTTTTTTAAAACCTACATCAAACCGTCAGTCCAGTTTTAGTTGAACCAGTTAAAAATTATTTAAAAACCGGTTGATATTTGTGCATCTCTAATACTCACAGACGACAAATAGCAACAACCCAAAAAAATTATTGATCCTTTCATTCTTGGCTTCCTGTCTCTTTTCTCCTTCTACCTCAAATACCAACTCCAAGTCATCAAAAACAAAAAGAAATTCCACATGTACACAATAAGAATAAAGTTCTTCTATTCATCTTCGTTTTCTTATAAGTAATTTTCTAACCGAATTTTTTATTTTTGTCGTTTCCAAAAGATGAAAAGCCGGACAACTATAACATTTTAACCCAACTCGAAAAATATTGTATTTGAAGTTTGTTGTGCCCCCGAACAAATCTATATCCTGAATCGGCCACTGCTTCCACTTTTATTTAATTATTTCACTCGGATAGTCCATAGCTTCATTTTCTCCTTTATACCAATACTAGTTTATAAACCCGTGTGATACACGATTGATAAATTAAAATAGCATAGTTAATAAATAATTAGGAAAACTTAAGAATGTTTGGATAAAGAACTAATACAAGAAATATCAAACATCCTGTAATATTAATAATTTATTTTACTACCAATCAAAAATTGCATGTTCAAAATTTTAACTTTTAGAGTGTCCTAAACCGAGCCTTTTGAAATGACATCATAATTCAAACATCGAAGGACATAATAAAATACTGACATTTATTAGTTCTTGGGTCTTGAATCCTTTTTGTGCTCATCAAATTTTTGTTTTAAAACTCTTGTCCTTTTGTTGTACTCTATTCAGGAAGGATTATTTCATATATCTCTATTAAATACATTTATCACCAATGTATTCTAGAGTTGCATACCATATGTCCATAAGTCAAGCATATTTTATATCTATCACGTACACAATTGAAGCTTTTTTTCTTGTAGGCAGAAAAGAATAATTGGAACCCATCAACCTATTAAATGTAAAATAGACTAAATTATAATATAGGTTTACACAAGTATATGGAAATGAGAGAGAGTCTTGGAAACCTTTCACCAGAGTAGCATTTGGAAAATGACTTCGGTTAGAAGGATTGATAAAGAAACCTGAAAGAACACTAATGTGGGTGATTTAAGGATTTAATAGTGTATGTATACTTATGGATTAAGAAATAAAATTAAATTTTAGCAAAAAATGGAAAGGACACAAAAATTGGAACTGTCAACCAGAAACAAAAAGTATGCCACAAACTCATTTTCCTGCGATTAAAAGTAATTACTTGCTTCGTTGATGAAGTCCCTATTTTCGCTTTTGATCTTACACCTCCTTTACCTTTTTCTTCTAATATGTTAATAGCCCAAGGACAATAAGATGAGATCAAAATAGAAGTGACTATGACTTCAAAGGCTGGTTGATCAGAAAAGCATATTCATATATTATCAAAAAATATAATATACATTAAATGAAAATCAAATGTTATCCAAGTGTTGCTATTTTGAAGCATCTTTTATACATATCTCTATAATCAGTTGTGGTAACTGTCAAATTAGGTCAACGAAAATCAACGCAAGTCAACCGAAGCGTATGTAGGTCAGTATGTTGAAATGTAAATTTCATAACCTCTACGATATAATATTAAATATTATAGTACTACTTGCGCTAATTCAAATTAATTATACTAACAAACGCAATTAAGTTAGATTTTTTTTGGTATAAATGAAAAAAAAATTCGTCGTGAATAGTGTCCGACATGAACGGTAATTCGACGTGAATAGTGTTCAGTAAAAAAAAAAACAAAATTTCAAAATATTCTTCAAAAAGGGTGGGAAGACTTTGAAATTTGTATTTTTCATTTTTTTATAATTTTATTAAAGTGGGCCCCACTTAATTATTTATTCATATTTATATATTTTACCCTCAAAGAATTCGTATTTTCATTTCGAACACTACGTATTCAATACGTATTGTTAAGTTTATCAAAAATATTATGATTTTTTTATAAAACGAAAAATTTACCGTCAAAACCGTATCGTCGATACGAACAACCTGACGTCAAAATTTAATATTATTGATATCAGTTTTATATTTAATATTTTTTTTTCTTTAAAATAAAATTGTATTTACATTTAAACCCTATATTTTCATTAAACATACAATTAATACTCTTACGTTAATTCGTTAAAGCTTTTTAGTTAAAAAGTTGATACTATTAAACTACGATTTTTGTAGATTATAGTTTTATAAACAAAAATCATTCTTTTTATATAAAAACTATTAATCTATTTAAAGAGTATTTTAAGGGTATGTTTTGTCATAAACAATTTCTAAAAGCTATAAAAGTCAAATACCTGTATCTTGAGGGCCGCTATACGAAAATAAATCTACTATAAATAGGACTCAAATTCTCATAATCAAACCACACCAATACAAGCTATATACACATATCGAGAGAGTTGTAGAGATATAGCTTGAAAATATAGTAGAAAGATAGAAAAAGAGGGTTCGAGTTAGAAGCAGTAAGAGTCGGGCGATCTAACAACAATTGATGATAAGATCATCATCGAAATTAAGGTGAGTTCATACCCCTTCTTTTTATCTTTATTCAAGTTTTTAAGGGGGAGAATACAAGTTATACTATAAAAATAGTTATTTATACTCATTTATAACAATAGTAAACGAAATGCGAATTTTGTAAACATCATTAAAAATTCAATTATAATTCCAAAAATAATATCGAATGATCTACTTACGAGGGCGGTGTCTAGGCCGATCATTTGGGTCAGGTTGTTGGATTTTCGAAAGGCTTATACGCTGAAAGGGTCCTGCCTCCCCATTTGATCTTCTACCTGGCCGTTCTTTATTTGATAGTCATGAAATATTATATTGGAATTAATAAAGGGTATAACAAATTTATTACACCACTATCGTGGAGAATATATCTTAAAAGAAGTTCTTTATAACCATCTAAATAAGTTATTTCACATATATTTGTAAATATATGCTTTTCACAACAGAATACTAAAAGCAAACTATTATAGGAATAGTTTGTGGATACAAAGGTTACTATAACGTTTAGAACAAGACAAATAATTATATAAAAATATATAATTATTATACATTACTATTTTATAATGGGAAAAATGATAAAGATGAAAACAAAGGCTTTCTTAACAATTATACGTGAACGAGTTGATATACATACATTTTTATGAGACGGGTCTTCACAGTACTTATTTAAGTACATACTATAAGTCCTGAAATTTATAACCAGAGTCTCGGTAAGAGAACGTGATATTTGTGTATAGATCTATACGGGATTGACAACCCCGCACCTGAGCTGTTAGCTACAGCTAGACCGGCAGGTCTGAGGTGACAAATGTCTAACAGTCCGACGCCTGAAGAACGTCGAAGCAGGCATACATGGTCTCAGTATGGTTATATGGTGTCTCACATGGGAAAATCAACTATATAAATTGTTTACATGGAAATATACACTTTTACTGGCTTTATACTACAAACTGCGTACACATTTTAGTCTTTGGGTTTTAAAACTACAATAACGTTAAAGAAAATACCGTTTTTCTTGGTACATATACTATTGATTTTCACAAAGGAATTATTAAATTTCTCACTACAAAAAAATCTTATGAACTCACCAACGTAATGTTGACACTTGCAAAAATTACTTGTATTCTCAGGTAACAATTAGACAGGTCTGACTACCTCTTTTGGGATGGGACGCGATGACGTCTCTTTTATCTATTTCGTTATCATTTTGTAATCGGGATGAAACAATATCATTTGAATAATGTAACTTTCCAATTTCAATGTAAGATGGTTGTTTATTTACTTATGTTTCAATGTATGCAATGGTTGTGATACTATGTTCCGTTCCACCCTCAGACGTTTCCGCCATCGTGGTTTGGGGGTGTGACAGATTGGTATCAGAGCATTGTTTATAGTGAACTAAGTATATCAATCCATTAAAGATATACAACTATAAATACAATGAGACTAAAACTCTCTAAAACATTTCGTACAAAGGATACTTTTAAAATACAATGATATTTTTATAAAGTATAAGTGCGAGTACATACATACTAGAATAGTGTCATAACCAGAACCAAATAAGAGTAAGAAGATGAGTTGAACACTACGGGTATACCTAGGTAGTTATTTAATCATACATAGGATAGATAGAGCCTGATCAACTGTATTGGTCCAAGGTGTGACTAACAGGTACTTAGGGATGGTCGTAGTGAACAACAAATCTAAAACTTACCAAGAACCCTATACAAAGAAACTCTAAAACAGAATATAAAGCTAAAAATACTATAGGAGTATTTTTTTTTTACAACTAGACACTTTATGTACCTCTTAGACCCCTATCCTTGCCCAGTCGACCTGACATTTTGATAAGACCTGACCAATAACTATTATCGAAAACCTACTCTCATTCAATCTTGAATCCCTATGGCAGAAATATGCCACCCAGAACAAGAAACAGTAGACGCACCGGGACAGAAACTCCAGAAGCACCATTAATAGATTCCGCCACCTTCCAAGCCGCTGTGACAGCAGCCGTAGCAGCTGCCGTTGCTCAAATAAATCCAAACGGTACCAATGGAAGCGGAAGCAGGAACGATACAAATGATTCAACAAACGGAGAAACACCGAACCACTAACGAATATGTACTTACAAGGATTTCCAAGACTGTAAACCCATAGCTTTCAGTGGGGACGGCGGGGTTATCGCCCTGACTAGGTGGTTCGAAAAGACAGAATCGGTGTTCGACATCTCTGCTTGTCCCGAAGAATTTAAAGTTAAGTACGCTACCTGTACTTTCTCAAACAGGGCCTTATCATGGTGGACAGACCACGTAAAAACAAAGACGCTCACTGTAGCCAACTCCATGAGTTGGGAAGAGTTGAAGACAATGCTACTGAAGGAGTATTGTCCTAGGAGTGAGGTTCAAAAGCTGGAGCAGGAACTATGGAATCTCACAATGAAAGATTCAGATATAACCGCCTACACCGACAGGTTTAACGACCTGGCAGTTCCATGTCCGTCGATGGTCACACCGGAGTACAAGAAAGTGGAACGATACATTTGGGGACTATCACTCCAAATCCAGGGGCATGTCGAAGCTGCAGAGCCCACTACGTATGACAGAGCCAAGCGGTTGGCACAGAGATTGGTCGATAATGGTGTCCGCCAGGCACTATGACGCTTAAAACAGAGCAACCGAGGGGAGGAGACCACAAAAGAAAGCCCTGGAACAGGGGAAGAAGCCAACTAAACCAAGAAAGTGCCAAAAGACAACATATTGGGGCGGTCCATTCTGCCACTATCCCTGCTGCCCCAGCATCAACAAAGCAATATGTTAGGACCTTACCCAAATGTAACAAGTGCAACTTCCATCATCATGGGGCTTGTAGGTAAATGCAATGTACGAGCTGTGGCAAGAAAGGGCACACGTCACGATACTGCAGAAGGCCAGCTCCACAAACCACCCAAGCCTCTAATGTTGGGATGAGTCAAGCTTGTTACGGTTGTGGAGAAACGGGACATTTCAAGCGGGATTGCCCGAAAACAAAGACTGTTGGAAGAAATGGAAGGGTCCTGGCTATGGGACGCGCGGAAGCAGTGGAGGATCCCACCGTAGTTACCGGTACGTTCCTCGTCAATAATTCATATGCTTGTATACTATTCGATAGCGGTGCGGAGAGGAGTTTCGTAAGCCACGAGTTTAAATACTTACTAAAACAAAAATCACAACCACTCAATGAAACATTTACTGTAGAAATGGCCAATGGCAAAACAGAAAGCACCAACGACATATACATAGGTTGCACACTTGATCTGGACAATCACTCCTTCCAAATCAACTTAATGTCTGTTAGAATAAGAAACTTTGACGTGATTGTTGGTATGGATTGGCTAATTCCCCATCATGCCGACATCATGTGCTATGAACGAGGAATCCGACTTCACTTACCAGATGACAAGACCCTTGTCGTCTACGGCGATAAACCCAGCACCAATCTTCGAATCGTGTCTTGCATCAAAGCCCAAAAATACCTACATAAAAGATATCATGCCTTCCTGGCCCACGTTGTTGACAAGAAGAAAGAAGTAAAGAGCATCAAAGAGATTCCTGAAGTCTGCGACTTTTCCGACGTATTCCCAGAAGACCTTCCAGGAGTGCCGCCCGCACGACAAGTCGAATTCAGAATCGATTTGATTCCTGGAGCCACCCCGGTAGCAAAAGCACCATATCGGTTAGCCCCGTTAGAAATGCAAGAATTATCCAGCCAACTAAACGAACTGCTAAGTAAAGGGTTCATCAGGCCGAGTTTCTCACATTGGGGAGCACCGGTCTTGTTCGTAAAGAAGAAGGATGGGTCATTTCGTATGTGCATTGATTATCAGGAGTTGAACAAGCTCACTATCAAGAACCGATATCCGTTACCCCGAATTGACGACCTTTTTGACCAACTTCAAGGATCGAGTTATTTCTCTAAAATTGATCTAAGGTCGGGGTATCACCAACTGAGAGTTCAAGAAAAAGATGTTCCTAAGACGGCGTTCAGAACTCGTTACGGCCATTACGAGTTTGTTGTGATGCCCTTCGGATTAACTAATGCGCCCGCTGTATTCATGGACTTAATGAACCGAGTTTGCCGACCTTACTTAGATAAATTCGTTATAGTATTCATCGACGACATACTAATCTATTCACGAAGTAAGGAGGAACATAGTCAACATCTACGACAAGTTTTGGAGACGCTAAGGGCGGAGAAGTTGTATGCAAAGTTTTCAAAATGCGAATTTTGGATTCGGAAGGTGGACTTTCTAGGCCACGTAGTCAGCATGGAAGGAATACATGTGGATCCCTCCAAAATCAAAGCTATTGAAAACTGGGAAGCACCAAGAACACCGACAGAAATCCGCCAATTTTTGGGCCTTGCTGGCTATTATCGAAGATTCATACAGAACTTTTCTAAGATCGCAAAGCCACTTACTGCCCTAACACAGAAAGGTGTAACATTCAATTGGGAAGATGAACAAGACGCCGCCTTCCATACTCTAAAGAAAGCTTTATGCAGCGCTCTTATTCTGTCCCTTCCAAAAGGAACAGAAGACTTTGTGGTCTACTGCGATGCATCGAATCAGGGTCTGGGTTGCGTGCTCATGCAAAGAGGAAAAGTCATTGCCTACGCTTCGAGACAACTTAAAACCCACGAGGTCAACTACACCACGCATGACCTCGAGTTGGGGGCAGTAGTATTTGCATTAAAGATATGGAGACACTACCTTTACGGCACAAAATGTACGATCTTCACTGACCATAAGAGTCTTCAGCATATTCTCAACCAAAAAGAGCTCAACATGAGACAACGACGGTGGGTAGAACTGCTAAGTGATTACGAATGTGAAATTCGTTATCACCCAGGAAAGGCCAACGTAGTGGCAGATGCCCTTAGTCGAAAAGAGTACTCGGGTCGTCGAGTAAAGTCAATGACAATAACAATCCATTCCCATTTATCCACTCAGATCAAGGAGGCGCAGCTAGAAGCCTTGAAACCTGATAACATCGCAAGTGAAGCCTTGCGAGGTATGGATAAAAACCTGGAAGTCAAGGATGACGGAGCACGTTATCTCATGAATTGAATCTGGACACCAAGATTCGGCGGATATCGAGACCTTATCATGAACGAGGCTCACAAAACCAGGTACTCCATTCATCCTGGGTCTAATAAGATGTATCTGGATCTCAAGAAATTATATTGGTGGCCAAATATGAAAGCAGAAATTGCTACTTATGTGAGCAAGTGTTTGACTTGCGCCAAGGTCAAGGTGGAATATCAAAAGCCCTCGGGTTTATTACAACAACCAAAGATACCCGAGTAGAAGTGGGAGCGGATAACTATGGACTTCATAACCAAGTTACCCAAGACAACTGGTGGGCTAGACACCATATGGGTAATCGTTGATAGGTTAACTAAATCCGCTCACTTCCTGCCAATCAAGGAAACAGACAATATGACGAAACTTACAAGGACATACATCAAAGAAATAGTACGATTGCATGGCGTGCCAGTTTCTATTATCTCAGACAGGGATAGTCGGTTTACGTCATGATTTTGGCAATCATTGCAAGAAGCCTTGGGAACCAGACTCGACATGAGTACATCGTACCATCCACAGACGGACGGGCAAAGTGAAAGAACTATTCAGACGCTGGAAGACATGTTGAGGGCTTGTGTGATAGACTTTAGTAGGGCGTGGGACACCCACTTACCACTTGTTGAATTTTCATACAACAATAGTTATCACAAGAGCATTAAAGCTGCTCCATTTGAAGCCCTCTATGGGCGCAAGTGCAGATCCCCTTTATGCTGGGCTGAGGTGGGTGATACTCAGTTAGCTAGAGGACAAGTGCCTAGCAGCACTCTCACCGGTCCTGAGATCATACGGGAAACGACAGAGAAAATCGTTCAGATTCGTGAACGGCTAAAAGAATCTCGAGACCGACAAAAGAGCTATGCAGATAAACGACGCAAGCCCTTGGAATTTCAGGTTGGCGACCACGTATTGTTGAAGGTCTCACCATGGAAGGGAATGATACGTTTTGGAAAACGTGGGAAACTAAATCCAAGGTACATTGGGCCCTTTGAGATCCTTGCCAGGATTGGCCCGGTAGCTTACAAACTTCGGTTACCACAGGAACTCAGCAACGTGCACCCCACTTTCCACGTGTCCAACCTAAAGAAGTGTCTGTCTGATGAGACTCATGTCATTCCACTTGACGAGATTGAGGTGGACAAGAACCTCCATTTCGTTGAAGAACCCTTGGAAATCATGGACAGAGAAATCAAAAGTACGAAACAAAGCCGCATACCGATAGTGAAGGTCCGCTAGAGCACCATGTAACACCCGGCTTTTAAAACAAAAATACCCCTGAAAAATTTTTCATTTAAAACACAGGTTTCAATACATAAAACCATAACAAGGGGTATATTTTAATAAATACGGGTACAAGTGTATCAAGGAGAGTATAAAATACCATAACTCCTTTAAAGCCGGGCTGCTACTGACAGCATCTACGAGTCCTACTTCACGAGTCACGGACTCTATCTTGTCCCCTATCAGTATCATGCTAACCTGCAGGGACAGTAACAAACGGTATGAGCTACAAAGCTCAGTGAATAATCAAATCTGCAGATAACACGTATCAAAACACAATCATATAACTGTCTGGATATCGAATCCAAATTCCTAGCCTTACTGGCTGACCAAGTATCTCTTAGGATTTCACATCCTAAATTATAGTCTTACAGACTATAACATGATAACCTGCAATTATCAACCACGTCAGTTATTTGCACATATAACTATATACAACTATTTCTGTCCCATCTCTTTCAGTCACATCGGACTGCACCGTATATCATGGCTAACAGCCGCACCCTGTGTCATAGCTATATAAGCTGCACCAAAACATTATCAATATACAATTCATAGCCCGTAGGCCGTACCAGCTGGGTTTGATAACCCGATATCATAGCCAAAAAGGCTGCACCATGTACCTGTAACAATATCATAGCCAAACAGGCTGTACCGTGTACCTGTAACAAACTCATAGCCAAACAGGCTGCACCAATTATCATAGCCCGAAGGCTGCATCGGAGACATAGCCCGAAGGCCGCACCGGAGTCCTCGCCCGAAGGCCACATCGGAGACATAGCCCGAAGGCCGCACCGGAGTCATAGCCAACAAGGCCGCATCAAATCATAGCCCGAAGGCTGCATCGGAGACATAGCCAACAAGGCCGCACCGGTTGGATATACAATCCAAAAATCATTGCCCGTAGGCCGTACCCATTGGATATAAAATCCAGAATTAATTATGGCTCACGGATTAGCCACTATTGCCTAGACTAACGGTTCCGTTCTTGTCATCGCAATGACTCACGGTTTATCCGATCTTGTCTCTTCAAACGTATCTTGGAACTATCAGTTCCGTCCCACAATCAGTTTCAACCTGTAACAACTCAATCATCATATATCACATATGGTATCAGTGAGATTACTCACCTGAATGCTAGCTGCATCAAATTCCCGGTTGTTTCTTGCCTTCCGATACGATCCGTAGAATTTTGTCCCGCACCTATAATTTAATCATTTTCAACATGATTATCGGTTAATACCCATTTCAACTAACTCTAATACATTAGAGTTCAATAAAACATTGTTATAAACAATGCCTAGTTAATAAACTTTCCGTTTACTAACTTTATATGAATTTTACTATTCACCGGGACATTCGGATCGGTCTACAGTGCCCCCGAGGGGTCGGAAACTCAATCTAAAAATTTTCCCAAACTTTTCAGACCATAACGAGCCTATGGTCCAAATTTGGGCTTAATCGGACAAGCCAAGCAAAAGAATCAAACTTGGAAAATTCACAGAAAACAATTTGGTTTCTGCCCAGGGCTCGCGTCGCGACGGACCCTATGGTCGCGTCGCGAAGACCATGCTCCTCGAGTCGCGAGGACCAGGCTCCTCGAGTCGCGAAGGTCATGCCCTTCGAGTTGCGACGTCGCGACGACCATGCTGGTCGCGTCGCGAGGGCTGATCAGCAGACCAGAAACTCCGATTTTCAAGCTACAAAATCCTATTTTCTCATTTTAAGACCTTAATCAGGTCCTTAATCGATTGGGGTTTGTTCTAGGACTAAAACCTTATACTTTAACAAGGTTTTTAACCATCCAAAACAACCAAATCAATCAAAATGAAGAATTAGGGTTCTTAGATTCTAACAACCCCAAACTTCAAATTCATCACTAATAACAACCTACTTCCATTTTCTTGAGTTAAGCCCTTTTTAGCATGACTCAATGGAAGCATTAGGCTATTACAACACATAATCACAACTGAAATACAGTTTCTAGTTCATCATGTGAAGAACACATCCAAGAACACACAAAAGCTTGGATAGAAATCAAGTTACTAACCTTAAATTGTTTAGGAATCACCCATTCCAAACCTTGATTCCAATTCCTTGCCTCAAGCTTCATGATCTTCCAGAAATTTCTCTCCAAAATCCACTCCCGTAGCTGCATAATGAGCTGGTCAAAGAGGAGAGTCAAACTCTCTATATTTATACTCCAAAAATTTACATTTTTGGTCCTAAAGTTCCATTTCTTGAACTTTGACCACCAAAATCAAGTTTTATTACAATAAAACTTCCATTTCTTACATTTTGGCCACAACCAACAATATTTTTACATAATTGGTCGTTGACTTGGTCAAATGACCGAAATACCCTTTTTCGGTAAAACGACCAAAAATCAGTTTTTATAACATTTTAAGTCCAAAACTTAAAATATTATTTCAAACCAAATACTTTTCTGTCAAAAAGACCATTTTACCCTTACAAGGTAAAATGACCAATTTACCCTTTTATTATAATTATATAATAAAGTATTTTGGCGTTACAAATTCTCCCCTCCTTCAAAAGATTTCGTCCCCGAAATCATATTATCACGCGAGGGTATTTCTTTCTCGTTACAAATCCGGTTTCTCATATTATATGGAAACCTTCATGGTTTTGCTACAGCTCTTAACCATACCAAACTTCGTATCTCGTGGTTATAACACCACGCGCATATCACTCATCCGGTTGTCCCGGGCACCTTAATCACTTATCTTCCTCATTTCAACATGAGGGATTCGTTAGCATTTATCAATCTATGTTCTCAGAACCCTGAGACCCATAGAAAACATTTACAATCATCTTGAAATTCATCAAGGATATTCAATCAAAACACTGCAATTCTTGCTTTTGGGACATACGAAAAGGTCCAATCTACAAGGACTCATCTTTCCTTTTTGTCCCACATCAATTTCTAGTCCTTCTGGAGGGTCCTTTTGAGTTCCACTATCTTCCCTTACTTGGGGTTTCAATTATTTTACTCAACAATCCGCATACTACTCTTGTCGATCTTGGTCTATTTCCAAGCTTTCTCGACATTGCCAAATCTTTTCTTCTGTTTGAGGTACAATCTCAGGTTTAGTCAACAGCTTCTCCCCAACTTCCATCTAGCAAATCGGCGTGCAACACGGTAGTCTATACAATACTTCCTACGAGTCAATAAAATACTAGTATAATACCTATACTAATCTACAACTTCTACCAAGGATAGACGGTCGTCTAGTTTTCCGCTAGGGTCTGTTATGCAAATTTCAGGCATATCTCCTAAGGTCTGCATCACTATCTCACCTCGTCAATCCATCTGCGATTCGCACACAGTACTTACTAGTACTTTTGAACTAATTATTCTTGAAATTTATGCCAAATTCAAAGAATAATTCTATTATCCCGGTCCGATACCATTCGTGCCGATAACTCACGTCGACAATTTTCTTTATCTTTGTAGTTTCTCACTACTTTTCCACTCTTCATTTCTTCTTTGGTCAGTATAAACCTATACTGATTTCATCAATCAAACTGCAATCACCCATATGGTGTCATACCCATGCGGTACTTGCAAAGACTTTACTACAAAGTCTATGATATTTTTCGTCCCATTTCTTCTTTGGGACTGACAGTCCGCATACTTCTAATGATTTGACTGTAGTTACACACAAGTCAAACATTTTTCACATGTCTTTCTTCAGCCCCGGCCACCAACACATAGGTTTTATCGACCTATACAGTTTGGTATTGCCCCGGGTATGCTGCATATCTGATACAAAATACATCTTTTCAAGATGATTTTCATGTTTCGTTTGACTTTGGAATTCACATTCACAACCGCCACGGGTGTTAAATCACTGTGATATTCCAACTAACTTCCGCTACTATTAAATCATTTATTCACTTTTCACGTTTCCAGACTTGCACACATCTTTTTGTGCTACCCGAATCAACTCAGGTAATCAATTTGCCACGTTCATACACGTGGATGTAACCTACAAAGGTTACTCTTTCTAATTCAAGGCATCTGTAACCACATACGCCTTTCTGAGATGGTACAAGATTTCATACTCGAAATCTCTAAGTAACCCATCTATCTTTACTATCTCATCTTCAGCTTCTTTTGATCAATCAAGTATTTCAACTTTTATGATCTTATCACAATAAGCTTCACACCATACAAGTAGTGTTTCCAAAGCTTAAACGCCACGTTCATAATTGCTACTGCAATGTCATGCATCCACAGTCAACGTTGGATACATTTCAATGATCCAATCTATCTTCTCTACTTAGCATCATTGCTACTGTTAGAGGTTCACACAAGGTTCATTCCAAACCTTTACAATATATCTGTGGTCTTTCTACCACTCAGACTTTACACTTTTCTTGGTCAACTTTAGTCAGCTAACCCGCAATCAAGGAGCAGTTTTCTACAACTCTCCTATAGTAACCTGCCAAATCCAAGGAACTACAATGTCAGTCGGATTCCTCAGGCGGTTCCAGTTTTACCACATCATCTATCCCACTGGATTTATTTCATCATCTTTGGCAGTATTATCATGCCCAAGGAGTTGAAACTTCTTTTAACCAAATTTTCATACTTGGAGAATTTACATATCACTGAACTCAGTGAAGTAACTCCAGTATCTGGTACAATGTACCTCATATTTAATCTGGTTTCGAGAATATCACATTCTCAGTAGTCAATGGACATACACATTAACTTATCTTTCTTCTTTTCAAGCAGATAGGGCTCCATCTGATGACACTACAGTCACATGAGATCCCAATTTAAAACAATTTCTTCCAATTGTTTTACCACTCTGTCATCTCTACAGAGGCCAATCAACACAGAGCCTAGTTAACATGAACGGCTCCCAATACCAGCTTAATCATAAGCTCTTCTTGCCAATCTGGCAGAAATCTTGGAAGTTCTTTTCAAAAGAATCATCCGAAAATTTATTTAAAGTAGTACACTACTATCACCACTTTATGAATCTTGGTCCATACCACGTATGCCAACTACAACATCATTCCTTTACTAACTCTTTTCCGAGTTTAAGCAAAGAAGCTAACCAGTATTCTCAACAACGGTCATTCACCATGGATTTTCATCCGTTCATTTCTGCTTTCTGAACCATCATGTTCATATTTCTACAATTCATGTTAGCACAATTCATTGCTAACAAATTCATAAGCACAATTGCTTCAGATTTACTGGTAGTCATCGGCTTCAGATTCATAGGGAAAAGGGTCCCGTAAATCCTAGGCAGACTACTTTCCAGGTGTTCAATATCTTGAACATACTTGCTATCTACAATAGCTATTTCAAATATTTCATCCAAAATCATTGATGAAAAATTCAAACAAAACATCGAATCATCGATCCAAAGCATAGCTTCATGGATCAAATATAACATATACGAGTTATATTCAGAACGATGATATCTACGACCATATCAGTCTCCTCACGAGCTTCTCCCACAATCTACTGGAATGCTCATGATACCATGGGTCCTTTTCGACCATTCGTTCCTTCTTTCTTTCCTGGGTTCATCACCCGTCACTCCACATTCAGCACGTGAGTATTTCAATAAGAAGTGATCTATAGTTCCACACTGGAACCACTTCCGCCCCATACGACAAGCTCGAGCAATCTGCTCCTATCATCTGCAATTTCAGCATGTCACGGTAGAGTCTCAACTCTACAATTTTCCTTAGTGCCTTTCCTGCACTGATCACTATACATAGTGGCTCTGTTTTGGTCCTTTCCCTATAAGGTTGGACCCAATTTGTGACAACTTCTTCTGAGAAGTCCACTGCTTTTCACGTAGTCTCAACTACTGTTCTTTCACCTTGAATATCAACCAAGGTGAGCAACCGTTTCATTTACTTGACCACATCAGCTAACATTGCTCGTCATGTGGATTTTTCCGCTACTTGTCTCGTTGCCCCTCGTTCGATGGAGTCTTGAGAAAAGGTTGATCCGCCTCTTAAAGTGACACGCACTAAATTCCTCCCAGTAATACCCGCTGCTCATACTTCTTATACGTTAGAAGTCAGCAATAGTTAGGTTATATATGTATACTAACAACTATATACACCTAACAGTTCATCATGTCTACTGTTTCAGGGTTTAAGTCCAGGAATCTACTCTATAGACACCTAGTTCACTTAAACCTCGGCTCTGATACCAACTTGTAACACCCGGCTTTTAAAACAAAAATACCCCTGAAAAATTTTTCATTTAAAACACAGGTTTCAATACATAAAACCATAACAAGGGGTATATTTTAATAAATACGGGTACAAGTGTATCAAGGAGAGTATAAAATACCATAACTCCTTTAAAGCCGGGCTGCTACTGACAGCATCTACGAGTCCTACTTCACGAGTCACGGACTCTATCTTGTCCCCTATCAGTATCATGCTAACCTGCAGGGACAGTAACAAACGGTATGAGCTACAAAGCTCAGTGAATAATCAAATCTGCAGATAACACGTATCAAAACACAATCATATAACTGTCTGGATATCGAATCCAAATTCCTAGCCTTACTGGCTGACCAAGTATCTCTTAGGATTTCACATCCTAAATTATAGTCTTACAGACTATAACATGATAACCTGCAATTATCAACCACGTCAGTTATTTGCACATATAACTATATACAACTATTTCTG
Organism: Cichorium intybus; assembly: GCA_023525715.1. Lineage (NCBI taxonomy): Eukaryota > Viridiplantae > Streptophyta > Magnoliopsida > Asterales > Asteraceae > Cichorium > Cichorium intybus. The sequence goes on along the minus strand of CM042016.1, from coordinate 16,430,606 downwards.
TCCCATCTCTTTCAGTCACATCGGACTGCACCGTATATCATGGCTAACAGCCGCACCCTGTGTCATAGCTATATAAGCTGCACCAAAACATTATCAATATACAATTCATAGCCCGTAGGCCGTACCAGCTGGGTTTGATAACCCGATATCATAGCCAAAAAGGCTGCACCATGTACCTGTAACAATATCATAGCCAAACAGGCTGTACCGTGTACCTGTAACAAACTCATAGCCAAACAGGCTGCACCAATTATCATAGCCCGAAGGCTGCATCGGAGACATAGCCCGAAGGCCGCACCGGAGTCCTCGCCCGAAGGCCACATCGGAGACATAGCCCGAAGGCCGCACCGGAGTCATAGCCAACAAGGCCGCATCAAATCATAGCCCGAAGGCTGCATCGGAGACATAGCCAACAAGGCTGCACCGGTTGGATATACAATCCAAAAATCATTGCCCGTAGGCCGTACCCATTGGATATAAAATCCAGAATTAATTATGGCTCACGGATTAGCCACTATTGCCTAGACTAACGGTTCCGTTCTTGTCATCGCAATGACTCACGGTTTATCCGATCTTGTCTCTTCAAACGTATCTTGGAACTATCAGTTCCGTCCCACAATCAGTTTCAACCTGTAACAACTCAATCATCATATATCACATATGGTATCAGTGAGATTACTCACCTGAATGCTAGCTGCATCAAATTCCCGGTTGTTTCTTGCCTTCCGATACGATCCGTAGAATTTTGTCCCGCACCTATAATTTAATCATTTTCAACATGATTATCGGTTAATACCCATTTCAACTAACTCTAATACATTAGAGTTCAATAAAACATTGTTATAAACAATGCCTAGTTAATAAACTTTCCGTTTACTAACTTTATATGAATTTTACTATTCACCGGGACATTCGGATCGGTCTACAGTGCCCCCGAGGGGTCGGAAACTCAATCTAAAAATTTTCCCAAACTTTTCAGACCATAACGAGCCTATGGTCCAAATTTGGGCTTAATCGGACAAGCCAAGCAAAAGAATCAAACTTGGAAAATTCACAGAAAACAATTTGGTTTCTGCCCAGGGCTCGCGTCGCGACGGACCCTATGGTCGCGTCGCGAAGACCATGCTCCTCGAGTCGCGAGGACCAGGCTCCTCGAGTCGCGAAGGTCATGCCCTTCGAGTTGCGACGTCGCGACGACCATGCTGGTCGCGTCGCGAGGGCTGATCAGCAGACCAGAAACTCCGATTTTCAAGCTACAAAATCCCATTTTCTCATTTTAAGCCCTTAATCAGGTCCTTAATCGATTGGGGTTTGTTCTAGGACTAAAACCTTATACTTTAACAAGGTTTTTAACCATCCAAAACAACCAAATCAATCAAAATGAAGAATTAGGGTTCTTAGATTCTAACAACCCCAAACTTCAAATTCATCACTAATAACAACCTACTTCCATTTTCTTGAGTTAAGCCCTTTTTAGCATGACTCAATGGAAGCATTAGGCTATTACAACACATAATCACAACTGAAATACAGTTTCTAGTTCATCATGTGAAGAACACATCCAAGAACACACAAAAGCTTGGATAGAAATCAAGTTACTAACCTTAAATTGTTTAGGAATCACCCATTCCAAACCTTGATTCCAATTCCTTGCCTCAAGCTTCATGATCTTCCAGAAATTTCTCTCCAAAATCCACTCCCGTAGCTGCATAATGAGCTGGTCAAAGAGGAGAGTCAAACTCTCTATATTTATACTCCAAAAATTTACATTTTTGGTCCTAAAGTTCCATTTCTTGAACTTTGACCACCAAAATCAAGTTTTATTACAATAAAACTTCCATTTCTTACATTTTGGCCACAACCAACAATATTTTTACATAATTGGTCGTTGACTTGGTCAAATGACCGAAATACCCTTTTTCGGTAAAACGACCAAAAATCAGTTTTTATAACATTTTAAGTCCAAAACTTAAAATATTATTTCAAACCAAATACTTTTCTGTCAAAAAGACCATTTTACCCTTACAAGGTAAAATGACGAATTTACCCTTTTATTATAATTATATAATAAAGTATTTTGGCGTTACACACCAAGCGTGGACCTGAATTTACCTGGGAACGTGAAGACCAGATGAAACAAAAATACCCACATCTATTCCCAAACCCTTGAGAATCTACTCAAAGTGCTAAATTTCGGGACGAAATTTCTTCTAACGGGTAGATGATGTGGCAACTGTCAAATTAGGTCAACGAAAGTCAACGCAAGTCAACCGAAGCGTATGTAGGTCAGTATGTTGAAATGTAAATTTCATAACCTCTACGATATAATATTAAATATTATAGTACTACTTGCGCTAATTCAAATTAATTATACTAACAAACGCAATTAAGTTAGATTTTTTTTGGTATAAATGGAAAAAAAAAAATTCGTCGTGAATAGTGTCCGACATGAACGGTAATTCGACGTGAATAGTGTTCAGTAAAAAAAAACAAAATTTTAAAATCTTCTTCAAAAAGGGTGGGAAGACTTTGAAATTTGTACTTTTCATTTTTTTTATAATTTTATTAAAGTGTGCCCTACTTAATTATTTATTCATATTTATATATTTTACCCTCAAAGAATTCGTATTTTCATTTCGAACACTACGTATTCAATACGTATTGTTAAGTTTATCAAAAATATTATGATTTTTTTATAAAACGAAAAATTTACCGTCAAAACCGTATCGTCGATACGAACAACCTGACGTCAAAATTTAATATTATTGATATCAGTTTTATATTTAATATTTTCTTTTTCTTTAAAATAAAATTGTATTTACATTTAAACCCTATATTTTCATTAAACATACAATTAATACCCTTACGTTAATTCGTTAAAGCTTTTTAGTTAAAAAGTTGATACTATTAAACTACGATTTTTGTAGATTATAGTTTTATAAACAAAAATCATTCTTTTTATATAAAAACTATTAATCTATTTAAAGAGTATTTTAAGGGTATGTTTTGTCATAAATAATTTCTAAAAGCTATAAAAGTCAAATACCTGTATCTTGAGGGCCGCTATACGAAAATAAATCTACTATAAATAGGACTCAAATTCTCATAATCAAACCACACCAATACAAGCTATATACACATATCGAGAGAGTTGTAGAGATATAGCTTGAAAATATAGTAGAAAGATAGAAAAAGAGGGTTCGAGTTAGAAGCAGTAAGAGTCGGGCGATCTAACAACAATTGGTGATAAGATCATCATCGACATTAAGGTGAGTTCATACCCCTTCTTTTTATCTTTATTCAAGTTTTTAAGGGGGAGAATACAAGTTATACTATAAAAATAGTTATTTATACTCATTTATAACAATAGTAAACGAAATACGAATTTTGTAAACATCATTAAGAAATTCAATTATAATTCCAAAAATAATATCGAATGATCTACTTACGAGGGCGGTGTCTAGGCCGATCATTTGGGTCAGGTTGTTGGATTTTCGAAAGGCTTATACGCTGAAAGGGTCCTGCCTCCCCATTTGATCTTCTACCTGGCCGTTCTTTATTTGATAGTCATGAAATATTATATTGGAATTAATAAAGGGTATAACAAATTTATTACACCACTATCGTGGAGAATATATCTTAAAAGAAGTTCTTTATAACCATCTAAATAAGTTATTTCACATATATTTGTAAATATATGCTTTTCACAACAGAATACTAAAAGCAAACTATTATAGGAATAGTTTGTGGATACAAAGGTTACTATAACGTTTAGAACAAGACAAATAATTATATAAAAATATATAATTATTATACATTACTATTTTATAATGGGAAAAATGATAAAGATGAAAACAAAGGCTTTCTTAACAATTATACGTGAACGAGTTGATATACATACATTTTTGTGAGACGGGTCTTCACAGTACTTATTTAAGTACATACTATAAGTCCTGAAATTTATAACCAGAGTCTCGGTAAGAGAACGTGATATTTGTGTATAGATCTATACGGGATTGACAACCCCGCACATGAGCTGTTAGCTACAGCTAGACCAGCAGGTCTGAGGTGACAAATGTCTAACAGTCCGACGCCTGAAGAACGTCGAAGCAGGCATACATGGTCTCAGTATGGTTATATGGTGTCTCACATGGGAAAATCAACTATATAAATTGTTTACATGGAAATATACACTTTTACTGGCTTTATACTACAAACTGCGTACACATTTTAGTCTTTGGGTTTTAAAACTACAATAACGTTAAAGAAAATACCGTTTTTCTTGGTACATATACTATTGATTTTCACAAAGGAATTATTAAATTTCTCACTACAAAAAAATCTTATGAACTCACCAACGTAATGTTGACACTTGCAAAAATTACTTGTATTCTCAGGTAACAATTAGACAGGTCTGACTACCTCTTTTGGGATGGGACGCGATGACGTCTCTTTTATCTATTTCGTTATCATTTTGTAATCGGGATGAAACAATATCATTTGAATAATGTAACTTTCCAATTTCAATGTAAGATGGTTGTTTATTTACTTATGTTTCAATGTATGCAATGGTTGTGATACTATGTTCCGTTCCACCCTCAGACGTTTCCGCCATCGTGGTTTGGGGGTGTGACATCAGTTTTCATATATTTTACTTGCAATATAAATTTCAGAGAATAGAAACGTACCGACCATTTTCAATGTATATACGCTAATCCTAGTTTAACACAACAGAAATTACAATCATCTTGGGGTCTACAGTTCGAGATCCATGTTCACTGTTGATACCCAATTTTCTTATAGAACCCAACAGCCATTCCAATCTCCTATTTTCTTATTGAATTCCAGGATAGCTAATATATTCAGCATGTTAGATTATCACAAAAAAGTTAAAAGCTTCACTTAGGCATTATATCAAATAGTTAGGGTGTCTAAATTGGAAGTAGAAAGAACTCCATGGATTCGAGAGGAACTCCAAATCTACTTCACTTCTGCATATGAAAACTAAATGATCAACCAAAATAGCATAACGTTTTGTTAAAAACAAATGACGAACAAATCGAGATTTAGTTTGTTTTGGCTAAGTGTTTAACAAATTTAAAATTACCTAGGCTATGATTGAACCACCTCTGCAAGGATTTCCTAAAGTGAAGATATAAACATATAAAAGAAGTAAGTGGAGGAGGGGAATCCATCGACATCTAGGGTGGTGACGGTGGTGAAGTGTGTGGTGGAAAGACGATGTAGCAGCGGTGGTTATGGCGTGATGGTGGTGATGCTAGGGTTATAGAGAAAGAGGAGAGTTTTTAGAGACTGAGATAGAGAGAAAAGGTTTTCAAATTTTTGAAATTCAAAAGAAGACCTGCGAACTGGAATATAGAAGAGAAGAGGCATCACAAAATCACAAAGTTAAATGGCACCTACCTAGGATTTGAAAATCGAACAATGGTGATGGAGGGGACTGTGATGGAGGGGACTGTGAACCATACCAGACCAGTGATGGTGGTGACCACTGAAAACAATGTTGTGCTTCTACAAAGATCAAGCAGCTTGAAATCAAGAGTTATAATCAAATCCCAAAATCGTAAACGAAAATCTAAATCAAATAAGTGTTGTAGCAAGGCTTTTTTGTTTGTATGGTTAGGGAATCTGCAGAGCGGCAGCCGAGATGAGGGAATCAGGTGGTTGAATATGTTATAGGGTTAGCGAGAAAGAGAGAAGGAAGTCAAGGGCTTTACGGTGGTTGCAGATTCAGAATGGTTGTATTGAAGGTTGTTTAGCGTAGAGTGGTAGCAGTGGTGCTTTACATTTAGGGTTGGATGATTCGATTTTTAAAAGGGAATGCGAGATTGAAGGAGATAAAGAGGTGATCTGTAACGACGATTTTCCAAAAAAAAAATGAATAGTAATTCCGACGTGAATAGTAACTCCGGCGTGAATAGTGCTCCGTCGTGAATAGTAACTCCGACGTGAATAGTACCGAGAGATGAAGTAAGCGCTTACCTCGTGATGACATCGACGATGATGTCGTGATGACGTCATGATGACGTCGTGAATAGTGTCGCTGATGTCGTGATGACGTCGTGAATAGTGATTTTGAGCCCTATAAATAGAGGCCCAACCTCTTCATTTCAAACCACAACAAACACCAAACAACCTTACGATATCGGGGAGTGTTCTGGTGAGAAAAATAGGTCGGGAAAGGTAAGGAACAAGCGATAGCTTGTAACGAAGTGCTCGAGAGTTGTCGGAAGAGTTGAACGGGGAACGCGCCAGCGACAATACTAAGTGAGTAATCGCTACTTTATTTCGTTAATAGTTTATAAAGTGTTAAACTATTATATGTGGAAGTTATATACTCTTCGTAATTCCAAGAATAATACCCAATGATTTACTTACGAGAACGGTGCCTAGGCCGATTACATGGGATCTGGTTGTTGGATTTTCCGAAAGGCTAAAATGCTGAAAGGATCCTGCCACCCCATCTGATCTTCTACCTGGCCGTTCTTTATTTGATAAATCACGAGGTATCATATTGGAATTATAGAGAATATAAAGCAGAGTGATGGTGTGATCCGTAGTAATGCTGATTGAAATAAGTTCACCTATAAACAAATATATAGGTACAAACCAAGCAGTTATAGTGGGTGTAAGAAGGCAGGAATAACCAGATACCGTATACCAAAAATCAATGTGAGTAATCTATCCCTAAGTGTTACTTTTACTGTGGGGCCATATTATCGGTTATTGTGATTGGGACCATCTTTCCGTGGGGTCACATACTCGGTAATTGTGGTTGAGACCACATATATGCTGTGACGATCGAATTAGTAGTAATTGTGGTGGGACCACATACAAATGTTGTGATGGCCTACTTGGCTGGCAGTTTTATCACACATTCAACAGGTGTACATTGAGTCCTTGAGACTCGGTATCACAGGGGGCTGTGATATGATGTGGAAGCTGAAAATTTAATGTTGTTATAACACTTATCGATTATTCACTGAGCTTGTAAAGCTCATCCTTGTTGATACTAACTGTGCAGGTGCTGTAGACCCTACTAAAGGGAAGGATCTAATTCGGGGTTAGAACTGATGACTGTAGCAGCCCGACTTTGGGGAGATACCACTTGTACCTTTTTCTTGTAAAATATACCCTGTATAATATTTTGTTGAATAAAATATGTTTTAAAGTGTGGAAAATAAATGGGTATATTTATATTGAAAGTCGGGTGTTACAAGTTGGTATCAGAGCCGAGGTTTAAGTGAATTAGGTTTCTATAGGGTAGATACCTAGACTTGAACCTTAGGAAATAGTGGAATTCGGGATTGGAAAAGGATAATTTATGTTATCTGATTAGGAGACTAATATTTCTGTTGAACTTTGAAGATGGCAAACACCAGGAGTGGTCAGAGCCGAGGAGGTGCTAGGCAGGGAGCTTCCAGGGGAGGCAGATCTCGATCACAAGGCTCAGTGCACCGGGAGGCGGGAGAGGCAGCAAGGAACCAACCGGATTTACGAGCTATCATTACTGATGTGGTACGGGAGCTATTACCCACTATAGTAGAGACACATAGGGAGGATACTGCTAAGCAGGTGCATGATGGAGCCCCTAGAGACGAGGGACACGCCGAAAGTGGAGTACACGTGGCAGATAAAGGCAAAGGTGTTGAGGGAACGTCAGAAGGGAAAACCAAGTGTACGTATAAGAATTTCCTTAGTTGCAAGCCTAAGGAATTTACGGGAACTGATAGTCCCGTACAAGCGATGGAATGGTTGATACATACGGAGAAAGTTTTCCGGATTAGCAAGTGTGATGAGGCAGACAAGGTGGAGTTCGCTACCAACCTTTTCGCTGGGAATGCCCAGTATTGGTGGCAAGTTTTCAGTAGAGCTTTGGGTTCAGATTTGCTTGGAATGTTGACCTGGGAACAGTTTAAAGCAAAATTTACTGAAGAATACTGTTCCGAAGTAGCAGTGAAGAAGCTGACAGAAGAGTTCTTACATTTGGAACAAGGGACTCGTTCTGTGCAAGAATATACTATGGATTTCTTGGAAAAAGCTAGATTCTGTGAACATGAGGTTGATACTGAGAAAAGAAAGATAGACAAGTACGTATGGGGATTGAAAACACGGATTCGAGAGGTTGTACAGCCACTCAAGCTGACTACCTTTCGGCAAGTAGTTGATCGGGCGGTGGAACGTGAGGCAGAGCTGCAACGCCAACAAGGTGAAAGGAGGGCCGCAGAAGCAAAAAGAAAGGCTGAGGAACGTCCGTGGATTTCTCAGAAGAAGTCCCAACAATCAGAATCTGGGTCGCGGGGTCAGACTCGGAAGGATGAAGGCAAATGGTGCGACAAATGCCGGAGGAAGCATACGGGAGATTGCCCTACCAGTCCCTCACCATTGTATTGTTTTAAGTGTGGGAAGACGGGACACTATGCTCGAGATTGCAACCAAACAACTCGAGTATGTTTCCAGTGTGGAGCCAAAGATCATATCCGATCAGAATGTCCACAGCTGAAGACAGGAGGATCCCGAGACAGGACACGGGAGGAGCAGGGAAGAGAAAGGAAGGAGGCACGAGGTGGACCAGTAGTCTCCCGAGCATTCCAGATGATCGTTGAGGAGGCCCGGGAAAAGACTGATGTTATCACAGGTATTTTTAAACTAAACTCGATCCCTGCATATGTATTCTTTGACCCTGGAGCCACCGACTCCTTTATATCCACATCATTCATGCCCCAAATTTCAATACCCTTAACCCCGTTGAATGAAGAACCGGAGGTAGAAGTAGCAGGTGGTAGATATGTATATGTCTCTGAACAGATGCCAGGGTGTCAGCTTGAGATTAACGGGACCATTTTCCCTATTGATCTGAAGCCGATCACCACCAGAGAATTTGAAGTAATTGTAGGAATGGACTGGTTAGCATCCAATGATGCTCAAGTCGATTGTAAAAGAAAAAGAATCGCAGTTCTGGCACCAGACGGGTCGCAAATAATAATTCAAGGTGAACGGCCACGTACCAGGATGCCTGTCATCTCTTTTGCCAAGGTACGACGTCATAACAACAAAGAAGGAATATTTTACATGGCATGTGTGGTCTCGACAGAGCCTACCAAACGATCCGTTGAAGATGTCGCCGTTGTAAAGGAGTTTGCTGATGTTTTCCCCGATGAGCTTCCGGGATTACCTCCAGATCGGCAGCTAGAGTTTACTATCGATTTGGTTCCAGGAGCAGCCCCTATTGCTCGTGCTCCTTATCGATTGGCACCATCAGAAATGGCAGAGTTGAGGAAGCAGTTGCAGGAATTACTCGATCGGGGATTCATTCGACCGAGTACTTCACCTTGGGGAGCACCTATCCTGTTTGTGAAGAAGAAGGACGGGTCTATGCGAATGTGTATAGACTATAGAGAACTGAACAAGATCACCATAAAGAACAAATATCCATTGCCCAGGATTGATGATTTATTCGATCAACTTCAGGGAGCATCCTATTTCTCTAAGATTGATCTAAGATCGGGATATCATCAGCTGAAGATTCGGGAGTCGGATATCCCGAAGACTGCCTTCCGTACCCGTTACAGACATTATGAGTTCCTGGTGATGCCGTTTGGGTTAACCAATGCCCCTGCAGCTTTCATGGACTTGATGAACAGAGTGTGTCGTCCATTTCTTGATACCTCTGTTATCGTGTTCATTGATGATATATTGATCTATTCCCGGAGTCAGGAAGAGCACGAGACGCATCTACGTCAAGTTTTGGAGTTACTCCGTCAAGAGAAGCTGTATGCCAAGTTCTCAAAGTGTGAATTTTGGCTTCGTGAAGTTCAGTTTCTGGGACATGTTATTAGCAGCGAAGGTGTTAAAGTTGATCCTGCAAAGATCGAGGCTGTAATGAAGTGGGAGCCGCCGCGGAATCCATCAGAAATACGCAGTTTTCTTGGGCTAGCTGGATATTACAGAAGATTTGTAGAGAACTTCTCCTCTATTGCAGCTCCTTTGACTAAATTAACTAAGAAGGGCGAGAAGTTTGAATGGACTGAGGAGCAGCAAGCTGCATTTCAGAAGCTGAAGCAAGCTCTGTGTGAAGCCCCAGTATTTGCATTACCACAAGGTGGGGAAGACTTTGTGATCTACAGTGACGCTTCTAGGAAGGGCCTGGGATACGTTTTAATGCAGAGGGGCCGGGTGATTGCATACGCATCCAGACAATTGAAAGAAGCTGAGAAAAGATACCCGGTACATGATCTTGAACTAGCTGCCGTAGTATTAGCATTAAAGTTGTGGAGGCACTACCTATACGGGGTAAAGTTCAAGATCTATACGGACCATAAGAGTCTCAAATATTTGTTCGATCAGAAGGAGTTGAACATGAGGCAGCAGAGATGGATGGACTTACTCAAAGACTATGACTGCTAGATTTTGTACCATCCAGGGAAGGCGAATGTAGTTGCAGACGCTCTCAGTCGAAAAGAGAGACCCATTAGGGTTGTGTCTGCTTGTATGAGCATAGTTAGTCGGCTACCTGAGCTGATTCGAACAGCCCAAGAGGAAGCAGGGAAGGCGGAGCATGTGAAAAGTGAACGCATGGTTAGCTATATTAACCAACTCGAGGAAAATTTTCAGCGATTGAAGACCTTTAAAGGTCGAGTATGGGTGCCAAAGCAGGGTGAAGCACGGAAGTTACTCCTCGAGGATGCGCATTGTTCTCGTTATGCTATACACCCGGGTAGCACCAAGATGTACCGGACGCTGAAACCGATGTATTGGTGGCCGGGAATGAAGCGGGATATAGGAAGATATGTGGAACGGTGCCAAACGTGCTTGCAAGTAAAGCCCAATCATCAAAAGCCGTATGGAGAAATTCAGCCTCTACCAGTTCCAATGAAAAAGTGGGACGAGGTCACTATGGACTTTGTGACAAAACTTCCTCGGACGCCACGAGGACACGATGCAATATGGGTGATCGTGGATCGACTGACCAAATCCGCTCAGTTCATACCCATACGTGAAGATTATAAAGTTAGCAAATTAGCCAGAATCTATATTGATGAAGTAGTCTGTAGACACGGGGTACCATCCTCCATTATATCCGACCGAGATAGTCGATTTATGTTTGGGTTTTGGCAGAGCTTCCAAAAGCAGTTTGGATCGAAAGTTTTAATGAGTACTGCTTACCATCCTCAGACTGATGGACAGAGTGAAAGGACTATTCAGACATTGGAGGATATGCTTCGTGCCTGTGTTATAGATTTTGGTGGAAGCTGGGAGGATCACTTGCCTTTGGTGGAATTCGCATATAATAATAGCTATCATTCCAGCATTCAGATGGCGCTATACGAGGCATTGTATGGAGCACCATGTCGTACTCCGACATGTTGGACAGAGTTAGGGGAAAAGCCGTTAGCTGGACCCGAGATTGTAGCTCAAACCGAGGAGAAAATTCGAGAAATTCGAGAACATTTGAAGGTTGCTCAAAACCGCCAAAAGCAGTATGCTGATCGTCGATTGAAACCTATAGAGTTTCAGATTGGCGATATGGTGATGCTTAAGGTTTCCCCGTGGAAGGGTCTGATTCGTTTTGGAAAGAAAGGTAAGCTGAGTCCTCGCTTTATTGGCCCGTTCCGGGTATTACAAAGGGTGGGAGCTGTAGCCTACCGGTTAGAGCTACCTGAGGAGCTAAGAGGCATTCACAACGTCTTCCATGTGTCGCATTTGAGAAAGACTCTGTTTGACGAGTCCCAACGAGTGCCTTTACCTAAAATTGAAATAGATGAAAAGCTGAGGTATCCAGAGCAGCCAGAAAAGATTTTAGACCGCAAGGTGAGACAGCTACGGAACAAGAAGATTAATATGGTAAAAGTACAGTGGCGATATCACAAGGGCTCGGATGTAACTTGGGAAGCCGAAGAGGAAATGAAGGCGAAGTACCCCCAATTGTTTGCTTGATTCCGGGGACGGAATCTTATAAAGGGGGGAGAACTTGTAACGACGATTTTCCAAAAAAAAAAATGAATAGTAACTCCGGCGTGAATAGTAACTCCTGCATGAATAGTGCTCCGGCGTGAATAGTAACTCCGGCGTGAATAGTACCGAGAGATGAAGTAAGCGCTTACCTCGTGATGACATCGACGATGATGTCGTGATGACGTCATGATGACGTCGTGAATAGTGTCGCTGATGTCGTGATGACGTCGTGAATAGTGATTTTGAGCCCTATAAATAGAGGCCCAACCTCTTCATTTCAAACCACAACAAACACCAAACAACCTTACGATATCGGGGAGTGTTCTGGTGAGAAAAATAGGTCGGGAAAGGTAAGGAACAAGCGATAGCTTGTAACGAAGTGCTCGAGAGTTGTCGGAAGAGTTGAACGGGGAACGCGCCAGCGACAATACTAAGTGAGTAATCGCTACTTTATTTTGTTAATAGTTTATAAAGTGTTAAACTATTATATGTGGAAGTTATATACTCTTCGTAATTCCAAGAATAATACCCAATGATTTACTTACGAGAACGGTGCCTAGGCCGATTACATGGGATCTGGTTGTTGGATTTTCCGAAAGGCTAAAATGCTGAAAGGATCCTGCCACCCCATCTGATCTTCTACCTGGCCGTTCTTTATTTGATAAATCACGAGGTATCATATTGGAATTATAGAGAATATAAAGCAGAGTGATGGTGTGATCCGTAGTAATGCTGATTGAAATAAGTTCACCTATAAACAAATATATAGGTACAAACCAAGCAGTTATAGTGGGTGTAAGAAGGCAGGAATAACCAGATACCGTATACCAAAAATCAATGTGAGTAATCTATCCCTAAGTGTTACTTTTACTGTGGGGCCATATTATCGGTTATTGTGATTGGGACCATCTTTCCGTGGGGTCACATACTCGGTAATTGTGGTTGAGACCACATATATGCTGTGACGATCGAATTAGTAGTAATTGTGGTGGGACCACATACAAATGTTGTGATGGCCTACTTGGCTGGCAGTTTTATCACACATTCAACAGGTGTACATTGAGTCCTTGAGACTCGGTATCACAGGGGGCTGTGATATGATGTGGAAGCTGAAAATTTAATGTTGTTATAACACTTATCGATTATTCACTGAGCTTGTAAAGCTCATCCTTGTTGATACTAACTGTGCAGGTGCTGTAGACCCTACTAAAGGGAAGGATCTAATTCGGGGTTAGAACTGATGACTGTAGCAGCCCGGCTTTGGGGAGATACCACTTGTACCTTTTTCTTGTAAAATATACCCTGTATAATATTTTGTTGAATAAAATATGTTTTAAAGTGTGAAAAATAAATGGGTATATTTATATTGAAAGTCGGGTGTTACATGATCCGCAAAATTTTTGGCTGATTTTAGAAATCATATATCAAGCAAGTGCAGATTAATTGGCATAATGCCTATCTAAAATCAGAGAGTCAATATGAGCGGGAAGTTAAAAGCTAGGGTGTACATGAGGGCAACACGTGTCAAAATGGGCTCTAAAAAGAGGACATGTGGCATATTATGCTTTGCTTTATTAGAATAGATAGAGATAGATTAAAATAAAAACATATAGACTTTCAGAATGAACAAGCTATCTATAAATTTTGGCATATTCCATGAACGGATAATGTAATTTAGCCATTAATTTTGGTGTTTGTCATCAATTCATTTGTTAGGTTGCTCATCGCATTTAGGTGCAATTTTTTTCTTCGACATGATCGGTTTTTGCTATTTATAATGAATATATTATAGAGACATATTTCTTTAATGCTTTATGATATAGTCACATCATCAACTATACATTTTAATGTATCATTTATGATAAACAACAATCATAACAATCACGGGTCAAACACTAATTCGCCTAGAATTTGACATAACGTCTCCATTAATCTCTGATTTTTCCTTTGGTTCGTAAAGTCTTCCGTTCTCCTTTATCAAATCGATCTTCCTACACATTGAAGACCAAGTCATATCAAATATGTTTTGAGTTTGTGATTTTGAACAAAAAATTTAGTGACAATGTAACAAGTACATCCCATCATGGAAGCTTCAACCTTTCCGTATGATAACTTTCATATTTCCATCATTGTATCTAATTTAAATCCTTTTTTTGAAATATGTATTTGCCAAAAATGGAAGATTGGTAGCATTACTATAACCTATAAACATAGATGATATGATAACTTTTTACTTAGAGCTATCCGTAGTTTTCAGTATACTACTTCAAGTGATAATGTAATTTAGCTTTTAATTTTAGTGTTTGTAATATATCCCAACCAGGCAACCATACATAAAACATAATTGTTACACTACTGCTATATGTAAAGTAGTCATAGAATTCATGATTTTCTTGCTCCTAGGAGCTGGTTTCATCAATTTTCTGCAGCTCATGGTTAGGTGATGAAGAATATACAAGAGAGTACTGATTCTTCAAAAAATTCTTATACAACTTCCACTAATTCTCCAGATAGAATTTGTGGGTTCTACTAAAAGAGGATGAAGCCGTTGATTAATAAGCCGGTTCAATGACCGGCTAAGCCGGTAACTCACCACGTGCGTGAGCCTCATAAAACTTGCACTTTCACATCCCACTTAGTGATGATGATCAAAATGGATTCGAATTCCTTAAAAAAAATCAAAAAAAAATTAAAACAACAAGCTTATAACTAGCGAAGCAGATAATGATCAGATTCCATTGCCCCAATCAATGGAAAATAAACAAGTGGCCATCGTCGGTGCCGGAATCAGTGGCCTCCTCGCCTGTAAATACTGTCTCTCCAAAGGTTTCAACCCCATTGTCTTCGAGTCTGAATCCGACATTGGTGGCGTATGGGCTAAAACCTTCAAAACCACCAGGCTCCAGGCACCAAAACCTTTGTATCAGTTTTCCGACTTCCCATGGCCGCCTTCAGTCACCGACGCCTTCCCTACGCACAAACAGATGCTAGACTACTTCCGCTCTTACGCCACCCATTTTAATCTCCTACCCCACATCAGATTGCATTCTCGGGTCAAGGGAATCAGCTATGACGGACCATCATCGGAGTCATGGTCCCTATGGAACGGCACCGGTGAACCATTTCCACCCATTGGTAAATGGAATGTCACCGTCGAGGACACCGGATCTGCCACAACCCAGGTATGGATTAATAGATAATGGATCTGTTATCGTCTCCTCCGGTGTTTTGTCCATTCTTTTATTTACTTAACGAAATTGAAATCTATTCATGTCGAATCACCAGGTTTACACAGTGGATTTCGTGATTCTCTGTTTAGGAAGATTCAAAGATGTTCCAAACATACCGGATTTCCCCGCCGGAAAAGGCCCAGAAGTTTTCCGAGGCCAGGCAATTCACTCCATGGAATATGCTGCCATGGATCACGAAACAGCTGCAGAATTCGTGAAAGGAAAGAGGGTCGTCGTCGTGGGGTTCGGTAAAACAGGACTCGACATCGCAAGAGAGTGCTCGTCAATCAACGGTTAGTTGAAGACTTACTTAAACCTTCTCCGGTCATCTTCCTTAACTTTTCACTGTCAATTTTCAGGTCCAGATAATCCGTGTACGATAGTATACCGGCATGATCATTGGAAGCTCCCCGATTGGGCTCCATGGGGAATTCCGTTTACGTATTTATACTTTAATCGCTTCTCACAGCTTTTGGTTCATAAACCCGGCGAGGGTTTTCTCCTTAGTCTCATCGCCACTTTACTTTCACCTTTAGTAAGTCTCTTCACATCTCCAAAATTAAGCTAACAAAGCCTGACTGTTCTAATTTTTTCTAATCACCACATGTAACAGAGTTGGGGAGTCTCAAAGCTTGTGGAAAGTTACATAAAAAAGAAGATTCCGATCGCCAAATTCGACATGGTGCCACAGCATAGCTTCTCAAAAGACACTCGCGCATGTTTAATCACATATATGCCTAATCCAGAGGACTTCTTCGATAAAGTTGAGAAAGGAAGCATCAAATTGAAGAAAACCCCAAATTTTAGCTTTTACAACAAAGGTATTTCGATTGAAGACGACAATACACGTATAGAAGCAGACATCGTTATATTCGCTACCGGATTCAAAGGCGCAGAAAAGCTCAAAAACATTTTCGAAACACCAACATTTCAACAATCTATCTCTAGTTCACCACGAGTCCCTCTTTACAGGTAAGCTGTGTTTTTTTTTTCAATAAACCAGACGCGAGATCTTACACTGTTGATCGATAATGTTTTCAGAGAATGCATTCATCCACGGATACCGCAGCTAGCAGTAATTGGGTTTTCGGAGGCTCTTTCGAATCTTTACATATCGGAAATGAGGTCGAAATGGGTGGCTGCGCTTCTTGAAGGTGCGTTCAAGCTACCGAGAATTGACGAGATGCAGAAAGATATTGCGAAATGGGATGAATATATGAAGCAATCATCTGGGGAATACCATTATCGGTCGTCAGTTGGTGCTTTAGAAATATGGTACAATGATCAACTGTGCAAAGACATGGGCGTGAATCCAAAGAGAAAGAATGGAACCTTGACTAATCTGTTTGAACCTTATGGCCCCATGGATTACGCTTAATGATGCGCCAAGAGTTATGCATTTCTTTTCTCGAAATTGAAATCAATAATGGTAATTTCTGGTAAGAGTGTCAAAGAGTCGAATGTAATCAGGTGTCGATGTTATAGTATCATTTCATCATCTTTGAAAGATGATTAATTAAAGGGTTGGATATCTTTATGTTAAGTATAAACCACGGCAAAATGTTTCGTACTTTATCAGAGACTGTAATTTATTCGACATATTATACAGACGTATTTTTATGTGTTAATAGTATATTTGTTGGAATGATAGTCATATTAAATATACACACAAAAAGGCATATAAATCAAGTTTTCATGATTTTGCAACGCTTTTAAATTAATTTTTCTAAAATTTATTACTTTTTGTCGCGTGACATTATTTAGATATCAGTATTTAAATAAATAAAATATTCCAATAAGAATATTCGAAAAAGTAGATCTATATAATATTTTATAATATTTGATACTTTGAGATTTTAAATAGACAAAACTTAATAAATGGTTCCCGTGATTTCAAAGGATATCAAGTTTCGTTCATAACTATTTTTTATCTTATGGAAAGTCCTTCTGATTTTGTTTTCTATCATGGTTGGTCCCTCATTATTTAAATAAATAAAATATTCCAATAAGAATATTCGAAAAAGTAGATCTATATAATATTTGATACTTTGATATTTTAAATAGGAGAAAATTGCAAAAATTGGTCCCTGTGTTTTGCCAAAATGGACAGGTTTGGTCCAAAATGGGTTTTACTAGCACCCAAGGTCCAAAAAGTTTGTATTTGTTGCGAGTTTGGTCCAAATTTTAAAAAAAATACTTAGAATGACTATTTTGCCCTTAGTGTTTTCTTTATTCTTTTTTCTTAATTTATTTCATGGTTTGCTGATTTAAAAAAAAAAAAAAAAAAAAAAAAAAAACCCACCCTACCCCTAGGGTTTCGGTATCATTTCAAAATTCCAATATCCTTTCGCCAATTCGAGTTCCAGAGAAATAATCAAAGACAAAGACGATGAAGATCAACAATCGTTTGAGAGAATTATCATATGATGTTTCACCGGAAAAGCAAGAGACCGCAGCCCCTACTTCACTCGTATCTCTCTCTCTCTCTCTCTCTTGGTGGACTAAGTGAACCAGAAGGCAGCAGAGAAGTGTAACACCCGATTTTTAATAAAACATCTTCATTTAAATAAATATCAATTTATTCAATAATTAACATTTTGAAGATATTTAGAAATCATTTTAAACATCAATTCACCGCATGAATCCCCAATTAAGCAGCATCAGTGTGTACCCGTCATGCCTGTCCGTCATTTCCACCTGTACAACCTGAAATGGTAATTTAAAAGGGAAAGGATAAGCACACGGCTTAGTGAGTTCCAACAACTACACAGCATATCAGCTACACATACTTTACCCCTAACAGGAAAAATACAACCCCACGTCACATAATCTGCTCTACCCAGTATATTAGATTATAACCTCCTATACGTATCTGCTCAGTAAATCTAATTCCCCTGCTCAGCACTTAGAGCCGCGCATACCCTGTACGTCGAGTCATGCGTATCTGCTCAGTGTCTTTTGCTCGTATCTCTATATTACTCAGTACGTCGAGCCCACACACACCATAATCCAACCCATACAATTATAACAGAAAGGTATATATATCAATAATATACACACAACTTGGTATTATTTACCAACATCTTATAAACATCTTATAAGCACATAAAAATACGGTAAAGGACATATAACGTCCACACAATGTAGTGAGAAACTCACCTGATTATAGTCGACTACAACGTTTATCTCTGCTTCGTATTCCCTCTTTAACTGTTAACACCGTAAGACATTTATCACTCTTTAATTCTTAACTATCTTATAGTTGCATCATTAAACTCTTTCATAATTCCAACATGATACCTCGTGATTTATCAAGTAAAGAATAGCCAGGTAGAAGATTAGTTGGGGTGGCAGGATCCTTTCAGCATTTTAGCCTTTCGGAAAATCCAACAACCAGATCCCAAGTAATCGGCCTAGACACCATCCTCGTAAGTAAATCTCTCGGTATTATTTTTGGAATTACGAATAATATAACCTCTACATATTATAGTTTAACACTTATAAACTACTAGAAAATTACGATAGTGATTACTCACTTAAGATTGGCGTTTTCGCAAAGCCCTGGCACGTTTCCCGTCCCGCTCTTCCAACACTTCCCGAGCACCTCGTTACCAGCTACCGCTCGCTTCTAACTCCTCTCGACCTATTTTCCTCACCAGAACACTCCTCGATAGTATATAAGTGTTTAGTATTTGTTTTGCCCAAAAATGAGGCTTGGAGCTCCTATTTATAGGCCTCTGGACCCTCTTCGCGTCGTGACGGACCCCCGGTCGCGTCGTGACCATTACGTAAGCACTTACCTCATCGCGCACCTCTCTAGAAGCCTCTGCCGGGCCTCACGTCGCGAGCACTATTCACGTCGCGTCGCGAGCACTATTCACGCCGCCGGGGTTACTATTCATTTTTTTTTTTTTTTTTGAAAAACGATCGTTACAAGTTCTTCCCCCTTTATAAGATTCCGTCCCCGGAATCTCCAGCGTTGACATACACTTATTCTTCTACTCAATCATTCCCTATTTCAACACAATACGGTTGTATTGTTAAACCCAAAGGGTATTACCACCATACTGGCACATTAACCACCTCTAATCAACTAGGCCAACCTATTGAGACTACAAAGTACTCGTTATGTAATCTCATACACTCACAATACAGACATCATGGATGCAAGGTACTTATTATGCATCGTATAATCACATGTTCACCACATCATATCACAACCCCTGCTCTTAACAACCTCAACAGCTCAGCTATTCACCAAACACCCAACTGTATGTGTGTTAGAACTGCCAGCCAATAAAGCCATCACAACACTTGTATGTGGTCCCACCACAATTACTGCTCATAAGATCCACAACACATATGTGGTCTTACCAAATGTGGCCCCACTAAATAAGTGGTCACAACCACAAGTACTATTAACCCCCAGAATAAATGGTCACAACTACAAGTTACCAGTGACCCCACGGAATAAGTGGTCCCAACCACAAGTACAAGTAGCCCCATAGCATGAGTGGTCCCAACCACAATACTAGTAGCCCCACCTAATAAGTGGTCCCAACTACAAGCATAAGTGGCCCCATAGAATAAACAGCTTTTCGCTCTAAAGGCTTAACAACTAACACACATACGACTGCACAGCTCTGCAACCAACCACATGACACCAATAATCCTCATATCAGCTCACTACAAAATCTCCACCCACAATATGATACCATATCCATGGTTATCACCACTTAATACTCACGTATTCGTCCACACAGCTAATATCAACTAGATATTCAACCAGCTACCGACACAGTTTATCCACGGTTACTTGCCTACGGGTTACCTACTTAAGAGGTATTCACTTAGTCATTTACCCAACACACATATGCTAACAAGATAATTATCTTGGTCAGTTAGCAATATTTTCTCAACTCATTATTTTCATGTACTAACAGATTTCAAGTACATAATACACTGATATGCTACATCTAACTTACTCTGATACACACGTTGGTAGTATTCACTACCTACATGAATACCCTTACGCCACACCACTATGTCATCTGCACTCTCACGAGTTGTTATTATATGTCCATCCCGTATACACGTACATCTCTTGTACGGGAATGGATAAAACTCTAATTCTGCAAACATACGACACCATGTATAAAACCTTATGTTTTTAGCATGTACACGTATATCTGTACGTATACTTTTCACATCTATATACTGTTTTAGTTCACGTATGTCTTCTTCCAAATTATGCCATCCAATTACTGGATCCCAATTTCTGCTGATACGCTCACATACATCCTCAGCCTTCATCATTATCGTACTACAGTCATCTGACACACTTTGTATATAAAACTTGTTAACCAGCAACTGTAGATGACCTGGAAGCCTCACATATATCTCCATATCTGGAAAAGAAATTTGCGACTTATGCTCTTCTCTAAATAACATTACGTTTATTTATAGTCGATCCAAATCAACTATTTTAGCGATTAACATCTTCTTTTTATTATCCATTATCTGTGCTTTTCTTATTAACGAAGGAACTTAACGTATCATTTTTACACAGCTCATCCACCATAGTCACATCAACGGTTCACTAATTATCTACTAAGAAAAGAAACGTCACCAGATTCTAAATCTTTCGAGTACCCCAACCAGCGTCCCAATTATTCCTAATAAATTCTATGATTGCCAATCAATAGATTAGATAGTATAAATACAACTTATCAGCATACACATTGATTAGTTATACCCTTAGTGTATTGGATTCCTTACGACCAACTCCCGATTCGAACGCGGATCCTGTGCTTTCAATAGTAGGAGCTCTACTACTATCTTCCACACCTACCCTCGTTCGTTTCAGAACTTGTTCAGAAGTCTCCAATTCACTTCTCACGATAATTTACCACCTATACCCCAGGTTGTTTTACGAACATAGTCGTAGAAAATTTTTCACATAAAAGAATTTACCTTATGGATATCACTTATCAAGGAATATGCAACTTGGCCAACTCAAAAATTCTAGGACTATTTAGTTCCTACTGCCTACACTTTAATGGCATTTAAGCACACATATATTACAGAAATAGCAACAAAGACTAAGCACTTAACCTTTTCCCCACTGACGTCGGCTGACGGTACACACTGCGTCTTTGCAACAACATTCATTTAACCCCTTACTCGAAAAACAACTTATAATTTATTGTAAAAATATTTCCAAAGGAAACTTTTAAGTCTCAAGCTTGAGATCAAAACCCATCAAGTGAGTCTGATTCACTCAAGCCTTGGCTCTGATACCAACTTGTAACACCCGGTTTTTAATAAAACATCTTCATTTAAATAAATATCAATTTATTCAATAATTAACATTTTGAAGATATTTAGAAATCATTTTAAACATCAATTCACCGCATGAATCCCCAATTAAGCAGCATCAGTGTGTACCCGTCATGCCTGTCCGTCATTTCCACCTGTACAACCTGAAATGGTAATTTAAAAGGGAAAGGATAAGCACACGGCTTAGTGAGTTCCAACAACTACACAGCATATCAGCTACACATACTTTACCCCTAACAGGAAAAATACAACCCCACGTCACATAATCTGCTCTACCTAGTATATTAGATTATAACCTCCTATACGTATCTGCTCAGTAAATCTAATTCCCCTGCTCAGCACTTAGAGCCGCGCATACCCTGTACGTCGAGTCATGCGTATCTGCTCAGTGTCTTTTGCTCGTATCTCTATATTACTCAGTACGTCGAGCCCACACACACCATAATCCAACCCATACAATTATAACAGAAAGGTATATATATCAATAATATACACACAACTTGGTATTATTTACCAACATCTTATAAACATCTTATAAGCACACAAAAATACGGTAAAGGACATATAACGTCCACACAATGTAGTGAGAAACTCACCTGATTATAGTCGACTACAACGTTTATCTCTGCTTCGTATTCTCTCTTTAACTGTTAACACCGTAAGACATTTATCACTCTTTAATTCTTAACTATCTTATAGTTGCATCATTAAACTCTTTCATAATTCCAACATGATACCTCGTGATTTATCAAGTAAAGAATAGCCAGGTAGAAGATTAGTTGGGGTGGCAGGATCCTTTCAGCATTTTAGCCTTTCAGAAAATCCAACAACCAGATCCCAAGTAATCGGCCTAGACACCATCCTCGTAAGTAAATCTCTCGGTATTATTTTTGGAATTACGAATAATATAACCTCTACATATTATAGTTTAACACTTATAAACTACTAGAAAATTACGATAGTGATTACTCACTTAAGATTGGCGTTTTCGCAAAGCCCTGGCACGTTTCCCGTCCCGCTCTTCCAACACTTCCCGAGCACCTCGTTACCAGCTACCGCTCGCTTCTAACTCCTCCCGACCTATTTTCCTCACCAGAACATTACTCGATAGTATATAAGTGTTTAGTATTTGTTTTGCCCAAAAATGAGGCTTGGAGCTCCTATTTATAGGCCTCTGGACCCTCTTCGCGTCGCGACGGACCCCCGGTCGCGTCGTGACCATTACGTAAGCACTTACCTCATCGCGCACCTCTCTAGAAGCCTCTGCCGGGCCTCGCGTCGCGAGCACTATTCACGTCGCGTCGCGAGCACTATTCATGCCGCCGGGGTTACTATTCATTTTTTTTTTTTTTTGAAAAACGATCGTTACAAGAAGGAGGATGCAATGGCGGTGGAGGTGGTCAACGACGGAGATTCCTCGTGGGGGTGCAATCCTATCTTATTTCCAAGCCCTAGAAAAACCACACACTTTCATACGCATCCAGGAAGCGATCAGTCGATTCTGTGAGAAATTTGGGGATTTCATCTATCGTTTTCCTGTTCATCATACATCACAGATCGTTTTGGCCATTGAAGCAAAATCAGTTCAAAGTAACAACAACCCAAAAAGCTTTAAATAACTAATTAAAGATTAAAACTTACAAAGTTGGGAGACGATCCGTTGTATGCAAGAACAATATTGAGGCCTCCTTCTCCTCTGTAAATCCAATCGCCGACATCTTTTTTCTCTAAAACCAACTCCACCATCTGCAAATTTGTTAACAAAACCCTCGAATTTTGTTGCTTATTATGAGTTGGGTGTTTGAAAAGAAGGTTTATGGTGATGGTTGCGGCAGGAGGTGGTGAGTTCCGGTGATGAAGATGACAAGTAGTTCACGGTCGGCCGGAGACGGTGGGTTCCGATGACGGCATCGGTAATTTTGCATCTAGGGTTTGAAATGGGAGGAAGAAGAAGAGTAGCTGAGAGAGAGACGTATGTTGCGTGCTATGCTTTTTCTTTTTTCTTTTTAAGTTCTTTTTTGTTTTTTAAATCAAAACCCTAAACAAATTAAAAGAAAAGAAAAAATAAAATTATAAGGGTAAAATCGTCATTATAAGTGTTTTTTTTTAAATTGGACCAAACTCGCAACAAATACAACATTTTTGGACCTTAGGTGCTAGTCAAACCCATTTTGGACCAAACCTGGCCATTTTGGCAAACCACAGGGACCAATTTTGCAATTTTCTCTTTTAAATAGACAAAACTTCATAAATGGTCCCCGTGATTTCACATAATATCAAGTTTCGTTCATAACTATTTTTTATCTCATGGAAAGTCCTTCTGATTTTGTTTTCTATCATGGTTGGTCCCTCACCCATATAAAAAGATTTTTAGGCTAGGCGGAGTGGGTTCGCTGAACCACTCGCCAAAGCCTCGCCAAAGCCTCGCCAACCAGTCCGTCGTTCCTCGCCCTCGCCTTCGCTATCGGACCCTCGCCATTCTTCCAGCGAGCTCGCCGAACTCTTTGGCAACGGATATATGACCGTTGAACGGTCACAAATACAAAAAAAAAATTAATTAAAAAAAAATCCAATTATTCTCCTATATAAACCAAACTCTCAAACCATTTTTACCACACAACTTCAATATCAAACCCCTTCTATAATTTATATCCTCTTTCCCCCAATTTTAATTTCAAAAATTATGTCATCCGACTCGTCAATTTCGATATCATCGTCATCTGATGATGAATTGGAAGAACAAATAGGCGAGCAAATAGAGCATATTACGGCTCATTTACAACAAGAATTACAAAATCCATTGCCAAGCAGCGGGCCTCGTCTACACAGAAGATATATTGATCGGGGAAGAACGGAAGCCGAACACCGTCTCTTTCGGGATTATTTTGCTGAAAATCCCACATATCCAAAGTATAAATTCCGGCGTCGGTTTCGCATGCGCAAATCGTTGTTTTTGAAGATTGTTAGCGACATGGAGGCGGCGAGTGATTACTTTAAGCAACGACCAAGCGCGTCAGGTATGTTAGGATTCCACCCTATTCAAAGATGTACTGCTGTACTTCGCATGTTAGCATATGGCACACACCCTGATGCACTAGACGAGACAACGAGGATGTCCGCACGTGTCGCACGAGACTCTCTAGACCTATTTTGTGACCTTGCCCTAATTATGTACAAGCCACGATATGGGCGTGAACCTACTCCCAATGAATATTCAGATGAAGACAATATATGAGGTCGTGTTTAGTTGGTTTTTAAGTTTAATTTAGTTTGTTTTAAGTTGTTTATTTATGTTTTTAATTTTAATGTAATGTATTTTAAGTTTAATGAAATGGTTGTTTTTAATTTTATTATTGTTTTTAATAATATAAATAATTAAAAAAAAGATTTAATAAAATAGTTTAGCATGAAGTTCAGTATGTGCTGACCACTACCACCATTTTTGGTCAGCATGTGCTAAACTTGCTGAATGCTGACGTGGCATAGTTTAACACATGCTGAACATGCTAACCACTCCCTTCAGCCTTATACCATTTTTATTTTCTTTTGTCTTTTCTTTAAACTAATGTTATATTTAAAAAATAATAATAATAAAAACCCACCCCGACCCCCACCCCCAAATCTCACACATCTCTCTCTCTCTCTCCACCGTCCCCTTCTGCATTTCATCTTCATCCCTAACCAAATTTGACAGCAACAATTTTGTTCGATGTGCTCTTCTTCTCCACAAAACAATCGATGTAAATTAGTGATCAAAATCATGGAGTTTAGTCTAAAGGGGTTTGGCGAATGCAACATGAAAAGGCTGAAAGCGAAATGGATGCACATCAATTCAAATGGTTTTCTGAAGAGAAAACGAGTCACGGTTAACATGAAATTACAATATTAGAGGATTTGTTGTAATATTGAAAAATCCAGAACCTTAAACCACACTACCAGCTTCACCCATTTCCAACCCCCTCCTCCCTTAGAGTCCATCCCAACCTAGCAATCCTAATTGCTGCCCCATCTACGAACGCGTCCTCATCCTCACCGCTAAGTACCTCACCAACCACCCTGCGAGAATCACAATCCTCCAACGTATCAGTTCTTCTGATAGCGTATACGAGTGTGGTGGGTTTCAGTTCTTCTGATAATCATATATTGCTGACCTGAAATCATAATGGCAAATAGATCATGGACCAATTAATAACCTAAAATCCCCTCTCGTTTCTTGCTTCGTGATTATATATTCAGGTTGCATATTTGAAATGGGTGGATTTGGGGAAGCAACAACTTGAAGGAGCGAAGAGAAGCATCAACGTGAAGGAGCGAGGAGAAGCAGCAATGACGACTGAAAGGCATGAGTAGAAGCAGCAACGTGAAGGCGCGACCGGAAGACGACGACAGTTGAAGGCGTCGGCATATGGCGGAAGGGGATTCTTTTGCTAACTATCATCTATTCCAAAAACACCAAAGTACTAATGTTTTCTTCGTTAGTTATACCTCTTTTTCAACGGAGATTTCTACCCATTTATTTAATAAGGGTTAATGTCACTGTAGCACAATCAATTTTGTGTTTTTTTTTCAATTTGGTCATCAAAGATTTCTTTTTGCGTAATAGGTTACTAAAGTTGTAATTTACCTGCTAAATAGGGGATTGACCCCAAAAATGTGGAGTGAAATCTAACCAAATTTGTCAAAATAAAGTTCTTTTTTGTGCCAAGGAGTTCTCGTGAAATAAGGAATATGTAGAAAAAACTCAAAAAAGGGATTGTAATGGTGGCAACTGAGGAAGGTTTTGCATTCAGAGGTACACAATAAATATTTCAACGAAAATTCAACTTAATTTCCTCAACAACACAATCATCACCTTTTCCTTTATTTCACCGTTCAATTTCCTCCTAACCTTGGAAAAAATCCAACTCAATTTCTGAATTTCCGTTCACTTCTTTTCTTCAATTTCAATTATGGGTAGTTCATCTTTTCGGCAGTGATCAGATTTTGCCGTTACGAGTTCGACAGCCGTAACCCAGGGCTCCACCCAGACGATATGGAATTAATCCCGATTGGGCCGTTTTAAAGAAATATTACAATGAAAATCCAACTCAATTTCCTCAACAACACAACCATCACCTTTTCCTTTATTTCACCGTTCAATTTCCTCCTAATCTTGGAAAAAATCCAACTCAATCTTTGTTTCCGTTCACTTTTTTTCTTCAATTTCAATTTTGGGTAGTTTATCTTTCGGCAGTGATCAGATTTTGCCGTTACGAGTTTGACAGCCGTAACCCAGGGCTCCACCCAGACGATATGGAATTAATTCCGATTGGGCTGCTTTAAAGAAATATTACAATGAAGATCAAGGGAAGGTGCACCGATACATGATTCACATCGATAAAGACAATCAATATATACTTTTGCTAATTATTGTCGTTGATGCGGAGATAAACTCTCTTTCCATGTCACAATGCCAACTAAGCAACTTAACCTAGAAACTGGTGTTTTTGGGGTCGATCCTTATTTAGCAAGTAATTTATAATTTTAGTGATCTATTGCACACAAAAAAATCTTTAATGACCAAATTGGAAAAAAAAACAAAAAGTTGATTGTGCTATAATGACATTAGCCATTTAATAATGACTCACTTTGAGAGGTTGGATAATGTTTAATTTTAAATTTTAATAGATCATAATTTTTTCTAAATTATGAGGTCAACCAAAAATATCTAATTTATCGTATGCATGTATCACTCAAAGGATGCATTGCTCGGAGGAGGATTCTTATTCAACAAGCCCCATGAGAAGAATATATCTGAATACCAAGAAAAAATACAAATGATTTAAAGATTTTTGACAATTCTATGTATGGGAACATTGGTATACTCATGAAGACAGTTTTTGAAAAGTACAAGGGGTTCGAGGGGATGGGAGAGCTGGTGGATGAGTTGTGGTTTAGGTGCAACACTTGGGATTATTTTTCCCAACCACCCTAACATTAAGGTATGCTCGTGTACTCAAAGATGCAGCTCTTCGTCCACATGAAATTCTAATCTATTTCCTTGAATTGGGTATCTGAATAAGATAACTAAAATTTGGTTTCTTGATGTTAATAGAAATGGAGCATGTTGGAGGAGATGTGTTTTAGTGTGCTGAATGAAGATATAATCATCGTAAAGGTTAGTGTATACAATTTTAGTAAGTATTAGTTAAGACTGTTTTGAATACGTTGTTGCCCATCTGAACAAATGTATCATTTTTGCCTCATGTGTTTGAGAAAAGATTTAAATGCTACAAATAACAACATACTTTTTGTTATTTATTTATTAGCATCCTACATATTTATATATATATATATATATATATATATATATATATATATATATATATATATATATATATATATATATATATATTACAACATTATACTTGAAAAAGCTTCGCACTTATGGCTATGTCATTAAAATACAATGCCATTTTTGCTGCTATCAATGATAGTTTTCAAAGTATAATATCCTAACAACAAAAAGAACTTCAAGGTATATGTGAAAAATATCAAATTGACTTAATTTATATAACCATATTATTGGTTTTAGATAAGTCAGTTCCCATTCTCTCATATGGATCTATTTTTAGCTACTTTAGGATGTGGACTTTTCATCAAGTGAACATGTGTTAAGTATATAGGTGTGTGGTTTTCTCTTATATATTTAAAAAATATATATTTAGATAATATAATTGAGTCTGCCATTATGAATATAAAAATTATGTGATGTCGCATATTGTATGTTGGCATGTCTTCAGCACGATTGCTGTCACATTATTACTTTCGTGCTGTCACATTATTACTTTCAGCCCAGGTACTAAGGATTAGATAGATATTAGACTAAGGGAGCGTGACCACTCACCCCAAGGGGTTTGACTTTTGAGTGCCATGTAGGAGCCACCTCATTTTCTCTTCACTAACTTCTCACATCTTCAATTTTAGAAAATGGTAACCCCTCACTAACCACCCACTTTTTTATTTAAATAAATAAAAAATAAACTAAACTAAAAAAAATATTTTTTTTTAAAATAAAATATTTCATTAATTAAAAATTACAACCGCAAATTAAAACGACAAACGTAAAATTAAAAACGAAAACCAAACCGACAACCTACAAATTAAAAAAAGACAACTAAAACGACAAAATGAAAAACGTAAAAAATTAAACGACAACCTTGGAACGATATTTTGCCATAATATCCGCTTTTAATTTTAAAACCATCTCCCGTTCTTCCCCCTCAAGACCCTCCTCCGGATTGGACGTCAAAAACTTAATATCTTTTATACATTGTTTTTCTTCACGGAGACGTTGTTTTTTGTATCATGAGCTCGTTGACGTTCTTCTCGGGCTCATTCTTTCTCTTCCAACACTTTTTTGTCCAACTCAATCCGCTACGCGACACTTAAATTGTAGCGTTCGAATTCCGCATAAGTGCAATGTCTTCGCTACTTCCCAAGCCACCTCCCGCACTTGACGAACTCGCTTTTCCTTTTCTTTTTGCGGCATCTCGTCCTATCGGCCGGCGGAATTCGAGAAATTTAAGGGGGTCTTCGTCGAGGTCATCATTTAAATCGAGGTTGATACGAGCGTCGGAGGAGGTAGTGTTGTGGCTTGACTCGGAAGTTTTCGAACGCTTTCTTGCTGGGGCCGGAACGTCGTTTTCGGCGTTTGAATCATGCCATTTTTTGCTTTTTTCAACGATACGCCAAAACTCAACGTTTCGGAAAGCCGTTCCTTTATTGTCCTCCTTATAAATTTTGAGCGCTTCCTCAAAAACACGTTGCTCCGTTTGACCGTTTTTCCGATGCGCTCGTAAATTGTGGAACAATCCGTTAAACTTCATTGTAGCACGGTTTAAATCGCGGTATTTTGTTGTCAACGAGTCTTTGGAACGGTAAGGCTCGCGGCGTAATTCTTGGTGAAAGTGGTCCCGTATCCGCATCCAAAAGTGATTCGCCGCTTGGGCGTTTCCGGCGGCCGCATCCTCAGAAACGTCAATCCACGAATGGGCTAACGCGATTTCCTCTTCGGTTGTCCATTGTTGTCTTTGCGCTTTTCCTCGCCTTTGAACCGCGGGTTGGGCTTCCGGTTGGGTTTCCGGCACTTGTTCCGTTGAAGGTTGTATGTCAGGAACGGAATCGGGTATTAGGTTTTGGAATTGTTGGGTTGGGGAGCTCTTTAAATCTCAACATAGTCCAGGGGCCAAATGTGAAACTTGGTAACGGTTCGTCGCACGGGGTTAGAACCCCGGTCACGTGGCTTTACCGCGGTCACAACCCGAACTGGGGCGGTGTTACCGCGCGTGGTCACAATGCCACGTCGGACCCCGCAGGATACGTTGTCATGGCTCCGGTTGGTCTTATTACAGTTGAATTATTTAAGTCTTTATTTTGGTTTTTGGGTGACAAATAATCAATCATTTTAATGGATTGTTGGTTCATTTGTTGTTTTTAAATCTTAATAGGATGTAGATAAGAAAACTAGAAAAAAATGAAATTTGTCGTATATTCCACATTACAAGCTTGCAGTGCAACCGCTTTAAGATCTACCTTGCAATCCATGTTGACTATAAAGACAATGTTCCTAAATTTTGTAGATATAGTTATTGGCAATATTATGGATCAAGAAATAAATTTTCAATTGTCTGTTTTTAGATGGGAGCCAATATGTGAGTGGATATCAGGTTATATATAATGGAACCGTTAACTTTTAACATAAAGAAAACTCACATTGCTTAAAGTGCATCATCTTTGATGCATATACAAGGTAATCACGAGTTATCTTGCAAGAATGCAAGGTGATCAGATTTAAAGAAAAGTTCATTCTTAAGAGGAATACCTATAAAAAGTCTAAAATGCCCTTCAATTAAAGTAACATTTAGACACCTATTTTGAATAGGTTCTTGGGTTTCATGAAGATTCAAGTGGCAATAAACATGCAAACGTTATTTGGGAAGTGGAACATGTATCAAATGGAGATGAGACAAGCAAGGCCAAATATATGGTTGATGAAATTCTACTGTTGAAGAGGACACACTACCTATCAATCTTTCTTGATATTATTAACTTCATATTCTATCACGCTACATGAGTTAACACTAGAAAAGGTAGACATGACATATTAAATGAAAACAAAACTGAAATATGGCTAAACAGAATTGTAACTTTTAATTTTTTGGCTAAATGCAAGAAGTAGCAATGTACTTCCATTTATTTATGTACTATCAACTTTAATTATTTCCCATTTATAGCATCCTACTTGACCTTGCAAACGTGAACAGTAAAATAAATATTATTTTAATAAAAAATTTATAATATTTCTTATTTATGGTTTCTTCTTCTTTTATCCAACATCTGCCACGTTTTCAAGAATGGTAAATGAAATATTACTTTATTGTTACTTTTCTAAATTATTTCTTTTTTCCTTTTTTCTATTTTACCCACAGAATGCCACGTTTTTTGCTACTATTGCCATTTTATCTTTGTAACTCATGATTATACTTTGTTTTCATCCTTTTGATCTGTTTATTTTTTGTTATTACTTTTGTTTTAACTCTTAACACTTATTCTACGCCACTTTGAAATTATGTTAGGCCAATTTTTTTATGTCATACCAATCTATTAATTATTTTCATTTCTTCCTTTTAATATTTTTTGCCAAATAATTTATGCATATTATTTAGATTTTTATAGTAACTTTTGTTATGTCGTATTTGGTATAAATTTTAGTATGTCGTTAAGGCCGATTTATTTTTATCTACATAATAATATTAACTTTTGTCGATTCGACATATATTAGAACTGTTGTATTTTTTCGATCTAAAAATCATATTTTTTAAGAACGTTATGTTATATTAAGTATAAATCCAAATACGTCATTAAGAGCGTCTTCTTTTTATCTAACAAACAAGAAAATGATAGTGATTTATTTGGAAATTTTGAATTTAGGATTTCAACCGTTGCTGACCTGTATCCAAGGTTGTTAAAATCGCGATCCTGATCGTACGATCCTACGATCCACCTAGGTAAATCGATCCCGATCCTATTTGAATCGTTTTTGGGTAAGATCGGGGTAGGATCGTAAGATCGTAGGATCGATCATAAAATCGTAGGATCGTTACCAATCTTTTTTTAAAAAAATTTAAAAACCGTTGTCTTATACCAGCTAAATGAATATAATATGATCACTAGAAAACCTCTTTTGAATTGTTTATAGATAAATGATGTACTTAAATGTATTTTCCATGTTTTTAATTGTTTATTATTAATCGAATGGTTAATTGATGTATGAAAATGTATTTTTTATGTTTTTAGTAGGATCTTACGATCTGATTCGATCTTATGATCACGATTTTGCAAAGAGGAAAACGATCTTATATAAAATCCCGATCTTGACAACCTTGCCTGTATCGATATCAATCCAACTTTATTTTCTTTTACAATGTTGACCCAACTTTTTTTATATTATAATTTTGGTAGATATATATTTTATAAATTTTGTCTAATTTTTTTATAGCTTAATCATTTTAATGCTTTAGCTATTTAGGTTATCCGCAACAATGCACGGTTATATATCCTCTAGTTCTTTTCTTTACAAGTATTCGTGGACATGTTTGTTCAATATCATCATTTTATCTCCAATACGACACGTATATTCGATTGTTCTTTTATAATACAAAACTAGATTACAAATCCGTGTCTTAGAGCATGTTTGGTTTACCATTTAAAAACTGCTTATTGGCTTTTTAGCTTTTTAAAAAGCTAATAAGTTAAAAGATGTGTTTGGATACTCATAAGCACTTTTAATTTTAGCTTTTCATAATACTTGGAAAAGCCATTTTCAAAAAGCCAAGAATTCCTGGGCTTTTTAAAAAGAAAAGTGCTTTTTGGTTATTTTACATATATAAAAGCTAAAACAAACACTTTTTAAATCTCCTTATCAACTTATTAACTTCTCCCACCACATAAGCTTATCCAAACACTTTTTTAAAAACTCATTTTTAAAAAGTCATAAGCTCATAAGCACTTTTGTCCAAAAGTGCTTATGAGCTAAATAAGCTTATCCAAACAGCCCCTTACATGGTTGATAATTGAAAAAAACTTATAATAAGATTTTTTTTTTGTTTAATAATAGATTTCAAGAGTGGTGGCTAAAGAAGGAGAAGTTAAGGTGTATCTTATTTAAGTCTTGAACTCTTCATTGACAGCAACGTCTTATATGCATGATAATTTTTTAGATTTATATTTTATTAGTTACATTGGAAAACCAAAAACTTTAAATTTCATTTATTAGGTATTTCATAATTTTTGGATATTGAGTTTCATTAAGTATATGGCATTCTTATTTCATTTAAAAAAATAACCAAACAACCATTATTAATGAACTTTTCTCAAAACATAGATTAAACTTGATCTATAGTTTTGGAAGTTAAAATGTTACACATAGCTACCGATCATATTAAATATACGACAACTTTTTTATATATAATGAAAAATCAAATTGATAAAAGAATATACAATATATTATTTATAACATAGGATGGAAGTAAAATCCCATTAAAATTCATTTTTCCATTGTTTTGAAAACATAGTCGTTCATCAAACCAATCATCTTACTTGTTCAATGATTCAAGTGGTTCAACCGGTTGAAATACTACAAAAATCTAGATGACGTCATTATTATATTAAACCTATTTTTATAATTATAAAAATACAAAAAGAATTCTTCAAAATTAAAATATAAACAATTCAAACATCCAGTTTTTAACTTTTCAACGATCAACATTAAAATATCATGAAAATAGTTTATCAAAAACTCAAAAGTGGTTAAATTAATATATATATATATATATATATATATATATATATATATATATATATATATATATATATATATATATATATAATAATCCGGTTTTAGTGGTTGAACACGCGGTTTTTTAAGTGGTTGGACCAACGGTTTTTCGTGAACCGACCGGTTTTCACTATTTCATATACAAGCAAGCCATTTTTATGGACTAAAGAACCGGTAACCAGACTGTTTCCCCGATCAATTGGTCGAATCGGACAATCAGGTTTTCTAAATTATGCTTTTTTTACTTGGACTTGTTGATGATTCGTATTATTAATTTATTTCTTGGAATTTATCAATTAGATGCAATTATCAAACTATGCTTACTCACCTTATAACAAAACATCGTCTCATTAACATCAAACCAAAATCACAATTTAATTACAGTCAAACATATTCTATGAACCAGAACCGCAAACTTCAAAGACAAACATGCACCAATAGTTCAATGCAAGATATTCGTGTACATAAAATCATTCCCATCAAAATGAGACCAAAACTAACATATTCTAACTCTTCTTTTTAACAAATCAAGTCGACATGTATTCTTTATTTGGGGTCTTTATTCTTTTCTTTCTTTGACATGCATGGCTTCAAGTACGCTTTCCACGCCTAAGGTTAATAGTCCAAGATAGGCTTAAGCTCGATTAAAGGACAAATTTGACTGCAATAAGGTCCAAGCACATAAATAGATACTATTAAGTTATAATATGTTAAAAGATTATCAATTTCTTTTGTATATTTGATACAAAAGATAAGGGCTTACTGAATAAATTGGCATGCTTGCTCGGACCTTTACAAACCTATATATCAAAGGATTCAATTGAGTATTTTATTAATTTTTATAAATTGACTTCTACTCCAAATAAAGCCCAAATGAATTGACTTTGACAACAAAGATAACATGTATAATAATAATAATAATAATAATAATAATAATAATAAATCTTGGTTGAATAAAATTAAAGACAAACAAAAAACTACTATACCTGCTATGTAGAAAACTAATCTACTATTAATCATAATGAAGTTACAACTACTAAACGAAAGAGTTTAAAAGTATACCAAATGATACATATAGTTTCAATGACATCATAAATACAACTATCACTACTATATTTGAAAGAAAATATTTTGATCATAAACAAGCATGATTATAAGATGTAAAAGTCAGCCCAGAATAAAAATAAACATTTGGGTACGACTTCAGTTTCACAAAGTCCTAATTTGAAATTGCTGCTTGCTTATACGTCTAATATTTGAGGGACAACATCATGATTATTAACAATGACAACATCATCGAAACATACATCTAAATGCCAGCTATTAACCCGTTCCATTTATAAGGGGGGGGGGGGTATCTATTCCCACCTATCATATCCAAATCATCTGAATCACTGGTAAACCGAAAAGCAAATATGTAGTTAGTGGAACCAACTTAATCACAACAGTATATTGGAATGTTTGGACAAAATTAACGAAAAAAGTTATTTTCTTGTATATGACATTTAGTCGAACATATGGTGTGCAACATTAAGATCACCTATACCATTCATCCAAAACGACGTAAATGCCCATCAATACATAAATGTTGAGGACGTAAAAGATATCTTACCAGTCATGCTTAATTTATTAGCCACTCGACATCAATGAAGATACCAGAACCATCAATAACCCACAGTTACCTCTTGAGTAGACAAAGAAAGTAACAGAGATTGCGAAACAGGGAAAAGGCAGGGATCGAGATGTGTAGATGTAACCTGGATTAATCGATACCAAAATGATCAGTAACCAAAAATTACCTCTCTGAGTAGGCATAGAAAGTAGTGGAGGAGGTGAAGTAGGGAAAAGGCGGGGATCCAAATTTGTAGATGTTTAGAAATCAAAATAATAATCACAAAAGCAGTGGAAAAGATGTAGATGTTACCTCTTTTGATTCCAAAACCAAATTCAATGGCTATGTGAGTGAGAAAATGATGCTAACTCATTTGAAGCAAAATTGTGGTTGAACAACGTAAATAAAAGCCCTATATATGGAGATGAGAGCGAGGATTGGGGATTTCAACAAAATTAGTCTCCCAATTGGTAAGCTGGAGCCAATAATTAAGGATTTCTAAATTTTTAACAGAGCATTTTATGGAATCTGTTATAGTTCAGATATTACTCATCGATACGTATATGGGCAAGAAAATTTTTTAGGAAGGAATATTAGCATGACACGTGGCAAAGAATATTTTTAAAAAATTGACATATGGCATTAAAAGGATTTTTTTATTAATAAGTATAAATATAGATATAGATAGATTAGCCAAGCGATAAAAGGAATATTAGCATGACACGTGGCAAATAACCTTTTTCGTTAAATGCCGCTTCCATATCTACAAATTATTATTTTAGTTTTTTTACATTTTATATTTCCTTTAAGTTTTTTTACTTAGGAAAATTGTTCCCTAGCTTTTGTAGATTTCATGAATTATGATGAGCCTTCTCGAATTGGTGTTGAACTTGCTTTTTGTTGCAGTTTTAGTCAATGTTTTAAAACTAGGACCGACCGATTGGACTGTGAACTGGTAAAGACAGCGTATTAATTATGACCGGATTTTTGCTAACTAACGACTCGGATTGAACCGATCGGTTTTATTAAAAAACCGGTTGGACCGGTGACCCGGAATCGGGTTGACCCGACGGTTGAAACAAAAAATTAGAATTTGAGCTTCAAAAACTTGGTTAAAGAGTTTAAGACTCAAACTTTTAATATTAGTCCACCATTAGTTCATCAAAATTAGTAAATTTTTCTTATAGAAACTAGACAAAATATTTTTTTTGGTATCAAAGAGATAAAATTACATTGTTTATGTTTTATAAATATATAATTATGCTGAACATTTATATATATATATATATATATATATATATATATATATATATATATATGCTGAGCATATATATATATATATATATATATATATATATATATATATATATATATATATATATATATATATATATATATATATATATATATATATATATATGTGTGTGTGTGTGTTTTAGTCCTTTTGATTGGCATATTTTTGTACTTTTGATCCTTGTTTTTAATATTGTGCATTGATGATCAATGTAGTTGACAAATATTACACTTTTCGTCAGTGTGATTTTCAAAACTCGTAAGTGTGGTCTCTAAGGTTGTTACTTACTTTTCTGCAAAAATTCTTTGCAAAACTAAGAACATCTCCAACCTACTTCTAAATATAGGTTTTACTTCATTTTAAAACATATTTCTTTCCAACCCACCTATAACTCACTCTACTTTTGAGTATATGAATACTATTCATTTGCACCAAAAATGTAATGGAAGTTTCATTTGTCATTTTTAGCCCCTCGTTTTTTATTAGATATATTTTTAGTTTTAATTTAAATATAATAATAAAGAGTTTGAATATCATGTTATATATTAAATGATATCAATTGATCTTAATTATAAATTTTAATATCTATGTATAGGATTCATATAAAAGTTCACATATATTTAAAAAAATTAAAGCAAGTTAACATATATATGAATAATTTATTTTGTTATAAGTTTGCGATAATATAATTTAGAATATTATTAAAATAAAAAGACAAAATACTTATTTATTAAAAGCTATTAAATAGAATGGGTGCTTTTGAAATTTATGTAAATGAAAGAAAATAGAATATAATAGGAATATACATTAAGAGATAAAAAATTGTGTAAACAATAGTTGGATTGGAGATGACCAACTTTTTACACTATTTTTTTACTCCAAATTTGAAGTAAAACATAAGGGTGGATTGAAGATGGTCTAATAAAACTCTAAATCAACCTTAATGACTTCTCTATCACTCCTCCTATGCATCTCCGAATCCTGGCCTCATAACCCTCCCCTGTCTCCTTAGTAGCTGGGCAGGACCACCTCTGCTTCCCTAGTCTCAGGCACCACATCCGCCTCTGTTTACAGTCACATCTCCAACTGTCTTTCTCAAATTCTCCTATCAACAACTCTGCCTCCAGCCTCCGCCATCCCTAGCCACTCTGTCCTTATGGATCTACTCCACCGCCACCTCACAGATCTGCTCCTCCAACGACCAACTACCATATTTGTCGCCTCCTCCACCGCCTACCTTCGCTCCACTCGTACTTGACGGAAAAGAGTTGGATCTACCACTTATTCTTGTTTAGGATTGTCGGATGGATTTATCGGTGTTTCACCGGAGAAACTTAGCTTCCTTATTGTGACAATTGTACATTTTTGTCAACGAAAGTCAACTGTAGTCAAACGAAGCGTACGTTAATCCTTATGTTGAAAAGTAAATTTTCCATAATTTTACGATGTATTATTAGATATTATAATACTACGTACGCTATTCAAAACAGTTATCAAGTAAACGCCGAAAATACGGATATTAAACTACTATAGCGTAAAAATTCGATAATCGTACAATTATTATTTTGAGAATAATAATATTCATAAAATGATGTATTCGTAAATACGAACATGTGGATATATAGAACGTCGAAAACAGAGTTCGTATGTGAAAGTTACAACAGTTAAACCGCTGTGAACGGATAAATGTACACAGGGTTTTGACCTAAAATACAAAATGAGGTGCCTTAAACATCAAAAATGGGATAACGAAACATATATATTATGAATCGTAATATTGTCTAGTATTTAATTTCATAGCCAAACATATTTTTCGGTAAAATGCTAAAAATCTCGTATTCGGAAGAATATTGCGCTTAAACGTGTATTTCATCGTCTAACGAGTATTGATTCAATCTAAATAAATGTTTAACAATGTTTTTATACATAATATTTATTTAGAACTTCGTTTCTTCAAAAACTCATAAAATTCACTAAAACGTTTTACGATTTTATAAAAATCATCCATTTATATAAGTAGATTGCTAAATCTTTTAAAAACAACCCATCCCACCCCCTACCCCCATCAGCTGAAATCTCCCCATCACACCATGATCTTGGAGAGTACTATTCCATATCTAGGCATGAAGGCTTGAGTTGATTTTTTTTATTAAACAAATAAACACAAAAATCTTTAAAAATCTAATAAAAGGCTTGGAAATTACTCATTTGAACACAACTTCATCCAACACTTCTCCCTCTCTCTCTCTCTCTCTCAAGATCTGATCATCTTCATCCTCTTCATCATTTTCGCCCACCACCACAAGTCACCACAAACCACCGCCGGCCACCACCTTCCACCACCACCGTTCTTCGTTTTCAAGCGTTTTTCAAATCTTTTTGGTAAGTTAGATTCCTTTTGTGATTTTAAACCTTATTACACCACTTTTATTTCATTTACACACACTAACATCTACGTAAACCCGTTGGATAATAGCTTTGTCCAAGGGTCATTCGAGCTCCGAAGCTTAGATCTTGTCTTCTACCGTAAATTCCGCAAGAACAACATTGTTTTTAAGTAAAGCACGCATCAAGGGTGAGTTCATACCCCTCATTTTCATCTTTTCTAAACTTTTAGGGGGAGAAATACAAGTTTACATGTTAAAAATGATGATTTACACAAGTTTATATGTGTTTATATATACTATAAATAATGATTTACACAAGTTTATAAAACTAGTAGTTGTGTAAAAACGTTTTTGACATGAAATATGGTTAGATCTATGTATTACGAACATTATGATGTATTATGTTTGTGTAAAAGTTACAAAAGTATAAATAAGTTGTGTAAAAATATACTAGATCTTTAATATAAACGTCATAAAAACGAAAACTAGTAAAAACTACGTTTTTGTAACCGGAAACACTATTCTCTAACAAAAATTGTTATAACCAAGTTATTACACCATTTTTGTGGGAAATATCTTAAAAGATGTTATTTATAATCATCTAAATAAGTTATTTCGTTATTGTTCGTAAAATATGATTATTACAACGGTATACTAAAAATAGACTATTATAGGAATAGTATGTTTTTGTGACCGGAAATACGACTTTTCTAGTGATTTATAAAAAGCACGTCAATTTGACGTGATAACGACTATTTAGACTTATAACGTCATAATAAACTTGGGAAATGATATTTTTACAAGGAAGTTGGTATTTTAAACAAAAATGACTATATTCAAAATAATGTGTATGAAAAATGACCATTTGGAAAGATTACCATCATTTTGACAAAATGACAAGATTTAAAATGTTGCCATCACTTATGTAAGATGACTAAAACAAATTTCTTACCATGACATGTTGATAAACTTTAAATCTATCTTATTAGTATATTTAGTGCCTTAGATGTAAGAAATTATACTTTTCAACTCATTGACATCTTTTAAGCTTAAATACGTTAACACAACGAAAACATTTATATAAATTATAATGGGTATAATTTATGGAACGAACGACAAAGATACGACAGAAATACTAAAGATAATTATATAAATATATAATTGTTACATACTATAATTATCATGGACAATTTGATAATTACAAACGGTAAAGGAGTTTTCAGTATATTTACATACTATAATTATCATGGACATTTTGATAATTACGAATACAAAGGAGTTTTCACTACATTTACAAGCAAGGTTTTACACAATAATTATCATGAGTATATTTTGATAATTACAAATACAAAAATGTTTTCATTTCAGTACGAACTAGGATAAAACATCACGTTGGGTGGTTATGTGAGACATTTCTTCACAGTACTAAAAGATGTACGCACTAAGTCCTGGATTATAACCTTAATCATTCATGAGCGAGATAGTTGTGTATAGATCTATACGGGACTGACAATCCTGCACCTAAGCTGCTAGCTACAGCTAGACCGGCAGGTCTGGGGTGACAAATGTCTTAACATTACGACGCCTGAAGAACGTCGTGGCAGGCCTACATACTAGTCACAGCAAGGTTATAATAACTCACATGGACTACAACGAATATCCTTAATTTGGGGAAAAACATCTTCAAATGGTTTTATATAAATATAAAACTACATGTTACTCTACACAAAATATAAGTATGGTTTTTACTTATACATACGGGTTTTATGAGATTAAAACCACATTTTATCAAGATACAAATATAAGTACGGTTTTACTTATACATATGAGTTTTATGGTATTAAAACTACATTCTAACAAGTTACAAATATAAGTACGGTTTTACTTATACATACGAGTTTTATGGTATTAAAACTACATTCTAACAAGTTACAAATATAAGTATGGTTCTACTTATACATACAAGTTTTATGGAAATTAAAACTACAGTTTATCAAGATATAAATAAAGGTACGATTTTACCTACGTAAAGGTTTCACGGAATTAGATCTACGATTAATCTACGAATAAACATGTGTTTACATGGTTTCGTACAAGAATAAGACTATGTAATACTATTTTCAAGTATAGAAACACGTATACATTTTCGGTCTTTGAGTTTTAAGACTACGACTCACTTATATGAAAATATTGGATTTTCTGGTTTCAAACACTATCTCTTTACAAGGAAAAAGGGACTATGGATTTTCTCAATACAAAAATCTTATGAACTCACCAACGTAATGTTGACACTCTTTCAAATTACTTGTATTCTCAGGTAACAATTAGTCAGGTCCGACTAACCTTTTGAAATGGGACGCGATGACGTCTCTTTTACTTATTTCATTATCATACTGTAATTGGGTTGAAACAATACCGTTTGAACAATGTAACTTTCCAATTATAATGTATGATGGTTGTTATCTACTTATGTTTCAATGTATGCAATGGTTGTGATGCTATGTCCCGTTCCGCCCTCAGACGATTCCGCCATCGTGGTTTGGGGGTGTGACACTTATCCATAAATGCTTGAATCAAGCTTTTGAGTTGATCAAACGCGGCAAAAAAATCACAATATATGACGACGAAAACTGATTTTTAGGATTCGGATATTTAGGTTTCTGATTCTGATTTTTCAATGTATGTTTTTATATTTCAATGTATATTTATGATTATGGTTCATTAAGTTATGTTTTTTATTTGAATGTATGTTTCTAATTTTTGGGGGTTGGTTGGAGACTAGTGATGGTGATTCTGATTCTTCAATGTATGTTTTTTTATTTCAATGTATATTTATGATTATTGTTCGTTAAGTTATGTTTTTTTATTTGAATGTATGTTTCTAATTTTTTGGGGGGTTGGTTGGAGACTAGTGATGTGGTGGTGATGGTGATATAGAATTATAGATAGCTATTGGTAATTAGGAATTTATTTCAGTTTTTTAAATATTTATAAAATTGTCCATCATGTTTCAAGTTGAGTAAATTACAATTTTGGTCCCTGTGGTTTCTCCCAGTTTTCGCATTCGTCCCTGAATTTTAATTCCCACGTATTTTGCCTTGTGGTTTGCTTTAACTAATAGTTTTGGTCCCTCACTAGCCTAGCCGTTTATATAGGTCCGTTAAGTGATAACTCATGTAACCCACGTGAGGGCAAAATCGTCCATTTAATTTAGCATGTTCGTCCATTCACAAATATAAGCAGAATTTCTGTTCGTCCTTATATCTAAGCACACCGACGGTAAAGAAAGAACGCAGAAGAAAATGGTGCTATGCCAATGTGGGAACGAAGAAAACATGTCCACTACATGGACGAACCTGAACCCTGGGAGGAGGTTCTGGAGGTGCAGCAGTTGTGGTTTTGTAGGTTGGTTTGACCCACCAATGTGTCGTCGTTCCATCATGATCATACCTGGGTTGATCCAAAAAAAGATGAATATTTTGGATATGGTTTTAAGACTTGAAGACGACGTTGTGGCTGCAGAGAAGTTTAAGTCTTTGTTAATCGGTTCTTGGGTCTTTTTCCTTGTTTGTGTCTTTAATGGTTTTTTTTGAACAACCAATGTTATGATGGTTGTGATCATTGTGATGGTTGTAATTGTTGGATTAGGTGTCTAAGCCATGACTAATAATTAGTATTTATCTAATTAATAGTAGCATAGTCCATTTGGGTTGCCCTCATAGTTGGAGGATTGGCAGAAAGTCCGGTAGAGAGAAAGGTTGATTTATTATGTGATTAATAAATCAATAGAAATTAAATAAATAGTTTATTAATATATTTAAGTGATAATATATTAATTAGAAACTATAATAATTAATTAGAAATTTTTCTGGAATTAATTGGAATTAATTTGGCAGTTAAATTAATTAATTAAAGGTGCAGGGACTAAAACTGTAATTATTCAATAGTTGAGTAAGTGGCAGTGTGAGTGACCATGTGGTGGCCGAAAATATATATATAGACATATATATTTTCAAAATATATATATATATATTACAGATAAATATGGTTTGAATGATTAAAATAATAGTTTATCTTAATTCGAATTCAAAAAAGGTTTATCTGTAACGATTATCTGATCACCACATGGAGGCTATAAATAGGGAGGCTTCCCTAACCCTAGGACCACGTTTTTTACTCTCTTTCTCTCAAGAATTTTCGGCCAAGAGCTCCTGCTAGGGTGTGACTTCATTTGAGGCAGGACATTTGTGCTGCTTGGTTTCCAAGAAATCCTAAAAGGTTAGTTTTTCTTATTTTATTCTTTTAGTTAATTTCTTCTGGACTTCTAGGATATGTTATATGTTTAATTAGAAGAAAACTAGATCTATATAGGTTGCACGTGAACTTAGGATTTTTAGTTCATAGTTGCAGAAAACCTTTCAGTGGTATCAGAGCTATT
Organism: Cichorium intybus; assembly: GCA_023525715.1. NCBI lineage: Eukaryota > Viridiplantae > Streptophyta > Magnoliopsida > Asterales > Asteraceae > Cichorium > Cichorium intybus. The sequence continues at coordinate 16,387,452 of CM042016.1, read as the reverse complement.
TGGTTGTTTTTTTTTTTTTTTTTTTTTTTTTTTTTTTTGGTTAAATTGCTATAACTGCCTTCTTGAAAATTAGGGTTTAATTGTTTATAAACCCTAATCTGGCCAATTTCGAAATTTAGGGTTTGTTTTAGAAACCCTAGCCCCTCCCCTATGATTTGGCGATTTTTTGTGGATTAGGTTAGAAGGTATTCTATTTTTGGTAACTTTAAATTGTTTAAAAGATAAACCTTAAAACCCTTTATCCTAAAAATCGAAATTTAAGGGATTGGGATAGGTTTTAATTAATTTGATTAATTTGATAAAAACCTATCTACTTTTGAATTAATTTAATTAATTGGTAATTAAAAGATAATTCAAGGATTTAATTTAATTTAAAATTTAATTGTTTTAAATTGGCGAAAATTAAATAGATAAATCCTAAAATATTTTAAAATGTTTAAAATATCAAATTTAATTAATTTAATTAATTGGTTAATTAAATGATAATTAAAATCGATTTTAAGGTTTAATTTAATTTGAAATTTAATAGTTTAAATTGGCAATAAATTAAAAGATAAACCAGAAACAATTTTTTAAATGGTTTAAAAAATTACATCTTATATATATTATAATTAGGGAGTTATTATTATATGTATAAGATTAAAATGGTTAGTCAAATCATTAGTAGGCCTCATTCACGAAGCTGGTCTATAAAGTGGGTATAAGGAGACTGCCTATAAAATGACGGTCTAATGGGTGAACACTCTCGCCCACCGCTCGCCTGATCAGTGGAGGGTCGTTAGCCGAACGGGTTTGATAGGACCGCCTAATCTCATTAAAAGTATAATGATATTATTCAAAGTACTAGAACCTTTTAAATAAAACCCCAAATCTAGCTACTTTAGGAAAAATGTGAATTGGTGCTAATCCATGAAATTGCACATTGCACTTTATGAAACATTGGTGGAGCGTGTGTGGTTAACCGGCACGCCAATTGGGGTTAATAAAGAGTTGCAATGGGTTTCCCGGGTATTATCATTGTTGATGGAGCGTGTGTGGTTTACCGGCACATCAATTAGAGATGATAATTAACCCGAGAGTACCAAGCTAATTTGCATGGTTATTCACATCCAGTTTGTGATCCTCGGCATCCCAGTCACAAACAGTGGGGCACATCCGAGATTAAACATGCCATTTAAAAGTTTAATGAATCTCATCAGAACTAGGAATTTCATAAGATGAAATTGATAAGTGTTTATCTACCTTAATGACCATTATGTTGTGATTACGGCATCCCTCTTCACACCATAGTTGGGGTATTTTGGATCCTAGCCTTAATAAATAATATATTGGGTAATTATTTAAAAGGAACAGTTAAACTAATAAATTCTATTTCTTTTATATATATCAAGTGTCAATTCTCCTCCTTCTCCTCCTTCACCCATTTCTGAAAGCATTAGAATGCACCTGCTTAATATGGAAAGGCTGACTGGCCTCAACTGTAAAGAATGGCTTCGCAATTGGAGACTGGGTCTCGGCATTGCTGGCAAGCTACATCTCACCGAGTATCCGATCCCAGTTCCACCGGAACAAGTCATCATAAAAGGTCCTTATGATGAATCTGAAGAGATTCGTGACCTCATGCTATCAACCATTGACCCCGAGTTCCGCAAGGATTTTGAATCCTTGGGGCCATATGAGTTGATGCAACTGGTGGAGGAAAGGTTCCAAAAACCAGTTGAAGAGGAACGAGCTAGAATCCTCGGAAGACTTGCAGAGTGCAAGCTAAAGGGAGGAAGTAGCATCAATTCGCATGTTCTTCAGATTGAAGGGTACATAGGCGAGTTATATAAACTTGGTCATCCCATGAGTCAGGAGGAGAGTGTTAACATCCTGCTCGCTTCGCTGACAAATGAGTACGATCTGTTCATTCAGACGTATAGAATGGAAAACCAGAAAAAGACCCTCATGGAAATGCGTCCACTGTTGACTTTATACGAGTCACTCTTGGACAGGCATAGCTCCAATGGCTCAGCTACTTCTGGATTAAGTCCAGTAAAGAGACGTAACAAGAAACGGTCAAGATCGACTGGACATGTCTCAAACTGGGAATCCGCTAAATCGGATACAGTCACGGAAAGATTGGAAGACGCTCCAACTCTTTTGAAAGCTCAGGTATATCTAAAAACCTCAAAACTCCTGTTCCAAGATTTCTTGATACATAATGTGACAGTCGTATTTTGGTTTGTATGCAGGGAATCAAGAAGGCACGGGACTCTGGTGCATAGGAGCACATATGGATTGGATCTCCAGCTCGTGCAGTTTTGAAGTTTAGATAGATATTAAATATTGTTATTAGTCTTTAGATACATTTTTGACATTGTCTATTACATTGTTCAAGGATTTTATTTTTAATAAAATTGTCATATTTTCTTTTAACACCTGTTGTCTAAAATTATCCTTGAAATGTTATATGAATGTGTTGAATGTATGATTAGTAATAACTTGAATGTTGATGCATCCAAAGTGTTTGGATTCAAGAATTGTGTCATTTATGATTGTTAATACAAAAGTTATAAGAATCAATTCAACCATAGGTCCAGTTGGACAGGACCTTGGAATCATTTGACTTAGAGTCACTTGATGAATTGATTTCTTAATGTGTCAAGAAATGAATCAACCAAAGGTCCAGTTGGATAGGACTTTGGAATCATCTGACTTGGAGTCAGATGATGATTAAGTTCTTTATAAAGCACATGTGGCAAGAAATGAATCACCCAAAGATCCAGAGGATAGGATTTTGGAATCAGTTGACTTAGAGTCAACTGAAGATTGCAAGTCTTGAACAAAGTCATAAGTTTACATAGATATGTAAAGGACATTGAGATTAAGAGCAACGGACACACCTGTTGTTGTGTATTGCTAGAATCTTGATATAGAACATAATTGTTTGTACTTCACGATATTCATCATTCGGTATGACGAATATGACATTGCTAATCGGGATAAGCAATTGAATTGAAACCTCGAACAGTTCAAGGACTTCGAAGGAAGTACAAGTTCCACAGAACCTGAGCGATAACATAAACTGAGGAAAAGGTTTCACAGTTCATTCTCTTCCAAGAATATTAATGGTTATAATGTGTCTTAGGGAAGATAATGGAGCATTGGTCGAAACAGTTCGATCCTCGGTGTATGAGATACATTGCCAATTAGTTTCCAATAAGATGAACACTATACCAGTCAGTCCATATAAACCATACTCCGACCACATCCTAGACTAAGTAGGTCTTGCAAACACTGCCTGAAATGTAAAGCTTGGATTATCCCACTTGTACATAGAAAGTCCAGGGTCTTGTAGTGTTCATCTGAACCTCATGACCAGCTGAACTTGATCAGCATTGTCGTTTCATTAGCTATCCTACTGTAACTAAAGAGCTCTTTTAGAAAGAACTCATGGTCCAAGGAAACAGTGGGAGTTGGGACAGTCCTAAATGAGTTTAGGATTAGCAATGAAAGAACCTTTAGTCATCACTAGGCTTGGAGTAGAAATCAGATTTCTGCTTTACAACTGACATTATCTCCTCTTAACCAGTAGTATTGATCACCATCATAAGTAGTTGTGATCGGGGTGACATACCGATTGGTGGTAAAACACTGCAGTTGGTACGGATTTGCAATCCGACTACTTGGAAGCATTGGTGAGCCCGGCTGCTGCCAAATAAGAGGACCTTAGGGCGAGACACGGTCTGTATGAAAATTTGATTGATTTCACACCTGGTCTAAAAACCAGTGGGAGTAACTGAGTTATCAAAAGAAAGCAACATGGACATATACATACCTTCAGAGCATCTAGTTGAGTGAGTCGATACTCAGAGTCAAGCAATTGATTCCGAGTAAAGCACTCTCAATAGCAGATGAAATCCGAGAGGATTCTGCGTGGCATAGTGTGAGTCGTTAGTGGAGCGTGTGTGGTTTACCGGCACACTAATAGGGACACACATAGAGCATGCCATTACAAAAGGTACATGGCCCCGGGTTTCGTCCCACGGGCATCTCGCAAGAAAGGATATTCAGATTCTCAAAATATGCCAAAGGATTGGATTTTGAAAGGACGGAAAGATTTCCATTAAAATGTCAGAAAGGTTTGGATTCTCAAAATGTACCATAAGTCCTGGATTTTGTGAATAGTCTATAACCATGTCAAAGCCAGTGGGAGTCGCCGTTATCTACTATCTCCATACGTGGGATACATAATGTTTCTAGGAAACGTCTCTTTTCATTACAAAGTGTAATGACTTGGTGTTAAGAGACGGATCGCTATGAAAGCCTTAATAGAAATATGGCATACTCAGGTGGTTGTAAACGTCTATGAGATAGATCCAGATTCTGCCAAGATGATCTTGATGAGATTCAAGATGCATAGACTTAGGAAAAGTTTTTCTTGTCATCGCAAAGTGTGATGACTTGGCATGAAAGAAATAAAGAAGGTACAACATACTCATGTAATTCGCAGTCATCTATTGGAAAGATGAAATCGCCAGCATAGGCCTAGCCATTGTAAGCATGATCTTGATAAGATTCAAGATGCACGAGAAAAGTCTCCGAAAGGAAAATAGTTTTTCGAAAATCATGACACAAAGGATTATAAATAATCCTTGGATTCCGAAAGGATTTGGAATAGGATTAGATCAGGTTCCACAAGTTTTGGATCGATCATAAAGTCATGAACATGTCCTGATAACTTAATGCTTAGGGCATAATAAGTTGGATTCAGGACATTGCCTGGCTGGGAATACTGGATGGATTGGTTGAACTAAAATGAGAATTCATTAGGAAATGATTAGGGTGAAAGTGATAGTATTAATTTGAAAGATTTTCAAAGTGATAATTATTAACATCAGGACATGATGTTAATGGACTTCATGGTTACAAAGTCTCGTTGGTATTCTGATGGAGCGCGTGTGGTTCACCGGCACATCATAACACCTCGAAATAGTCTTAGGGTGCAGTCAAGTAGACTAAAGACCCCAGAACCATAGGAAGTCACAGTACACATTACCAGAATGGAGTTAGAAGAGAAATTGACAGGATAACTTATTGAGATGTTATCGGATGAGCATCCGATTGGATCATCTGCAATAAAGTGTATAAGTATAAGATACTTGGATACATAGAAAGAGTGTAAGGTTCATTAAGACATAGCTGTAAAATCAGAATTGAAAGTTTAAAAGAAATCCTGAAACCGATAATAGTTTATGACAAGGTCCGACTTGGTGATTACCTTGTGGAGACTTGGTAATAAGCAAGAGTAGCTGCCAGTTAGATCTTTATGTTTCGCTTTCGCATGTTTTACTTCCCGAATAATTTAATTATTCAGATAGGTCCACAGTCGCTCATACTTTGGGAAGTAAGTATTGAATCAAGACTGTCATGAATTGGTTTGTAGACTGTCTAAGGAGTTAGACATAGCAATAGGATTGCTACAACATTCATGAGTACTTAGAAATAGAGATTTGAGTATTGGATAAACCCACGCTCAATAGATTGCTTCATGGATTATATCACAAGTAATGTTGAGACGGTAATATCTTATGATCTTGAAGTGGAGAGATATGAGTTATAATTTACAAGGCAGTTGTTCATTGATAATACGAAAACGCATCGGTAACTCGATGTTATAAAACGTGTTGTTGTGAATGATTTGACTGGTAAAAGATATAAGCATATGAGTCAAAGCTTATTCGTTCCTTGACCTTGATGGGAAACAGATATCTGTAGGCCTCTCGATGATTTTGAAGTTGACTAAAGTGCTGGCCAGCCTGGACTAAATTGATGTGTTCAATTAGAAGTTCTAAAGTCATGAGCAGAATCGGAAATCGGGGAACAGAGTATCGGACAGAGATTGATCTCAATCCATGTCTCGTGTCTGAAAAATATCTTGTTGGACGAAGGATCATATGATCACTTATCTTTGGACAGAACTGACTAGGTCAGAGTTCGGCAGTGGTTTCTAGGAAGCTACAGTTGCTAATTAATTAGAGGTTAAATTGGTAATTTTAGTCATAGACTTATCCAAGTGGGAGACTGTTGGATTAGGTGTCTAAGCCATGACTAATAATTAGTATTTATCTAATTAATAGTAGCATAGTCCATTTGGGTTGCCCTCATAGTTGGAGGATTGGCAGAAAGTCCGGTAGAGAGAAAGGTTGATTTATTATGTGATTAATAAATCAATAGAAATTAAATAAATAGTTTATTAATATATTTAAGTGATAATATATTAATTAGAAACTATAATAATTAATTAGAAATTTTTCTGGAATTAATTGGAATTAATTTGGCAGTTAAATTAATTAATTAAAGGTGCAGGGACTAAAACTGTAATTATTCAATAGTTGAGTAAGTGGCAGTGTGAGTGACCATGTGGTGGCCGAAAATATATATATAGACATATATATTTTCGAAATATATATATATATATTACAGATAAATATGGTTTGAATGATTAAAATAATAGTTTATCTTAATTCGAATTCAAAAAAGGTTTATCTGTAACGATTATCTGATCACCACATGGAGGCTATAAATAGGGAGGCTTCCCTAACCCTAGGACCACGTTTTTTACTCTCTTTCTCTCAAGAATTTTCGGCCAAGAGCTCCTGCTAGGGTGTGACTTCATTTGAGGCAGGACATTTGTGCTGCTTGGTTTCCAAGAAATCCTAAAAGGTTAGTTTTTCTTATTTTATTCTTTTAGTTAATTTCTTCTGGACTTCTAGGATATGTTATATGTTTAATTAGAAGAAAACTAGATCTATATAGGTTGCACGTGAACTTAGGATTTTTAGTTCATAGTTGCAGAAAACCTTTCAGTAATTTTCTTTAACGGTTTTTTTTAACAACCAATGTTATGTGCAATTTCACTTGGTGTGTTATCTTTTAGTTGTAATGGAACAAAATTTGTTAATGTGTAAGACGTATAAGCAGTTAGAAGTTGGGGAAGTTGTTATATAATCGGTAAATTTGTCACAGTCGTTCTAGGCAAAAATTGGAACCTACGGTGTAGTATTTTCCTTACATTGGGAAATTCAGTTGGGAGATTTATGCACCTTCCAGGTGAATGAAATTACATGTAACATAAAACTTTGGTCAAACAACAAGTTCGTCATAGGCATAATACATGTAATACTTAGACAGAAACAACTGCTTTGAAAAATTACAGATGACATAAAACTTTGAAAAATATCTAAGTGCATCCACCCTAAATTTTGAATGCATGAAGTTCATGCATTCATCAACAAAAGTACGTTGCTATTACTAATACTTGGACACAAAAACAAGTGCTTCATAGGCATACTACATGTAAACCTTAATGGTTACAGAAGACACGATCAAAACATAATTATCCCATATGCAAAACATTTAGGTCACCACAAAAACGTGCATACAACATAAAACAAATACATAAGTATTCGATAACCATAACCATTTGACCAACACAAATGGTTTTTACAACCTAAGCCAATAACTACAAATGTCAACATAACATACTGTCACACATGAACCAGGAAAATGTCTTACACATCAAACACATTCATTACCATAACTTAAGACTTATATGTAACACCCGGCTTTTAAAACAAAAACACCCCTGAAAATTTTTCATTTAAATCAAAGGTTTCAATACATAAAACCATAACAAAAGGGGTATATTTTATTAAAAACGGGTACAAGTGTATCAAGGAGAGTATAAAATACCGTAATCTCCTTTGAAGCCGGGCTGCTACTGACAGCATCTAAAAGTCTCACTTCTTTAGTCACAGACTCTATCTTTTCCCTTATCAGGATCATGCTAACCTGCAGGGACATTTAACAAATAACGTGAGCTATAAAGCTCAGTGAGTAATCATATCTGCAAATAACATGTATAAGAATACATTCATATATAAATTCCTATATATGATAAATCTCTTAACCGTATATCTCTATCTGGATATCAGATCCAAACTCCTAGCCATACTGGCTGACCGTATATCTTTTAGGATTTCACATCCTACTGCATAGGTCTTACAGGTTGTTATTTGCATACATTTCTGTCCCATATTTCTTAGTCACAATTGACCGCATCGTATTTCATGGCTATTTAAGCCGCACCATGTGTCATAGCTATATAAGCTGCACCAAAACATTTTCAATATATAAGTCATAGCCCGAAGGCCGCACCAGCTGGGTTCAATAACCCGATATCATGGTCATAAGACCGCACCATTTGGATTCAAGTTCAATGTCATAGCCATAAGGCCGCACCATTTTCCGTATAACGATATCATAGCCATATAGGCCGCACCAGTTGGATATAACATCCAATATCATAGCTACAAGTGGCCGCACCATTCAATAACATTTTATTTCATAATCATTTATAGCTCACGGCTCCGTTCTTGTCATTTCATTGACTCACGGCTTATCCGATATTGCCTTTTTAAAGTTGACTCACAGCTCCGTTCTTGTCTATCGCAGACTCACGGCTTATCTGGTATTGTCTTTTCAATGCATATGTAAACTGTCAAATTTCGTCCCCCAAATCTGTTTCAATCTGTAACAGTCCAATCAATACATATTATATATGATATAAGTGAGATTACTCACCTGGATACTCGCTGCGATTGTATCCTGATGTTTCTTGCCATTTTATACGTCCCGTACCTATATATTCATTTATATACCAAATGATAATAGGTTAATTTACCATTTCAGTTGATTCTAGTGCACAAGAGTCTAATATAAGACCAATTCCAAGCATTTCCAATCAATAACCATTGTTATAAAAATTTAATACACTTCCCGAAATACGCGTATTCTACTACAGTACTTTCGGGAGGTCGTATTCATATTCCGATAATTTTCCATGAAGTTTCACAACATATTAGACGTATGTTCAAAATTTCAGGTCAATCGGATAAGCCTAGCATCAAAATCAAACTTGGAAATTGCACCAAATTTTAACAGGAGGTTTCTTGCATTCTGCCGCACCCTCGCGTCGCGACTGACCCTATGGTCGAGTCGCGATCGCTGCGATTCCAGGCAGTGAACTCGATTTTGTGCTATAAATTCTCATTTTTCTCTTGTTAAGCCCTTATTACTCGACTTAATCACTAGGAAATGTTCCAAGACCAAAACCTTAATTTAGCTAATAACAAGTTTTAAACAATGGAATTGGTAATTCCAATCCATTTCTAACATTTCCCGTTTTCACAATTTTGGTCCTAAACCGAAATTATCCAAAATTAATCACTTCTACTGATTATTCTCATCTCTAGCAACATCTAGAACTCATTAGAACCCATTAGAATCCACTGGATCATATAAACATGTATTCTAGGGTTCTTGAGCAAAGTTCTAAATTTTCTATAATAACAACAAACTTTGATGTTTTACCCATATGCTTATAACATAAACATGTTGAAGCTTAAAAATCATGTGAACTTCTTGGATGATAACTGGAATTTCAGTTTCTAATCCATCCCGTGAAGAACACATCAATTACTTAGGTTAGGGTTTCAAAGAACTAACCTTAATTGCTTGAAAACTTCAATCTTCAAGCTATTGTTCCAATTTCTTGCTTCAATTTCATGATCTCTGCAGAAATCGCACCTTCAAGACTCCTCCCGATCATCTCAAATGTTCAGCCACACATAGGAGAGTCAACTCTCCTATTTATACTTCCAGAATTTTCAAATTTAGTCCCTAAAGTTCTTTTTCTTGAACTTTGGCACTTTTCTCACATTTTATCACAATAAACTTTTTTTCCTTATACTTTTGCCACAATCAAACAATATTTTTTACATAATTGGTCCTTTACATGGTCAAATGACCAAATTACCCTTTTATGGTAAAATGACCAATTTACCCCTTTTTGCTAGAATTAACTTTCGAATACTTATCACAAGTATTTGGTGTTACATTATATCATCACTTCATGTCAAACTTGACCTCCTCTACTCCCCCAGCCCGCCTTCCATGTTGTGGTTCCCCTCCTTGTCCCTTGCAGGTTCTTCAGTTGTGTCGTTAGTTGTGACACTTGGTACAGGTAAATCTGATAAACCACTTTCACTCGTTTCATGAATCTCCTCAACGGTAGGATACACCACACTAGAAAATTCCTCCATGTCCACTTCATTGTCTTCATGAACCATATCATCGTGCAACACAAACGCTTCATCTAAATTACTGTCATCGTCATTAGCTTTCATTTCATGTCCCCCTGTTTCAACCACATTCTCAACACTGTCATCCCCATCCACATTTAAATACAAGTCAAATTAATCTACATCGTTTGAAGAAATCATACCAGGTAAAGGCTTCTAATAAGGAAGATTGGATTTTGTTTTTGGGTCTTGATCCTCAACATATAGGAATTGGCAGTCCTCTACAGGTAGATTCACATGGAAATGTAATTCTCTCCTACATTTGGAACTTTCAGATGATCCGTCTTCTTGGGTTTCTTCAATAACCACGTGTAATGGAGACATGAAATATACAGGTACATTCGTACCCCAATGTTCCACATACACTTTTATCAGCTTTGATAGTTTCAAGTACCTACTTAAGTTATACACATCACTGTCACCTCGTAAGGGTAAAAGGCCGTAATCCAGTCCAATATAAGGTCGGCAAAATGGTAGAACATTATTTCAAAGACAGGGAGTCCAAGTTGTAGTATCATTGCATTAAGTTCAGCAATGGAGAAGTTGTCTATGTCGATGTTATCAACAAAGGAAATCTTCCCTTTTCGGTACTTACGATTAGGACTTAGAGTAAACTCACCACTATGATGTATTTAAAGGGAAAACAGATTCTCCATACCTTCTGGAAAATGACAGGCACCACATACTATTAGGTTAAACTAAAACTTACATACGAACTTATCGACGAAGAAGACGAACAGAACTACTTACTGTATACATCATTCACATTTACTTGAGCCATGATCGGACGCACATTCCACATAGTTGCTTAAGTAGAGTCTTCAAAGAAGTGATACTTGGCTTGACGATCGATATTCCGTTGATGTTCGTAAGGATGAACAACAGAAAACTTGTCAACTGCAACTCCGCCTTCGATTGTTGTTATACTTGTAATTGTAAACTACATTTCGTAACACAGATGGACGATTTTGCCCTCACGTGGGTTGCACGATTTATGGGTTAACGGACGTATATAGACGGCAAGGTTAATGAGGGACCAAAACCGAAAGTTAAAGCAAACCACAAGGGAAAATACGTGAGAAATAAAATTCAGGGACTAATACGAAAACTAGGGCAAACCACAGGGACCAAAATTGTAATTTACTCTTCAATATATTAGAAAGGACAAATTTGGGAAAAGACAATAATGATACTTTAGTCCTTTCAAACAATGATACTTTAGTAATTGGTAAGGGACATTTAATAACCATGAGAATCAATGATATCATATTTATGAGAATCAATGATATCATAATTGGTACAGGGACATTTAATAACCATGAGAATCAATGATATCATATTTATGAGAATCAATGATAACATATTTTCAAAGTTAGGACCAAAAATGTAAATTAATGTCAACCAAAACTGTAATTTATTCTTTTTAAAAGTATGCCTTATAGTGTGTAGTTTTCTAACATATTTGTTATTGAGTTGATAATCTTTGGATTTAAGTCTTGTAACATTTTTTAATTATATACAAATTAAATGGTCCATATGTTTATCATTACATAAGAAGTTTAAATTTGATAATTCAAAAGGCCTTTTCTATAAATTTTTTCATCGGGCCCATTTGGACCGATCCTATTGTCCGAAATTGACATTTTAGGGTTTTCTATTATATAAATAACGGTTAAACAGACACATATGTACGATTGCATTGCCTAAGATAATGGAAAACAAACAAGTAGCCATTGTCGGAGCTGGAATCTCTGGCCTCCTTGCATGTAAATACTGTCTCTCTAAAGGCTTCAATCCCATTGTCTTCGAGTCACAATCCGACATTGGCGGAGTATGGGCTAAAACCATCAAAACCACTAGGCTCCAGTCGGCCAAACCTTTGTATCAGTTTTCCGACTTCCCATGGCCGTCGTCCGTCACCGATGTTTTTCCTACCCAACAACAGACTCTAGACTACCTCCGCTCCTACGCCACCCACTTTGATCTCGTACCCTACATCAAATTCCATTCCCGAGTCACTGGAATCAGCTTTAACGGACCGTCATCGGAGCCATGGTGGCTATGGAACGGAAGCGGCAAACCGTTTCCACCGGAAGGCAAGTGGAACGTCACCGTCCATGACACTCGGAATATCACCACCCAGGTATGGACGATATTAAATGGTATATGTACAGTTTTATAAAATCATTGATTTAGTAACGAGAAAGAAGTCTATTCATGTCAAATTACCAGGTTTACACAGTGGATTTCGTGATTCTCTGTTTGGGAAGATTCAAAGATGTTCCAAATATACCGGATTTCCCTGCCGGGAAAGGCCCTAACATTTTCCGCGGCCATGCAATACACTCCATGGATTATGCAGCCATGGATCACGACAAAGCTGCAGATTTCGTGAGAGGGAAGAGGGTCGTCGTAGTTGGGTTCGGAAAAACAGGTCTCGACATTGCAAGAGAGTGTTCTTCGATCAACGGTTAGTTGCATGCAGGTGTTCATCGTCAAAATTTAAGCTTCCTTAACTTGACGATGTTAGTTTTCAGGCCCGGAACATCCGTGTACGCTAGTATACAGGCGTGATCATTGGAAGCTCCCGGACTGGTCTCCATGGGGAATCCCGTTGACGTATTTATACTTGAATCGTTTCTCGGAGCTTTTGGTCCATAAACCAGGCGAAGGTTTTCTGCTTAGTCTCGTGGCTACTTTACTTTCACCACTTGTAAGTCTCTCTACACACGTCATCTATTCAACATAATGTTTATAAATAGATTCTATTGGTAAACTGAGTTGACTGATATGAATTGATGTTCTGACACCTCAAATTTCAAATATCATATCTAATAAAACCCATACATAGAATATATATAATAATTTATAATAATCTTTTATCCATACATAGAATATCTATAATAATATAGAGTAACCTTTTAAAATCCATACATAAAGTCTTAACATAACGAGACGATACATTATCAAAATAGTAACCACGTACATTGATAAACCAGGTTTGGGAATTTTTCCATGAGTATTACATTTTATTTTTTTTAACATCTACATGTCTAACACACACATACATAGCGCGTATTCTCCACTTTGCCCATTTTTGTCGCGTGATCTCAGTCGCAGATAGCAACAGAGTCATTCTCTTCTATCAGACGTCAGACGTTGTTTTTACTTCCACCGCCCTTCTTCCACAATCACACGAGCACGCAAAAATAGTTATAGTTTTATAAATTTGGACTCGGCTTTATTTAAATTTCTCTCACGAGCCCAAGACATCGAAATTAAGGCCCACATGGGAATTGGGTTGAAAACCCCATCAAAACGTGCATTAGATAATATAGAATTCATTTATTGATAAACTATTTAGGGCGTGCTTACCAAATCAGAGAAAATTAGAATTTTTATTTGTATACTAAAAGTATTTGTTAATTTTTAAATATATAAAATTATATAAAAATTAAAAGCTAAAAATCTTTAAAAAGCTAACCGTTTTATAAAACTACTTGAATTGAAATAGCACGCCCTAAATAGTAACCTTTTAAAATCCATACATATATAGGGTATCTATAATAAGTATATAATTTTTTAAAATCCATACATAAATCATCCACAAGTTAAGTCTTAACATAACATCATCAAAATAATAACCACGCGCATTAATAAGCCAGGTTTGGGAATTTAAAGGGTTACTATCTATTATTATAGATATTCTGTGAATGGATAAAAGATTATTGTTTGTTTTTTTTAATGCTAATTGCTATTTGTTAAGTATTTTTAGTTTTACTATTCATTTTTTTAATGTTACTGCTTCAACTTTTGCTAATACTATTTGACATATGATAAATGTTTGGTATTTTCGGTTATCTTGGATATTCAAAAAATATTTTTACCATGAACTAGTGGTTTTCAATTTATTGTATATTTAAACAAATTGTTTCTCAAAATACTATAGATTATTCTATTTCTAAGTATATCTAAAGTTTGTTTTAATTTATTTCAAAAGAACGTTTTAATATTTTAATGATTTTTTCCAAGTTAAATAAATTATCTTTCTTAAACAATTTCTTCTAAGCTAAATAAATCATGATATTTTAACAATTTCGTCTAAGTTAAATAATTAAAAAATTGTTCAATGTATGACTATACTGTTTAAAGTTTTGTTCTAGGTTAAAGAAATCTTCATCTTTTAAGAATTATTCGGTATATTTTAACAATTTGTTCTAGGTTATATGACTAAAAGAATCAAGAAGTAGTTTCCATATATTTAAATATTTAGAAGAAAATATACTATTTGTTTATACTATTGGAATCAATTAAATTGGTATCATTTTTTCGATTTTTATATTGAAAAAACCTTTGAATATTCAAAAATGAAATAAATGAACTATTTTCTAATATTTTTGTTATATCTTAGTAAGTGAATTATTATTAATGTTTACGCCCACCTTTGATATTAGATCTTCTTCATTTGTTGCATTTTATAAAAAACATTAATTTGTTTGAAACTAAAACAACTATATGTTATATTGTACAATAGAAAGTAATTTATTTGATTGATTATAAGATCTTAATGCACATTTTATTATACATTTTTATAGATTATATCTTAATGAGTAATATATTATTATTATATGTTAAAAAGCTATTTATTAAAAATAAATAATATACTTCAGAACATTTTTTAACATATAAAATATAAACCTCTTGAAGAGTTAAGGCGACGTTTGGTTTGAATCATTTGGAAGGATATACGGATTTGGAAATAAAATTACATGAAGTCCTTTTTTTAGTTGAGAAAAAGAATGATTTACAAATCCTACGTTTTTTTTAATTCCTCTACTTGTGGATTATTTAAATACTCCCACCCCCAAGAATTTTATAATCCGTATCCATTACGATTCGAGGAATAAAAGAAAACCAGAAATAATACTTTTTCGTACTGTTGTATTTTTAGATGATTTTAAAAAAAAATTTATTTATAAGAAAATTAAATAAAAGAAATTACATAAGTTCGGGTAAATGCATTTCCATTTCAAGTTGTTTATAAGCCAAACATGATTATAAAAAAAATTAGATTTTAATTTTCTTTAAAATTTTACCAACCAAACGGAAAATAACATTTAAATCCACTTGAAAGCAAATCATGTGACACATTTAGAATCCTACCAAAAAGAATCTACCAATCCAAACCCCCATTAATATGTCTTTTCCTTGGATTTAATAACTGAATTTATAACTTTACAACTATAGATAATTATATATAATATAAATGTCTTAAATAGTTAATATATGCCTTTTTTATTATAAACATATAACATAACTTTCCTTTATTATAAATGTATAACATGACTTTACGATTAATTAAAAAATAATACACATTATTTATTTATTTTTAATAAATTTTAAATAAATGAGAAATATTTTGTTAGTTTTAGTTTACTATTATTTATAAAAATCAACAATAAGTAAGATTGTTAGTACTTAATTAGTTGTATTAAATTTTGAAAACACGATAATTATAATTAAAAGAAAGGATGTTGATCGATAATAAAACCATTGAAAATTAAACTTTCCACGAAAAATAGGATGGTGCTAAAAAAATTTATGATAGGACATGTGTGTGTACACACACCCAACACACACATGTCTTATCATGATGTTTTTTTTTTAAGATTATCTTAAAAAATAATGCAATATGTATACGACAACGGGTATATTTAGCAATTAGCAGCATCATTTTTCTTTTAACATGACCAAACACTACAATCATCCCTACTGAACTATTTTGTTTTCGTTTTCCCTAAAGTTTATCAAATATACAACAATATATTAATTTACTAATTGCTAAAAGTAGGATTATTATAAATGTAATATATGATATAGCTCCATTGTGAAATTCCCCACGCATAAAATAAATAAGGGTAGTGCTATACATACCCCCCATTTCTTACTATACCCCCTGATTTGATATACTAATTTGTTTTATTTCAATTTCGTTTTTTATTGTCTTTTTCTTTATTATTATTATTATTATTATTATTAAATTTGTTATTATTATTATTATAAAGAAACGGATTTGATGTTTTGTTTTGGAATCTTTTTACGTTATATATATATCTCGCATTGTACAACAATTTTATATATCTGTCTATATCAATTTGATACAACGACTGAATCGTATGACAAGTTTTCAAACAGACCAGGTATGTATTTTTGCTAGATATTTTTCAAACTGAATCGTATGACAAGTTTTCAAACTGTACATTTGTGTTATTTTTTATAGATATTTTTGCTATATGACTAAAAATGGATACCTGTGGTTAAGTAAATCTAAAATAGAAATTTATTAACAAAATTTTTATGTAGTTGATGATATATTAAGAGGTTAGGATAAATAAGGAAAACAAATATTTTCTATATATATATATATATATATATATATATATATATATATATATATATATATATATATATATATATATATATATATATATATATATATATATCATGTAATCGTGAAAAATCGTAACATGAATAACGATAATAGAAAATAATATAACAGATGAAAAAGTAAATAAAAGGAGGATTGAAAAATGCAAAATCCTAAAAACAGAAGTTATAAAAAAATTGGGTCACCGACTCATCAGTTGTTTCAATGACTTTGTCGACCTCCGATGTCCAACTCATTCTTTAACCAAGATCTACCAACGTATACATCGGATAATATGGCTACTAATTGGCATGACATAAATGAAGAATCAGATATGCATAACACGTATTCATTTCGAGAACCTCCGATGTCCAACTCATTCTTCAACCAAGATCTACCAACTTATACATCGGATAATATGGATACTAATTGGCATGACATAAATGAAGAATCAGAGATGCATAACAGGTATTCATTTCGAGAACCTCCGATGTCCAACTCATTCTTCAACCAAGAACCACCAATTTATACTTCAATCCCACTTATGAAAGAAATTGCAAACGAATTTCATCCATACGTCGGGCATATTACAGACGTGGATGGAGATGGAAATTGTGGATTTCGGGCTATATCAGTTTCTCTTAATGGTAATGAACATTCTTGGGAACAAATTAGGTATGAGCTACGCAACGAGTTAATAACACACCATCAAGAGTTTGCCATGATTTACGGTGATCTTTTAAACCGCATAAGTCACTCGTTGAGTTTCTCTGGATCGGGTTTTGCAGGACGTGAATATTGGTTGCAAATGCCCGACACTGCTATTCTCATCGCTAATAGATATCGTGTTATCGTTATTTTCCTAAGCAATAGTGGTTCTTCAACGTGGTTCCCACTTCGGTATGGTCCGCAAGACATCCCAAATCATGCATATGTCGTTATCGCCCACGTTTACGGTAACCATTATGTGAAAGTTGATTTACAAGGAGCGTATCCAATGCCTCCTATTTTGTCTAGACTTGTGCGTGCGTACAGATCAGAACATTCTGTTGAATAGGAAACATTGTATGCTGCTCGAATAAATGCTTATGCTCGTTATCCAGATAACGCACCACGCAATTGTAATACTGGACCATTTACTATCTCTGATTAATAAGACAAACTTTGTTTTAGTATTATTATTTATTTTGTATTTTTTATACAATCGTTCGAATTTGACATAACCGTTTTGATATAATTTTATAAATTTATAAACGTCGTTCGTTCTGTCGTAATTAATAAAAAACTATTGTTTTATTGTTATTAAAACATAAAAATTATAAAAGGTAAATTTGTTATTATTGTTTTTCTAATAATAATAATAATAATAATAATAATAATAAAACAAATCAAATATTATTTGTAAAAAGAAAAAAAAACAACAAAAAGACAAAATAGTTAAAAAAACAAAAAAAATACAACAAAAAACAAAATTTCACATCAGGGGGTAACACTAGACAATAGGGGATATGTATAGAATGACCCAATAAATAAACTTTTGATTTCACATCATTTGCATTTAAAAATATAAAATAGAAAAGGTAAAAGTTGACTACTTACTGTGCTTTTTTATCACGAACTATAACAGCGTTGGGGAGTCTCCAAACTTGTCGAAAGCCACATCAAAAAGAAGCTTCCACTTGCCAAGTTTGACATGGTGCCACAACAAAGCTTCTCGAAAGAAGCCCGCTCAAGTTTGATTATCTATTTGCCAGATCCAGATGACTTCTTCAATGCAGTTGAGAAAGGAAGTATCAAATTGAAGAAAACCCCAAGTTTTAGCTTTTATGAAAATGGTATTCTAATTGAAGAGGAAAACACATGTATAGAAGCTGACATCGTTATATTTGCAACCGGATTCAAAGGTGTTGAAAAGCTCAAAGACATTTTCGAATCATCAACATTTCGCAACTATATCACGGATTCACCACGAGTCCCTTTATACAGGTTAGTCGTATTTTTATTTTGGATGAATTTATAAACAAACATGAGACCTTATACAGTTAATAAATAATGTTGTCAGGGAATGCATTCATCCACGCATACCGCAGCTAGCTGTAATTGGATTTTCTGACAGTCTTTCGAACATTTATACATCAGAAATGAGGTCTAAATGGGTGGCTGCACTTCTTGAAGGTGCATTCAAGCTACCGAGTGTTAATGAGATGTTGAAAGATATTGCAAGATGGGACGAATATATGAAGGAATCAGCTGGGGAATACCATTATCGATCGTCTATTGCTGCTTTAGAAATATGGTACAATGATCAACTGTGCAAAGATATGGGCATGAATCCTATGAGAAAGAATGGGCTCTTGGCTAACCTTTTTGAGCCTCATGGACCCATGGACTACGCCTAATGATGAGCGCAAGTGTCATGGATGTGTTACATGTGTATGATCAATCCATACATTTTTCAATTATAATTATTGTAGGATAATAATACATAAAGAACAATCTATGAGAAATTTGATTATATTTTGATTCCTTTGAAAGAGTTGATTTTAGGTAAAATGATAACACACATATATATATATATATATATATATATATATATATATACTAGCTGCGTACCCGCGCAATGCAGCGGTATCATATTGTTTCGTTTCGGCGACTACGAGTTAGGTTTTCGGTTTTAGATTTGTCGCACGGGGGCATGAGAACATACAATGATATTAGATGGATCCAATGCAGTACTTCATCCCATTAGACACATAAATATACAAAACAGAAAAGTTCATGAACAAACAACATTTCATAACCCACATGCAAGTAGTTCATTCCATCTTACCGTGCTTGATCTTTGTGTGGCTTCCTGGACACAACAGAAGTTAAAAAAATGTTAATGTATATAACAATTGACATGAATTCAAAATCTTGGTATACAGATAAGTGAACTCTAAACAGGCTTCATTCGGTTTATGAAAACCAAATTGAAGTAGGCCTGCAATAACAACACACTTGCAATTAATAAGGGGTATACACAAAGTACTATTACTTTATTAAACAACCAGCACTGCTCCTCTTACAGATGAAGGGTTTGTCTGCTGAAAAACACCGAACACAAAAAAAGCTTCAAGTTTGTCAATCCAATCACAACAACTGCATTGCTCCTCCCGTTATTTATATAAATTTAAGAGTATATCGTTACTTTCTTTAAGAAGGATCTTCTTAAACTTATTTTCCTCGCATTAATCGATGTTGTTCTTCCGGTTCGCGTAATAATCTACAATCAAACTTGGCTATCACACCACCTTTACAGCATTTCATGTGCCACATCAAAAATTTAAAGTTGGTGTCATTTTACATACATGTGAACATCTCACCAACTCCTTATGCAGGTATATTCACATACACATGATGAATTAAAGTCGGTCATACACCCATATGCATAATCAAGAGTTAAGGCAAAATAGAGAATTTCTATTAACATACAAAATGATCCTTCTTAAAATTATCTCTATATTTCCATATTTTCTAGAAAAGCTCCATGTCACTGATAACATAATGTTTATAGATAATGTGTCCTTCCTACTATAGAAACAAATCATCAGACAAGTAATTTACTGTCTTACTGATACAAAATTTAATAAAATAAAAGTAAAATACTGCTTGCAGATTGCAAAAAAACTGATTACAAGTTAAGTTGATAATAATATTTATAATTGACCAATACAAAAGTTAGTATAACCTCATCCCACAATAGAGCCTTCAATAACTTTTTTATCACCTAAACTATTTCTAAATACCTGATGCACTCATTGTGCCTCTTAAAGTACCATTCTATACATTGATATACAAATCCGTAATCAAAAAACAAGTATGATTGTTATGATCTTCACATATGGAAAAGTTACATAATCTGAATTATATAATAATTTAACCTGGTAAATTAAAGATGAAAGCTAAAAATTTTGTATTAAATAAACTTGATCAATTAAAAAATCGGTGGTAAAAGATAAAAAAACTCAAACCTGAAATCGTAAAGCATGGTTCAGAAATGTGTACGTGTTTAGTCATTTTCCATCAAATAAAAATGAGTAATAGTTGATACCTCTGTAACAACCCCACCAAAACCATCAAAACCTTTATGAATGGTTTTAATTACAAATCGATGGAAAAAGTTTTGAATTTCTCTCCGTTATTAAGTAATCATGTGAAAATTAAGAAAACCAAGATTAATCCACATAGTTCATCATACATATCGATACCCTAAATTCAACAAATTAAAATGATAGATTACAATCCCAAAATTATAACATCCTTACCTTGCTCAAATAATCCCTACAATCACAAGATATTGTATTTGGCGTAAACTGCCTAGCCCGTACTTCTGCTTCTTCACATATTTCCTTAGAAATTTGAAGCTGCAAAAAACATACAATAAGAAGATGGAATATAAGATAAAGATTAGAATGTAGCAAACAAAGTGATATAGACATCCATATTTCAACCATTTCTTTGGAACCTGAAATTAGAAACCCCAAACTTGAAATTCCATTAGTTCTTCTGATTTTATAAATCTCATTTTGTATTTGAAAACTACTTTAACGTTTTAGACGTTGAACCTGTAAATGTCGTTGATCGAAAAGAAGATTGCCTGCGATGGAGACCCTGTACCAAAATACAAAGTTCGAGTCTGTGTTGCGATGGTGTTGAGATGGTGGTTATAGTAGCCCTGGTTGTGGCAAGGGAGATGGTGAGGGTGATGATGAATAAGGTCGGACTCGTGGTTAGGCATTGATGGCGAGAACGGTGGAGGCCGAATGGAGCGGTGGTGGTAAGGAATGCTTTTTGATGATGGAGATGAAGGGTTTCTGCCGGCGGCACCATGGTGAGTGAGGAAGGGTAGTCGCGGTGGGTGGAGGTTTAGGCAGTTGGTGGTGATGGAGGGTACCAGTGGCCGCCGATAGATTTTTAGGGTTTTTGGAAGGGAGAGTATGGAGATGGTTGCAATTGAGCGTAGATAAGGGGTTGTGATCTGTGTTGTAGGTTATAGATATGAAAGGGAGATGGTGAGGGTGATGATGAATAAGGTCGGGTTCCGGAATTCAAAAGCCACAAATTAAGGGATGCATTGGGATCGGCAATTCAAAATTTTAAAAATTTAGCTCATTCAAAATTAGAAAAATGCTTCAATATGCCGCCCAAAATCAGGTTTTTTATTCAATGCATCAAAGAATTGTACTATCTTAAAAATTAAGACATGTAAGCTTAAAAAAGTTGTAAATTATATATGCTTTATAAATGGTATAGATATATATATATATATATATATATATATATATATATATATATAAAGAGAGAGAGAGAGAGAGAGAGAGAGAGAGATCATATAAATATAGAGACATATATGCTTTTACGTTTAGAATTCTTAATATTTTTTAAGGAATAATGTTTCCAATATTTTTAATGCATTATGAATCTCAACATTAATAGTATAATATGTTGCTCTAGTCTGCGTTACGTGTCTCGACTCGCTAGAGAGACAATAGAAGATTGGATGAGACTTGTATGTTTTTTGGAGGCCATATCTGATTATGATGGATAAAAAGGCCATCTAAGTATTTTACACATACGAGAATCATAAGCTAGTTTCTCTTTCATATTGTTTGACTGAGTATAAAATTACATATTTTTGCTCCATTAACATAGTTATAATTCATTATTTAACAAAAACAAATACATAAATGGCCAAGGAACCTTGCTCAACATCGTTTTCCTCTTTCTTGGTTTATTTTTAAGCAATATTTGTTGAGTAGATATAATTTTATCTTTTTTTGGTATATATATATATATATATATATATATATATATATATATATATATATATATATATATATATATATATATATATATATATAGGGTTGGGTTCTTGTGAGAACCCAAAAAACCATGAGATCTTGAGAACTAATTCTGATTGGTTAGATCATAAAAGGGCATGATAGTCATTTAGCAAATCTCATTTAATTCTGATTTTTTTTTATTTTTGGCAACAATAATAATAATTCCTAAAATCAAGCCTATTAGATTTGAATTTTCAAATTTTAAAAAAATTCATATTTTCGTTTTTTTAAAATCAGATTTTTTTGAAATTTGAAAAAAACTGAAATTTAATTTATTTTAATTGGATTTTTGGAATTTAAAAGACATATAATTTTTTTTATTTGCATGTGCATATATACACGTTCGCAGGTGCTTTTTTTAATAAAATGCATATATACATAATTAGATTTCTGAGTTGTGCATTTTTTTTAATAGAATGCATAAATGCATATTTAACTTTTTTACATTATATTTTCCAGGGATGCATACATGCACATTTAATAACATTTCGTAAAAAACACACAAAATATTCGTATTTCATAATATTCGGATATCATACTACCAATTTATTAGAAACAATAATATACAACTGTTTTGAACGTTATGTACAAAAAATATACAAAATACAACGAAAATTCATGATATCTTCATTTTTCAGTTTTCACTCCTTCAATATGCTCTATAAATTCTTCAAAATCTGCAAGAACGTTAATAAAAATTAATATAAATATATATTCAAAAATATTAAAATAAATACATACATGCATATACATATATGAACAAATGCTCATCTATTTATGTATATATGCAAATATGCATACATGTGTACATGAACAAATTGATATACATATGCATATGTGCACATACGTTTAATACACATATGCATATACGTTTTTGGATATATATCCACATCTGCAATACCATTAATAAAAGTTAATATACATTTAACACACACATGCACATATGTTTTTGTACATATATTCACACTTGAACAGACATATGCACATGTATATGTACCCATATGCATAAATGCATATGTACACATATGCACATGTATATGTACACATATACATAAACTACATATTAAAAAAACCCCAAAAAAATACTTACATGCATATATATATATATATATATATATATATACACATATGCACATAGGCACATATATGTATGCATATATGCATTTATGCATTTATGTACCTATGCACATATGCACATGTATATGTACACAAATGTATATGTACGCATATATGCATACATGTATATGTACACATATGCATAAACTACATATTATAAATAATTTTGAACTAAAAAACTAAATCCAAATAATGAAAAAAGATTGAACCTTGATTCAATTTAGAAAATATTCATATTTTTGTCATGGGCATTGCGTCTTAATTTTTTTTCCAAATGGACATATCTAAATTTGATTAGGTAGCATCAATGTTTTCTTGAAAGCTCCAGAATAGTTTTTAAGAAACATGATGACAATTCATTAAACAATTCTTTAAACAAATCATTCCACATATTTTTATTCCATATATTCTCTTTTCCTAATTACTAAAATGAGTGCTTTATTATTCTGAAAACATACGAGTCCCATAAAATGAGTGCTTTATTATTCTGAAAAATAAACATAATTACAAAATAAGTGATAAAAGCTTAAGAATAGCTCCAAGATTGTAACTTTCATAAGAATTACCTTAAGTGCTGATTGTACGGATGGGCAAAGAGACAACAGCTTATATGCATCCTGGAACCAAAGGATGCTGGTAAAACTGTAAGGGAATCAACCTGCAATCAAAAGCAAAGAAGTTTGGTCAAAATATAAAATATCTTTTTGGGACTCGTAATAATAGTTAAAAGATGAGAAATTACCAGTTGCCATGTTCAATGACATCTTCTACAGCAGCATCCAGTATCTCAACAGTTGATGGATGAACAAATAAAGTAACCAAGGCTATACCTTCAGGATACCAGGACTACATTACATCCATGATGGATGCCCATAACATTGTTTAGATAGATATTTTTAGCACATTAGAATACAAGAAAGAGGCTTATACTACCTGCAGAAACTGAATCGGAAAACAAATCCAAAATTCGTATGCATAGAAAACAAATCGATTTCAAAAAACACGGAATAATGAAAACAGAAATTTGAATGTGTAGAAAACGAAGAAGTTATGGTGCAACTGAGGTCGATTAGGGTTCGACGTGACTCGTGAGAGATGTAAATAGAGAGAGAGAGACGATGATATTTACCTAATGGTTTTCAGAGGATCGGTTCCATCTCCTTGCTGCGTTAGTCCGAAGCCGTGAAATCGGATGAAAGATAGTTGTTTAGGACCACCAGCTGCCACTAGCACCCATCGCCGCCGCCCAATAGCAGCTCTACTACCTCCAGTTTCATCCAGCAGCACCAAATCAGGTCGCTTCTTCTTCTTCTCCACCTCTGCTCTGTCCCTCAATCAAACACTTAATCTCCTACAATCAACGATGGCGGATTGCAGCAGGCGGCAATGGCTACTGCACAATATTGATCCGATGAGAAGTATTCACGAAGAAGAAAGAGGGAAAAGGAGAGATCAGATAAGAGAGAGACGGTTTACGCGAGTGAGAGAGAGATTTGGCATTTAATTTTGATTTGCAGTTTTAATTCATATCAAAAATATCCTTAAATTTGTTATTAATTACAAGAATGTCATCTTTCATCTTAGCCTTTGAATTTTTTGATCATGTGGTCCAGAATTAGTTCTCAAGATCTCATGATTTTTTGAGTTCTCAAAAGAACCTAACTCTATATACTCTATATATATATATATATATATATATATATATATATATGGAGAGGATCAACATAAAACCCCTAATTACACATAGAACCATAGAACCACTTTTTAAGCCACTAGATTAAATGATCAATGGCTGTGATTAATGATGGTAATTAATATTTTTTAGTTATTAAAATCTGTATAATAATGTAACGGAAGGATCAAATGGTAATTTCGCCAAATTGCAGCTGTTCGCGATCGATCGTTTACTTTCCATTCCTATTGCTCGGGCCGCATACTTTTGAGACTTTAGGAGTTTAGGTGCATTAATTGCTTTTGATCGGCTCGCACAAATCAAATCTTTTTTGGTTGATTACAAATTTTGGTTAACCTTTAATTACTTTTGATCGGCCCGCATTAATTGCTTTTGATCACCACCGAAAACAAATATTTTTGGAAACAATTCTTGGCAAGGTTCTCGGCACGTCACCATCTCTTGAAAACAAACTCTTTTCATTTTTGAAATCAATTTCCTTTTCAATTCACAATTTCCTTTCTTTTCTTTTCAAATTTAAGTTTCCAATTTGATCAAATATTCTTGAAGGAAATTTTAGTTCTGATCAAATCAACAGCGTAATTAGTTCAATCGCAAGCTCTTATTCGTCGATCAATTCTGTATCCGAGCCGTATCAATCTGTTTGCAAAAATCGCATGTTATTGTTTATCGATTTAATCAAAGCAACAAGACTACTTGGATCAAAGCAATACGAAATTTTAGTTCTGATCAAAGCAACATGACTACTTAGATCTGAAGCAAGAATCGTGACCAGAAGCAGATTTGAAGTCCGATACTCAAAAGGCTCGCAGATCTGTAGTCACAATAACGAGAACAAGGATTTGAAACTCGGCATCATCAGTTCTAGGATTTGAAACTCGGAATCGATCTTAACCTGCAATAAGATCTAGGATTGTTGTGACACCCCATTTCTACTATTTACAAATACTATGGTTTTTCGTATAAATACTTGAATACAAAAATACGGTTAACAAAAACCGATTATTTACATATTTAAAACTGTGGGTGTTACAAATCCATACCAAACTAACCATAGTAAGCAAGAAAAGGATTAAACCTTGTGTCCAAGATAGGAGCTATGTGGGCTCCACTCCAGCTAAACTTCATCCAATTATAGCATAGCATTTAACCTGGAATACATGACATAAAAATAAAATACGTAAGACAAAAATTGTCTCGTGAGTTACATGAGTTTTAGACTCAAACTTTGAACTTCTTTTCCAACCTTTATATATAAAACTTATGACATAAAACATCTTTCAAAGTTTTATAATAATGTCATACCATAGCTCTTTACTTTTAAAAATCATTACATATCATACCTTGCAAAAATATCTTCATTCAAAACTTTATATTAGCAACATACTATAACTCTTTACTTCTCAAAAATCATTTTGTGACATACTTTACTAAATAAAAACTTTCTTACTTTCTTTGACTGGTTTTATAAGCTTACTGGATTTTTATACTTAGGGCTTTAATCACTATAAGTGATACCCCAAGTCTCTATGGCTAGAAAGAACGGATCAATCCTCACCATAGAAGTGCTGAGGCGATCTACTTCGCGACAGGGATTTTCCCCAGTAGACCCCTTACCTAACCCGGGAAGGTTGGAACATAGTTCCCTTACTAACGCTGCTTGCTACAATTACCAGTCATACAAAACATTTGAACATTACTTTCATACATATAACTTGTGGCTAAGTGCCAAGCTTCATTACTTTCTATCTTTATGGCTAGATGCCAAATTTGTAACTTTCATCTTTCTTAAACCATATGTTTAAAACATGTCTATATAACATTTTAGGCTTAATGTCAAGTCATACTTGAAAACATATACAATTTGTAACCGAAACATACTTCTTAAACATATTGTGGCTATATGCCTATCCATACTTTCAAACATGTATAACTTATATTCAAAACATATATACCTTCATATAATTGGTTCATAGACCAAAATATACTTTCACATAATTGGCTCATAGGCTAAAACATAACTTCAAATATAGCATTATACTTTCACAAACAAGTTAGAAATAATACTCTTGCATATAATTTCACATATAGAAATTTTATAAAAAAACAAATCTTGAAAATACTTACTTGCCATGTACCCCAAAATGGGTAAAATACTGCATGTACTCACCTCAAGTCGGCAATGTAGAAATCCGTGCGGCAACTCCGCAAATCCAACCAAGCTTAAAACCGCACACCTTATACTCCTATAAAGTATATTAAGTTAATTATTACCAAGTACACTAATTAACGTTACTATAAATAGATACTTATAGCGTTGCTTATAGTTTAAATGTTTATAACTTTCGACATGCACGTTGTCTCGACATATACCCCCACCCCTTTTTATTTACTTTTACCCAACAAATAAGTTATTATATGATTCAATTAATTTTAAGTAAACCCAAGCCCATATCATGACACCCAAAACCAAAAACTAAGATGATTATCACAAAAGAGGAAACTGACAGCAAGGCTGATTTCTGGACCCTCAACAAGATTTGCAATATTACGCCAAGGAAAGATTGAAAATAAAATCCAATAATAATCATGGGTAAACTAGACCCAAGGAAAAATGTCACAGGGCCTGACCTCATGTCATTTGCCCCTTTCAAGAATAAATGAAAAATCTCCAAAGTTGACTGATGAAATCAGTCCACCTACGGAACCACACATTAAAGAAATAATAATCGCTCAAAATGGGTTAAGAACTGAACTCTAAAATTTGGTGAGGACAAACTATACTTCAACAGGGAACTAAGGCAACTGACCTTGCCCCCAAACCATTTTTGTACATTTAATTATGAATTTACCAATGCATAATTCTCTGTACAGGACAGTCCTGGACCAGTTGGTGCAAATTGCAACTTCCACCCAACTTTCGTATGGAATCAGACCCTAGGAAAAATCATGAGTAAAATATACTCAACAATAGAGATCTGAGAGTTGGAACCAACTCAAAATACATTTTCAAACTCAAGATACAAAATTCACAATACAGAACAAATCAGAAACGATAGTGCTGATGAGAAAAACATTGGTCTGTGATATTTCCCAATTACCATAAACTTGGGAATGGAATCAGACATCCATCTTTTCCAGATATCAAATTTACTTAAATACAATGATTCTAGGAGGCGGAATCATGTAAAACGCTTTCTCCAAACTCCTTTTATAAAATAAACAAAACAGCATAGCTAATCTGAACGGAATTAGAGCAGTATGTAAAGATGAGCAATTACCCCATACATCCAGTCTTTAAAACAGATAATGATCTACTGTAGAAAGTTGCTCAACTCAATTTGTGAACCGTGTGCACCGATACTAACCTTATTTGACCTCTGGAACTCCAGATATGATTTTCGCAAGGAGGGAGACTCACCAGAGGAATCTGCCAGAAACCCTAGGTCATGTTGCAAAATTCATAACTCCACTTCTAGACATTGAAATCGAAAACCCTTCGATCATGCCCTTCATTTATATCTTGGGAACCTTCAGTTAAAATTTCGTGACGATCCAAAGTCTGAATCTCCCTGAAATGATCGAACACTGGGGTTGTATCTTCAAAAACGGGAAAAGGAAAACTAGATGTATGATTGTTTGGCTGCTAGCGTTCCCCTGGGTTTAGGTAGAAATGATAATAAGATAAAAACTATCGGCCACACCTTCTTACAACAGCCCATATGACAATAATTTGCAACTTTCACCATTTGACAATTTTAGTCCCTTGTCTTTCATGTTTTATTTTCTATTTAACCAAGTTTGATTTATCTTACATTTAAAGTTTGCTAGGATGACACTTTCACCCCTCCAATTTCTACTTTACTATATTATTATTATTATTATTATTATTATTATTATTAGATGTAAATAGACGGAACCTCATTCTTTAAATCATGTCCCTATTAAATTTTATCTCTTTTCTCAATAATACGTATCTAAGATAACCGACGTTATTCAAAATCGTTAAATCGAAAATGAGGTGTTACAACTCTCCCCCACTTATAAGAATTTCGTCCCCGAAATTCAACACCAAGACAACAGGTAATATAGGTTGAAACTTTAATTAGTCGACAATTCCACAAGATTAATAGTTTGTGAATACATTAACCCATATTTCATTTTTATATTGGTCTATTATTTTGCCCATAACTACTAGCCCAACGATATCAGCCCAAATAAGTTAAACTTTAGCCCATTAGGCCTAGAGTCAAACACTTTGTTTTTATGTGATATCACATCACTATTGATCAACAGCGTTCATCAGTCTGTATTAAAGTAATCAGTAAACGACACAATTATATTTTCCTTTATTCCAAAAAAAATTTCCTCAATATCCCTTTATCACTAGAGTCTAGCAGTGAATTTTGAAAATTAACCGGCACTCAGGGTAGTGAAGGGTCGCATCCACTGTAGATGGTTTGAATTTTGGTAATAAGAACGTGAAATGTGCTTTCAATTACATGCGTCCTTTCGGTTCCAGCTGCAAAATGCTATATATATATACACGTAAGTAGCATCATTTATTTCCACGTTCATTTTCAGTCTCATTCTCTTCTATCACTAGATTGTTCGTATACGAACTCATATTTAAAGCTGAGTCATGGAAAACAGATCTTCGATGGGCGATCTGTCGAACCCTGGACCTGGTTTTCCGCAAGGAGAGGGTTCTTCAAATCATACGTCTTTACTGGAGTTCGGTTGACTTTAACATTCTAAACATCCATTATGTATTTTTCATTTTTCTTTCTAATGTTTTGTTTGTTTTTTTAATTATGGTACAGTCTTCCAGATATACTACCTATAGAGCCACTCAACGATGAGCCAGAAATTTTTCCCGAGCTAAACATCAACTTAGACGATCCGGTGAATGTATCTTTAGACCATGCACTTGATCAAACTCCATACCTTCTACTAGGTTAAATTCTTTTAAATGATTGCTTTTATGAATATTCAATTTTGTTTTATCATCTGATAATTGTTGTTTGTAGACCCATCTGTGGATAATTTATCTGGCTACAATCCATTCATCGACGTACCCTCAACGAGTAATGAGATCATCCCCATGAATCAAGAATTCATGACTGACATTCAGAATGAAAGTCAATTACAAACAACTCATAACATTAATATTGAAATGAATCTCGAACTTGGGGTTGGTTTTCAATATCAAAATCAGCTTCAGGTGATTCAAAGGAACCTAGAAGGATTTCAGAATCCTGGGTCCATGATTGAAAATCTACAATTACCACCGATAGAAGCTACTGATTTTAATGAATCAATGTCCATCTTTGGTTCAGAAAATCAGGATCATGTTCAAATGATCCCAAATAATAATAATAATACATTTGAACTCAATCCTTCAACTCTGACAACCACAGTAGCTGGCAGTAGAAGAGGTTTCAGACACTCATTAAGTAGAGAAACAATAGCTGAACACTTTAATGAACCAATTGAGAAAGCTGCGAAAGAACTCAACATTGGATCGACACAGTTAAAAAAACGCTGTAGAGATTTAGGTATCGATCATTGGCCCCAACGACAACTTAAGAGTCTGCAAACTCTTATTGATCGTGTTGAGGTAAAGAATTGCATTTCTTTTTATATATCATAAAATTGTAATTACTAAAGTTATTTGTGTCACAGGAATTTGGCAACGAGTTTAGAGGAGCAGCAGGATTATCGAAAGATTTATTACCCAACCTAAAAAGGGAGAAAGAAGCAATAATTGAAGGGTCGCAATCAGGTCTAACAGAAGGAACAAAGAAACTGATACAGGCTGCTCATAAGGTTGAATATAAGAAAAGAAAATTTCTGGAAAAGGGGGAAACTTCATCAAGAACTCATACACAGCAGCAATCTCTGCCATCTAATTCTGGTATGAGTAGTATTAATCCTGGTTTACTCGAGCCTGTGAGTGAGGGGAATTTTGGAGGCTCTGTAGGTAACCTAGCCTGGTTTCCTCCTTCTTATAGCTACCCCCAACTGGTTCCAAATTGGAACCCTTCCTCTTCACTTCCCTACTTACACACACCCCAAATGGGTCAATATTTAGCGCATAATCATGGGGTTACGGGTTCTAACCCTATCGAGACCCCACGCCTTGGAGCTCCTCCTCCAATAACTGAAAACATACCCCTTCCAAATCCTCAAGAAGGTACAAGTCGACCTACAGATGACAAAGAGTGGAGTGTAGAAGATCTTTTTTCGCTTCCTTCTGATTCTTCAGTTTAGGCTACTAGTTCTGTAAACTTTTCTTAATGTATTAATATAAAGTTATAGTAATGGGTTACATGTATCGATGTATTACTACTTTTATTTATTATTATTGTTATTTTCCAATCTTTCTTTATTTGGTCACTGTAGTGACACTACTTTTATCTTTATTCTATAATCATAATTCGTTTCCGTTAGACAACGAAATTTTCAGTTATACTTTTTCTTTTATATTTGTACTATATGCTCCATTAACATTTTCAATATATTTATTCCTTCAGGCTATGTCTCTTTTACTGGTTCCTTTCATATTGTCTCGGGAGTATTAATTATCTTATTAATTTCTTTTACCTTGCCATATTAAGTGGTATATATCCACTGCATTAACCTTTAATACTTATTACATAGGCATATGACCTCTATGTTATTCTTATTACTCTCTTCACAACCTTACTCACCAGACTGCCATAATTCCTTTACGGTTCCACCAGTCTCGATACATATCCTGTGATTATGATAATACGGGCCCATATTACCATAACCACCTATACATATTGATTCTGTTGTTACCACAAAGTTTCATGGGACACTGGTTCCTTTAACATATAACAACATTATAAATACATGGTGATCAATACTGGAAATCTTACTACTTTATAAACATAGCCTTTAATAAATTTAGACGGTTATGGAAAATATGATATAATTTTCCTAACGGTTAGATTTTTGCTCACTTTAAACGTTAACTTAACACTTCTTTGTTTTATATATCTACATATTTTAAAAATGCATAATGTCTTAATCAGTTAAGACACTATATAGCATACTTTCATAAACTAACATTTCTATAGTATGAGTTTAAGCCTAGGAGTGGAACAAGCCAATCCTAATTCGCTTAAACTATGGCTCTGATACCAACTTGTGACACCCCATTTCTACTATTTACAAATACTATGGTTTTTCGTATAAATACTTGAATACAAAAATACGGTTAACAAAAACCGATTATTTACATATTTAAAACTGTGGGTGTTACAAATCCATACCAAACTAACCATAGTAAGCAAGAAAAGGATTAAACCTTGTGTCCAAGATAGGAGCTATGTGGGCTCCACTCCAGCTAAACTTCATCCAATTATAGCATAGCATTTAACCT
The DNA here is from genome assembly GCA_023525715.1 of Cichorium intybus. NCBI lineage: Eukaryota > Viridiplantae > Streptophyta > Magnoliopsida > Asterales > Asteraceae > Cichorium > Cichorium intybus. Next base: position 16,354,733 of record CM042016.1, on the reverse strand, counting down.
GGAATACATGACATAAAAATAAAATACGTAAGACAAAAATTGTCTCGTGAGTTACATGAGTTTTAGACTCAAACTTTGAACTTCTTTTCCAACCTTTATATATAAAACTTATGACATAAAACATCTTTCAAAGTTTTATAATAATGTCATACCATAGCTCTTTACTTTTAAAAATCATTACATATCATACCTTGCAAAAATATCTTCATTCAAAACTTTATATTAGCAACATACTATAACTCTTTACTTCTCAAAAATCATTTTGTGACATACTTTACTAAATAAAAACTTTCTTACTTTCTTTGACTGGTTTTATAAGCTTACTGGATTTTTATACTTAGGGCTTTAATCACTATAAGTGATACCCCAAGTCTCTATGGCTAGAAAGAACGGATCAATCCTCACCATAGAAGTGCTGAGGCGATCTACTTCGCGACAGGGATTTTCCCCAGTAGACCCCTTACCTAACCCGGGAAGGTTGGAACATAGTTCCCTTACTAACGCTGCTTGCTACAATTACCAGTCATACAAAACATTTGAACATTACTTTCATACATATAACTTGTGGCTAAGTGCCAAGCTTCATTACTTTCTATCTTTATGGCTAGATGCCAAATTTGTAACTTTCATCTTTCTTAAACCATATGTTTAAAACATGTCTATATAACATTTTAGGCTTAATGTCAAGTCATACTTGAAAACATATACAATTTGTAACCGAAACATACTTCTTAAACATATTGTGGCTATATGCCTATCCATACTTTCAAACATGTATAACTTATATTCAAAACATATATACCTTCATATAATTGGTTCATAGACCAAAATATACTTTCACATAATTGGCTCATAGGCTAAAACATAACTTCAAATATAACATTATACTTTCACAAACAAGTTAGAAATAATACTCTTGCATATAATTTCACATATAGAAATTTTATAAAAAAACAAATCTTGAAAATACTTACTTGCCATGTACCCCAAAATGGGTAAAATACTGCATGTACTCACCTCAAGTCGGCAATGTAGAAATCCGTGCGGCAACTCCGCAAATCCAACCAAGCTTAAAACCGCACACCTTATACTCCTATAAAGTATATTAAGTTAATTATTACCAAGTACACTAATTAACGTTACTATAAATAGATACTTATAGCGTTGCTTATAGTTTAAATGTTTATAACTTTCGACATGCACGTTGTCTCGACATATACCCCCACCCCTTTTTATTTACTTTTACCCAACAAATAAGTTATTATATGATTCAATTAATTTTAAGTAAACCCAAGCCCATATCATGACACCCAAAACCAAAAACTAAGATGATTATCACAAAAGAGGAAACTGACAGCAAGGCTGATTTCTGGACCCTCAACAAGATTTGCAATATTACGCCAAGGAAAGATTGAAAATAAAATCCAATAATAATCATGGGTAAACTAGACCCAAGGAAAAATGTCACAGGGCCTGACCTCATGTCATTTTCCCCTTTCAAGAATAAATGAAAAATCTCCAAAGTTGACTGATGAAATCAGTCCACCTACGGAACCACACATTAAAGAAATAATAATCGCTCAAAATGGGTTAAGAACTGAACTCTAAAATTTGGTGAGGACAAACTAGACTTCAACAGGGAACTAAGGCAACTGACCTTGCCCCCAAACCATTTTTGTACATTTAATTATGAATTTACCAATGCATAATTCTCTGTACAGGACAGTCCTGGACCAGTTGGTGCAAATTGCAACTTCCACCCAACTTCCGTATGGAATCAGACCCTAGGAAAAATCATGAGTAAAATAGACTCAACAATAGAGATCTGAGAGTTGGAACCAACTCAAAATACGTTTTCAAACTCAAGATACAAAATTCACAATACAGAACAAATCAGAAACGATAGTGCTGATGAGAAAAACATTGGTCTGTGATATTTCCCAATTACCATAAACTTGGGAATGGAATCAGACATCCATCTTTTCCAGATATCAAATTTACTTAAATACAATGATTCTAGGAGGCGGAATCATGTAAAACGCTTTCTCCAAACTCCTTTTATAAAATAAACAAAACAGCATAGCTAATCTGAACGGAATTAGAGCAGTATGTAAAGATGAGCAATTACCCCATACATCCAGTCTTTAAAACAGATAATGATCTACTGTAGAAAGTTGCTCAACTCAATTTGTGAACCGTGTGCACCGATACTAACCTTATTTGACCTCTGGAACTCCAGATATGATTTTCGCAAGGAGGGAGACTCACCAGAGGAATCTGCCAGAAACCCTAGGTCATGTTGCAAAATTCATAACTCCACTTCTAGACATTGAAATCGAAAACCCTTCGATCATGCCCTTCATTTATATCTTGGGAACCTTCAGTTAAAATTTCGTGACGATCCAAAGTCTGAATCTCCCTGAAATGATCGAACACTGGGGTTGTATCTTCAAAAACGGGAAAAGGAAAACTAGATGTATGATTGTTTGGCTGCTAGCGTTCCCCTGGGTTTAGGTAGAAATGATAATAAGATAAAAACTATCGGCCACACCTTCTTACAACAGCCCATATGGCAATAATTTGCAACTTTCACCATTTGACAATTTTAGTCCCTTGTCTTTCATGTTTTATTTTCTATTTAACCAAGTTTGATTTATCTTACATTTAAAGTTTGCTAGGATGACACTTTCACCCCTCCAATTTCTACTTTACTATATTATTATTATTATTATTATTATTATTATTATTAGATGTAAATAGACGGAACCTCATTCTTTAAATCATGTCCCTATTAAATTTTATCTCTTTTCTCAATAATACGTATCTAAGATAACCGACGTTATTCAAAATCGTTAAATCGAAAATGAGGTGTTACAATTGTAACCTATTTCGGCTTCCATCTATGGTTTATCATCAGGTATGTAATTGATTTCAGTTAATATTTGATTTGAATTGCAAATTTCGCTTAATAACATTGAACTCTGATTTGAATGTGTTTGAGTGAATGTGTTTGAGTCGAATTTCTGGTTGTTTTCAATCATTCACGTTCAATCGAGTGATTTCCTGCTTCGTTGGTAATCGTGTGTTCATATACGTTCATTAGTGAACATACGTTCATTAGTGAACATACATTCAATTAACTAAGTGTTTTCTTGCTGCATTGGTCTTCGTGTGCTTATATATGTTCATTAGTGAACATATGTTCATTAGTGAACATGTAAAGGGTGAAGTCAACCTCAACAATCTTACAAACAGATTCATGTTTTTGATTTTGTTCACTTATGAACATTTTGCAGATATAGAGAGAACGATGATGATGGTGGTGTTCGATTGCAACAGAAGAGAGGAGGAAGAAGTCATGTGATTGCGGCAGAAAGAAACGATGATGATGGTGGTAATCTGATATGATTGCAAAATAAGAGAGAACGAGACTAATTTCTTAGTTTTTGTATACATGTTCGGTTATGAACATGAATAATTTATTGTTTTTAGTATACATATTCATTAATGAACATATGTTCATCGATGAACATATGTTCAAAAGTGATCAAGTTTATAGTTTTTGTATTAATATTCGTCCATGTTCAGTTATGAACATACTTGATGTTATGAATGTTCATTTCTGAACAAATTCTAGGATTTTGAAGACAATGTTCATCAATGAACATACATATATGTTCATCAATGAACATATAAGTGTAATTTACCCATCATACCCTTATCATCCTAATTTGATCTAACGGTCAAGAAGATGGTTCTATGGTTCTATGCCTAATTTTGGTTCCACTACTAGAAAAAAGGCCTTTAATGAAACGCATTGCGTGTCATTAAAGGGTACAGATGACATACAAATGTATGTCAAGGAAGCCCCTGTCATAAATAAAAGATGACACACATTTGTGTGTCATAAATTTATGACATACATTTATGACAAACCTTTATGACTTACAATGTAAGTCATAAAATTTTTTTAAACAAATAATCTATATTTACAATATATATATATATATATATATATATATATATATATATATATATATATATATATATATATATATATATATATATATATATATATATATTAGATTTAATAATATTAAAATAAAGTCATACGTTAAATTTAGTGTTACATAATATAAAATAAATTATCACTACAAATACAATTCATTGTCACATCAATGTGGTATGTCAAATACAAAATAATAACCAAAATAAATGAAAGTACAATGCTACAATAACCAAAACAAATGAAAGTAGATTACTAATCCTTGAATTTAACCAAAGAAAGTTATAAAAAATTTCTGCCACTTGATGTGTTGGAGTGATTGTTGATACCATCTATTGAAACCCTGTCATAAATGAAACATCAAGCTGTGAATAGCATGTTATTATCAAACAGATAATAAAAAACCTACTATCAAACAGATAATAAAAAAAGATGATATCGCTTCCTGAATTAAGCATCTTGATTTCCTTCTGTTAGCATCAAAGCTTTTCTTCTAAGAACAACCTGCACCACATACATGTAACTAACGTCATTGTCAGTCTCAACCATCAACATAATTCAGTTATATCATGAGTTGATAAGAGACCAAACCTCAAGAATGCTTCCCCTGTTTATACATACTTGCTAGGTCCAACCCGTAATGGAATCTTATTGTCCTTATCACGAGGTAGCGTTCCAAGCACTGTTTCGAAAACCGGACCGGTTCAACCAGGAACCGCTGAAGTCATCGATTTGGTCTAGTAAAAAAACCGGCGGTAATAAAACTGCTACGAACCGGACGGTTCAATAAAAAACCGGGAAAACCGGACTGGGCATACCTTAAAACTAGATTAACGGCCTTGGCTGAACTACACAGTCACTTGGCGTTTTTAAAGAGGCCACTCGCTATCACTTTCCCTATAGCCAGCAATGTGGGAGATTGAAGCAGGATAGCATTGACTTTGTAAAGCTTCACGAAAACATATTTTGGATAATTATATACCAACTCAAATATATTATGAACAATAGTATATTCATTGATGTTAGTGGTTAACTAAATCACAACTTAATATATTATGAATAATAATATATTAACATATGTTAGTGGTTAAGTAAATGACAACTCAAATATAGAATGGGAATAATAGAAGCTAGATTGATAAATATCGGTCTTAAAGGACATCAAATATATATATATCGATCTTAAAGGAACTTTTATAGAATAAAATTCCATTAAGTGTTGAATGTAGCAAAAACGTATAAACAGGGACAATTGATATTTCTAATAAACACCAAACTAGATACCTGATTCTTAGATGGGTCGGCTTCCAGCAAGTGACAGTGACACATATTGAGAACATCCCAAGCAACATCTAACTCTCATCTATGCAAATATCTATAGTACAAAAAATCAATCTAATTAAGTACTCCCAAATCATAAGTGTTACAAAACTAAAACAAGATAAAACATAACCCATATCATGTCAAAACTACTTGGGAAACTCCAAAATATAAATATACAGTCAAAAGAAAAAAAAGAATATGGTGTCGATAAACATACTTGAGGGCAAGTGTTGCTGCAAGTTGTTTATATTTGAGACATCGGCAATATTGCCGACTGTTGCTTGGGATTCTGAAGTTTCAGTGACCTGAATTATTGAAGACATCTGTTGCACATGACCAAAATAAGAAATTCCACAAGAAAAAATCACTTATATATAATTATTGATTTAAGGATATAAGTTTTACCTAAACGAAGCATCACAAATCTGAATGTATTCAAAATGATTGACAGGTAAGAAACATCGAAATACGATATTGGCAAGATACATGTAAGGGAAGAAACAAACCAAAACACATAGTCAATAAGTAAGACTAAGGTTTTTTTTTCAAGATCTAAAGAACATTCTCTAACATACCTAGAGCATCGAGAAGTTCTAAAGAACATTCTGTAATATTTCAAGCCAAACTATTTTGAATTTGTTTTGACTTCGAATTAGCGGCCTTCCTCTTTTGACTTCAAATAAGCGACCTTTATCTTAATCATCTCCGAATCCCACAAAATTCTTCCTGCAAACTTTTAATCAACCGGTAGTGGTCGACAAAGAGAGTGATTTCTAGGATAGTGATGAGAGATAACCCGAGAGAATGATTAAAGAAGCAGCGAGGAGGAAGGAGGCGTCGTATCCATGATTTAAGAAACCTAGCTTCCATTAGAGTCTGATGTTTGGGTGGAAGAGGAGAGATTGGCGGAAGCGTGTTTGTAAGGCTTGGTACGATTTTGTGCACACAAAACCCTAGTTCGACAATCCTTCATGGTTGAAGCGGGTGATTTGAATGAGCAGGGAAAATAGAAGCGGGATGATAAAATAAAACGACACCTTAATTTTTTTTAAGATGACATACATATTCACAAAGTGCCTCCCGTGTTTTTATTTTTTTTCCTATTATGACATAGAAACATGACATACAACTTTGTATGTCATTAATGTTATAGAAAGATGACATAAATTTATGACATACAGTTATGTATGTCGTAAGTTCTTCAAATTTTTAAAAAAGATGACATTTCTTTATGACATACAATTTTGTAAGTCATTAAAATAGCGAGTGTCATAGTTCGTATGTCATTAAAAGCCTATTTTCTAGTAGTGTTCTATGTTGAACCCACCCCTATATATATATATATATATATATATATATATATATATATATATATATATATATATATATATATATATATATATATATATATATATATGAGTATTAGTAATATTTTCCCCAAAATTTATACTTATGTTACTTCAATGACCAAAAAGAAAAGTAATTTACCCAATTGTTATATATATATATATATATATATATATATATATATATATATATATATATATATATATATATATATATATATATATATATATATATATATATATATATATATATATATATATATATATATATATGTCATGTACAATGCCCTCTTTGGCAAATAAATATAAACGTAAAGCAGATGAATAGAAGTATGCATTGTTCAGCATGCATGGGACCAAAAAGGGGTATCATGGTGTATGTTTTTAGCGAATGACATATCCTTGTGGTTGAGGTTAAGAAAAAGCTTAATATTAGGTTGGATTCATAGAAGATATCATTAAAAGAAAAAAGGCTACATATAAACACCACTAAGACTGAATATCTATGGTGAATTTCGATGGGGAGCAAAACAACGAAGGTATAGAACTATGCATTGGTTAGCACACTTTACACCCTAAGGAGAGATTCAAGTACCTATGACTTATGTTCAATAAAGAAGCGGCATTGAGGATGACATTACACACAATATAAAGATGGGATTGCTAAATTTGAGGGCATCAACAGGAGGTTTGTGTGATAAGAATGTATCACTAACTAAAGGGGAAATTTTACAGGGTGAGGATAAGGCTAGCTTTGTTGTACGAATATGAATATAATACATAACATGAGAAAAATGGAGGTTGGAGAAATGAGAATGTTGTGGTGGACATCTGGTAAGACGTTGTTGGACATGATTACAAACATAATGATTAGAAATTTGTTGGTGTGATATTGATCGTTGAGAAATTAAGGGAAGGATGTTTAATGTAACACCTCAATCTTTAATACACTTTAAGAAGTGTAATATTTTATAAAAATTTATGGAAAAAATTATTGACATCTAAAAAATTTTCTCATGACATTAAGTCATGTATTAAATCTTTGGTCCCAAATGAAAATCAAAATATTTTGGAAATGCTAAAACAACTTTGGGGGTTACAAACTCATATCAACATAAACCATAGTAAAACAATAACAAAATTAAAAACTAATGTCCCAAAAATATTCTAGCATTCCTGTCGAAATTTCAGCATGACCTTCGGGCTAATTGGATAAATCCATACTGACGTTACTCAAATAAATAGCCTAATTGAAACTCGGGATATACTAAAATATTACAACATAACTACAAAGGTATTAATAAACCATTAAATAAATGGTGAATTTCGTGTATTCCCTTATTAAAGTTGAAAATATCATATTTGTCCGATCTTAAATTTAAATATCATGTTTACCTTTATTAACTTCAAAAATATCATATTTACCCAAATTTTAATTTTAAATATTTTTTAAGATTTTATAAAGAGTTTCATATTTTGTAATCATTTTAATTTAAAATAAATAAGTAAACTGGCCATTATACCCCTACAGAATAAAACCATATCTGACGAATGATTGACCATTAGATCTGTCACCGACCATTCGATTATATGATGAGTTCTTGAAATGGATGCAGTGATGATCATGCGACTCGAGAAAAAAAATAAGTTATGAAAAAGGTATTAAGGATAACCATTAACGCATTTGTGATCTTGGGTGCCGACAATATGTGCATGAAACTTCACTTGGAGGGCAGTTGATCACAGAGCACCAATTGCCCACCTTTCTCACAAAGCCCTTATTCTCCTGTTGAATCAACCATCTTTCTGTAGTTGTACGTCAACGACATCTTTCCAAAACCCTATGAAACTCCTTTATACAATCTCCTCTCCTTCATCTATGATCCCTTTTCCTACTACTCAAACCCACCGCCACCATCAATCTCTGTTGATGCCTTTGCACATTCGTTTCTAATGTCTCCCCAATCCCTTACCTTTTTCAGCCCCGTCAATATCCGGCCCCAAACTCGTCTTATTTGCTGCTACAAAATACATCAGTATGTCTTCACAATTCCTCATCTCATCCACGATTGATCTCGCCTGCGCCATTGATTCACCCCGTTCACAGCTGTACTGGTATACATGCTCTGTTTTCATCAACATGAATTTTGTGAGAAGGATCGAGTAGCGGTCAACGTGAACGGTGTAAATACATTTACGGCTGGTGAGGACTAGTTCATGAGATCTGGCGAACAGTCGTGCGAGTTGTTCGGGATCGTTCGAGCAGCACCTCCATATGTTGAAAGCGAATGGATCGATTTTGGGTCGACCTCGATGTCATCATCGCAGATCACGTGTACCAAACTTGATCGGAACTCAAAGAGCAAGGGAACGTGATATCTCAGAAGCGTTATGAAAGTAAGGGATAATAAGGTCAAATCGTTATATGTCAAAAAAGGGTTTTATTTTTTAAGGACATAATAGTCAAATTAGTTCTTTATTTGAAATTAAAAATATTATAAAACATGAAAATTGTTTATAAAATTTTAGAAAATGTTTAAAATTAAATTTTGGGTAAATACGATATTTTTTAAGTTAAAAAGGGTAAACACGATATTTAAATTTAAGATCGGATAAATATGATATTTTCATTTTTAACAAGGGTATACACGAAATTCACCCTTAAATAGACTCTCTCTCAACATATGACAATACTACATTAATAAGGGAGACAACTACCATTTGTTCAACAACTCTATCTACGAAGTCCTACTTAACTTATATACCCTTCCACTCTTTTATCCAATGCTAGACCACCTGTTCCTGAGATACGTGACATTAAAAACAAAAATACGTAAGACAAACTTGTCTCGTAGATACATGGGTCTGGACACAGCCTTTTCATAAACAACTGATAAAACATTACTTGAAGTTGGTTGTAAGCAATCAATAGAAACACTACTTTAACAATATATTCATATGATCCAATGAATGTATGCATGATCACACTCAATGCAAGCCCGTATAGGTCAGCCCCGCATTATAGGTCTATATGAGACCTTGTCACTTCATTTTACCATTTTTGAACGGTTATGTACAGCTGTAACATTACCAATACAGTTTACATTGCATCATTCCCAATACCAATATAGAAAGAACAAATTAAATTATAATGACCTCATTATTGACATCTGCTTTCATGAAGGGAGGTACCGTCCCAAGTAGAATCTGTCGAATCCCATTGTAGGGATTTCTTATTGCCTGGACCATACTTCACCCTTATAAAATTCGCATTCTATGTATGCATGTTTCACCACTTTTCTTTTGTCAACAATCACACACATTATGCAATTCAGATTGAAATACATCAGACCTATATAAATCATTCATATTGCATAACAATACTGTTTGGCTCATAAACATTTCTTTAAAAGCATGCCTTGTCATTTGCAAATCAATTTGTGAAATAACATATTCTTGCTAGAAAATTGCATTCAACTCTTAACATATTAAGTCATCGAGTCATTTCAAAACACATACTAGTAAAAACGTTTCATTTCATATCATAAAGCATTTAACTTTATGCCATGTAACCCATTAAAAAATCTGCATATACTCACCTCAGTAGCTAGGTATGTTTAGCTACACTAATCCACATAACTCTAGACTTTCATTGCTTCCAAGCATCCTTTAATCTATGTTGATTTAATAAGATATTTTAAACATATTACATTCTAAACATAACATGCATATTACACCAAAAGTTTTCCCCTAAAGATTGGAATATAAAATTCCATTCTACTTACCAAATTTTGTCTCGTGTGTAATTCCAACATCTATTACAAACCTTTTAATCACATTTACATGTCAATTAATTGTAGATACATCGTGCTTCCTATATATTACCACTTCATGTAATCATACTCTCAATTACCAAGTTTTTATCCCCTTTTATTGCAAGTTTACCAAGAACCTCCTATACGAGTGTACCTCAATCTATTTGTTATCAAATGTAAGCTAACAACACTTGTCCATAATATTATAACACTTTACCCTTTTTAAGAACAACACCCTCTAGTTGTATTTCATAGTCTTTAAACCAACAAGCATATTGTAAATACTAAGTTTTTATGCACTCTTTTGCATAAGAACAAACCAACATATCTTAACATCAAGCATATTTAGAAAAATCCCATGTTATGGTCAAGTTTGACCAACATATAAAAATTTCACCCGTTTGTTTCTTATATGTATAAACATGGTCAAATAAGAAACTTTTATCAAACAATGTAATTCATGATTCCATTCCTTTATTCTAATTCCCAAATCCTAATTCTTAACAAGTAATATTTACATATTTAATGAATTACCCAATACAATCAATGTATTCAACACATTCCACGTCAAACATTCTCCAATTACATAATAACGTTCACTTTCCATGTTCAAGTTTGTCCCCCAAAATGAAAAATCAATAACATAGCACCAAATTGGAATTTCAGCTTTGAACATCATAAATTTTCCACATAATAACTTGATTCTTTGAGTTTATGAACTCAACCCAACATGCATTCAAGAATCCCAAGTCAAAAACCAACATTTACAATTTAGTTGTGTTCTTGAACTCATAGTGTGGCATAGATTAGAAAACAAGTTCCAAATTCAACAAGCATTAAGGATTTCAAGCTTAATAAACCAGGATTCCAAAAATCAAGCATTTACCTTTAATTTTTTATCCAAAATAGAGAAGATACAACACTTGAGGTTGTTCTACCCAAGAATTCAGACTAAGGACTGCATTTTCGGCCACCCAAGCACACACCACAACCGCCAACAGTGGTTCCTCCTTCTAAACCAATCAAGCAGCAGCAGAGAGCTGTTGCCCTGCTACTCGTTTTCTCTCTATCTCGCATCTACATCTCCATCTCACTTTCTTTCTCGTCGTCTCTTATTCTCACTGCCTTGATTTGAATCTTAACACACACACACACACACACCGAATGGTGGTGTGTGTATCCCTTTTCGTTTTCTTTTCCTGGTACGCACACAAGAAGAACGACGCCCACACGAACAAAATACGCAAACTAGTTTTTAGGTTATGATTTTGACTTGGTAAGTTTCTGCGAAATGTCCAAAATGCCTCTCCAGCAATGCCTTGGAATAATTTCAGCAATTATACATATTTTTCCTAATTTTTACATTGTCATAACTTCCACATATGATACCCGGTTTTTGTACACACTTATAAGGGCATGTCGTACCAATATAGGATACACTAACACTACACAGTCTTATAAGTGTGTATATATGTTGGAGTCTCCCCTCTATCCACAAGGGCTCTTTTGTAGAGATCATCTTGGGCTCCACATATATTTTACATGGTATTAGAGTCAGTGTCTCGTACCCCCGTGACCTAATATATTCGTGTCTATCCTTATCGAGCCTACGTCTCTGAGGGGGAGTGTTAGTGTATCTCACATTGGTGCGACACGGTCTTATCAGTGTGTATATATGTGGGAGTCTCCCCTCTCTCCACAAGGGCTCTTTTAGAGAGACAACCTTGGGCTCCACATATATCTTACACACTTATAAGACTGTATCGCACCAATGTGAGATACACTAACATTTATATTTGCCACGTAAAATCTTTTCATAAAACGTTAGATACATATATTATAGAAATCCGGTTAAGCTGAAATATGAGACATTACTTTCCAAATTTTTGTGAGACTTTTATATTTTCTTATAAGTTTAATAGTTCGTAATCAACTAAATTGAATCTCCAGCAAACGCGAACTAACCATTACAAAACTTAACATTACCATATAGGGGTGGTACGGGTACACCTGCATCCCCAAAAAGTATTCTTTACTATATGAAGTTTTAATATGTAAATTAGTTTTTGAGTAAATTACACTTTTGGTCCCTATGGTTTACCTCAGTTTTCACTTTCAGTCCAACTTTTGAAATTTCACGCTGATGGTCCCTGTGGTTGCCAAAATCTTGCACTTTTGGTCTCTTGACATTTAAAAAGACCAATTTACCATTTTTAATTTTTTTCATTTTTATTTTAATATATTATTATTTTTGGTAATTAAAAAAAACAAACCTGATACTGATTTTCCCATTCTATTCACGCACAAACACGATCGGTAGCAGTGGTTGATGATGGGTAGTATGGCTCCAGTGGTGGTTTTGGGGGACAGATGTTGGGTGGAACGTTTAGCCACGAAAGCGAGCATGATTTGGTAGCCATTGTTAGTGATTTCCTGGAAGACGGGAGTAGTTGTGGTGCCTATTGACGGTGTAGTAGCGACAGCGATTCTGGTTTCTGTGAACTTGCTCATCTCGCCGACAAGATTTCAGTATCCCTCTCTCTCTATATATACATTCAAGACTTCTATTTCTTAATCCATCAATTATTGGTATTGTGAAATACTTTTGACAAGGCTGTGCTTTTAACTGTCAGAATTGATAAAGATAAACATAGATTTTCACAACTAGAAAAAAACCATAAACTCCGAGATGGAGTAATCGACTTTAATTGAAATTCAACACAAACAATACATCTAACATGATCTAAAATACCTAATCCTATAACTAAATCTAGCCACCGAACCCGTAAAGGATACGACCTTGTCGTTTCAAAGCGTAAACCACATCATGGCGGTAACAGTTTTCTGGCAAGCGTGCTCGGTGTATGTCAAGGCGTCTCTCATGACATTCTCTAGAAAGATCTAACTCCACGAGTTTCCTCAAAGATCAAACCACTGATACGCTTCACACCTCCCTTACGAGCGACCCTTCTGATGGCGGGCTTGGTGATTCCCTGGATGTTATCACGAAGAACCTTGCGATGACGCTTTGCTCCTCCCGTTCCCAAACCTTTGCCTCCCTTTCCACGTCCTGACATTTTCGAAGCAGAGAGATCTGATTTAAAATTAGGGTTTTGTGTTTTGCGAATGAATGAGATGATGGATGATGGTGGTATTGGACGGTTTTACCGATCGTGTGTGTTCGCATGAATAGAACGGGGAGAGAGAGTGTGTGAGAGAGAGACGAGGTATGGGTTTTGTTTTTTTTTTCTTTTTTTTAATTGTTAAAAATAATAATACATTAAAATAAAAATGGAAAATAAATTAGAAAGGATATGCTAGTCTTTTTACATGGACAATGGACCAAAAGTGCAAGATTTTGACCACCACAGGGACCATTAAAATCAATTTTAAAAGTTGAACTAAAAATGAAATAAGTGATAAACCAGATCGACCAAAACTGTAATTTACTCTTATTTTTTCCATTTTGTATCTCCATCTCTAAAACTTGTAATTTATTTTGTTCGTTGCTCCATGCATGAGTGGCTGAAGGTCTCAAGGCCCAAATGGGCCAAATGTATATGGGTTGCACTTTTTTACTTACCTCATTTTTTGTCAACGTAATCAAAGCGAAAGGACACAACGAGAATTTAGAATTCGAAAGACAAGAACGAGTAATGGAGATCACTCAATATTAAGCAACTTTGTGTGATGGATTTGTTGATTGATTATTGTTGAACATTGATTTTTATAATTTTATATGATAGGTATTGCTTGAAATGACAAGTACTATGCTAAAATATTAAACAACTTTATGTAAATACTGTATTGGATTTCGACTATCTTTGTATCCTCGTACGAAATTTTCTGCTATTACCATATTAGTATTATAAAACTTTTGAAAAAGATATCATTATGATTTATGTATCGTAAAACAATTTCAACGACTTTAGCCGTCTCTAAATGTTAATAATAAACTTTTGAAGCCCCTGATTGCAATAATCAATTATGATAATTAAAACATTTTATTGTTTTTATATTAAAATAATTGATATACCGCATATTTTTCAAATAAAAAAATTCCCTTTTATCATCCACAAACACAAAACTCATGATCTTGAATTTCTCTTTCTTTTCTTATAATCTATGAATGAATTACCAAATTATTTCATTTAGTTAATGGACTTGGAGTCCAACTATTCACAAACACCATATTTCGTGTTCCTTTTTGAACTAAACCAAGATTTATAACCTTTGGGCTTGCTTGCCTCCCATCGAGAACTGTCACGGTTTTCTTTTGGGAGTGCGGCTCGTCTTAATATCACAGTGAAACTGACAAACAAGCTTCGTGCCTTTTGTTCTAGGACGAATCTCGTCGAATTTCACCATAACTTCCAGTGAACTTTGATTAACCAATGAAGTTTTCTTTCACTATGCGGACAAACTTAAAACATATCAAATATAATCAAAATTAACAAACATTCTGAAATTCTTATACAAATGCAGACAAAAAAATTAAGTAAGACTTTATCAATCCAAAAGGTTGATGGTGGCCCTAACTAGCCCCATCGAACCCAACCTCCAAAGGTACTCGATGAGAGGGCATATTTTGACTCACTCAACGACTGTGAATCATGGGAGGGGACGGAGATAGAACCCACGACCTATTTGTTATCAATCCAAGTCGCGCTCATGTTTTACCAACTGAGCTACATGCCAGGTAATTTGATTAATAAAATCATATGCAATTTCAAAATGCTTTAAAGGTTTTACAAAAGATTTGCATATCACAAAGTAATGTGTTTTTTTATATATTTTGTATACATGGGGAGCTATAAATACATAGGATAGGAGCCAAGCAAGAATTAGGGAAAAGGAATAAAAAAGATATCCAAACTAACCTAAAAAGTGTAAATGTGGCAGTATTTTGATTGACTAAAAAGGAATGGTACACAAATACATAATACATCGGGCCTATACAAACTGGACTATCCAACACTAATGTTCATGGGCTAAATATATACAACACTGTCTAATACACCCTCACAGTTAAAGCAGGTAATCGAAGGTGAACTCTCAAACTGGATTAAAAATCTATGAACAGTAAAGATGGAAGTCCTTTCCTGAAGATTTATATGTACTGAAGGCTCGAAGGGACATAAAGAACTCTAACTTGCTCGGTGGCGACCTTGTCTTAAACAAAATAAATATCAATCTCTATGTGCTTTGTCTATTTGATCCTGAATGTGATTGGTCGAGAGGCAGAGGACATTGACGTTGTCGCAATAAACAATTGTTGGTTGTCGCGAGCGAACAAATAAATGAAGAGTTTAAACCATAAATATAATCCCCGACAACGACACCAATTTGTTGGTCAGACAAATGAAGAGTTATTTTATATGATGTTATGATGGTGGGACATAATTATGGTATGTTGTGAACCTCTAAATACTCTTCATTAATAATAGTATAGTAGTAGACATAATTATGGTATGTTGTGAACCTCTAAATACTCTTCATTAATATTAGTATAGTAGTGGTATGAGTCAAACCCTAGAGAGTTAGGAATGGGTAATCTCTTGCCAAGTTTTCACACTTTTAGAGATAGAGACAGAAATTGTAAAGTTCAAGGGGGTGTTTATCAAGTCTCTTAAATGCAGAAAATAATAAGAATGTGATTACAATAATTAAACAGACATTCGACTTCTAGTCTAATGAATCTTGACGTGTATTCACACTTGGATGAAAATAAGAGTTCAGTATAGTTCTTGTCAATGGAAAATGACAATAACACATAAAATCCGAATTAATATACTCAATACTTCAATGGTATAAGTTGTGAAAAGTATTGTATTCGAGTATAGAAGTAAATATTTCAAGGGCCAACTCAAAGAGATAGATGTATCTCTTTGGTGACAAAATACAACTTTGATACACGAGCTCTTTCCAAATTCAATATTCTGTCCCTTTTGTTTTAGGAACTAATAACAAGTATGCAATTCAAATGATGGAAGTTTAAACAGTACAAAAGAAAACGTGTACCACAAATATACAACCATGAATAGCACTGTAACGTATAAAAGAAATGCACACCACAATGGTCAACTGGCGATTAATGTTATAACTGACTAAAAGAGATGCTTTACGCTCGAATGTTGGTTCTCCACTCTCTAATAATTTGATTGATTCATTGTGTCAAACCTTTCAAAAGTAAAGTACTTTCATATGTTACAAATGACTTTACTTGGGTAAAAATCAGAATATAGTGATAGACTAAATTCCAATATTAAACCAAGATGACAATAGTGACTAAATTGCAAGACTAAACCAAAATAGTTTAATAGCTTCAAATATTCATTCCAATATTAAATAACACAAACAATAAAGATGTCCTACTAAAAGTCGATTGGTATGAGACTTGGCCAAACATGTTGGCTAAAATCTACATAATTATAGTAAAAATAAGTAAAATTGTGAATTAACTACTAAAACACAAATGAGTGCGTACTAATACATAGAGGAATGGTGATTGCATACACAACAAGACAACTAAATGTGCAAGAAAGAAGTATATGGTACACGACCTCGAACTAGTTGCTATCATCTTTTCGTTGAAGATATGACGACACTATTTATATGGAGTAAATTTCAAAGTTATAAAGATCATAAAAGCTTGAAGTATTTGGTCAATTAGAAAAAAACTCAATATGCAACAATGAAGGTGGATGAATTTGTTGAAAGATTGTGATTTTGGACAGTACCCTTTTCAATATCTTTTATTTTAACTAATGTATGTTGTTTCTTCATAGCAAATTCCAGATTTTTTTCGCAATTAGGAAAATGCTTTTTTAAGTTAGAAGTTCTGTTTCTTATCGGATTAACTTTAAGAACTGTGAAGCAATACTTGCACTTTGCATGCTTCCTTTCAACTCTATCCTCTTCAACTATGTCAACCACATCAAAGTACTTCCAACAAACAACACTCTCATTCCCCACTATGATTCATTTACTTGTGCAATTTGTATAAACAAGTACCTTATACTTTTTTTTTTGTTGCATTATATGTGTTGAAGAATACAAGCAACAAACAAGTAATATAGCACACAGCAACTAAAACTATGCTTCATATACATGTACATTAGATGTTTTAGTACAGGAACTTCATAATTATACAATCGTAGATTATATATTAGAAATAGTAAAATTAAATGAATGATAAGAACATTTACTTGAATGTCTTCCATGGAAGGGGTTGAATTATGAAATTAAGATATTGGTTTTGTTTTTGTAAGCAATAAAAAAGCTGTGAAATTTTGAAGGGTGTAGGCTTGGAATCACTAATTTTCTAGTTTGAAAGTGTTTAGGACCGATATTTTCCATCTGCAACAAATTAGAAACTGATTGGTATTGGAAAATTCAAATTTGGAATGTGACATTTGAGTATTTGGTTTGGTTCGTGCAATTCAAGAAAAATGGTGGACTCGATATTGAAAGTATTGAACCCCGAAAAAAGATGGCCATAGGGACTAGGGGTGTAAACGAGACGAGCCAACTCGTGAGTTACTCGAGATCGACTCGGAAAATACTCGAGATCGACTCGACTTTAAGCGAGCCGAGCTCGAGCTCGAGCTACTCGAGTACCTTGTCGAGCCGAGCTCGAGCAGTAAAATACAAAGCTCGTAAAGCTCGCGAGCTTATTCGAGTATTTAGGAAATTACATTTTTACCCTTTGTATATATATATTATGAAATAGTCGGCTAACCCTAAAGTCCCTCCGCCATCGTCCCTATCGTAAACGCGAGTTACAGACACATTCAGACTCCACACTCGTTCGCTTCCAGCCTTCCCCACTCCACACGTCGTCCCTTCTATGTGCACCGCTACCGCCGGACTGCACCGCCGACCGCCGACAGTCCACGTACTCCACCGCCGTCGTTTCTACCTGCCACCGCAGGACACCAATCGCTTCTTACAACCTCCGCTCATCTGCAATCGGTAAGAATCACTTCTCAATCCAACGTTTTCTGATTCCTTTTCCGTATTTTTGCATCTCTTTGTTCTTTACTGATGGCTCTGGATTGATCGATCCATCGATTGTATGTTTGTTTTGTTGGTACGGGAAATCATTCGATTTCATCGTGTTCTCTTGAGTGTAGATATTACTTATGCCGTCGCTTGTTGATCATGATTTCTACTTTTTTTTTTAAAACGAATAAATTTAGGGATTTTCAAATTAAATCCTAATTTAAAATCGTCACTGCTTTTTCCCTTCTTTTTCACCTTGTATTTACTCCTCTTATTTGTTCAGGATTAGAATTGGAAAGATATGGATATATGTTATAGCTTGTGGAATTTTAAGGAAATGATGTTTTGAAATCAATTGGAATACAATGAACTCAAAAGTTTATTGGTGCTAGCTAGACTAATTATTCATCTGGTTTTTATAAATTATAATTGTCTTGATTGGTCTTCCTTTCAAACACACAGGTCACCACACGCCCCACCAATACATTCACACTCACACAACTGGCTCTCATTAGCGTTGAACCCTCAACCTAAAGTTACTCAATAGGGTTTGGCAGGAAGAGAAGGGCAGGCCTTTACCCAAGTTTGGAGACTGGGATGTAAACGATCCTGCTTCAGCTGAGGGCTTTACTGTAATTTTTAATAAAGCCAGGGATGAAAAGAAAACAGGTGGCAAGCAAGATTCATCTGTGTGTTATATATATAGAGTCTTCTTGATCGGGGAGGGGAAGACTTTTAAATGTCTATATTTTACAGATTTTGAAGTTTCTTGCTTCTTTTTCTGTGTGCTGGTTTATGTTATGAATCAAAAGCAAAGGTCATGTCACATGTGTAGTAGTTGTTTCGGCCTCTTTTGCTTTGG
Organism: Cichorium intybus; assembly: GCA_023525715.1. Taxonomy (NCBI): domain Eukaryota; kingdom Viridiplantae; phylum Streptophyta; class Magnoliopsida; order Asterales; family Asteraceae; genus Cichorium; species Cichorium intybus. The sequence continues at coordinate 16,335,377 of CM042016.1, read as the reverse complement.
TTTTCTATCATGTTAATCGAATTTATGATGGACGATAATACTTCCAACCTTCATGTTCTCATGATTCTTATTGGATTTTTCGGTTTGATTTCGGATTTTTCAGTTTGTGCTAATTTTGGAAGTACGTACAAACTAGGACATAGATGGTTGAATGATTGTTAGCATTGAAGAATGTTTGTTTTTTGGTATTTTGGACATTTGTGATTTTTGTTACCTTGGATAAATACTTGCAAGTGTACTGCATTCAAAATTTCACTCAATTTGGTGATTTTTTATTTTTTTAAACTTTTGTCGAGCCGAGCCGAGTTCAGCTCGAGTGTGTCGAGTATTTCACGAGCTCGAGTCCGAGTTTGAAATCAAGGCTCGAGTCGAGTTCGAGTCAAGCTTCGAGCTCGAGTATTTTAGTCGAGCCGAGCCACGAGCTTGGCAATACTCGGCTCGACTCGGCTCGTTTACACCCCTAATAGGGACCGAGAACCAATCTATTTAGGTATTTCATATATGATTCGATACCGGTACCATTACAATTCGAGAAATCGGGTCAAGTTGCTCGTATCGAACTACTGAAACAACTCTTTTTGAAAACAACACGATGGTAGCCATTAAGTAGTAGTTACCATGGTAAAGTATTATACATTTATCCGACGAGATAGTTTTTTCCATATAAAAACAACAATTTATATTACTCCAATAATAAATGGTGTAATAATGCACGGTAGATAAAATCACTTGAATAATGTACTATCATAAACAAGTATTTTTTTTTCCACAAAAACACTTTATATTTTGCAAAAAGTAGCCATATAAAAACAAATTATGTAACTACAAAAGTAGAAAAAAGGTAAAATAGATTAAACAATTACTTATTTTTATATGCTATAAAAGAATATTATCAATTATAAGTCTATATTCTTCAATTTGTACTAACACATATTTTTGTTTTTATATTTCAATCGAATTAAGTAATATAATTATCAGATGTCAAATTTGAAAATCTATCTCAAGATACAACTCAAATTTCACACTTAAAGTTTTGGAGTTTTTCTGCTAAAATGGTTCTTGAATATCTCGCAACAAAAAACAATTTTTTTTGAATTAAATACTATCTCAAGATACAACTCAAATTTCGTAATAATATGAATAGTCAATAGTATATAAAAAATAATCTTACAATATATATATTTTTAATTTTTTTGATTGTATCAACAAATAATGATTTTACGTAATCTTATTGAAAAACTAGTGGGCAACCCGTGCTATGCACGGGTCGGCTAGAAAAGTTGCGTGTCGAGTTTGTAGATTCAATTACCCTCAGTTAATGTGCATTTAATTTGACCATAAGCATTGTGACTAACAGTCTGCCAAAAATACGCATGTGTGTTAAAAAGTGCTCCAGAAAATAACAAATTTAATCTTATACATTTAAAGAAAAATAAAAAATAAATTCAAACCTTCAATATATCATTTTCTCGTTCTTGAAGTCGTTGACAGGTGACTTTAAGAAGCGCGGTAATTTGTCGCTCATTTAGCCTCTTGGAATACATTTGCCCCTCTACGATTTTGCATACATGAATATTTAATAAATTTTTTCGTTCTTATTTAACATTGCATTTCAAAAACTTTTTAATTTTGGTCCCCATTTCAAGTTTCATACAATTTTAGTGTACTTATTCAAGTTTTCCAGAAACAAAAACCGATATAAAACCTGAAAATAAGGACCAAAACTCAAATTTGTGTCAAATTTGGACTAAATGCAGTAATAATCAGAAAGCACAAGGTCCATTTTTGAAAGTTACAGAAAACTTTGTATCATTAACCAAAATAAATGTGAAGTGTGAAACCTTCAAAACAGAAATACGTTAAAGTTTTTGACCTAATTCAGTTTGAATCAGAAAGTAGAGGTACTGCTTCTGTAGCATACCCTTTTCCAAAACATTGAATATACAAATGACGATTTTGACCTTGAACCTAACATGTACCAAAAAATAAACAATGAAATAACCTGCTTCTGGGCACAATCAGGTTGCCTTTCTATCTCCCAAGTGAGGCTGACCAGTGCCATGGCCATAGCAAAATAATGATGGTATATCAACCTACAAGTACAAGACATCATACCATTTATTCGCATATCAATTATATATTCAAAATGCATGAAAAAAACTTGAAACCACACAATACAAAACATCATAGAATCATACCATGGGCGTATATCGCTTCCATTAATTCTCAATATATTTTCTCTTAAAGTTAATCCTAAAATTCAACTTTTTGTTTGTTTGATGTAGAAAGTTTACTTTGAGAAAGAAGGTTCCGGACAGTTAAGGGCAATTCCTACGCCCCCGAGATTGAAGAGATCGAATTCCTCCTAAAATAATAATAATTTGTAGTTTACCTTGGCAATTTGAACCACAATTGTCCTTTCAGGATTCATGAGATCAACTTTGTGTGGTTCTGGAACCGATTTTGCAACTACATTTATAATTTTCATTTTCTCAAAACCACTATTTGCACGCGCCTCACATAGCACTGCAAACTGTAAAAAAAATAAAATAAAATAAAAAAAGTATACCAATTTTGTACTTTGGAAAATACACCAATTATAGCATTGTAGTTTCAATTTTTTATTATTATAGAATTAAAACTGTTTTGTATTTAAATGACAATGGTATAATTGTGTATATTTTACAAAGTATATGTATTAGTGAAAGTACATTGCTATTTCTTGTATGGTAATTCTATAAATTGTGGTAAGTACCTTGTATGGTGTTTTTGTTTCTTTGGGAACGTATTGATCAATTAAAGGTTTAATTGCTCTTGAAATTTCTTCTTCTGATGCATAGCATGACACTTCAATAGGTAAGATTCTTAAAATAAACCTGGAAAAAAAAAGATTAAAGTTTGATGAATTAAAAGATAATATATATAACAGCGTATGTCATTTGTTCACCTAACGATTTATGCAACATTGTTACACTTTGTTACCAAATTATGCAACCATGTTTCAATTTATGCATCAATGTTTCTTTTTTGTACTAATTCATGCAACAATGTTTCGTTTTTTTGCGAATGTATACAATAATTTTCACTTTTTTACCAATTTTATACAAAAATGCTTAGCTTTTTACCACTTTCTATGCAAGAATGTTTCATGTTTTCACCAAATATACGACAATGTTTCACTTTTTTTTACCGATTATGCAACAATGTTTACCTTTTTTTTACCAATTTACGTAAAAATGTTTCAACTTTTTCCAATGCAACAATATTTCGTCTTTTTACCAACTCGTTTCATTACTTTCACCGATTTTTCCCACCGACAAAAAACATGCAACACCGCGTATTTTTGTCACAAATGAAAACATGGTTGCATATTTCGTCTAAAAAACCATATACTTTCATAAATTGGAAAAAAAGACCAAACTTCATTTAATTAATAAACAACTAACAAAAAATATAATGTAAAAAGTTAACCTGGCCATGTGTCTCCTTGTTTCAGCAACAGAAGTTATCATACGTTGTGCAATTTCTTTAGTTGTCGAGTCTTCATCTCTTTTGCGCATTTGAACAAAGATTACACCGTTGCACCCAGAATCAAGGTAGTTAAAACGCCTCTATCGCCATTTTTTTTTTTAATTTCATATAATATTCTTTAAAGTATTTTAGAAAAAAAAGACAACTACATTTGGACATGGAAGGAAAAATAAATAACGACAACTTTGCAAAAAAAAAAAAAAACAGTCCCAGTCCCAGTCCCCTTGTTTTTTATTTATTTTTATTTACTCTTTATAAACTCACCTTGCTTTTGTCTTTCAACTCTTCAAGAGTTCATCTTCAATTAACTTATCAACCGACTTTTCATCCATTTTACTTTTTACAACTTCTTCACATTTGGAATCATTTGTTTCCACACGTTGTTTCTTTTCGGGTTGCGTTTCATCTTCTAAATTTTCAGTTTCATGATCTTCAACACCATTTTTACCATCTTCTACTTTCTCATTTGTCTCATTATCTAAACAGACTTCTTCATCTTTCTGAGCAGGGACAGACGTTTCATGATTTTGCTTTTCAGAAACTTGGTCCACTTCACCATTTTCATCATCATTGTTATCGTCTGATTCGGAATCAGAATAAGAAAATTTAATCTTTTTGTTTATGGGTTTGTTTGGTATCACTGTGTGCTTCACATCTGAATCCTTTCCCTCAAGTAGCTCTTCATAAAACTGGCACATACAAAAAAAAAAATAATAAAGAAAAAAATTTAATTATAACAAATTTTTATTTGGATAAATTTAATGACACTGATATATATTTTTTAATTTCATGATTCTATTCGGATTACAATTTTATTTATTGACGATTACAGGAAAATCTACTTTTATTATGAACTTATTTGGCCTTTAATGAACTTTTATTATGTTTGATATTTTATTTTTGTAAATTAAAAATCCATTAATTTTAACTACATAATATATAAAGTAGAGTTAAAACTATAGATTGTATTTACATAAAATATAGAAAAAAATCATATGAATAATCATTCCGTTCAAACATTTGCTTATGGATCCGCTAAAGAGCCCCTTTAATGGCAAAAAGAAAGCTTACAAACTTGTTACACAAAAAATATGAACTTTGACTCTTGAAGTCAAAGGGGAAAGTTTTTAACTACAAAACAGTATGAATATGATTACTTACCACAAATTAAAAAACTATAGATAAATTGTATATCTCTTGATTTAATCAATTTTAGTAAACCCTAGGCAAACAGGGAAACAGAACATACAGATTCGATAACTTGAACAGCTTCTTGAGAAGCTTGGCGCTCCCTGCCACCATCACAGGTAATGAAGAACCCTTGAACTCCTGGCCGCAATGGGTATGAACCCTTCTTCACTGATTTCTGTACCAAATACACAACACTTTAGCAAATTAAATGCTATTTTCCCTTGCAGTTTAGAAACAATTCATCCAAAAAAAGGTGTTCAGATGAAAACATCGACATGAAGATTATATGAACTCTCATCTCGTTTCAGAATTAGAAGTAATAAATTGAGAAAGTACGTTGTGGGGGCGATATTGTTGCTTCCTCTTCTTGTTGTCGGGATTGCCGGTGCCGGACTTGGGTTTGTTGTCGGTTCCCATTTGCAGGTTAGGGCTTCGTCGCGAATAAGGTTCCGAGGGTTGCAGTGGCTAATAATGCTACTACACTCGAAAGTGTCGAATGCGGTTTTCTTCTAACAAAATGTAAGAATTCGCTAGGTGATCATGGAGGTGATTCAAGGGAAGTAGAAGAGCGGTTGAAGGAGATCGCAGCAGGAGGGGAAAGGATTGAAACGACGATGAAGCGGTGGGGAAGAAGAAGTCAAATAAAAGAGAAGGTGAAAGGTGTCGTGATATACGAAGGTTACCGAACGAAAAAAAACAACCCAAAAAAAAATCGTTACACGGAATGTGTAAAATTACGGATTTTAAATATACACTAGTGGGAAACCCGTGCTATGCACGGGTCCCCTTCGTGAGTCCTCCTGGTTTGGAAGCTTAGTGATAGCTCTTACCTCATGGTAGCTCTGGGAGCTGCATGCTAGCGTTTATTGAGGGAGTTGGAAAGAGCATTTCCGGTTGAAAGTAGGATGGTGTGTTAGAGAAATGAATGAAAGTACGTTGCTGTTTCTTGTACCTGTGGAATTGCACAAAACTTGAAGATAGCGGGATCACGCAGTTCAGACATGTATTTTAAACAGTCTTCAATGTGGATTAAAGCATTTGTGATCATATCATTCAGGCATTGAACCGCCTTTTCAGAGTTCTCTTCATATTTCAGTTCCTGGTCAATTATAAAAGTTAGATTTTTATTCATCTTTTAGATTTTTTTATTGTTGACATACCTCTAACTTGTTGACATATTTACTCCAGATTTCGCGAGGCCAAAACATGCGGGACTTGGGTATCTCGTTTATGTCCTCGAGATAATCTCTAATGATGTTTGTTTTCTGTAATTTATCACCAATAAATATACAATGTTAAACCAGGAAGGAAACAGCTATATGTTTATATTTTACCATTTTATTTTAGATTAAAATGTTGTTACCTGGAGAAAAAAACCCATAGAATTTGAGATGGAATCTGGAAACAATGTTTCAGTGCCTGAGGCATGGAAGAGTTTTGACAACCCTAATCCAACAAATCCAGCAACATAATGGCAATATTCATCATAATCATCGATTGTCTCAACCTGCAAAGTGAAAATAAAAATTTGTTTATTTTACTTATTGAATGGAGTATTGATGTTTGATTCACAAAATAGCAACGTACTTTCAGTTTACAATGTTGTAACATGAAGAAATGAAAGTATGATGCTATAATTGACAAATCAATACAAGTGTGTTTCATTTAACACACTTTCATTGATTTGTTTATCATAGAATCCTACTTTCATTTTTTCTGTTTTGGCATTGTACTTTTAGGATAAATCTACCTGATTGCTATGTAATTGGATGACATTTTTATAACTCATTAGTTTTAGAAGTAGAATGTTGTAATAGGAAGAAACGAAAGTAGGATGCTATGATAAACAAATCAATGAAAGTGAGTTGATATTTATTTATTGCATTTACTCCTTTAAGTAAATGTTGGAATGTAAAGGGGAAAACAAAAAACATACTAGATTATTAAGTATTTGGAGATATACAAAATGTGATAAAAAAAGTACCTCTTTACAGATGAATTTTGCCATCCCTGCACCCATTCTCATGGTTATATCCTCAATTGCCTCCTGATAACTGCAAAATATTTAAGCTTTTTAACTTGATGAAATTACTGGGAACATGACTTAATCTGGTAAATTATATATGGATGTTTATAATTTTACTTGATAGAGAATGGTTTAATTGAGAAAGTAAGGGATTCAAGGCTTTTTCCCCATAAGGTCCTAACTATTTACAAATTTCCCATGATTTATTTTTTTCTTACTATTTCCCCAAGTGTGCCGTCATTTTCTGAAATATATTTTACATCAATTATCTAGACAGCACTTAATGAGAAAAAGAAGAAACATGTGTTTTTTCCTTATTTGTTAGTTGTGACATACATGTTGACCTCTTTAAATCACATATCTAGATATGGATTTTCATGAATGACAATAAGTTAAAAAGCAGAACGGACAAACATTAGATGAAGAAGAAAAATGATCTGTGAAGGAAAATAATTTGGAATCTGGCATATGCTTTTAAATAAATAATTTATGTGGTTATTATTACTACTACTTTTGTTATTATTATTATTTATGTTAATATTATTATTATTATTGTCAAAATTCCATATCATCCATGTTCAAACCCTCTGCTTCATGCAACTTTGTAATACTAACTGGAAACTGAAGAAGATGATGAGAAAGAGATAATTTGTTCAATCGTTTACTTAAATTCATGATCCACCAATTTTATTTAATGATAAATAATACAAGATGGTTAGTTTATATGTAAAATTTACCCTTTTTTAAGCTCCAGAAAGGCAGCAGAAACATGATGGAACTGGTCCATCAGAACTTTGTATCCTTTGTACCACCTTCAGAAAAAAAATAGAATTAGCATACAAAGATTATAGTTTTAAACACTCTGTTTAATGGATGGAATGGAATGATGAATGAATGGAATGGAGACGGTAATGCAATAAGCAAGAAAATGGAATGACCTATTACATTCTATGATCATGTTTGGTTGCTTGTAGGTTTCGACTGAATTTATATAATAAAAAATAACAATATATATAATGAACTTTTACTTACAAAAATATAGTTTAAACTTTGTTCTATACATTATTTTAGTTACAAATTAATGAACTTTTACTTACAAAAAAATAAAATTTAACATGATTAAAAGCTCATTATAATCCAAATAAGTTAACAAAAAATACGTACTTTATGTATTTTTAAAAATAAATTTGTAATTCAGTTAAAATCATGGAAAAGTTTAAAAAAGATTAGTCATTAAAAATACATAAATAAAAGGGGATTATACTGCAATTCTTCATCCCTTTCCATGATGGAATGGGAAAAAATACCCCTAACTAACATGTATGTTGATTCGAATGGAATAAACCATTCCATTCATTCCATCATACCAAACATTACCAAGTACTCACATGCAAAGTGCTAATCACGATCATAGATATGCTGATGAAAGGCGATCAGAATTGGTACTTTGATTTCAGCATCTATACTTGTATCATCCTCTGGCCAAAAGAAAAAACACAGAATTAATAATCATGAAAAACAAATGATTATTGTATAAAGTCCTAGTAAACAAAAGAGTAATAGATATAAAAGAAACAACCACAACATATCAAAATGATACATCACTCAAGTATTTTATTACCAATTAAAAATAGAAAATTATAAAATTAGCTAAGAGATATTGCATGCTAGCGTTTAGTCATCAATTGAGTTAGAAAACATAATTGAAAATGGAATTAGAACCAAACACAGAAACATATATTATCTCAGATTTAGATTGCAATTCATTTGAACGAACTGAATCCGAATCTGTAGAAGAGGAAAACGAAGAGGGAAACCAATTTTGAAGAAATCGAGCTAGGGCTCAAAACCCATGAACTTCAACCCAAAAACCGATCAACAATTTAACAAAACAGAACTCAGAAAAGGGTTTAGGCTTACCGATGGAAGCTTCAATTCGTCACGATTGGGTGAAATGAGCCCTTTTTTTTGAATCCCCTCATCACGTGAATCCGACTCTCAAATTTAGCCGAGTCTCTGAATATTCCCGAGGGTTCTCCGTGCCGCCTTCACTCCACCGGTCTTTTCTTCCCCGCGAGCTGTGTGTATGTATTGTTCATATTCTTTGGAATCGTTCCTGTAAAAGAGAAATCGAAAGGTACGTTTCAGTGGCGATTCCAGGAGCGCAGATCGAGTAGAAGATAGAGGATATGGTGACGACGATTAGGATTAGGTAATCGGAGCAACACACCCGAGATGCAGAGAGACGGTGATGGAGACTGAGAGAAGAAAGAAGCGGTGAATGGAGATGATAAAGTTGAAGCGGTGGGAAGGGGGATGAGAAGCCGGATCCACAAAGATCCGACAACTATGAAAATGGATTCACAGAAACCCGCGTGACAAAAAAAATGTTACACGGGATGAGCAAAATCACGCTAATTAATAAGATATATAATATAATACACATACATATAAATATAAAATTAATAGTCATCTTTTTTATAAGAGATTTTTTTCGTAACTATTTTTGTCAATTTGAAAATAATGACATGGTAACTCGATAGGTTTCACGTATTGCAATTAAGGAGCCAAATAAGTCAATAGAGCAAAATACAAGGACCAAGGATGCTCACATACTTGTACGAGCTTCGACATACACACGCACTTTCACTCTCTAAAAGTACACTTCTTTCTCTCTCACACACTACACACCGACGATGCATTCTCTCTCTCTGTCCGCTACTTCTACAAACCGACGAGATATTCCCCGCTGTCAAAGATTCCTCCACCGGCCCCCTTTCCCCCTTTCTCTTCGAATCCCTAAAATTTCAATCCCCCTCCTAATTCCAATCTACCCCCTCTGAAAATCACTCGATTTCTGTCCTTTTTTCAATCCAATTCGGTAAAAGATTGGATTTTTATCAAGAAACAGTGTATGGGCTGCGTGGGTTCGAAGCCCGAGGAGTCACCGGCGGTGGCGCTGTGTAGGCAGAGATGCACCTTCCTCGACGAAGCGATCCACCAACGGTATGCTCTTGCGGAAGCTCATTTAGCTTATTGTCACTCGCTCAAGAACGTGGGTGTTTCGCTCCATCGTTTCTTTGATATCCACTCCTCCGCCGCCGTGCACGGTGGTGATAGTCCTCCGTCTCCGGTGCTTAACCTTCCTCCTCAACGGAAGGGAGAGTCTTCCAAGCCGCCAGTTCCTGCGGTTGTTCATGATCGGTCGCATTCAAATTCCGGCTCATCTCACCTTCACTTTCACTCTGATTCCGATGAAGATTCTGAAGACGATGACGGTTCCATTCATTTACATTCCGTTGGGGGTTCATCACCGTTGCATCAACATCGGCCGTACGGAAATGTAAGTTATAATGATCAGCATGAAACCGCAGGTCCTTCTTATCCTCCTCCCTTTTATCCCCCTTCCGGTTATCCTCCTTCGGGTTATCCCCCTTCCGGTTTTACTCCGTCGGGCTATCCTCCTGCCGGTTATCCTCCTGCCGGTTATCCTCCATCAAACTACCCCCCTGCCGGTTTCCCACCGTCAGGTTATCCCCCTTCCGGTTATCCTCCATCAGGTTATCCCCCCGCCGGTTATCCCCCGCCAGATTATCCACCGGCAGGTTATCTTCCAGAAGGTTATGCTCCTGGTCGTTACACGATGAATTTTATGAGAAAGCAACCGACTCCATCTGTCGTCTACCAGCAACGGCCAATGAGTCCGGAGACTATACATTACGGCGAAGCTTCTTCCTCATCATCATATTATAACAACAATTATAATGATCAAAACCCTAATTCTTACTCGTATAACAACAATTACTCTAACTACGGCGAGTTTTTCGGTTCTTCTTCTCGACAACCTCCGTACGGTGGCGTCTCATCGCCTCCGCCGGCTTTACAGGCAGAGGCATCGACTTCTAATTCAAAACCTTCTCCACCTCCTCCCCCTCCCCCGCCACCAAGCTCCACGTGGGACTTCTTAAATCCATTCGAGACCTTCGAGAGCTATTACCCTCCTTATACACCAAGTCGCGATTCAAGAGAGGTGAGAGAGGAAGAAGGTATTCCTGATTTGGAAGACGAAGATTACTACCAGGAAGAAGTCGTCAAGGAAATACATTCTTCAACCCCAAAGTTCGTCGATGTTGGTGGTGGTGGTGGTGGCGGTGGGGGTGGCGGTAAAGGCGATTCAAAGAAGGCAGCTGTCGTTGACGACGAAAGTGAGAAAAGTTCCGGTGGTGAGTTGCATTACAGAAGTGGACCACCTGTCGTGGAAGATGAACCAGTTGAATTCGAAGTTCACGTGGTAAATAAAGAAGAAACATCCAGATCTGAAAAACCTCTCGCTGACTTTCAAAACGATTCAGAAGTTGTGAGAGAAATTCAAATCCAATTTGATCGAGCTTCAGAATCCGGCAGTGAGCTAGCAAAGATGCTTGAAGTCGGTAAAGTTCCACACAACAGAAAACACGCAGCCTATCAAGTCCCCTCAAAAATGTTGAACGTCTTTTCACCATCATTAGCACTCTCAGCTTCCAAATACACTTCTCCAGAAGCCACCGATCCTTCCAACTTAGACACCGGTATAGATTTAAGATCAAAATCAAAACATCTTTCTTCTACCTTACACAAACTATACCTCTGGGAAAAAAAACTGTTCGAGGAAGTTAAGGTATGTTAACAATTTAACATCTCTATTACATCTTTCATTTCCTATACAGAATCCGTAAACAACAAATGTTCATGTATGTTCTAGGTTGAAGAGAAAATGAGATTACTCCATGAAGAAAAGAACCGAAGACTAAAACGGTTAGACGAAAAAGGCGCCGAACAACATAAAGTTGATGCTACAAGAACTTTAGTCAGAAGTCTTTCAACCAAAATCAGAATCGCAATTCAAGTTGTTGATAAAATCTCTGAACAAATCAACAGATTAAGAGACGACGAGTTATGGCCACAACTAAACGACTTCATTCACGGGTTAACAAGGATGTGGAAGTCAATGCTCGAGTGCCACCATAGTCAAACACGCGCTATTTCCGCCGCGAAAAGATTAGACGCGATTGCATCTCACAAACACTTCAGCGACGACAGTCTCAAAGCAACATTACAACTCGAACACGAACTTCTAAACTGGACGCTTCGATTCTCTTGTTGGTTTGGTGCACAAAAGGGATTTGTTACATCGCTAAACAACTGGCTTTTAAAATGTCTGTTATACGTCCCGGAAGAAACCGCGGATGGACCGGTCCCGTTTTCCCCTTCCCGAATCGGTGCACCGACCGTGTTCATAATCTGTAACCAATGGGCGCAATCAATCGAGAGGATTTCAGATAAGGAAGTGGTGGAATCTTTGCGGGATTTTGTGAGGATTGTGCTTCAGTTATGGGAAAGGGATAAGACGGAAATGAGGAGGAGGTTGGTGATGCATAAGAATATGGAGAGGAAGGTGAAGGATTTGGAGAGGGAGGATTTGAAAATTCATAAGGAGTTGCAGGTTTTGGATAAGAGGATTGTTGTTGGATTTGGGGAAGATAATGGGATTTCGGCTGTTTATCAGAGCGAGACGAGTAAAGGTGTTGGTGCGCAAACGAATTTGAGACTTGTTTTTGAGGCTATGGAGAGATTTACTGCTGCTTCTTTGAAAGCGTGTGAGGATTTGTTGCAAAGAATTGAAGAAGATAAGGTTTCTAGAGAGCAAGAGAAAGTTATGTAATTGAGATGAAAAAAAGTCAACCAGGAGGGTTGACTAGAGTGAACCGGATACCATTGACATGATTCAGTCGAGGTCTACAGCTTCTGAATTCCTCCAGTCCAAGCATTAAATCTCAAGTCAGGTATATGCTTTTATTTCTCGAGCTTTTGTGGGCGTACCGTTTTTCTTGATTTCTTATCGGGCAAATTACAGGAAAATAAAAATATATTGTGGTTAACTGGTTATACTTTCATTTTTCGAACAAAACGTATAACCATTTTGACGTAAAAGGTGGAAATGGTTAAATTGGAAAAATGTCAAACTATTATGGTTTGATTGGAAAAAATAATGTATTAGTGGTTACGCCGCAAGATATAATGGTTCTTTTGTAATTTGCCCCTCTTGTTTGGGTTATATGCAAGAAATAGGAATGTATTTTCATTGATTTGGTTATTAAAGCATCTTCTTATTACAACAATGTACTTTGAAAAATCCACTAAATTATAGCAGTGTCATCCAAATCAAAAGCAATTTTACCGCTATGATTGGATAGATTTTCAAAATATAATGTCCTAATAAGAAAAAAATCGTAAGTTTAATACAATTGAGTAGATTTTCGAAAGTACAATGTCTTAATTAAAAAAATGGAAGTTTTAATTCTGTAGTAGAAAAAAGTTGAAGTAGGATGTTATAAATTATAATATACAAATAAATTAAAGTACTTGTTTTTTTTTTCTTTTTCATTTATACGTGTTAAAACTAGAGCCGGGTAGATTTTCTTGCTTAAACTTATTGCTATGGACAAATTCGTCTAGACACAAATTCTGGAGCTTTTATGGGTGTACCATTTTCTTGAATTTTTATTTATATTTGATTTTGACAGGTTTCTACTGCATCGGTTCAACATTCCCTCCAAGTGAAAAGACTGGGGACCAAGAGTGTCTTTGTACGCAACATATATGATGCTTTTTGGCACGTGACTTGGTTTTCAAGTGAAAGCTAGATGGCCTTTAAAAGGCCTCAATTTTGTAAGTGGATGTAGTTTGTTTATGTTATTAAAATAGATACAGTAGGTACTAGATTAGCCTCCAATTTTTGGGTCTTTTAGTTTCTCGTTTTTATTTTTTGGGTCTATTGTAGAAGACCCGGAAAATTATGACGAGAATGTGCTTAAATAGGATTTTTCTTATTAATATTGTTGGTGTAAATAGCCATTTTGTTTATCGTCTATTCTTTGAGTCGTTATTATCATTAGGAGAACGAATGAACTTAAAAGTAATGTAAGCACTATCTTGTATTCAGCCTCCTAACAATTTTAATGTACTTGACATAAGTTCGTTGAAATGGTCGTGTATTTTGTACTCTTATTTATAAAAACATTTCATGATTATATAAATTTTCAAGAACCTTCTTGTTATAATATAATTAATTGAAGAAATCAAAGTCTATTTCTTATTGCATGGCTGCCAAACCTTAATAAAAGTTGCCTTTTTGTATGTTTGACACGACTCCGTCTCTTGTCAATCGTCAATCAAATACGCGGATTGTATAAATGAGTCAAATTTGGGCTAATACTAAAACGCCTTCACCAGATGAAGTCAAAAACTTGAATAAAAAGTAGACCGGTTTAGACCAATGAAAATCGTCTACAGTATAATAAAGTGTTATCTAGAATGTTTTATACCAAAACTTTGAAATTTTTGTCATGTTGTAGATGTATGCATGAAGCCATGCTGACGTCCAAAAAGAATTTTGTTTTGGACAACTTTTAAAATACAACGTGTTAGCAGCTTTAAGCATTGCCCGACATATATGGATTATGTTCTACACAACACTTTCCAATTATTGCGAAATCTTCCTGATCAATGCCCCAAATCATACTTTTGCCTACATTAACAAATTTTACTCGGTATCGAAAGGGGTGGATACAGAAAAGCCATTGTATTTACGTGAAATTGGGCATTTGTTATGTTAGATTCTCTTTGTCGGAAAAAAAAACTACATATTTTTTTAAGTCAAAATGACGTTTTATCATGTTTGCAGATTATCTTAATGATGTGGACGTAAAAGGATGAGATGGGCATAAAGTGGTAGGTGGATGGTGACATTTATAATAATAATAATAATAACAATAATAATAATAATAATATTATTATTATTATTATTGTTAATTAAACCCCTTTTAAGTTTTAACAATAGCTGAACACACTTACACACACCATTCGTAAAAGGATGTCATGGACATAAACTTGGCCCTGTTCCAAATTACCCTCTCACCAATCCGTTGCCTCTTTTACTCCACCACTAGCATATATAATCAATCTTAAAAGTAAAGTCATGATTCGTGCATGTGACCGGTGATCGATTTTGATTTTTCCAAATTTAATGTTATTTCTTTGAATTCTTGAATTTTTTTTTAATATATACTCGCAAAATATAATGAAATTATGTTTGTCGATCATCAAAATACTGGTCTTCAAGTGTAGTTCATTTTAAGAATGGTAAATTGCAGAAATCATTAAGTTTACATAAAATCTTGATTTTTACAAGGTGTATTTTTTTGACAATTAAGTCATTAAATTTTTAATTTCTTGCGGTTACGACCATTTGACCGATTAAACCGACTGTCAGCTGATGTGACATGACGACGTGTCAGTCTTTAGTGATGTGACACCGACTTGCCGCTGATATGACCATAACTTTTTTGAAAAGTAAGATTTAAAACAATAATTATAAGGAATAGTGTATTTTATTTAGTATTTTAGTGATGCAAATTCAATATTTTGAAAGTAAGATGATATACATTGATTGTATATACTATATACTGATAATTATAGAACGAATTTCAAAACATGCTTTTAAAATTCCGTGACGAACAATGCAGGTACCTTCTCTCTTATAATGAGGCTTGCCTGGATGAAGAGAGGTTCCTGAAACAGAAGGCTAAGGTTGACTGGCTTCGTGAGGGTGATAAAAACTCTGCTTTCTTCCACAAGTCTGTTAAAAGCCGTAATTCTCGCAATCGTATCGACTCCATCCAGGATGCCCAGGGCAGCTGGATTTCTGGGGATGCCCTCCCCAATCTATTCGTCTCCCACTTCCAAACTTTCTTAGGCACAGCCCACCCCTCCATTGCTATTCGTGACCCGTGTTCCCTCTTCTCTAATAAGCTCTCCCCTCTTCAATCTGCCGCCATGCTTACTCCTGTTACGGATGAGGAGGTTAAGTGCATCTTGTTCCAGATGGCCGATGATAAAGCGCCCGGCCCAGATGGTTTCTCGGTTAAGTTCTTCAAGTCTACTTGGGATATCGTGGGGCACGATGTTTGTTCGGCGGTTAAGGAGTTCTTCTCTTCTGGTAAAATCCTTAAGTCGCTCAACAACACCGTGCTTGCTCTCATCCCAAAGGTTGACTCCCCGTCTAAAGTCACTGATTTCCGCCCCATCGCCTGTTGTAATGTTGTTTACAAATGTATCAGCAAGATCATTGCGGATCGTATCAAGAACAACCTCTCTTCTCTGGTTGATGAAAACCAGTCTGCTTTCATTCCAGGGCGCCTGATCACTGACAATGTTCTTCTTGTCCAGGAGCTCATGCGTGATTATCATTGTCATCGTGGTCCCCCCAGGTGTGCGTTTAAAGTCGATATCCAAAAAGCTTACGATACGGTTGACTGGTTTTTTCTTCGCACCATCTTGGTTGGGTTTGGTTTCCCCATTCGTATGATTGACTGGATCATGACGTGTGTCTCCACTGCTGCTTACTCTGTGAGCATCAATGGTAATATGCACGGATTCTTCGATGGGCAAAGGGGCATCCGTCAGGGTGACCCCCTCTCTCCCTATCTCTTCACTCTTGTCATGGAGGTGCTTAACCTTATGATAAAGAGAAACATCTCTGACTCCGATTCTTTTAAATTCCATCGGCAATGTGAGGAGCAAAGTATCACCCATCTCTGCTTTGCCGATGACCTTCTTCTCTTCTGTCATGGCGATAGCTCTTCGGTTCGTGTCATAAATGACTCTCTTGTTGAATTCTCTAGGGTCTCTGGGCTCCACCCTAACGAAGCGAAGAGTGAAGCCTTCTACTGCAATGTTGGTGAGAGGACCAGAGCTTCCATTGATCGTATTGTTAGGTTTCCGGAGGGATCTCTCCCTGTTCGATACCTTGGTGTCCCTCTCATCACCACTCGTCTTGCCCACAAGGACTGTAAACGCCTAGTTGATAAAGTCAAATGCAGGATTAACGACTGGAAGAACAAGTCTCTCTCTTTTGCCGGTCGTCTCCAACTCATCCTCTCTGTCCTTTCTTCCATGCAAATTTATTGGGCTTCCGTTTTTATTCTTCCTAAATCTATCTCTAACGAGATTGAGAAACTCACTAGGGGTTTCCTCTGGTGCAACGGTGAGATGAAGCGTGGTAAAGCCAAAGTCTCATGGAAGACTGTATGTCTCCCTAAGACCCATGGTGGTCTGGGTATTCGTAACCTTGCTGTTTGGAATATTGCCCTTATGGCTTCCCATACCTGGAGACTCCTTACTAATAAGGATTCTCTCTGGGTCAGGTGGATTCACTCGTACCGCCTTTGTGGGCGTAACTTCTGGGATGCCCCCAAGAAGCGAGGTACGGGCTATGCGTGGCGCAATATCCTCGACATGCGGGGTAAGATCAGGGGCTTTATTGTCTCCAAGGTTGGTGATGGCTGCTCTACGTCTGCTTGGTTCGATAACTGGCATCCTGCTGGTCCCCTCTCTCAGTTCTTATCCGCCCGTAACATCTATACTGCGGGCTTCACTCCTGATTCTAAGGTTGCTGACCTTGTCCTCAACGGGTGTTGGGTGCGCCCCTATTGCTGGCTGGACTCCCATCCCGTTCTGCTTTCTCATAACCCCCCTTCTCTTTCCACGTCCATTCCTGATAAACTCCTCTGGAGATCTTCCGACGGTAAGGTCTCTCCTTTTACGGTCCGTTCTGTCTGGCACTCTATACGCCCCTCGGACCAGCCTGTCGACTGGTATCATCTTGTTTGGTACTCCCAGAATATCCCTAGACATGCCTTCATTCTCTGGGTTGCTCTCAAAGATCGACTCAAGACCCATGATAAAATCAGAAGCTGGGAGACTAACGCCAACCTTATCTGTGCCTTCTGCGGTGATTGTTTTGATTCACTTCCACATCTTTTCTTTGAGTGTTCTTTCCCTTCTATGGTTTGGCATGATCTTCAGCATGTTATGAACCTCTCATTCCCCACAAATTGTTGGTCGGATATCATCAATCTCCTCAAGCCCATCACTAAGGGTAAGACCGTTTGGTCCATTATCCGAAGGCTTGTGCTTGCGGGAGCTATCTACCACATTTGGCAGGAAAGAAATAACCGGATTTTTAAGAATAAGAGACGATCGTATCATGATGTTGTCAAGACTATTATTGATGATGTCCGTTGTAGATTGGTGAGTCTCTCTATGAAACCTTGTCCTAATGTTATTTTGGCTAAAAGAGTATGGTCCCTACCCTAACGTTGAGATATGTATCTCCTATTTTCCACTGTGGTCTATTATTCTCTCCTATATCATCTTTTCTATTATATATTTCTCTGCTTGTATGGTTTTTTTGCAGGATGTTTGCTTTTTATGTTCCTATTATGTTCTCTGGTTCAAAAACCTGTTTTGGTTCCTAGTATTGCCTTGTTGACCATTGGAGCCTGTCCCAATGGGTCTTTTTGTTGTTTATTTGGTGGGGAGTCCCCAGCCTTAAATTGTATTTATTCTTTTTATTAATAAAATTTGCCAGAGGTACCGTCCTCTTTACCCAAAAAAAAAAAATTGATATGAAAGTAATATTGTATACGGTGATTGTATACTATCTACTGATAATTATGTTAAAAGTATAAAATATATATTTAGTAGAAGTGGTAATTATGATTTATATATATATATGATTACGTGAATTTGTTAATCGGGTCATTATTTATCTTGATAGTCAAATACGTAAAAATAAAAGAATTTTTTAGCTAAAATATAAAATATCTTCATGCAAAGTCAGTACCACATCATCAAATACTGACACATCATCATACTACGTTAGTTGACAACTGGGATGATTGGTTAAATGGTCAAAATTGCAACAATTTAGAAAACTTAATGACTTAATTGCAAAAAAAAAAAATAGTGTCAAAATCAAATTTTTATGTGAACACAATGACTTTTTTTACAATTTGTCATTTTAGGAAATTTAAATTCCGCACCCTTCCATCAACATTTTATTTGACACTCAAATTAATGGTTATTCCCCTGTTAGAGATATATGTTGATAGTCGAATGTCGATAAGTCAAGTAATCAACCCTAAGGCCATGGATTTAAGTTATAAAGAAAAACCCAACAAAGCCCGACCCGTATCTAAAATATTGTGTAGTACCAGATCTGGAAAAGCCCGAGGAACCGAACATTTTAACATCTCTAGAACAAGTGGTAGGTTTTGGTTTGGCGGTGAGTGATCCCATTTTTAAGCAATTCGATGTTTTGAAAATCTGATTGGACGGTTCGACTAATTTGACGGGAACCGGTTAAATCTCCAATTCAGTTGTCACAAAAGCTGGCTGCTAATGAATCGGTCAAAACCGAGCGGTGCAGTCAATAACCGCAGACCGTATGAACACCTAAAAGTCCGATTTTTATAAGAAAAATTCCTTAGCTAGTTAATGATCGAAGACCTTGTTCTAATGTGACCAATACAACTCGATCTGATGACATAATTGAAACAATCACAGGCTTTTAGAATGACTATACCCAGAACTTGCTTCACACCTAATGATTAATGAAGCTTACGGAAAATGAGAGAAAATATGACATACGAGCCGTAAACATTATGTTCTTGGTATTTTAATTTAATTATTTTATGTTCCCTTTTGTATATTTCTTAATTTTAAAATTAATTATGATATAATGACGTCACCAGTAAAACGACCTATTCGCTATCGGCTTCGGCTATCATGAAGAAAAGTGGGCCATTTTTATGACCCACTGCAAAAATGGGCCTTGCAGCTTGGGCCAAATGGAAAGCTGAGAGCTTGGCAGCTTGCGAATGTAGGGCCAGAAAAGGCGGACTCGCCGACTCGGTGGGAAAGGTTCGTCTATGATTAAGCCTTTGACCGGCGTTATAAGGGAAATTACGCTTCCAACCCCTTAAGTTTTAAGAGTTCGACTTTGATCACAAATGAAACAAATTACGATTCTAGAGACAACTCATAGACTATAAAACTTTTAAAAGGCGATTTGCGTAAACCATAGGTGGGTTTTGACGGCAACAAAGGCAAAAGCCATCTTGTTTTTTGAGTCCTTTTATGTGGAATTGATAACCAACGCTACAAATCATACTTTTGCCACAATTGAATTTATGTAAATTCTCGAATTTACCCAAAAAAAAAAAAAAAAAAAAAAAAGCTGTAAAGACTAAAAGATTGTATTTTTTTTAGATGAGATAATTTATTTAACTTTCTGAAATTACTAAAATGTCCCAAAAGTATCAAATTAGTTATTTCAGCCACCGATTTTATTGGTATAAGTTTCTAAACGTTTGTTAAAAAGCCATTGAAGTTATATGTCTCCGTTTTGACCAATTTTAACATTATTGGACTCTTATACTAAGATCTATAAATTATTGTTTAGACCATCATTTGAGATATTTAACCATGTATAATTACCGTAAAGTCCCTAAACGCTATAAGTAGTATCCATAGCATTCTTCCCTATAGGACACTGAGAATTAATAGAATATGTATTGATCATATAAATTCAATATTGCCATATAAGAGATATTTTTGTTATGAAAATATACTTGCAGATTATGCTTTGAACTTAGTCGAGACAAATGTGTATATTAAGCAACGACTGGATTCTATCACAACGTTATGGACTCTAAAAGTTGATGTGGGAATTATGTAATGATAAATGAATAAGTTAATTTTTAGTATTAATAACATTGATCGGGTATCTTGAGGGTCCGAGGAACCGATGTGAGCTTTATGACCGAGTGAATATTAGGATTTTTGTCAACATAATAAAAGAACTGGTATGACATATGTAGGTGTAACTGTGAGCAATTTTGGAAAGCCTATACGTAGACGGGAGTTTTATGTACTATTTTACTGGGTTTTATGCAATATACAGATACTATGCTAACTTTAAATAAGCGCATAAGGTATCTGACTTGTTAATTGTTATATGATTCAAAGATATATGTTACGTTAAGTAAATGTATGAACATGAATTTTTCTATAGAATTTGATGTGTGTTATATGTTGTTTGTTTATAAAGTGGGATATATTAGGACAAGTGAACTCTATCATGATGTCAGAATGATGTAAAAGCAAAGATGCGGGTTTTGCCAGATGTGAGAGTTCAACTTAAGACCTGTTAACGTATATATGCATGTGTGTATATTTCTGATTAATTGTATTTGTGTGTGTATTTTGTGTATGGTCTTTGGCCTATAGCTTGTGGTGATCCGACCCTATGTATTGTTGTACTTTATATGTCTGTTTGATAATCAGAAGGAAGGCATAAAAGTTAAAACAAAATAACATGGCATCAGAGTACTCTGAACTATCACTCCTAAAATCTCTCTTTTATTCTTCTCATTGGCGACGATTGTTTCTTCTGGTTCTCTTAGAGTCGCCATTGGAAATCAGCTTCCTTCTCCATCTTTTATTGTCAATGGCTGTAGAAAAGTCATTTGGGAAACCGTATGACATCACCAACATAAAATCGTACATATTTATGATCCTTCACCTGCACCGAACTATGACTCATGGCTTGAACTCTTCAAGACACCCCGCACGAGTTTTGGAGGATCTGAACACCTCTAAGAACCGAAAGATAAATCTGCTGCAAAAATAGCCGAATGGAACCGCATTGATTTTATCGTTAAAATTGGATCTACGGTTCTGTAACATAGTCTCTTCTTCAATAGAAACAGAATGCGACCACCCGTCAAGTTTGGCAAATTTTGGAAACCCTATTTTGTGACAACAATGACGTGAAGGCAATCCAACTAGATCATGAACTGCGAAGCATTGTTATCGGGGGGTCTCTCATCACCGAGTATTGTACGAGTATTGTTGGGGTACAAAGCCCTACATGGATTGATGTTTGACAAGCTAGGTCGGCCCATTGTAAAACTTTGTTTATTGGGGCTTGCCCTAGTTTTATGCTAACCTATATATACTCATGTAGTATTCATTTTTAGGTTAGAGCTCACAATGTGAGGTGTTTGTGCTTTATGCTTATCTTTTGTACATCTCACATATTTGATAATCAATCATTCGGCACTTTGGATATTTGTTTCGATCTTCACGTTATTATTATTCCGCATATGTCAAATCTGACTTTACAAGTATTAAAACCATCGTGGAGCTCCTTGACAATATTGATGGCATTGTCCCTGAGAAAATCTTAATATGTTCCACTATTAACGGACTTTCTCCAAAGTTAGATGGAGCCCCACAACAAAAGTGAAACGAGCCGTGGTCGCCAGATCCACTTTTAGGGTTAACTCAACAGTTGAAGCAGGTCTTATTCGACATCAAACACATATTCTTACCTTCTTGGAGACTTGATCCTTGCTCTTGTTAGAGGAAGGAATAACATATGAACCAGGTGAAGTCTCGTGGGGTCCAAGGTACTCATGAAGATCATTCATCGTCACCTACGACTCAACTCTCTACTGAGGCGAGTTAAGTCTATTCGACCAAAAAACTTGGAAATTATTAAACTTATTCAAAACACGGTCTAACTACGACCAAATTGGACCAACTTAGTCCAAAATTGGCCTAAGGGAGAATTAGATTCTTTGGCTCAATAAAACCAGCCGCTTCAATGGAACCATCTAATTCATCGGAGATCCAATGTAAGAACCCGCGAAAAATTTGTAATAAAATAGTTATGCGTAATAGTAAAGTTAAGAAAAAGGGCAAATTCGTCATTTGCCATGTTTTGGACCATAATGTAAAATATTTAGTGCATATGGGCAATAATGTAAAATATGTAAAGTATTATGTAATAAAAACTTAATTTAAGTGCTAAATTATAAAAAATGGAACTTGAGGGTAGTAATTGAAAATTTGGGAACTATAAATAGTGGGGAAAGCTCTCTAAATTCCTAGAAACTTATAGAAACATCGGGAGAGAGCTAGGATTGAGCAGATTCACGGAGGTGTTGGAGAGTTTGAGCAGTAATCCGCAACTAGCTTGAAGATTTTGAATTCCAAGCTATTCAAGGTGAGAATTCCACCCTTATAACTCAATTTAAGCATTTTGGGATTTTGGGAATATGCAAAAACGGGTTACAGAAGTGGTGTGGGGTTTGTATGAAGTTTCTAACCCTGCAAACCTGTTCTAAACATCATTAGAAACTCAATTCCACTTCTGGAATCGGTTGAGAATAAGAGGAATTGATAATTTTCTTCAAGAACTCTAAATTAAGAACTTGTGTGATTAAGTTGTTTCTATGGGTTAAAACCTGATGTAAGTGAAGGGTTTTGGTCCTGGAACATTTCCTAGTGATTAAGTCATGCAATAAGGGCTTAACAAGAGAAAAATGAGAGTTTATAGCACAAAAATCGGACATTCTGGTCTGTATCAGCAGCGCTCGCGCCGCGACGACCACCTTGGTCGAGTCACGAAGGTTGCAGCCTTCGAGTCGTGACCAGACACTTGGTCGAGTCGCGAAGGTTGCAGTCTTCGAGTCGTGACCAGACACTTGGTCGCGTCGCGAAGCATGCAGTCTTCGAGTCGCGACCACACCCTTGGTCGCGTCGCGAGGCGGCGCCAGCAGACCATGCAGTGAGATTTTGAGTTTTTAGATTTCGACCAAAACTTGTCCGTTTGACCTCAAATTTTAAACATAGGTTTATTATGGCCCAAAACTTTGTAGAAAATTGTCGGAACCGAAATACGACTTCCCGAGGGTACTGTAGTAAAATACGCGTATTTCGGGAAAATTTATAAACGAAAGGAAGTTATTATAATGAGAGTTGTAGTCTAATTATAATCAGTAGTTGCATAGTATGGCACTCTTGTGCTGTAAAATTAATTGTTATATATATATATATATATGAATTGAATATAAATGTATATTTTTCAAATAATAGGTGGTGGTTCAAATACGAATAACCAAGTGAAAGGAAAAGGAGTTCAAGAAGCTAAATAACTCCTAGGTGATTCGAGGTGAGTGTTATGTGGATTTTCGGGTACATAGCAAAATAAATTTTATTTAAAATGTTTTGGAGTCAAAGTGGTTTTATGATTTAAAAAGTATTTTATGAAAAATATGCTTATAATGTGAACGAGAAAGAGAATCATAAACACAGTGAATTAATAATGTGATTTGCCCATAAAAATGAGTTGCTTAGTATCCGGATAAAGACCACTGCCTGCTGCGGTAGGGGTGGCAATAAGACACTACTGGGATGGTACCTCCCGTCGCGAAGTAGTTGTCTTACCTTGATAGATGAATTCGTTTCATACTATTGGGGAAGTAGTTATACGGGTGCGTCTCGTATAAAACCTACGGGTGCGCTCGTAGGAATGTACCATCACAAAATAAGGAATACCTATGGGTGCGCTCATAGGAAATAAAATATTGGAAAATTTAAAGAGTGAAACTATTGTTGAAAAACTGTTTTGGGTCTAAACCCATAATACTCACGAGACATTATGTCTCACGTATTGTTTTTAAAATGCTATGTACTCAGGTAAGCGGGAAGGGCGTTAGAAGAGTCAGGTGTGGGACCGTAGTTTCTGCTGTACAAAATGTAAAATAAACAGGTTTGAACTGTGGTTTTGATGCAAATTTGTGATACCCCGTTGTAAAAACTTAAATGGTTTGTATGATTAAATATTTGTAATATAAGTTTGGAAAAAAAAATAAAAAAATAAAATAAAATAAAATTTGTGTAAAAGTTGGGTGTTACATCCAATATCTACAAAGTTAGCCTTTCTTGGTGTATCCTTCATAGAACTCATTTGCCATCCCTTTTTTCTACATGGGGCGATGTGCGATAAGATTAAATAGTTGATCCTTTTTCCATATCCAATTATTCATTAACATTTTTGACATTACCGTCCTTTGTAGTTATAGACCCAAGAACAATGCTACTAGTCTCAAATCCAGAGACTTCACATAATATTCAATAGTTGGTCCTTTCTCAATATTCACTTCTTCGTTAATATCTTATGTGACTTGTCGATTTATCAAGTGGGAGAGTGTTATGACTCAAATATCGATGTAATCAATTTTCCCGAAGAATGAAGACGTATCATCTAGTTTTCCTAATTGCTCGTGCGATGGGAGCGTCTCTTAGTTCCAAATGGAAGGTTTCGTATGCCCCATGAAGTTCTGGCCCAATTGCCTATCAGCAAATCATGTGAGGTGCTGGGATATGGGTAGTGTCAGGGAGCTTTGGTACTGGTCAAATGTTGGAACTGGAAGGGGACCATGTGGGTTAAACATAATTGGTCAGGGGCTAGTTTTGCCTCCATGATAAGCCACTATGACAGGGCAAAACCATTTATACACACATATCAAGGCAATGTCGTTACTAAGATAAAGATCATACATGGAAGTCCGTCACGCCGTACGGACAAATATCAATATGCCGATTGCCGACTCACATTTGTAAACATGTCACTAACCTGTAAGCTTACTTAGCCTAGCTCCGATTGTGAGTGCTTCATGCCCAATTCGAGTCTTGTTTGATAGTTTACTCGATCCTTGATATCAGGCGAGTCGAGTGCCGCACGGGTCCAAAAATCAACCCCATGATAGGTGGACTTTCAGCTCTATAACGAGATGTCAGATGGTCTTACTGTTTACTCTGATGCCAACTCGGCGAGTTGTCCCACTACTCGACGCTCCACCTCTGGTTACTCAGACACAGGCTCTTATCATGGTCATCCAAACTTCGAGCCACTATTTCCAGTATCGAATTTGAGTACTGTGGAGTTGCTAGTGTTGTTGTAGAGACTTGTTGGGTTTGTATTCTTCTATGGGAATTACAAAAGCCTATCGCCTCGACCACTCGAGTCTATGGTGATAACACGAGTGTGATTTATCTATCTAACGATCATGTTCACCATCATCGCACCAAACACATTAAGATTAGCATACATTTCTTTCAAGATAAAGTTGCAATATGGCAAATTCGCGTACTACATGTTTCGTCTATCTCTCAGTATGTTGATATTTTCACCAAATGTCTACCGTCTAATTTTTTTCTCTCGATTTTCGATCCAATTTGAATGTTCGTACTCCTAATGACGTTCAAACTTTCGAAGGATGTTAATGTACATATGCATGTGTGTGTATTTCTGATTAATACTATGTGTGTGTAAATTGTGTATGGCTTCGGCCCAAAGCTTGTAAAGATCCGAGACCCTATATATTTTTGTACTTTATATAATCGTTTGATGATAAGAAGGAATGCCAGAGAATAGATTTAGCAAATAAAGTAGGTTAGTGGTTCCAATATGGCATTTTGACGATATCTCTCCAACAATACGAGTGTGCGATTCTTCCCAATTGCATTTGTAATCTCAGTCATTTGGGATGGGCTCATTTCCAACTAATCAATTTCCGATAAGAGTAGGCGAATGAACACCCGATTTACCTGCCACGTGATATTCCTTAGGACTAGAATGATGTGGCCCAATTGTGATTGCCAGATATGGACAAGTTTAGAAGATGACTGCGTATTTTGAAATTTTGCAACTTGCCCAGATAAGGCAGTCAACGATTGCTATCTTTGTTTCTGCAAATTTTATTTTTAATACTCATATATTCCTAATAATACTACAACATGATAGAAATTATAAAATCCGGGTCCCAACGAATGTTATCCAAAACAACAAATCATTTGGTAACCTCGGAACATTAGTACAAATCTAATCACATCGACCACAACCTTCTTCCGCAACGTCGTCAATTTGTACACCGGAATCATACACGACTCCGACATTCCAATTGGCCGGGAGCACACTCTTCGCCCAAATCGCTTTCCGATCATATCCAGCCGTTACCGCCAATCGGAACTGCAACGCCCCTGCCGGAACTCGACTCGTTTCCCAAATAGCACCGGACTTTCTGCTCAAAAACCCCCAACCCGTCGATCCAACCTTAAAAACAAGGGTTTATGTAAATTTTCGACAAGAACTCATCACGTTGGATTATGGTAACAACAACAAAGATTTACCTTGGCGACATCAACGGATACGATCTCAGTTTGGCCACCTTGATACAAGAACTTGATGGCAAGATAATTAGGCTTGCGGCTTGATTCTTCCACCCTCACCGCCAGATTTTTGCCTTTGTAATCACAAGGTACTCTATAACAAATTAACTGGAAGTCAATACTACATTTGGATGATAAATTATAAATACAATCGTTTATTTCAGTTTGATTTTCCTATACGACACTTGTACCTTTTATATTCCACGTTGGCAGCACCAAGTTTCAATAGATTTTGCTCCATACCCTTATTAGCCATGGCCATTAAAGCTCTGCTGCTCAATACCAAATCCGTCTGTGGATTCTTATTCAGATCAGTCACTATCACTTGAGTTCCAAATTTCGAACACAGCTTAGTATCCATACACCTGACCTGCAAAACGACATTCATGACCACACATTCAGAACCAAAACGAATAAATTAACAGTTAAATTCACCAAGGTCAAATGTGTAAATTTCTACCTGGAAACAAGCACCACAACCCGACCCGAATTTGAAGATGTTGGGAACCGCAGCCGCAAGATGGCCATTGTAGAAGCTTGGAGCAGATGAACCATACCCACATGCTCCATCTACATTGTTTTTAATAATAATTATTACCCATAATAAATCAAGAAATATTATCATGGTCAATCTCAAAATTAAAATTTTTCAAAAAAAAAAAGAGGAATGGTACATGAAAGAGCAGAAGCATTAGAGAAGAGAAGTGCTTTGGTTTGATGCAGACATCTATCACAAGCACTTGTAGAAGCAATTACGGGAAGAGTAAAGAGAAAATAGAGAAAGATTGCCATTGTTTTTGCTTTGTGTTTGTAGCCTTGTATGTGTGATATGTGTATGTATATATTATATGGGTTTATATAGATAATATAGACCATTGACAGTTTACTCTACACTTATTTTATTATTTTCACAATGTCGGTGAACATGGATTTGTCTTGGGAATGTATCATGAAAATATTATTGATATTTTTATTCGATTAAAAAGAACGATCAGCTTTTTTTGAAATACTTTCTCAAAATATCAAAACAACACTATGTCGCCTGCCTTATATATTTTTAATTCCATTTGAATGCTTTCAATAACACCGAGAAAAAAGAGTCAAGAAATGTTTTGAATTTATAGTAATATTTGGATTTATATAAAATGGAATATTTAAAATTGGTGAAACGAGCTCATTAGACAAGGAGGTGGGTGGCGTTAATGGGAAACAACCTCTTTTGGGTGTCAGTGTGTCACCGACCCTTTTTTGTCAATTATTTACGGTAAATGTGAAACTCTAAATTTTACTTTTCCAAGTACCGTCGACATAACATCTTGTTTTAGTGATCAAACGTTGGCTGAGGCTAATTTTAGTATAAATCCAATAGAAGGTCATGACGAGCACCAAAACCAACACGATTTGGTATTGGTAATTAGTCAGGTGGGAGTGGTAGTATTTTTTTCTTGCCATATTAATATCATTTTAACTTCAATTCAGTTTTATTATATTTTTTATTTCATATTAAAGAATGGATACGGTTTAACATTTTTACCATGATATTTTTAATTAATTAAAAAACTATAAAGTTATTTTCATATATTTTATTGTTTTATTTATGCATTTAACATTTTTCAAAAAATATAGATCAAACATACAAATTAAAATAAAATTGTATCATGATAAGTTGCTACGGTTTAACATTTTTACCATGATATTTTTAATTAATTAAAAAACTATAAAGTTATTTTCATATATTTTATTGTTTTATTTATGCATTTAACATTTTTCAAAAAATATAGATCAAACATACAAATTAAAATAAAATTGTATCATGATAAGTTGCAAGAATAAGATCAATGAAATATAGGAGATGGAATTGAAAAGCTAAACTCAAATAGATCTCATCACAAACAATATACAAAACTGAAATATGAAGATCATACCAAAATAATAAATAGATTGGATAAATTAATAGTTTAGAGTGTTTGTTAATAATTGATTTTGGTTATAATAAAGAAATTTGTGGATTCAAATCACAGAGGTATATTTCATTGAAGCATTTAAACAACACTTAACATGCAAAATAACAATTCAAATGCACATATCTACCAAAATAACAATTCAAATGCACATATCGACCAATATATAGTGGCATTTATATCCCAAATAAGTTCTTTAATTGAAAATATCATAACGTCTTTGAAGAGGGTCAACAAGCTTTCTTTGACACACTTCATTCACCATTTCGGATTATGGTACGTGTAAATCCAAGAGGTTATCCAAGAATTTGGAATTACAATTAAAGAGAATGAAACCGAAGCGGTTATCCAAAAATTTGGAATTACAATTAAACAAAAATCTAAGAATTCTCTAAATTTGGGGCTTAGATGGACCGGTAGTCCGAAAATCGCAAAACCATTCAGATTCTCGTACTGTTAGAAACCAGTTTGATTTTATACATTTTAAACTTTAATTAATACTGTAGATGAATGACATACATGTCTTTTGAGTTTTTTGTGTTTGGTATATTTTTAAAAGTTAAACTTTAATTTACACAATTGAAAGTGGTCATGTTTTCTTCAAGTAGAAATGTGTAACTACGACAGCTTTTGCAAGAAATCTCAACTAATGTTATAAGGATAACATTTTTTTAAGTAGAAGGAATATTTTTGGTATTTTATTTCGAATGAAAACCATTCTTATCATTGTATTATAAAATGATAAATAATGGCTATGCTTTATCATTCAAGTGGCTCAAGTTCTTAAAGTATTGCACGTAGACAAATAAATGGTCTCTTTCATAGATGCAAGTGTGATATTCAAGATAACTTTTTAGTTTCTTGGAGTGAAAAAACCCTTGTAGGCATTACTTTGGTTAGTATGATGAGCTACCGCATTCGGTACAAAAAGAAATAGTGGGTATTTTCATTAGTATGATGAACTACCACATTTTGTACAAAAAGAAATTCATTGAAATGCAACACTAGTTGAGTAAGATGATTAAGCAACATCTTAGCGAATCCAATATGCAAAAACTATTTAAAGCACACAATAGTAGCATGATGTTTATAACCAGGGTTTCGATTTTCTAGTGCGTGACTTTCAATTTTTTAGTGTTTTTGTTATTATGATGTTATTTAAGAATAATCATGTCATGGTGTTACCATAATTAGTTCAATGTCATTGTAATATGTTTATAAGTTTCTTCTATCATTTTGTATCATTTTGATATGAGTAATGAAAATGAAAACAACCGACAATAATAATGAAAATCAAAACAAATGGCATACTAGTGTTTAAAATACATTACATATCGTCTTATCTGATACAAAAAATTAACCCGGAATTTGCTTAACTTCCAATTGAGCAGTATCTATGTAAACTTTAAACAATTCCACGTAACTTTCAATTAAATTTATGAAATTATTGGTCAATAAAATCCGATCATGAAGTTGCTTCTTCAATTATTTCCATTGACTTGAGGAACTCATGTAGATCTTTAGATATTGCACTCAATAGCATTGACATACGATAAACAATTAACACATTACACTCATTGGCTTCTAAAGCCGGTAATGGCATCTTCATTTCTTACAGATGCTCTCGTACACGTTTGAAATCATGAATGAAGTCTAACAAAATGTTGTCAACAGTACCTTATTATCCAACCTCAATGCATACCACTTCAATTTCTAATAAAAGGGGTTGACAAAATAGTGATTGTTTTTTATTGTGAAAAACAAAGTATAATTTAAACAACTATATGGTTCCCAAAAAATTATTGAATAAAGACTTCACTAGTTCGTAAAGTTATAGACATCCAAAAACACATTACACAAATCTAAAATAATAGCATTATCAAGGCTTGACTCGGTCCTATCTTTGAGAGTTCTATTTGCTTTTGGTTTTAGTTTTAGCACCCTCTCTGATATCTTCATTACTTTTAACTTAGACTTTGGTGGATATGTATTTCATTTTGTTTCCACAACTGTTGCTTCTCTATACAAAGAAAACTTTATTTAGTATTATTTAATATAAACCCAATAAAATGTGGATATAGTAAATGAATATAAAGATCACATATTGGAAGTAGCTCTAATTTTGAAAGTTAGACGAGGTGCATTATTATTTCCACGTGGGTGAAACCTATTTTTTTTTAAGCAACACTCATGCAATGTGAGCAAGTGCAAATTCATACTTATCTAGAATATTGCTTCAGGTTTGGGAGTGATTCAACAAATTTGGTTGTTTAAAAATCGTTCATACTTTTGTAAAAATAATATAATATATAACTACAGAACAAACAACACCCACAAAACCTAACGATACATACCGATTAACCCATTTAGGAAATGTTCTTAGGATTCCATACTTTACGGTTTATCTTTTGGACAATGTTTTTGGTAATTATGGGTTCTTTAAGCTAATTACAAGCTGTCATAAGACCTATTATACAACATAACAACCAAAATACAAGTTGTTCATTGCATTACAGATAGGTTTTTGACTATTTGATTACCTAATGTATAGCATAAAATGTAAAACTAATCAAGCATATACTAATCCAGGTGTAAGTGAGTGCTTTGTCTCGTTGCAAATTTTAGGGTTTTTTAGAGAGTCTAAAACTCCATTATGGGATGTGGTAAGAATCACATGTAGAACTCCCTTTATCTAGGGGGCCACATTAATGGGTGTGGGCCGCCAGAGATCGGATCGACTAATTTCGGAGTCGTTGATCATTATTTTTAAAAACATTGTTGGTTTTTTGTAATATACTGAAGGGATAATGCTACAGTAATCCATTGAACTTTTCATTTGCATCTATTTTGTTTCTTAAGTTTTTTCCTTGTTGTCTAGGGGCTTAATGTTTATACAACCGAGTTTAATTGGTCATCGGGGGTGGGGGGTTACTGTAGCAAAAGATTTTGCTACAGTACCCCCACAACGTTTTGAAAATGTATCTAAATGGTCCCTGAACTTTTTCAGATTTATTCAGATTTTTTCCCTATTGTCCGGTTTTCGAAACCTTAAGCCCCAAGGGAGCAAGGAAAAAACCTAACTAACCAAATAGATGCAAAATGAAAAGTTTGATGGGTTACCATACCATTATCCTTATATATACTAAACTAAGAAGTGGTATTTTATGTTAATATAACTATACACCTAGTATTATATTCTTTGTTTAAAATATCAAATTTGATTTTAGAGTTAATTGTAAGGATGGTGGGAGTCCATCCTAATGTCTTATCAATGCCTAGGGCTGAACACGGTATAGTTCGGTGCGGTTATTAGCAAAAAATGAATGGTTCAGTTTATATTGCAGCGCGATTTTTCAGTCTTATCTTGCAGTTCAGTTTCATGCGGCGCGATTTTTAACCGTGTCGCTTTGGTGTGGTTTTTCTACGGTTCTAAACCACCATTAAACATTTCAGATTTCACATAACTTGTTTGGGATTTTTGGACTTTTGTGGTTTTAAAAGATAAAGAACTATTATACTATTAATTGTTATAAAAAATAATAAGGCAATAACTTAAAACACAACCATACCAATAACTTAAAGTACTTTACAATTAACATATTAAAACTACCAAATTTCAGTAACTTTCTTTGTGGTTCGGTTCCCGTATGGTATGCGGTTCTCTTATTTCGGTTTTTACAAAATTAAAAACCTTATCGCACCAAAAAAATTTGGCTTTTGAAAAATAATAAACCCCACCGCCAGTTTTTATTTCGGTTTCGGTTTATGCAATTTTCTTTGGTTTTTTAAGATGTAATTCGGTTTTTGCTCAGTTCTATCAGCATCACATCAACTTTTTTCTCTCCTTCCATCCCTTTCCTAAAAATGATGAATAATCATCCTTCTCATATTTAGCCATTTTTTAATATCAAATAATGTCAATAAAAAGTAATTTATTCAAAAATATATAAAATGATTGACAAAATATAAAACAATTAAAGTAACATGACTAAAATTTTCATTACATTAAAAAAACATTACAAACACTTAAAAATATTATAGTACTTAAAAAATAACAAAACTAAAATTGTCAACTAGGTTGATATTTATCAATTATCCATGTCATCTCGTGAGAAAATGATATGTTATAAATGTTTCTATATTCAACATTTGATGGACCACTACAACATTTGATGTTGTAGATGTCATTGAAGTTTGTGATCTTCCTTTTGATGTCCCTCCATTTTAAATTTATTTGATGGGTTACGACCATCGGTCCCAATATGGTTTATAAAATGTGCTAGAACTCAATTCCAAAACAATGCTGCTCGTTCCTCGCTAATCAAACATTCAGAAATTTCAACCCAAACGTTGGTCGAGGCGACTCCTTTGTTTGTGATCTATAAAATTGACAGTTTTATAGTTTTGAAATGTGGATATATAATTGTACAAAAGGTTTTGAGAATGGAGTAGGGTATTTATAGATGAGTATAGAATATTTTGAGAATGGTTTATGTTATTTAAAGATAGGTATAGAAGGATATAAAAGTTTTTATTAAAAAAAGAAATAGTCGTTTGACATCAGTCAATAAAGAAAGAATGAAGGATGATCGGTGTACCTATGTTGTGGGGGGTTGTTTTTTGGAGGTACCGCAAGTGGGGGGCAGTGTAGCCACTGGTGGCGGCCTTGCGGCCTTCAGTGTTGAGGCATTCCCGAACCCACTCCTACACCCTTAGATCTTAAATATAGAAATAAAAAGATATCTTCTAGAAAAAAATATATACCATTCAAAACGTCCAATCGGGTTTTTTTTTAAAATAAATGCAAAATAAAATATGTTCATAAAATTTTCAATATATACATCTGAAACTGATCGCATTTATTTAAGCAAATTTTCGTAGCATAAAATTATTTTAAAAACAAAGAAGCAGCTAAATAGATATTGTTATTGTAATGTCTTAATAAAAGTATAAAATACTAAACATATATGATTTTGTATTATTAAATATTGAAAGTATGTTTTTAAATTAATGTTTTTATATGTGATAGGAGTTGAAAATTCATTTTATGTTAGGGATAGATGTTATTTTTGTTACAAGTTTTTCAAATTAGCTGTCAAATTAATCAAATTTGCATCTAAAGTTCTAAATGCTAGGCCCAATGCTATTCTTTTAGATTCGATGATGATTTAGCATTGTATTCTTGATAGTAGGGATGGCAACGGGCCGGTTTCGTGCCAGGTATTGGCCTTCCTTCCCTGTCCTCATCCCAGTTTAGAAAAACCGTCTCCATCCCCATTAAAAAAACCGCGGGGATTTAATCGGTGAGTACTATCGGGTAATCGGGTATCCCCGTTTTAGATAAACGGGTAATTAAATTGGTAATATTCACCACGGGGATTCCAAATCACCGTTTACATTTTACATGAGTGTTTTAGAAAGTAACTATAATAAACTTATACAACATGATATAATCCAAACATATAAAGGAAGTTAAAATTTTAAAGGCCAAATACATCAAAAATATTAAGATTAAGTAATCCAAATAAAATGACGGACATATAGGTTATTACAATTTACATAACTAATTAAACGTAGGATTACATATCGGGCAAAGTATCGGGCCGGGTAATCGGTTAATCGGGGTGGGTACCGCTAAACCATCCCCGCTAAAACATATTGGTTTTTCCCCATCCTTGTTTATTGTCCCCGAAACCGGTCCATTTATTTTGGTTTTTGATTTTTCCCGTCGGTTTCATTTTTTTTTTTTTTGCCATCCCTACTTGATAGTTTGTAATGAAGCTAACTTTTATAAGTAGAGGTGTTCATCAATCGCGCAAATCGCAAGCACCGGCCTACACCAATATAACACGTACGGTTTAGAACTTTATGCATAGTCAATCTTAATCCACACTTGTTCGGATGAAACTTCTGTTATTTTGTTATATAGTCACATTCTTAGTAGGTTGATCAACAATTTCAAAAAACGCATACTTTAACTAAACTTTTGAAATTATTACGAAAAAATTTCCAGCCACGAGAACAAGAAACATGGAAATTGATGAACTTCATTGTGTGACCTTCACAAACTAATAAACATTATGTTATCATAGCAGCTATTCACAACAATCTTTGAATCTAAACAAGTTACAATTAGGAAACTAACTATTCATTTTCTCCTCACTATTTGATCTAATGAACATCGATTACTAACAACAGAAACTAGCAAAGCCTTTTCCATATCTTCATTGAAACCTCGTTCAAAAACGGCAACCAAGTACTTCATAAGCATGGAGTCACAAGCCAAAGTGATAGGCCCATTCCTTGGAAGCCCAAACTCATCCTCCGACATCCTTAAAAGCTCCAAGAAAACATTGTTTTCTAAGTAATGCAACGGCAAAACAAAACGACTTTGGTCAACAGTGTAAGCCACAAAATGACCCTTGTTTGTCTCTAAGTCGTTAGTGCCACTTTTCATAGCCTCCCTTTGCCATCTTCTTGCCATTTTCATCATCTTCTTAGGTGTCATAACAAAGAATATTGCTATCAAGTCGAAAAGGTGAAATTGAAGATCTTCAAACACGTTGACTCAATGATGATTCTTGACTACGATGATTTTTTTCTTAAAACGGATGTGTTGATATGGAGCTATTGTAAAGAAATATATTGTATTTATAGTCCAAAAGTGGTAGATAGTGGTCTTGTTATGTTAGGTGTGGAATGTTTGCTAGCAACATCATGTGATTAGTTATAGAGAATCCAAATGTTTTTCGTACAATTGAATATGAGGACACCATTGAGTGTTGTACATAAACCACATAATTTAGCAATACTCTTTTTCCGTTTTAGACAGGTTTAAGGACCGGTTTATTCAAATGAGTGGTCGAGACATTTTGGGATACGTTAGATGATATCATGATACCGTCCTTGCTCGTCCTAGTTGTCTCCTTAAAAGTGATTTTTTGTGGCCGAGTTCATGGAGAAATACCAAACATCCGAAAAGTACTACTAAAGTATAACTACACACAAGGAATTGGGAGTACAAACATACAACTACACCTACGTGTTTGTTTTGAATGACATCTTAACGGTAATTTAATGTTTTCCATTCATTTTTATTTGTTAAGGTGAGAATGCAAAAAATATATATATGTTGTGTTTGAATATTTTGTTTTGGTTTTTAGATTATGTTATATCACCTAATTAGATATATTTATGTGGTGTCGCTATTGACACAATATTACAAGCTATTTAAGGGGAACGGAAGTACGGTGTGAAACTACGATACCATATAATCCAAGTTTTTCTTGCAGTCTTGCACCACCTAACATCTAGTCATAGAAATGTCGACTTTTTAGAATCTATTTATTTAGAGTTACCAGAAGTCTTGATTTTGACTTTCTTTTTGCTGGTTTTTCATCATCAAAACAAAATTGCAAAAAAAGAAATAATATTAATTGATAAAGTTTTGATATGTCTATAAATTTTTTAATCTTTTCAGCAAAAGCACGGTTACGCTAACAAGTTTGTTTGTCTTACAAACAGATAAGGGAAAATTAATTATTAACGTAACTAAATATTTGATTTGTTCACGTTTAGTTACTTTTTGCTTTTTCGTGATTTATTTGTTATTAAACTATTTATTTTGTTCATAATACATTCTTATAACTGAAAATAGCAGGTTACAGCCTAATTTGCTTCTATATAGGAAATAGGTGGCATCTACGTGACTTTTGAGGTTAAGGAAAATGACTTATAAGGGTAACCAACTATTTGTTTTGTTCACGTTTCGTCACTTTGCTTTTTTATCCGTGGTTTATTTGTTATTAAATTATTTATATTGTTCAACATAAATCCCTATAACCGACAATAATAAGTTGTGTCGATTTAATCACCCAATGTCGTAATACAAGTATTACATGGGTTGATTACGTGTATCATTACTTTATAACTCATTTTCCCTTTAAAAAAAACAGTTTGAGATTTTTATTTTTGGACTCGATCGCATGGCATGCTTAATGGCCAATTTGATTTATCAATATAATTGGTCATTCATATTTTACCGATTCATGGGTATTCTGTAGCTTGCAATAAGGTGATTAAGTAAGCATTTTCAAATGGAAGATATGTAATGTAGACATTATATACTTCCTAGTTGTGTGTATGTATAATGTGGTAGGATACAAATTTCAGGGTTGAAGGCATTGTTACACGTAATGATAAACGTAATCAATTCACGTAATACTTGTATTCCGATATTGGATGATTAAACTGACACTACTTGTTATTGGAGATCATAAGGATTTAGGTTGAACAATATAAATAGTTTAATGGCAAATAAAGCACAAATAAAAAAGAAAAGTGATCAAACGTGAACAAAACAAATAGTTGGTTACTCTTATAAGTCATTTTTCCTAACCTTAAAAACCACGTAGATGCCACGTGGATATCAATTAGGCTGTAACTTTTTATTTCCGGTCATAAGGATGTATCATAAACTAAATAAATAGTTTAATGTCAAATAAAACACGAAAAAAAAAGTGACAGAACGTGAACAAATCAAAATAGTTGGTTACCTGATAAATCATTTTCCTAAAAAACAAAGATAAAAAAAATTTGATCCATCGAATTGAAAGTATAACCGAAAAAATAGAATGTATGTTTAATTAGGTTTAAAAACTCAACATAATAAAATTTAAATTGCTAAAATTTTGTGTAAGTAGTGAAAAGTGAAAACATCTCAATCGAAGTTATAATTATAAATCGAAGATTATTATAATGGCTTACAAGTTACAATCCCTCCTTTTTATACGACGGATCCAATTTTAATAATTATCATCAAATTAATGAAAATTCAAATTGAAAATAAAATACTAAAATTACACAGCTAGCAAATAACGTGATTTATGGAAGTCGGAGAAAGTATTTGATTCACAACTAAAACATAATAATTGTAATACTGGAAATACGTCAAAACTCGATACGTTGAGAGCTTTCCATCCATATAAGTTGGGACGAGCGTTTTGACAGGAAAGCCGAGCAGGCTCCGGAACCGGACCGGAACTGGTACCGGTTAGGACCGAGCATAGGTATTTCGGTCTAGTTCCTGTTACGACAATGGGGCTTATTCAGTATTCAATATTCAGGTATAGCGATTTTCGGGTCCCAATAAACCCATTATTCTAGGCCTAGATAACCGGAATTGGCAATTTAAAGGACACTTAACTTTAAACTATCATAACTTTTTCATTATTAGTTTGCATTAGCTCACAATTTAAACATAATTTTCGAATGGTTATATTCCTTTTTTGGTTTTATATTCACTGTGTTACAGCCATTCAAACAAATGATTTCAAATCTGTCTCTTTGTATATTAGCATTGGACAAAATATGACTTGACTTTAAACCGCCATAACTTCTTCGTTGTTGGTCAAATTGGTCCGAACTTTTTTTCTAGAATTTAGTTCATAGTTTAAAATAATTTTAGATTATTTATATGCCTTTTTGGTTTTATATTTACTAAGTTATAGCCCTTCAAACAAAGAGTATTAAATCTGTCTTTTTGTGTTTAAGCATTAGACAAAATATGACTTGACTTTAAACCACCATAACTTATTTGTTATTAGTCTGATTGACCAGAAATGTTTTCCAACATTTAGTTCACAGTTTAAAAATAAATTTAGACTATTTATACACATTTTTGGTTTTATATTACGTAGTTACAACCCTTCAAATAGAGAGTATCAAATCTGTATTTTTGTGTTTCAGCATTTGGTAGAATATAATTTGACTTTACACCGTCAAAACATATTTATTATTGGTCTAATTAACCCAAAGTTTTTTCCAACATTTAGTTCACAGTTTAAAAAGAATTTTAGATTGTTCATATGTGTTTTTTGGTTTTATATTCACTAAGTTATATCCTTTGTAGAGGGTATAAAATCTGTCTTTTTGTAATTAGCATTAGACATAATATGACTTGACTTTAAAGTATCATAACTTTCAATTTTTAGTTCACAATTTAAACATAATTTTAGACTAATTAATTTAACAATCCAAAATCTAACTTTGTATAAAAACAAACTAAGCAATGTTGTTTTAACAATATTTAATGGTTTTTCTAAAATTAGAATCGAGGTTTTTAAAAATAAAAATAAAATCAGTATAGGTTTTTTTCAATTATAACTGGTTTTTTCCTATCAACCTAGTCTCGATAATTGATATAACCGGTCTATACCCAGAACCGGTTATATACATCCGGTCCGGTTTTCAGTCTTCAACATATAGCTTATTCGGTATTCAGTTTTTTCGGTTCTGGTCCAGTTCCGGAACTGGTTACACCCGTATTGCCGCAGATATAAGGTACATCTAGCAACTCTAAATTGTGTTTCTTGACTCTTAATTTCTCCTTCTCTCATTGTTCATGAAAGATTATGCTAATCCCTCGATAATTTTGAAAGTTTACAACTTTTCAGTTCTTGGTAATTTTGTAAACTTACATATGAATTCTTGAACCAAATCTTATTCATGACAGGTTTTCGGATTACTTATAATCGATGTCGACATCTCTTTGCATAATCATTTAAGACGTGTCACTTGAAATAATTTTAAGTGGAGTATTGTCACTATCATTAAATATATTTATATATCTTCAAAAAAATTATTTATTTTATTATATTTCTTTCTTTTATCATAAATAGTATATGTCATTATCTTACCGTTATACATTTGCTACATATGAATGCATGATCGTGGTCGGTTTTCAGTCATACCTCCTGGGCAAGTAAACACTCTTTAAGACAGATGGACGATGATGAGCGATTTTTCGTATATTGTAGAGGCCTAATGAATTTGAAAACATCCCAACCACTATTTCAAATTTGTCCAAAACTTTTGTACTTTCTATCGATGCGGTTTGTGCATAACGAGAAGAACAATGTCCATGTATTTTGTGGTAAGAGAGACAGTTGGACTTTCCATAACTAACCACATGATTTTGTTGGCAAATCCCAACTACAATGTCATGAGACATTTTTAACTTCTTTTACGATATAAATATGAAACATTTTATTTGGCTACATTTCCATTTTAACAAATGTAATGTTGTGATAGTCGTTTTTTAATTTTTTACGGTTTACACACAACGATAGCCCATGCCAATCAAAATGATTTAGTTTTTGGGCCCATGTTTAGGGCCTCGGTTTTAACTTACCCTCAATTACCCCTATATACAATTCCCAACTTGATTGTGAGGTGGATGAACACTAGAAATTTTACTATTATTTAATTAAAATTTATTATTCTTTATTTCAATTGTATGTCAATTAAACATAAAATCTTGCATAGCCTAGCGGTAAATTGTCTGCTTTTGTTTGTAGCTTAAGGGGGTAGTTCGACTACCACCTCGACATATTTTCTAAAACTTCAGTTAAGGTTTTTATTACCCATTTTTCGTTTTTGGCCCAATGTTTTCTCAAATCCGACCACCGCTCCCTCAAACTTTCATTTCTTAGAAATTTCAGCTCAATTTTATAAATTTTCTTAATACTTTTTTTCAATTTTAGAAATATAACTAATTATAATTTATTATTCTTTATTTCAATTGTATGGCAACTAAACATAAAATCTTGCATAGCCTAGCGGTAAATTGTCTGTTTTTGTTTGTAGCTTAAGGGGGTAGTTCGACTCCCACCTCGACATGTTTTCTAAAACTTCAGTTAAAGTTTTTATTACCCATTTTTCGTTTTTGGCCCAATATTTTCTCAAATCCGACCACCGCCCCCTCCAACTTTCATTTCTTAGAAATTTCAACCTTATTTTATAAATTTTCTTAATTCATTTTTTCAGTTTTAGAAATGCAATTAATTAAAATTTATTATTCTTTATTTCAATTGTATGGCAACTAACCATAAAATCTTGCATAGCCTAGCGGTAAATTGTCTGCTTTTGTTTGTAGCTTAAGGGGTAGTTAGACTCCCACCTCGACATGTTTTCTAAAACTTCAGTCAAGGTTTTTATTACCCATTTTTCGTTTTTGGCCCAATATTTTCTCAAATCCGGCCACCGCCCCCTCCAACTCTCAATTCTTAGAAATTTCAGCCCAATTTTATAAATTTTCTTAATTCTTTTTTTCAGTTTTAGAAATGTAATTTTTACAAATTTTTTTAACTTATTTTTGTTTTCATAAAGCTAATTTTATATCTTTTCAAAACATTGTTTTTTAAAAAGTACTTTTTATAACTTCCTTTTTACAATTATTTTTAAACGAATATCTTTTTTCAATATTGTTCTATATGTTTTTTAAAAACTTATGTAAATTTATTTTATAGTACTTTTTATAGAAAAGTATTGTTTATAACTTATTTTTTACAATTTATTGTTTAAGAATTGTTTTTACGAAATTATTTTGTTTTTCAAAATTACTTTTTTACATTTTTTTTTGAACAGCTAGTTAGTGGTTAGTTGTTAGTAGCACCTGCTAGTAATCGCCTATGTCATGGATAGAACCCTGGACCTCCTGTCTAAAAGGACAAAGCCTCTACCAAGTGGGTTAATCCCACTTGGCAATTACCTTTTTACATCTTTGCTTTTTATGTATGTTTTTTTTAAAATAATCGTTTTTATGGAATTATTTTGTACTTTGAAAAAATCTACTCCATTATAACATTGTACTTTTAGTAATATATTTTTAGTACGGCACCCCGCTGCAACGCGCAGTTGAGAAACTGCTAGTTTATAATATTTTGCAATTTTGTATTCTTGTCTTCAATCAATTCATATGAAATTAAGGTGATGTTTGGTTGATAGGATTTTAAAGGAACTTGAGAGAATTAAAATCTAGTTCTTTCGAATTTTTGCGTTTGGTTTATGTTTTGGTTGAAAGAATTGGATTTCAATTCCATTAAAATGAGGGAATTAAATTCCTTAGGTAGATGGAAAGAATTGAAATGCAATAAATGAAGAAATTTGCAAGATTATTGTTATACAACTTCTATTACATTTCTCAAGGGATTAAGTCATGAACATTTAGGAAAAGTATGGTTAACAGTGCAAACTGGTATTGGAACATGTGTTTCCATATTTTGTACAAAATTACTTAAATGGTCCCAGTAGGGATCGCAATTCTCGACATGACACAAAACACGACACGAACCCGAAACGCAAATAAATTGATTTTGGTAAGAGATTTCAACTTGTTTAATTAAACAAGTTGACACGGTACTACACAACACGAAAAACAAATGAGCAAGGTTGGGGTCCAAACTTTCAACTCAAAATAACACAAAAATGACCCGTTTATTTATATACAAGTTTTTTTTTAATTCTTTACGTAATTGGGAATGCCCAAAACCAAAATCAAATATAAAAAGAAACTTTAGATTGAGTTGTTCTTTAATGTTGAAACAACCAATTAGACATCTGAATTAAAACTTATTTTCAGCTTTTTTTTTTATTTTTTTTCATTAATATCTCATACTCTACAATCGCACTCCGTCATTTCTCCCTAACTGCGACTTCACTCCTCTAAACTTATAGCGAGTTTCGTCCATCTAATTCTCAAATTACGACTTCTTTCAGTTTTCCACCTTTTATTTATCACCTTCTAAAATCCTACTCTTTCAACATATTTAGTGTTTGAATCTAGCACAACATGACACATTTAAAAATGTCTAAATTCTGAACCCGTCAAGCCGACACAAAAATAAACGGGTTGACAAAACGTTACACGAACCAAATGAGTTGGGTTAAGATCAAACTATCCCAACCCGTTTAAATTCCAACCAAACACGTCACGACAAAATACGCCACGTTTCCCAACCCTAGGTCCCAGGTCGGCCACCTGGAACCAAAAAACTTTCATGGAACTTTACAAAAAGACATGCATTCAGTCCGTAACTGTTTAATTGACACGGACGGTCCTTAAGATTTTAACTTTTACATGGTTGGTTTATATGGACTCATTTTGCCACAAATATAATCTGAACGTACCATTTTCTTTTACCTCTCCTTCGATCGTTTATTAGTTTTTATTTTTCTATATTCATTTAAATTAATAAATACCCGATTCTATATTCTAATAAATTAATAGTGAAACAATAAAACCTAACCCCACACCCTCGTTGCGTCAGCTCCCAATCTCCCACGCCATTTCCTCTTCTGGCTTCATAGTTCATACTTCATACCCCGCAAGAAATTGAAAGTTGAAACCACATGGACAATTTTCTCTTAGAAAAAAATTAAGAGGGGCCTTTTATGTAATTTAGTCTAAATAAAAACTACAAAATCATCATAATTTGGGCTAATCTATAATCAAGAGTCGAGACCCCAAATGCCAAAATTCTGGCCCCAAACATGGACAGAGAAGGTGAAAGCTTTTCATACTCACCCGCCCACATTGTCTGGACTCTTCTAATTTTGTTGTGAAGGCCTAAAAGATTTTTAATTCATGTTTTTTCGCAATAATAAGTGAGACCATTTTAACATTTTTATTAATACAATTAAAAAAGTTCTGTTGTGATTATATGACCCGATAAATAAACAATTAAACATGAAAACCACAAAACAAACAATTTAACCTCGAAAGTTCTTACAAAAAGACACTTTCTTGACAAATTAAAGCTAGTGATATGTTGTTACCAAATATCACCGATCCATATAACTTTGTAACATTCCAATTATGTACTCAAGTTACCTACCCAAACAAAAAGACGCCTCTTTTTCAACAGATCAATCCCGATAAGTGCAAGAATCGGTCAAATTCACGTGCTTGCCTAGATGGTTACCTCGTAAAGTGACTTGACACAAAACATGTCTGTAGAACTTTGGTTTGACCAGTCTCCCCAATATGTATGCTCTTGACCTCATCACAAACGTTAAATTAACGGGAACTACTACGTTCTTGAGGTGGCCAATGGCGGCGTTGAAAGGTGACACGCCACCATACATTGGCAATTGACTCCCTAAAACTTGTGCTACAATCACTCGTTGACTCTTTCTTGATTGGTAGAATTTCTTCACCTGTTTCAATAAATCATCAAATAAATGAACACCTTAAAAATGACATAATTGTTGAAGAATTTTTTATGGGAAAAATACTAAATTACCCACTCACGAACTTCACGTGACACAGAGATGACGTGGGGGTTCATTTCATTTTCAACGTGGGGCCCATTAGGTACAGTGTAATAAAAGAGCCCTAAAATGTCTCGAAAACTGTATCTTTATCTATACGAATATTTATTATGTGAACCAAAACTTGCACCGATTTGCTTCCTTTGAAATGTGAGTTGAGATTTCACTTTCTTGAATCTATAATCAGTAGTACTACATACCCCGAAGCATATATTCTTATTAAATACACAAATGTTGACCACAGGTTGGTGCCCATTACATTTTGGAAATAATTGAAATAAATGCTTTTTGTGCTTTTTATGCAAGGTTATTAAAAAAACTATATCAAACATAGCTTTCGTTTTTTATGTGTACTTTTTATCCTATTTCAACTATAACAAACATAAAGTTAGATCAAAAGTCATCAAGAAACTTAGAGGATAACTTTCAACCAAAATTGCATAAATTACAAGAGCCCATA
The DNA here is from genome assembly GCA_023525715.1 of Cichorium intybus. NCBI lineage: Eukaryota > Viridiplantae > Streptophyta > Magnoliopsida > Asterales > Asteraceae > Cichorium > Cichorium intybus. The sequence continues at coordinate 16,291,132 of CM042016.1, read as the reverse complement.
CAATAAAGATTCTTGTTATGGGTAAAAGCTTATGTTGTAGTTAGTTGGGAGTCCTCAAGAATACATAGAAGAATGTACAACTAAAGTTACACTACGAACAAGTGCACACTGCAGGCAATCAAGATTCCATTGTCGGGAAGATACTCTATAGTTAAGTTGGTAGTAATCAAGAAAATGACATGTACGCGTATAACAAAAGATGCACAAATAACAACGTGCAATCAAGACTCCCATTGTTTCTCATGAAGTACACAATGTCATAAACGTGCAATTAAATAACTCAAAATAACTTGGTATGCAATGCGCACATTACTACTTTAATATGCAAGTTGTGGTGTTCACGTAACTTAGCTTTTATGAATTATGATTTTATCGTCTTCAATTGCTAAATTTTCAAATACAACAACTTAAAACATGTATATACAAATATACAATTATAAATACATGATAGAAAAAGTCCATCAGATTTGTTGAAAAAGACCATGTAGCTGGCCTTTTTAAACTAATCTTTAAAAGAAATATGATTTTCAGTATATCCGATTGGTTATTTGGTTTGTCCTAACAAATCAATATATTAATAATCTCAAAGTACTAACCTTTAAACTTTTCCTTTTTGCAACTTTTAACCTTTAAGTTGGATAAAGTTTAGTTATTGATGATATAATCCATAATTTTTAATTATAAGATAAGGTAAACAGTAACACAACAAGAACCTATTAAACTTACATGGCCGGTAGCAAGCTTGAGTTGGAAATAATGAATTTCGAGAGGAGTGACGGTGACATGGACGCCGAAGAAAGTCGCCGGATTCCGGTAAAAGATCTTGACCGTTGAATTCAAAGTTAACATATCCGTTGGTACTCCGGTTGCATCCATCCCAGATTGGACATTAAAGTTGTCAAACACCATGCTCTGCCCAAAAGGAAAAGTAGTCACATAATTAATAAGTCTCTATATATTAAAATTCTGATTAAAGCTGCTCCTGTTGACAGAAAGTAACGAGTGAAATGTTAAATGAGTTACAGAGTTAAGACACTGAGTTGACTCAGTTGTTATCTGGTCACATTCAAAACTTCCTATCCAACAGTTGAATGTAACTTGTAATGCGTAAATCAAGTCGATTTTGACAAAAATGCAACCCCTTCTGTACATGTAACTCGTAAATCAATAACTTTGAATTCTATTAAAAGGGAAACATGTTTCCATTTTTGACTACTCATTACTGAGTCAAACTAGAGCTCTGCAAAATGATTACTTTTAGAAACATGAACGTATTAAAGCTCCCACACGAGTTGACTCACTAACTAGCATCCTAAGAAACAAACTCATAAACGATTCAACTTCGAAGATGAAGTTTGATTGTGTGGGTGTTTCTGTAACCAAGAAGAATAAGATGAAAACCCCCTTTCGTCATCCCGATTCGAGAATTATAGTAATGTGTAATTTAAAGAGATCAAAATTCGCACCTTAACGAAAATCTTGGGTTTGTAGGGTACGCTAGCAGCCCACAAAATCAAAGAGAAGATAGTAAACAAGACGACGAACGACAGCACGAACCAAACGATGTAAAATCTCAGAGGAATCCCACCGTCACCGTTATCGTCGTCATCGTCCTCCTCCTCCAGATCACCGTCCTCAATCTTCTTCCATGGAGAGAGAGCTCTGACTCCGTTTCCATGGTAGTGGGCCTTTACGACGGCGTTCTTGAGGGAGGCGGAAAAGGTTCTGGAAGTGGAAGACTCACGGGAGTGGTGAATGGGAGAACAGTGGTAGTGTGTGGGGTGACCAGGAGACCCGAATGGGCTAGAGCCATATGACATCTTGTCGTTGGCATCGTGGTTGGATGGGCTCTGAACGTAGTACAGCGGCCGGCGAGGTGATCGCGGCGGCGTTAGAGCTTCAACACTGGTCAAATCAGAGTCAGATTTCACATGCATTGTGACACCCATAGATGAAATTATGACATGAACAGACTAATGTAGGAAACCGATTCGAAGGCAAAGGGTTTGGTTTGAAAATTACAAGACACGGCTTCCCTCTCGAATGGTTTTCTTGATGCTCGTGCCAACGTTTTTCGGGAGGAAAATGGGGTTTGTGTTTTTGTTTTTTTAATGAGCCCATCGGTTCGGAATTTGGACAAAATCCATCGATTGTAATTACGTTATATTTAATAAATAATTTGATTGAAAGACGAAATTAATATAAACATAATATGATAACCTTTTACTTTTGTAAGTATTCAAAGATATTGCGTAGGATTTTTCTCTAAAATATATTGTTTTATTTAATAAATAATTTGATTGAAAATTAAATATTTGCCTGTAAGAGAAACTAAAAAAAATCAATGCAAAATTGTTATATTTGAATAGTCTGTAACAGGTTGTCCAACAACACTTTCATCTTCGGCCCATTGAAATGAGGTCTACGGTTTAGTTTCATCTGATGTTTTTGATTCTCTAATTTGGGTCGTGTCTGTCTAGATAAAAGGTGAATCTGAATCTTCTGTAATCCGCGGCGATAGACTCTATCTACATCAACTTAGTTGACTAAAAATTAATTTATTTTAAAAAATATTTCTTATTTGGCAAGATTGTCAAAGTCGTTAGGCGTTACTCGGTCGGTCAGTCGGTCAACTAAAGACTAGTGACTGGTCAGAGTTCAGACTAGCCGGGGACTAGTCGTACACCCTAAATTGTAAAGAAATTAATATTAAAAAAACTAAATATTACTAATATTCTAAGGAAATCTGTAATTAACTATTAAAATTTAGTTATTTTCACTTGTTCGAATACTTATGTAACCAACCATAAAATTATAAGCCATAATAAGTTTAATTAAAACTTTTTTTCAAGTTGTTCAGCGTGTTCTACTTCTTTTGTTTCTTTCCACTAAATTAGCTTTGATTTTGACTTTTTTTATTGACATTTTGACATTTTTTTGTTACTTTTTTTGACAAATTTGACTTTTTGGGCGACTATGACCGCCTAAGCTGATTTGGACTGACTTTTACCGACTTTGACCGAGTCCGGTTTTTTTAGCCAATAAGTTCTAGTCCTACTCAGTAACAGGCCAATTAGCGACTAGGCGCCGACTACTTGGCCGACTAGCCCGACTTTTACAACACTGTTATTTGGTAATAATGTCAACTAACAGTTAAGCAGTAGAGCTGAACAAAATCGCTCCTGGAACTGATTTCAGATATAGATGGCAAAAAAAATTGTATTTGAAATCTTTGGGTCGGTTTCAGTCTAGATAGATGATTATGGAACCGAGTATACGGATTTGGGAAAGTTGTGATAGTTAGTTTATACACACCAAAAGGCTTCTAGGCTAGCAGAATTTGATGTTGTCATCCACCCTAGGGGTGAGGGTTCTAGTCATTTTGTCATTGGTGGTTAATTTAGGAGGTGTTTAGTTTAGAAGTAAAATTAGATTGATTCAAAAAAAATGTAAGAACCTGCGAAAAAGTTGTAAAAAGGGTAAAATGGTCTTTTGACACATTATAAGATCATTATGTAAAATAATATGTTATTTGTGGAATAATATTATAAGAAATAAAAGATTATGCAAATTTGGAGTTTTACCGCGTGAATAGTGAAATTTGACCAAAAAGGGCAAAATGGTAATTTGACATGGAAATTACCAAAATGTCAAGAAAATGTTAAGTTAGTAACTAATATAACTTGGTTTGTAAAGATGTGAGCTTTTGGACCACTTTTGAACAAAAGAGAGAAGCTAGGGGCTAAAGTGCAAATGTTTTATAAACATTAAATATATAAATATATGAGAGTTATTCTCTCATTATTTAGAACTCAGTAGAAGTTTACAGAAGAATCGAGAGAGGGCGAGAGAGAACAAGAGAGGAGAAGGATTTCTGGAAATTCTTGCAAGAAATTGAAGTTAGAATTGAAGGTTTCCAATCAAACAAGGTAAGAACTCCATGTTCTAAGCTTATTTCATCCAAGTCTTGAACGGGAATCGTGCACTTGATTTCTGATTTTCTAGAAGTCATGGTTCCAGTGAAATCATCTAAACCATCTTGCTTAAAATCATCAAGTAAACATGCTCTAACCCTTGAACATGTTGAAAACCAAGAAATGATGATTTTGGTTCAAGAACATTAGTCGCGGGTTTGGATGAACAAGTGGTTTTGATGAGTCTAATAGGTTATAAATGATGAAAGAAACTTGTATTAACAAGTAATTCCATGGAATTGAAGATTTGATGCAAAAAAAATGATGAAATGGGTTTTTAGCTCAAGAACCCTAGAAATGGGTTAATGAGTTGAAACTGATTTCATATGGTTCTAATGGTTTTGTTAAGTTAAAAATGTTATAAAAGAAACAAGAAACTAGTTCATAAGCTTGAAAATTCAATAAATGGGTTTTTGGTGAAAAATGGGGATTTCGGAAGAATTTTCAAGCTTATAAAGATGATTTGATGATTATGAGGTTTAAAGTTAAGTATAAGTTGGTATTTAGGGCCTGGAAATGACCCTAAACTAATTAAGTCAAGTATTAAGAGCTTAATGGGGTGAATAGTGGAACTGCAGCTTGAAAAATCGTCCATAATAGCAATGTACTCAGCCTACGCGACGCGACCTAGCTACAGTCGCGACGCGACCTTGCGGCAGAACCTTCTGTCCAATTTTGAAGTTTGAACTCGTTGCAAGGCATGTCCGTTTGACCTGAAATTCATATCATAGGCTTAAAATGGTATGAAACCACGTAGAAAAATTTTAAATTCAGAATACGACCCCTCGGGGGCACTGTAGCAAAATCCGCGTATTTCGGGGAAAATTTATAAAATGAGTTATTAAAGGTTATACATATGTTATGACCTGTAATTGTGTCAAATGAGACTCTTAAGTTATAGAGTCAGATGTAGTATGTATTAATTGAGTAAATATATATGATACTTGTATAGGTGGTGCTTCAAATACCATTGAGCACGGGAAAGGAAAAGGAGTACGCGAAGCTTAGTGAACCATAGAAAAACCAAGGTGAGTTTTATGAGGATTTCTCTAGTACATAGCAAAATGATATTTTCAGAAAATGAGGTTTCCAAATGTTTGTAAATACTAAAGTTTGGAAATAGTTTTGAAAGTAGCTCTATGAGCTAAGTGTTTAAAAGAGATTTTAAAGAAGTTCAGTTTTTAAAGAAGTATAGTTTGTAAAGTTTTGAAAGAAGCTCCATATGAGAGCTAAAGATATTGAAGTTAGTTTGAAAGTATTTTTGATTATGAGTTTAAAAGTTATGAGTTTGAGTTTATTATAAATTGTGTCCCATTTGACCAATTTGAGATGTAATGAAGAAAGTAAAGAGATAAGACCTAAAGCAAAGAAAGTAATAAGAGTCAGTTGTCCGGACTAGGATCACCTACATAATCGAGAGATCTGAAGACACTACTGGGGTGGTACCTCCCGTCGCGAAGTAGTTGTCTAGCTTAGCATAACCTTGTGATTGGATCTGTTCCAAGTCACGAAGGGAAGACAGAGATAGCATAACCTTGCGGGCAGATCTGTTCTGTCCCGCGAAGGGGAGTTAGTAAAATGAATTAAACTAAACTAATTCATGAGTTTCAGTTGGTCACAAGTAAATGAGAAAGAAAGTAGTTAAAGAAAGAAAGCAGTTTTAAAGAAAGAAATTGGTTTTAAGAAAGAAAACAGTTTTGAGAAAAGAAGCAGTTTTTGCGAAAGAAAGTATTTTAGAAGTTTGAAAATAGAGAAGAAAAGAGATTTATTATAAAAATAAGTTTTAAGCAGTTTACTTGTTTATATCTCAAGTTTGAGCAGAAAAGTTTTGGGTCTAAAACCCATATTACTCACGATACTTTATGTCTCACGTATTATTTTTAAATGCTATGTACTTAGGTGAAAGGAGCAGGAGTTGAAGTTGGGACCAGTGTAAGATACAGATAAGTTTAAATTATGGTTTCTGTATTCAGTCTGTAATACCCCTTGAGAATAAATTTGTAAAAAAAATTTAAGTGACTTTTTGATAGTCACGAGTTGTAAGATATTTTGTAATATAAACTGTACTAAACTATGGTTTGAGAAAGGGGTATTACAGTTTTGGTATCTGAGCCAAGGTTTAAGCGAACTAGGTGTCAGTACTTGAACCTAGACTTAAACTATGTGGGAGTTAAGTAGAGTACATACTTGGGTATGATGTTGAAAGTAAGTATAAATGGGATTAAATCCATAATAGTGGAACATGGGTCCTGGTGGTAAACTGGAAGCAAATGTGTATATGTGGTTATAATAATATGGGCTCGTACTATCATAATCACAGGATATATATTTGAGTTTGGTGGAACCATACAGGAATCATGTGAAGTTGTAAGGGATAAGTGTAGAAGGTTTGAGGGGTATAGGTTCGGTATGCCTATGTAAGAAAATCAAGTAATACTGGAAATGTTAAAGTATAAAGCAAAAGTGTTAAAGATGAAGTAACAAATATGAGGTATATAGTGGGGAAAACCCCATACCTTATACGAATTATTATAAAGTATATGCAATAAAGCAGAATAAAGTATGGAAGGAACCAGTAAAAGAGACATGGCCAGAAGGTGTAAATGTTTTGAAAATTTTAGTGGGAGTAATGAAGTATATAGTACAAATATAAAAGAAAGAGTATAACTGAAAATTTCAGTTGTCTAACGGAAACGAATTATGATTATGGAACAAAATAAGAGTAATGTCACTGCAGCGACCAAAGAAAGAAAGAGTGAAAAAGAATGTGAATACAGATATATGAATGAAATGTTGGATTAGGTGTCTAAGCCATGACTTTATAACTATATTTATCTTGTTAATTGAAGCAAAGTCCATTTGGGTTGCCCTCATAGCTGGAGGCCAGGATAGAGTTCAGTAGAGTAAAAGGTTGATTTATTAATTGTATAATAAATCAATAGAATTAATTAAATGGTTTATTAATATATTTAAGTGTTCATATATTAATTAGAAACTATAATAATTAATTAAGATTTAATCTAGAATTAATTGGATTTAATTTAGTGATTAAATTAATTAATTAAAAGTGTGAGGACTAGTTTGTATTTATTCAATAGTTGAATAACTGGCAAAGAGAAGTCCAGGGGCCAAAAGTGGCGCCACCCTTGGAGGCTTCTCTAGGGTTGGCGAAAACCCTAATTAGGGTTTAGGGATCTGGTCCAAGTGGTCAACAGGCTTGCCCACTTGGAGGCTCCTTAGGGTTTCAGGTGTAACCCTTGGAGGCTATAAAAGGAACCCTCTGGCTCCCCATTATTCACGCTATTTATCACCAAGATTACTCTGTTGAACTGTCTTCTCCATTGCTGTGGGTATGACTTGCATTTGAGGCAGGACACTTGTGCTGCTAGCTTCAAGAACAAGATTCAAAGGTTGGTTTTTCTGATTTGAACTTTAGAAATAATTGTTGGCCTTTAGGTTTTAGTTTATTATCTTCATAGAAGAAAACATAGATCTTTCTAGGGTTGCATGTGAACCATAAGATTATTTTGTGTTCATTGTTTGCTAGAAAACCCTTCAGTGGTATCAGAGCTGGTTTGTTTTCTTGTGATTTGATATAAACTGTTTATTTGATCATGGGGTTTTCGAAAATAAACCCTTGGGAGGCTTATTTTTCGTCCATGGTGGCTAGGGTTTCAAAACCCTAGCCTCCCCTGCCTTATCTGCGAATTGCATGCTGCCTTGAATACTTGGTTGTTATTTTTGGTAACTAGATCTTCTGAATAACTTGAACCTTTAGCCCTTGCATGTTAATTTCGAGATTTTGGCTAGGGTTTCCTAACCCTAGCCGCCACCCTTGGTCCCCCCCTTGATTTGCTTGCCTTTTATAAGTAGGTTGTTATTTATGATAATTATTGGATAATTAAATAACTGGAACCCCTTATCTTTGCATGCTGATTTCGTGACCTAGGGATAAGGGTTAGGAAAATTAATTTGATTAATTTTTGTGATTCCCTTATTAGATTTAATTAGTTTAATTAAATTGTTTAATTAAAATACCAATTAAATCACTTAAAGAATTAATTAAATTTTCGAAAAACAGAAATAAATTTGCAAAAATTCTTTGAAAATTAATTCTAAAATATTTTAATAAGATTAAAATATATCTTATATATTTATGATTAAAAGTTAATTATTTATATATAAGAAAATTGGTTAGTCTTACTGCTAGTAGGCCTCATTCACAAAACTGTCCTATAAAGAGGGTATAAGGCGACTGCCTATAAAATGGCTGTCTAATGGGTATCTCCTCTTACCCACCGCTCTCCTGGTCAGTCGAGTGTCGTTAGCCGAACGGGTTTGATAGAACCACTAAGCCTCTTAAAAGTATAATGCTATAATTTAAAGTACTAGAACCTCAAACAAAACCCAATCTAGTTACTTTAGTATAAAAATGTGAATTGGTGCTAATCCATGGAATTGCACATTGCACTTTGCGGAACGTTGGTGGAGCGTGTGTGGTTTACCGGCACACCAACTGGGGTCCGCAAAGACTTGCAATGGGTTTCTCGATTTTGTCATTATTAACGGAGCGTGTGTGGTTAACCGACACGTTAATTAGAGATGACAATCGACTTCGAGAGTACCGAGCATATTTGCATGGTTATTCACACCCGGTTTGTGATCCTCGGCATCCCAGTCACAAATAGTGGGGCACATCCGAGACTAAACATGCCATTGAACAGTTCAATGTGTCTCAACAGATCTAGGAATTTCATAAGATGAAATTGATAAGTGTATTATCTACCTTAATGACCATTATGTTGTGATTACGACATCCCTCTTCACACCATAGTTGGGGTATTTTGGGTCCTAGCCTTAATAAATAATATGTTGGGTAATTATTTAAAAGGATTAATTAAACTTATAAAATTCTGTTTATTGTAGATGTCTGAACCAAGTGTCTATTCTCCTCCCTCTCCTCCTTCACCCATTTCTGAGAGCATCAGAAAGCACCTGCTTAATATGGAAATGCTGACTGGCCTTAACTGTAAGGAATGGCTTCGCAATTGGAGACGGGTTCTCATCATTGCTGGTAAGCCTCATCTCACCGAGTATCCGATCCCGGTTCCACAGGAACAAGTCATCATAAATAGTTCTTATGATGAGGGTAACTTCTTAGTTGATGTATCCGAAGTAATTCGTGACCTCATGTTGTTGACCATTGACCCCGAATTCCGCAAGGATTTTGAATCCTTAGGGCCATATGAGTTAATGCAATCGGTTGAGGAAAGGTTCCGAAAACCGGTTGAAGAGGAACGGGCTAGGATCTTCAAAAGACTTGCAGAGTGTAAGTTAAAAGAAGGAAGTAGCATCGATTCGCATGTTCTTCAGATTGAAGCGTACATAGGCGAATTGTACAAACTTGGTTATTCCATGAGTCAGGAGTCGATTGTTAACACTCTACTCGCTTCACTGACTGGTAAGTACGATCTGTTCATTCAGACGTATAGAAAGGAAGACCAGAAAAAGACCTTAATGGAAATGCGTCCACTGTTGACTTTATACGAGTCACTCTTGGACATGCATAGTTCCAATGGTTCAGCTACTTCTGGATTAAGTCCAGTGGAAAGACACAGCAAGAAACAATCCAGATCGTCTGGATATGTCTTAAGCTGGGAATCCACAGAATCGGATACAGTCACGGAAAGATTGGAAGACGCTCCAAGATCAAAAAAACTTTTGAAAGCTCAGGGAATGAGTAAGGTACGGGACTCTGGCGCATAGGAGCACATTTGGATTGGATTTCCGGCTCATGCGGTTTTGAAGTTTAGTTAGATATTGAAAAAATGTTATTAGCTTATTAGATGCGTATGACATTGTCTATCATATTATACATTGTTCAAGGATTTTGTTTTAATAAAATTGTCGATTTTCTTTTAACACATGTTGTTTGAAATATCCTTGAAATGTTGTATGATTGTGTTGAATGCAAAATTAGTAATAACCTGAATGTTGAATGCATCCAAAGTGTTTGGATTTTAGGAATTGTGTCCCTTATGATTGTTAATGTTGTAAGAATCAATTCAACCAAAGGTCCAGTTGGACAGGACTTTGGAATCATTTGACTTAAAGTCACATGATGAATTGAGTTCTTAATGTGTAAAGAAATGAATCAACCAAAGATCCAGTTGGACAGGACTTTGGAATCATTTGACTTAGAGTCAGATGATGATTAAGTTCTTTATAAAGCACATGTGGCAAGAAATGAATCGCCCAAAGATCCAAGGGATAGGATTTTGGAATCAGTTGACTTGGAGTCAACTGAAGATTGCAAGTCTTGAACAGAATTAACAAAGTCATAAGTTTACATAGAGATGTAAAAGACATTGAGATTAGGAGCAATGGACACATCAGTTTATGTGTATTGCTCGAATCTTCAAATAGAACACAATTGTTTGTACTTCACAATATTTGTCATTCGGTATGACGAATATGACTTCGCTTATCAGAATAAGCGATTGGATTGAATACTTGAACAGTTCAAGGACTTCAAAGGAAGTACGAGATCTACAGAACCTGAGTGACATCATAAACTGGGGAAAATGTTTCACAGTTTATTCTCTTCTAAGAACATTAATAGTTATAATGTGTCTTAGGGAAGATGATGGAGCGTTGGTCGAAAGAGTTCGATCCTCAATGTATGAGATACATTGCCAATTAGTTCCCCGTAAATTAAACACTAAACCAGTCAGACCATATTCCAACCACATCCTTCGACTAAGTAGGTTTTGCAGACATTGTCTGAAATGCAAAGCTGGGATTGTCCCACTTGTACATTAAAGGTCCAGGGTCTTGTAGTGTTCGTCCGAACCTCATGACTGGCCTGAACCTAATCAGAAATGTCATTTCACTGGCTATCCCGCTGTACCTGGAAAAGAAAGAGCTCTTTTAGAAAGAACTCACATTCTAAGGAGACAGTGGGAGTTGGGACAGTCCTGAATGAGTTCAGGATTAGCCAAGTGAAATAACCTTTAGTCATCGCTAGGCTTAGAGCAGAAATCTGATTTCTGTTTTAATACTGACATAACCTTCTCTTGACCAGTAGTACTGATCACCGTCATAAGTAGTTATGATCGGGGTGACATACCGAATAGTGGTAAAACACTATAGTTGGTACGGATTTTCAATCCGACTACTTGGAAGCATTGGTGAGCCCGATTGCTGCCAATTAAGAGAACCTTAGGACGAGATACAGTCTATGTGACAGTTTGATTGATTTTACAACTGGCCTTAGAACCAGTGGGAGTAATCATCAAAAGAAACCAACATGGACAGAAACGTACCTTCAGAACATCTGGTTGAGTGAGACGATACTCAGAGTCAAGTAATTGACTCCGAGAGAAGCACTCTCAATAGAAGATAAAATCTGAAAGGATACTGCATAATGTAAGTCGTTAGTAGAGCGCGTGTGGATCATCGGCACACTAATGGGGACTCACAAAGAGTATGCCAGTATAAAGGTACGTGGGCCCGGGATTACCCCATGGGAATCTCGCAAGAAAGGATATTCAGATTCTCGAAATATGCCAAAGGATTGGATTTTGAGAATGAGCTAAAAGATATCCATTAAGATGTCAGAAAGGTTTGGATTCTCAAAATATACCAAAGCTCTGGATTTTGTGAATAGTCCAGAACCGTGTCAAAGCCAGTGGGAGTGTTGCTGTTATCTATCTCCATATGTGTGTCACATACTGTTTCTAGGAAACGTCCATTTTCATTACAAAGTGTAATGACTTGGTGTTAAGAGACGGATCGCTATGAAAGACTTAATAAAGATACGACATGCTCAGGTGGTTACAAACGTCTATGAGATAGATCGAAACTCTGCCAAGATGATCTTGATGAGACTCAAGATGCATAGCTCAGGAAAGGAGTTTCCTGTCATTGAAAAGTGTGATGATTTGGCATGAGAGGTATGAAAGGTGCAACGTACTCACATAATCCTAAGATTCCAAATAGGTTTGGAATATGACTAGATCGTATCCAACAAGTTTCTTGGATCGATCAGAAGTGTCATGAACATGTCTTGATGACTTAATGCTTAGAGCATAGTGAGTTAGATTCAGGATATGACCTGGCTGAGAATACTTAATGAATGTTGTACATACGTGAGAAATCATTGGAAAATAATTGAGGTGAATGTTGATAACAATTTGAAAAGAATTTTCAAATAAGGACTTAATGGTTAAAGAATTTCGTTGGCATTCCGATGGAGCACGTGTGGCTCACCGGCACATCGTAACACCTCGAAATAGTCTTAGGGTGCAGTCATGTGGACTAAAGATCCCGAGAACCATGGAAAGTCAAGATACATAGAATGGAGTTGTTAGTGAGAATGACGGTATGACCAAAATTGAAGTATTATCGGAAAGATATCCGATCGGATAAAGTGTATGACATTTGAATACATATAAAGAGTGAAGGGTCATGTAGACATAGATACATAACACGAATTAAATAGTTTAAAAGGAATCTAGCAACCGATAATAGTTTATGTAAAATCCGACTTGGTGATTACCTCGTGGAGACTTGGTAATTAGGCAATAGTAGCCACCAGTCAGATTTTAAGTTTCAATTTTGCATGTTTCACTTCCCGAATAATTTGATTATTCAAAAGTCCACAGTCGCTCATACTTTTCGGGAGTAAGTATGAACGAAGACTGTCGTGAATTGGTTTGTAGATTGTCTAAGGAGTTAGACATTGCAGTAACACTGCTACAACGTTCATGAGTACTTAGAAATAGAGATTTGAGTATTGGATAAACCCGCGCTCAACAGATTGCTTCATGGATTACATCACGAGCAATGTTGAGACGATAATATCGTATGATCTTGAAGCGGAGACATATGAGTTGAAATTTACGAGTCGGTGGTGCATTGATAATGCGAAAACGCATCGGTAACTCGATGTTACAAACGCATTGTTGTGTACGATTTGATAAGTAAAAGACACAATCATATGAGTCAAAGCTTATTCGTTCCTTGACCCTGATGGGAAACAGATATATGTAGGCCTCTCGATGATTTTGAAGTTTACTTAAGTGCTGGCCAGCCTGGACTAAATTGATGTGTTCAATTAGAAGTCCGGAAGTCATAAGCAGAATCGGGAATCGGGAAACAGAGTATCGGACAGAGATGGATCTCAATCCATGTCTCGTGTCTGAAAATATCTTGTTGGACGAAGGATCATATGATCACTTATCTATGGACAGAACTGACTGGGTCAGAGTTCGACAGCAGTTTCTAGGAAGCTGCAGGTTGTTTATTAATCAGAAGATAAATTAAAGTCATAGACTTATCCAAGTGGGAGACTGTTGGATTAGGTGTCTAAGTCATGACTTTACAACTATATTTATCTTGTTAATTGAAGCAAAGTCCATTTGGGTTGCCCTCATAGCTGGAGGCCAGGATAGAGTTCAGTAGAGTAAAAGGTTGATTTATTAATTGTATAATAAATCAATAGAATTAATTAAATGGTTTATTAATATATTTAAGTGTTAATATATTAATTAGAAACTATAATAATTAATTAAGATTTAATCTAGAATTAATTGGATTTAATTTAGTGATTAAATTAATTAATTAAAAGTGTGAGGACTAGTTTGTATTTATTCAATAGTTGAATAACTGACAAAGAGAAGTCCAGGGGCCAAAAGTGGCGCCACCCTTGGAGGTTTCTCTAGGGTTGGCGAAAACCCTAATTAGGGTTTAGGGATCTGGTCCAAGTGGTCAACAGGCTTGCCCACTTGGAGGCTCCTTAGGGTTTCAGGTGTAACCCTTGGAGGCTATAAAAGGAACCCTCTGGCTACCCCATTATTCACGCCATTTATCACCAAGATTACTCTGCTGAACTGTCTTCTCTATTGCTGTGGGTATGACTTGCATTTGAGGCAGGACACTTGTGCTGCTAGCTTCAAGAACAAGATTCAAAGGTTGGTTTTTCTGATTTGAACTTTAGAAATAATTGTTGGCCTTTAGGTTTTAGTTTATTATCTTCATAGAAGAAAACATAGATCTTTCTAGGGTTGCATGTGAACCATAAGATTATTTTGTGTTCATTGTTTGCTAGAAAACCCTTCATGAAATTCATATAAGAAAGAAGAATGAAAACATTTAAGCAGGAAGAGTAAAAAGGAAATGAGCTGGGTTTGTAATTATAGACAAACCCAATAGAGGTATAAAAAAAAGGATAAAGAGTAAATATTGAGAAGTAGTATGATGTGTTGTTCATGGACAACCAAGAGATTAAAATATGTATATAAAAGTTGTGATTAAATATGTTAATATAAAAATGAAAGCAAAATACTTAATCAAGTATTAGATAAAGAATCAAGGGCAGAAATTAAAGTGTAAGAAATGGGAAGTCGTGACTTCCAAACTCGAAAGTAATATGACAAGTAAAGACATCTAATAGTTGGAGCAAATAACTAAGTTTGAAGTGTACTATAATGAGTAACATAACAAAGTAAGTTATCTGAATGAGAAAGTAATAAAAAAACAAATATCGTTAAAGACTATGAGCAAGTTGCATTGTTATAATGCAAGAGAATGAGTTGAGAAATGGAGATTGAATGCCTAATCAAGTGTTAGGCAAAAAGTTAAAGATAAGACAGACAATGATAATAGTGAGAAGAATATAAAGACAGTTATCAAAGAAATGGTCATTTGAAATCAGATTTAGTGACCATATAAACTACAAATAAGAAGAACTGTGAATGATAAAAAGGATAATCGAAAGAATGTGAGAAAAATGACTGAGAGTCATAAATAATATGAGATAAAGAATAAAAGCGAATATCCAGATAAGTATTAGATAAAGAGTCAAATATGAAATAAGGACTAAAATAAAGAGACAGGAAGTTACTACTTCTAAGCGGAAGTGATAGGTAAAAGTAGCCAAAAATTTGAGAAAATAGTCAGTACATGGCTAGTAACTATGGAACATAAGAAAGAGTATATTGTATATCGCTTTAAGATATGTAAAAGTAAAGAGAGTAAAGAAATGAAGCATAAATGGAAAAACGATGCAATGTGTTAGGCATATAGCCTTATGACACATAGAGAGAGATGGTAAAAAGTATAATAAAAGAAATTTTGGGTATTAAACCTAGAAAGTTTATAAGTAAAATGTATGAGACATAGAGACTGAATGTCTAAAAAAAAATGGGGGTAATCTATATGAATTTGAAAGTAGTGTATGTTTAATGAGAATAATGAGATAAAACAAGTAATTGTTGAGTCAGAAATGCCAATCTTTATTGAAATGTTATTAAAATACAGTTAGGATAAAAAGAACAGTAAAAGTTATTCTTGGCATTAGCCATAGCAAGTAAAGAGTAAGTAAGAGATAAAGTGCTAAATTAAGCATTAGTGTGAGAAACAGGAACTACAAGAAAGTACTAAAACATAAGAAATAGTATGAAAATGGTACATAGGGTACCTAAGAAGATAAGAAGTGTACTCATAAGAGTACTGTAAGAAAGCTGAGAAATGAAAAAAAAAGACATGATTATATTAGTAAGTGTAATGAGTAAATGAGATTGAAATCTCATAAATAATAAAGAAGGATGAAAGAAGTATCTAAATCGTTAATATGTCGAAGTGTGAAAATAATATAAGTAAAGAGTGATATAAGACATGTATCTAAATCGTTAATTGTCACATTTAATTTTAAAATAAACAAAACTAAAATTAAAACATTTCATTCAAATTAAAATTGACATTACATGACGTTAAAAAACGACACATACAATGGAAATTTTAACACCTACAAGTTTAAAAAAACGACACACGAAACATAAATTTTTAAACCTACATATTTAAAAAATGACACACTTAACGGAAAATTTTAAAACCTACAAATTATATTTTTCCTTGATCTTGCGCTTCACTTCCATAGCCGCTTCATACATTTCACTTGTCAAATGACTAACGTCGGCAAAAAGCAATTTCATTTCGGATAGGTGGTCCTTCTCAACATCCCGTTCCTTCGAGTATTCCATGTGTTCTTGCAAAGTAGTACGCAAACCCGAGAACTCCGTCCTAATTTGTTGAATCTCTTCGGAGCCACGTGTAACCGACGAATTTGAGGACGCCGCTTTTGCTTTTCCTTTTCGCTTTGCGGCATCTCGACCCATTGGACGACTTGGTCGTTCGACCTCAAGTATGTCGTCGTCATCGTCGTTGAGATCCACTCCTACATGCGCGTCGGATGTATCGTGATACGACCCCGATTCGTCCGTTTTGCTTCGTTTGTTCGTTTTGTTACCACCCTTGTATTTTTCTTCATCATTTACGATATTCCAAACGTGCAAATATTTGAACGGTTTCGCCAAATCATTTTGGAACATGTAGCTAGCACGTTCCATAATCGTCGCCTCGCTAGCCCCGCTAGCCCATTGGTTCTTCAAATTATTGACGATCGCATTGAAGTGCAACACCTCCTTGTTCATATTCGCCCATTTGGTGGTGAGTTGGTCTTCACTTCAGTAATCATTTCATTTTTTCATTCTGAGTCGAAAATGGTTGGTAACGTGAAACCAAAACTTATGGCGTCCTGGCGTCCTCCGATATGTCGAGCCACGACCGTGCCAACTCCGACTCTTCCTCAAGAGTCCATAACTTGTTCTTCGCCCTCCCTTTGGGTTTCTCGACCGATGCTTTTTCCTTCCCTTTCCCCTTTATTTCTGTTAGAGCGGAATCTCCTCCGGCTCGCTTTCGGGCTCCTCCACAGATATCATCGCGGTTGGGGTTTGTGGAGTTCGTGGAGACGGCGTTTGGTATTGAGAGTTGAATTGTGGAAATGGGTTGAAAGTTTGTGGCATCATTTGCGGATTGAATTGTCCAAATGGTGATTGCGAGGGCATCAGGAATTGGTTGTACATCGTAAAAGGATTTTGCGTTTCGAATTGTAGTCGGTATGGCAGTGGGGATGACAGATCGAACCCAAATAAATTTGGGTTTGGATTGTTTGGGTTTTGAGCCATTTTGAATGTGGAACATGCAAACTTTTTTGGTGGTTTGGTAATAAAATGGGTTGTGTAAAATGGTTAAAAGGTAATGTATTTATAGGCAAAAAGTTTAAATTTTTGAAAAAAAAAACATTTAACGGCTAATTCCCAACGTCCACACAACGCACAAGGTCACATTTTCATCGACATGGGAGTGCCGCTGAAGCGGGGTGGTCCATGCTGTCGGCATGGCTGACCACCTCAGATTCCGATTACATTTTTAATCCCATACCGTGAAGCCTTAGTGTGACTGTCCATGAATGTAATTATATAATGATCGGATCATGTAAATCTTAGTGTTATTGTGTAATGTTTTCTTGTCTCTTGTTCATTTTTGCTTCTGTCTTTGTTGGTTCTCTAACATAAACTTGTATTTAATCTTACTAGAAAAGTAGAAAAGTATTATGCTTTTTATAACGCCCTATAACAATGTTTATTTTGATGAATGAAGTGTGAATAAAATAAGTAGAAGTTGAAGTAGATAAAAGTAACAACTGAAAATTCGTGTTTTCTATTGCATACCATAATAAAAATATAGATTCGTACACAGTTTCCATTCAACTTAAAACTGAAACAACTATTTTATAATTAATGTGATTATAAAAATAGAAACCCCTTCAGGGTCTAAACTCTAAAGAGCTATAGTTTAGCAAAATGAAATACAAAATATAGATACAACATCAGATCCCAAATGCCTTCTCATTGTTAGGATCGAGACACTTAGCATACGAACACTAAACACACACACTCGGCTCACAAATTAAGAACACAAGAATTTAACGTGGTTCGGTCCAAAAATGACCTACGTCCACGGCGGATAACTAGGAATGCTTATTGCTATGTGTTTTTTTGTGTTGTGTGGTACATCTTTAACATTGCAGTTACACCCATATATATAGGTGTTGTGATACATTAAATAATGAATACATTGAAGGCCTTAATTGACTAATTTGATTTCACCAAACATCTTCACCAACCATGGACTCACCAACCTTCTTTCTGCAGCTACATTGACAAACCAGTGGCTTCACATTTAACAATCTCCCACTTGAAGCCACAGAACAATCTTCACCTGTGCTTCATCTATGCATTCCAAAAAAAAAAAACACTTTTGATTTTAGCTCCTTCCTAGTTACCCTAGCCTTCTCTTCAATTATCCTGAAGGCCAGTTGAAGCTATGCAAAGCTTCAACTTCTCTAAGGTAACAACCTTAGTCAACATATCAGCTGGATTTTCAGTTCCTTTGATCTTCTTCAACTTCAGAGTACCATCATTAATTCTTTCTCTGATGAAGTGATATCTCAACTGTATGTGCTTTGTCTTCAAATGGAAGACAGGATTCTTTGCAAGGTGTATTGCACTTTGATTATCACAAAACAGTGCACAATCAACTTGTTCCTTGCCAAGTTCTACGAGAAAGTTCTTCAACCATATAAGCTCTTTGCTTGCTTCATCAACTGCCATATACTCTGCTTTTGTGGTTGAAAGGGCAACACTTTTCTGGAGTTTAGACATCCAACTCACTGCAGTGCCTCCCACTGTAAAGACATACCCGGTAGTGCTTTTGTATGAGTCTTTGCAACCACCAAGGTCTGCATCTGCAAAACCCTTCAGAATGACATCTTTCCCTTTAAAATGCAATGCCACTTTTGAAGTCCCCTTCAAATATCTTAGCAGCCATTTAACTGCTTCCCAATGTTCTCTCCCTGGATTGGACATAAATCGACTAACAACTCCCACTGCATGTGCAATATCTGGTCTCGTGCATACCATTGCATACATGAGACTACCAACTGCAGATGCATAAGGTACTTTAGCCATTTCTTTCTTGTCTTCATCTGATTTGGGTGACTGAACTTTAGAAAGCTTAAAGTGACTTCCCAAAGGTGTGCTTCTGATATTGGCATCTTTAAGGCTGAATTTCTCTAATACTTTCTCAATGTATTTCTCTTGAGAGAGTGTCAAAGAGTCATCTTCTTTGTTTCTGAAAATACTCATCCCGAGTATTTGGTTTGCAGCTCCCAAGTCTTTCATCTCGAATTCTTCAGACATTTGCTTTTTTAACTTATTGATCTCTGTCATGTCTGAGCCTGCAATCAACATATCATCTACATAGAGTAGTAGAATGATATAAGAACCCTTAAACTTTTTGACATAACAACAATGGTCATTGTCACATCTCTTGTAACCAACTCTTCTCATGAAGTTATCAAACTTCAAATACCATTGTCTGGGCGCTTGTTTCAGACCATACAAGCTCTTCTTCAATTTACACACCAAGTTTTCTTTGCCTTTAATCTGAAAACCCTCTGGTTGTGTCATGTAAATATCTTCATCTAGGTCACCATGTAGAAAAGCTGTCTTGACATCTAGCTGCTCTAGATGCAAACCTTCTGCTGCTACAATACTGAGAACAAGTCTGATAGTTGTCATCTTCACTACTGGAGAGAATATTTCATTGAAATCGATTCCCTCTTTCTGTTGAAAGCCCTTGACTACTAATATTGCTTTGTAACGTTTGGTACCATCATGTTCATCCTTGACCCTGAAAACCCATTTGTTCTGAAGAGTTTTCTTCCCAGTTGGAAGCTTTGTTAAGTGCCAGGTCTTGTTCTTCTCAAGCGACTTCATTTCATCTTTCATTGCTAGCTCCCACTGCAATGAATCTTTCAACCCCATAGTTTCAGAGTAACACTGGGGTTCACCATTTTCTGTCAAAAGAATGTAGTTGACAGATGGTGAGTATCTTTGTGGTGGTCTGATGACTCTGGAAGATCTTCTTGGTTGAACTTGAGGTGTGACTGGGGATTCTGTTGGAGGACTAGTTTCTTCATCTTCAGAATCATTACTGGAATTATCCCCTGAGCTCCCACTGTCAGTTGAATCATCCCCAGATTCAGGGATTTCGACTAGAGCTTCTTTCTTCTTTCCAACACCTTCAAACTCAACATACTCCTTCTGAACTTCTGGACTTTTATTGTTTCTGTCTTTATATAACTCAGCTTCGTTAAAGGTGACATTCTTGCTTCGGATTATCTTTCTGCTTTCACTATCCCAAAGCATGTACCCCATTTCGTCTGACCCATAACCAATGAATGTGCACTTCTTGGTCTTTGAATCAAGTTTATCCCTGTCACCATCTTTTAACAAACTGTAAGCAGTACAACCAAAGACTTTTAGGTGTTTGAGACTTACTTCCTTCCCTTGCCACATTTCTTCCGGCAATTTAAAATCCAAGGGAACACACGGTGAATGGTTGATCAAGTAGGCTGCAGTGTTAACTGCATCAGCCCAGAATGTCTTAGGTAAACCGGCATTTAACCTCATGCTTCTAGCCCTTTCATTCAGAGTTCTATTCATTCTCTCAGCTACACCATTCTGCTGAGGGGTTCCTGGGACTGTCTTGATCATCTTTATCCCTTGCTTGGCACAATAGTCAACAAACTCCTTGCTTATGTATTCACCACCATTATCCGACTTTAGGCATTTTACCTTCAAATCAGTTTCATTTTCAACAGCAGATTTCCATATCTTAAAAGTATCAAATACATCAGATTTATTTTTAAGAAAATAGACCCATACCTTGCGTGTTGAATCATCAATAAAGGTTACATAGTAGTTTTTGCCTCCTAGGGATGAAGCTGGTGTTGGTCCAAATACATCCGAGTGAACAAGCTCCAACTTCTGAGCTTTCGGTGTCTTCCCCGTCTTTACAAAAGTAACTCGCTTTTGTTTCCCGATAACACAAGATTCACAGAATTCTGTTTCAACTTTCTTCAAGTCTGGAAACTTCCCTTTCTGAGCCAACATATTCAATCCCTTATTGCTCATGTGTCCGAGTCGTTGGTGCCATAAATTAGATGGACTCGGATTTGTGGTTACGGCATGAACACCATCACCATGTATTTCTACCATGTATAAAGTGCCTTTCTTCTTTCCTTTGGCAATCACCAAGTTGCCTTTGATCACTTTCCATTGTCCACCCCCAAAGTGAACATCAAACCCTTCATCATCCAACTTACCAACTGAAATCAACTTTCTCCTTAAGTTTGGGATAACCCTGACATCTTTCAATGTCCACGTGGTTCCTAAGGAGGTCTTCAAATCTACGTCTCCCATACCCGTAATATCAAGCACTTGATCATCAGCCAAACGAACTTTGCCAAGAGCACCTGTTTGTAGGTTCTTGACCATATCTGGGCATGAGACGGCATGGAAAGAAGCACCTGAATCCATAATTCAGGATTCTGCTAAATTCTCAACACAACATATGAGAAAATCTCCTGATTCTTCAGAGGATACATTGTTTACTTCTTTCTTTTCAGCTTGTGGTTTTGGGCATTGGCTTCTAAAGTGACCTTTTTCTTTGCAATTCCAGCATTCAATGTCTTTTCTGGTTTTTGACTGTCCTCTTTTTCTGGACTCTGATCTGCCTCGACCACGTCCTCTTTCGTTTTTTCTTCCTCTACTTTCTGTATGCAATATAGAACTAGAACTAGAAGTCTCACCATTGCTTCTCCGTCTGATATCTTCATTTACAATTAAGTCACGAATACTCTCGAAAGTGAGTTTGGTAGTGCCAGTTGCACTACTAACAGCTGTGACTGTGCCTGACCAACTGTCGGGCAAAGATGATAAAAGGAGGAGCGCTTGTACTTCATCTTCAAACTTTATTGCAACTGAGGTTAAACGAGAAATAATCGAGTTAAACTCGTTTATGTGAGCGGTAACCGACATGCCTTCCTTCATCTTGGTGTTAACCAGTTGTTTGATGAGGAACACTTTGTTTGAAGCGGACGGCTTCTCGTACATGTTGGACAAAGCCTTAAATACTCCATAAGTAGTTGTTTCATTGACAATGTTATATGTAACACTCTTTGCCAATGAAAGCCTAACTACACCCAAGGCTTGTCGATCCAACAACTTCCAATCTTCATCATACATGTCATCCGGTTGTTCGCCCAACATAGGCAAATGCAAACTTTTCTGATACAGCATATCTTCAATTTGCATCTTCCAAAATCCATAATCGGTACCATCAAACTTCTCAATTTTAATTTTACCGTTCTTTTGCCATTTTAACGGACAAATTGCACTTTTTTCAGAAGTTAAGGGTGAAAAATGCAATTTTTCTGAAATTCAGGGGCTAAACTGCAATTTTCTGAAAGTTCAGCGGCTAAACTGCAATTTTCTGAAATTTCGGGGGCTAAACAGCAATTTTCTGAAAGTTCAGGGGCTAAACTACAATTTATGGAAATTCAGAGACCTGTTTTGCAATTCCTGGAACTTCAGGGACCTGTTTTGCAATATCTGGAACTCCAGGGACCTGTTTTGCAAAATATGCTACAGTACCGCTACAGGAACCGCTACAGTGAACTGCTACAGGACGCTACAGTGACCTGCTACAGTGTCGTCTTCTCCGGCGCTACAGCGTCGTCTTCTCCGGCGGACTCCGGCGCTACAGTGTCGTCTTCTCCGGCGATCTGGTTTCTTCGGTCACTATTCCGGCGAACGTTTAACCGGCGATTTGGAGGTCTTCCGGTGGTCGAAAAATTCCAAAAAATATATTTTCGGAATCTGCGGAACGAGACATTTCCAACGGCGTAAACCAAAATCGTTTTTGAGACAAAAAATTTTCGACCCAAAAACAGAAAATCCCTCTCTGGAGCTATACCAAGGCTCTGATACCACTTGTTAGGATCGAGACACTTAGCATACGAACACTAAACACACACACTCGGCTCACAAATTAAGAACACAAGAATTTAACGTGGTTCGGTCCAAAAATGACCTACGTCCACGGCGGATAACTAGGAATGCTTATTGCTATGTGTTTTTTGTGTTGTGTGGTACATCTTTAACATTGCAGTTACACCCATATATATAGGTGTTGTGATACATTAAATAATGAATACATTGAAGGCCTTAATTGACTAATTTGATTTCACCAAACATCTTCACCAACCATGGACTCACCAACCTTTTTTCTGCAGCTACATTGACAAACCAGTGGCTTCACATTTAACACTCATTGGTAAGCCTTTTTTATTTTTGCAAGTTTGAAACGTTTTTTTGTCACTTTTATACGTACCATGTCCACTGTGTGCGAGTAGTATACTTTTGCTTTCTTTGTTTTTTATTGATTTTGTAAGAGTGTTGTCATTTCTTTATGGCTGTCAACTTTTTTGTCTTTTTTTATTTTCTTATTGGTAAATTTTGTTGTTAAATATGTAATTTTGATTTAACAAATTTATTGTCATTTAGCATTTGGATGAAATGTGTCTCAAGCTGTTAAATACGTAAAACTCCAAACTGTGAAATTTAATAGTTGCCAATCCACTATTAGCTTTTGTTACTTAAATCCGGTAGCCATTTAGTCGTATTAAGGTATTATTTATCGAAAAATTTAATAAAACAGTATAAAATGCATAGTTTTTTTTTTTTTTTCTAAAAAAAAAAAAAACTAAAATCACTATCAAAGTTGTGAAAATCAGGAAAAATGGGAGGTCACTTCATTTAGTTTTGGCAGCCCATACCTTCAAATTCAGAAGCCCATTAAAGGCATTTTGTAGCCTACATTGTGGGAAAACTGCAACAAAAAAATTGGATACTATGACTCGTAGAGGTGCACAAAAACCGGTTTGGGTTCAACCGGTTTCGGTTATAACCGGTCCGGTTTTGGCCGGTTTTTTTTCGAAAGGAATTTGAGTTTTAGACCGGTTCTTTTCGGTTTTAAAACCGGTTCGATTCGGTTAATCGGAAGAAAAACCAGGGTAAAAAACCGGTTCGGTTTGAGATAGAAAACCGGTTATTAAAAAACCGGTTCCGTTTTTTTTTTCCGATTTAAAAAAAAACCGGTTCAAATGTGCACCTCTAACTATGAGCACAATTAGATGGTTGGTTGTAAGAAACAAGTTAACACAAATATTGATGATCGTAATTTTAATTTTGCTCAAAAATAAATTGTACATTTTGTTTTTAATGAGTACCTACATCAATACTAGATTTACAAGGCCGTCGTAAATTTGCTTGAGAGTCTATTGGACTCCAAAGCTAAGTGACGACAACTTTTATCAATACGAGTTAGGGGTGAGCATATGGACCGGGGAACCGGTTGGAACCAGGGACCGACCCGGAACCGGAACCGACCCGGGAACCGGAAACCGGAAGTACAAATCGGGCCGGGACCGGGTCTCAATTTTTTGGGTTTTTTGGAACCGGACCGTGGAACCAGATCGGCAAGATTTTCAATTATGTTGTATAATAGTCAATTTATTGTTCTAAAAATCCAATGAATATTTATAACTACATATATAATGATATTCATCCACGATAGAAATTTGCTTGTTTTCTTATTTTGTGAGAGATCCAAACATTCCCTTAACGTGGTCATATGATTTAATTATTTATATATAAATTTAATGCATAATATTTTTTAGAGAAAACGACAACCGATGGGTATGTTATTATTTATTGTGAAAGGGAGTAACGTTTTTCTAATCTTGAAGACTTTATCCTTTAAAAGATAAAAAAACCAAAAAAATAATTAGTTTATTATTTGTAATTACCAAAAAATAATGTATTGTCTTTTAATAAAATGATCTAGAAAATCATATGAATTAAAATTTGCACGGATACACAACCAATATATATAATGGGTCATTGAATTTTTTGTTCGCTATTGTTATTACTTACTATATATTTTTCTTAATGAGCAGACCTGCTCAAAATGGTCTTAGATAACGTAGTATAAAGTTTACATTTAACTTTTCTACTCCAAACTTAATTATTTCACAAATCCTGGAAATATATAAACCTAAACCTACAATAGCTTCTATAATAAAATAAATATTAAAATAACATCATAAGAAATTTGTCCTTAACTTCAAAAAAGTGATTTTAATAAAATTTTCATCATATTGCAACTTCAAACAATTGAAAATCGACAAGTTCTCTTAAATAGTTAAATTAGCATACGATAGCAATTAAAATACCAACTAAGATATACCTTTCAAGGCTTTTTATTGTACACAGAATTATGAAAGACCTAGTACCTACGATACAAAAATTTTAAATATTAGTTCCCTTTATTTCTTTATTAAAGCATTTGTGTCAACGAGGGTTTGCATTTTGCTCCCACCTTCAGAGCTAGAGTGGCCCACCGCCCATGCACGTATGATTGACCGTGTACTTGCTTAAAATCAAAGAACCCATCTACTCTCTATTTTGTGTGTGTAAGACAATTGTCATAAAAGCCCTAACATTTGTCAAAAATATGTGGAATTACCCTTTAATGTAAATTTTGTGTGGTAAAACCTAGGATTTGAATTAAATTGTGCAATTTTGGTATTTAGAAGGTAATACCCTCGATAGCCGGTTACCTCCCCCAGTTCTCCTTCTTCACGTTTCAAGAAACCCAAAAAACCTTCTGTATAGAGCTGTGGAGGGTGAATGGATCCACACGAATGTATGGCATTGGGCATGGCTCCGCCGCACGCCGCCGCTCCATCCCCCACTATGCCGCCTGTACCCTCACCTCTCTACAAGCAGAAATCAAGGTCGCCGGACCTCCACCGAGACGAGGAATGGATGCGGCGGAAGGGGAAACACCTCCACCGCCGGCGTCGGAAGAGCAAAAGCGTCACCGATGAGGATATCGATGAGCTCAAAGCGTGTATCGAGCTAGGATTCGGATTCGATAACTCTTCTCACGAATTAGATGTCGTCAACAAGCAATATCACGATACGATCTCCAAGTCTTCATCCATTTCGTCATCGTCGTCTTCGTCTTCTTCATCCATTTCGTACTCATCTCCTGTCTCGAAGCCTGATTTATCTTCTCTGTCCGACAGCCCTCACACCATAATCAACTGAGGTAATTGTTATCGACTTTTTTCCAACTCAAATTTTCGAGAGGTTAATGGGTTGATTTGCGATGGTGGAGAGAGAGTGTGTGTGTGGTGCTGCAATTAGTGACGTTAGCAGCAGCCGGTGGAGTGGGAGAAGTGGAATGGCGGAGGAGTGGTGGTGAATGGTGAGCAAGAAGGAGACCTTCCGCAGGATACAGTGGTGAAAACGAAGATGAGAGGTGTGATTAAGCGGAGGAGCGACGATGGTGGTGGTCGGGAATGAAGATGAGAGGTGTGATTAGGCGGAGGAGCGACGGTGATGGTGGTGGTCGGGGCATTATTCAGTCCGGATTTAAGTTTTAGGAACCTGGCTTCAAGGTGGGAGGGGAGGTAATCGGAGGTGGAGAAAGACGAGCAATTGATGGATGCGATTTGTTCGAGAACATAGTGGTCCATCGCCACCTCGCCACCTCCTGCTTGATGGATGCGATGCGATTTGCACGACCGCACACCCACCCCGCCACATCCTGCTTGTGTTTACTTGCTTAATTTGTTTTCCATTTCTCCCAAACAATCGTTGTCTCTCCCTCTCTTCATTTTTTTGTCTCTAGAAAGACGATCCAGGTGAGTCAATTTCATCGTTCTTGTATGTGTAATTTCTGTCTTCAAACCTGTGTAGAAAGACGATCACATGAAGTGTGTGTCTCGAGATCACATGAAGAAGGAGATGTGTGTCTCGAGATCACATGAAGAAGGGGAATGTACAGGGGCTGAGGGTAGGGTAACCGGCTATTGAGGGTATTACCTTCTAAATGCCAAAATTGCACAACTTAATTCAAATCCTAGGTTTTACCACACAAAATTTACATTAAAGGGTAATTCCACACATTTTTGACAAATGTTAGGGCTTTTATGACAATTGCCCTTTGTGTGTACATCCGCATTCCTGCCCATTGCAATAACCCTACGTGTATCACATGATTGACGTCTAGCCCAAAACAATGATGTCACTACATTAACTCAATACCTTTTGTTAAAATATTTATTTTGCTAATACAAACTATATTATGATTAAAAGATTCTGTAAAATAGTTATGTCAATGATACAAAAAAAAGTGCGACATTAATATCTAACATTGAATAAGTTTCTCTATTGGGAGTAGATCCAGATCAACTTAACTGACCACAACAAACAAAAACACCTTCTAAAGGCTTTATAGATGCTTATTAACATAATGTTTGAATATGGAATCAGTCATGTTGGCTAATGCCGACCAGATGGCACATATACTTATCAATTGCAAGACCTTGTGGCAATCGTTGTCCATTCTTAAAGCGGATATTGAGATGCAGTCCACGAATGATCAACAGGGCCGGTCCCGAGAATTTGCAGGCCGTGTGCATTTTACTTAAAAAAGGCCCTAAAATTTATTAGAAAAAAAAAAAGAAAACTCCAGTGGGTAACGGGTAACTGGAGCAACAACCAACAACCACGTTTACAAAACAGAGTACTAAGCATCCAACTATCAAACTAAGCCAAACATAGCATCGAACTATCCAACTAAAGGAGAAATGAGACAAACTGCACATCCAGCAGTCACCAAGCCAGCAACTTCGATATTGAGTGGAATAACTTCCCGATAAAAACCCGGAATTGAACTAATAAGCTGAAAAAGATAAGGGTACTTTCGTCCAATTCCGGAACAGCACCAAAAACCTTCTTCAAAACCACCGAATCTGAGAAAACATGGGGAATTCTCATCATATACAGATTATTACCAGTAACCGATACAGCTCACCAACATCTGAATGTATTTTCGGACAAAACCATGAGGAATTTCGTCTATATTACAGATCAGCACCAGAACGGCTTCAAACTTACTTATAGCCAGACCAAGCAGCCAAAACTCGGTGTAAAATCAGATCAAACACCAAAAGGAACTTCAAGTATTTTTAAAAGTCAGTTTGGCCAACAAGGGTACGAACGTCTAATTCTACTTCAGTCTTATAAACCATAAATTTTTAAGCTTTCACTAATCTTGTAATACACTTAAAAAACAAAATTTCATCCACAATATTACACGAAAGTGAAACTCAAGTCGACTTAAAAAAATGCCATCATTTTAATATTAATGTCTTCATAAGCTGTTTTATCCAAATAGTGAGATGGTGAAACAACTCGACAACTCCCTGTATCTATCAAATTGCACATTACGGAATTTTTGAAAAGATATTTTCTATTTAAATTAAAAAACAAGATTGTCTTCATGGTCCATGTATACTGAAGCAGACAATCAACGCGCAACATAGATTCAAGAAGAAGATTACCTTAAATTAATAGCTTAAATCCGAGATTCAAGAAGACAAGAAATGAACAAGAAGAATCGATATTATCCAAGTCTAAAAGAAAGTGAATACTGAAGCAGACAATCAAGGAGCGATTTTAATTTCAATAGAGGAGAAGGAGTTTCAGTTACCGAGTAATTCGTTTCGGTTTCCCGCTCGCGGCTGATATCTTTGCGCTTCATCGCCAGAATCAATCCATGAGATGAGACTACCCTAGGCCTAATATTAGATGGACAAAATTTTGGGCCTTCAAAATTCATGGGCCCTGTTCCAAAGCACCCTTTGAACTTGTCTATGGCCGGGCCTGATGATCAATCATAATCTCCGCCACAAAAATAGTATCAACCACCTCTAGGATGCTAGAGACTCAAAAGTCGTTAATAGAGCCCGTGGCAAAACTAAGTATGAGCCATAGGATATGGCCAACTATGGTTTTGGACTTTTGGTCATGATTAGATAAAGGACAATCTATTTGTACATCAAAATAATGTTTGGATTTGAGACCAAACTATTTGTAATCAATTTCTTTATATTTGATCCAATGATAAGAGCTTTACGGTTAATATGTGAAATTCCATGTAGGAGGCTTGATATTCAAACATTGTATCTTATATATCACTACAACTGCATATTTTACCCCACATGATGGATCCTGCGGCGGGTCCGATGCTGACTGCCAAAATGTTGTGTCTTTTTATTTTTTGTATATATTAGGTATATAAAAACTTTTAGTTGCTTGACACCATACCGATATATAAAAGAAAACAATAATACTACACAATAAAAGTCTAGTTGTTAAAATGTAAAATTTTACAAATGAGGTTCAGTGTTAAGACATACCTAAAATATTGTTAATGGTTTGTAATTTATCCTTGATAGTGATAGGCTTTTGAGCGGAATCAGCCATATAATAACATGTGCCATGTATATCGTACGATTTACCATTTCGACCACAGTTTCGTATGAAAGTATCCTATAATTTACAACGGGCTCCATTATGTCATTTATAGATAACCCAGGGTTGGCATGTAATTACTTTTGCAGCAGTGATTTTTGAGACTCTTGTGTAACATGTGCTGTCTGGATTATCCATCCGTTCATTCTGCTTTTAGATCGTCTTCTGGCTTCTGCCCCCTTTCACCTCGGTCCGTTCTCCACTACCACTGCTTCTGCCATCACCACCACAACCAGTGCGTACGCCATCACCACTACCTTCTGTGATCTGTTATTTCAGAAATCTTTAAGGTGTGGTGAATTGCTAATCTCCAATGACCTCTCTAATTCTGCGGAAAATGTGTTCCATTTGTATTTTCTGATCAATTAACCATCTATCAAATTGGAATCTATGATATGGCCGCGAATGTATCTTCGTCGAACAAGGAAACCGTAAATAACAACTCGAGGAGTAGTAGTGAACGGTGTTGCGATGAGAGCTACAGTCTCAGCGCTGACGTCAGCGAGTCTGAAAGCTCCAGTAGTTTCTCTGGTCGCGGCTACAACTACGGAGCTGCTTCCAGTTCCTTGACATCTTCTCCACATGGTGATTTCCGTACAGTTTCGGTCACGGATTCCATCTTCCCGTCGACGCCTTTCGCTTTCCCGCTGTTTGGCGGAAAGCATGATGAGATGGTTTGGGAAAAGAAACAGCCTAAAAAACAACATGATACCGATTTATCTGGTCAGTGTCCATTCTTTCTATATGTTTATCACTGTTTTGATTGCTGATTCTGATGCGTATTAATATATAAATCGACGAGAATAGATAGGTTGTTGTTCTATGGTTTCATAAGGGACAATCAAATTGAACACACATCACTACAGACATTTCTGTTTGCGTTTATGTCTCGGCATCTATATTTTCATGTCGAAGGAGACATTGGTTTCTAGGGCGCGATCATACTCGGAGACAAATTTGTCTGTTTAGCTTACAGCTAGTTGTTTCGTTTACATTTGTTCGCTACAGATCATGTTATTGAGTTGTATCAAACACTCCACCTTATTGATGTGAGCGGGTTTCTCATAAGATCGTCTTCAACTTTTCATTGTTCACAGAAATCAATATGATGAAGGAACGTTTTGCTAAGCTTCTTCTTGGAGAAGACATGTCTGGAGGAGGCAAAGGAGTTTGTACTGCCCTAGCAATCTCAAATGCCATAACAAATCTATCTGGTCAGTGAACTTTCTCTTCTACTGTGCTAACCTAATCTCATACCTCATCTATTTCTATCTTCTTATCCGAATCTAATTGCGATTGAAAACCGATAGCCTCTGTGTTTGGAGAATTGTGGAGGTTGGAGCCATTAGCACCACAGAAGAAGGTAATGTGGCAAAGAGAAATGGAATGGCTGCTATCAGTAAGTGATGCCATTGTAGAGCTTGTACCTTCCATACAAGAATTTCCAGGTGGAGGGACATATGAAGTAATGGTCCCACATCCACGATCCGATATGCATATGAATCTCCCTGCTTTAAAGAAGCTTGATGCTTTGTTAATTGGAATACTCGATGGATTTTGTGATAAAGAGTTCTCTTATGTTGACCGTGGAATAGTTTTAGCTCAAAGTGACAGCTGTGATGCATTTCCATCAAGTGTTTCAGCTGCAAGACCTTCAATTAGGCAAGAAGAAAAGTGGTGGTTACCTTATCCAAAAGTTGATCCCAAGGGGTTATCAGAAGATTCTAGAAAGAAGCTACACCAGTGTAGAGACTGTGCAAACCAGATACTTAAAGCAGCCTTGGCAATAAATAGCAATGTACTTTCTGAAATGGAGATCCCAAGTGCTTACTTGGAAACATTGCCTAAGGTATAATAGTTTTCTAAATTTGATAAATTTATATGTTTAAAACAGCTAAAAGGGGCATACAGTCATTCATGAACTTGTATTTCATGGATTGTTTGTTTAATTTATTGGTGCAGAATGGAAAAGAGTGTTTAGGTGAAATCATCTACCGTTACATAACTGCGGACAAATTTGCCCCTGAATGTCTACTTGATTGCCTAGATTTGTCATCAGAGCACCATACCCTAGAAGTAGCGAACCGCGTTGAAGCAGCCATCCATGCATGGAAGCTAAAAGAGAATAAAAAACATCCAAAAAACAAACGTTCATCATGGAGTACAAAGGTGAAGGGGCTAGTTGCTGATAATGATAAAAACAGTTGTCTAGCACAAAGAGCAGAAACCCTTCTACATAGCTTGAGACGCCGTTTTCCTGGCCTTCCACAAACCTCATTAGATATGACCAAGATTCAATATACCAGGGTATGTTTCTAAATAATTAATAATAACATCATTTTATGCATGTTGTTTATATAAGAGTAAACTGCAGAAATGGTCTCTTTTTTGGTCCTTACGTTAGGGTTTCGTTTTGGTCCCTGTTTCTTACAATGTAACTAGTCGGCGTTTAGATTTTCTAAAATGACCATTTTGCCCTTGGACCAAGGACATTTTACCAAATTTGTAATTTACTCATCAAGCTATCTTTTAATCTCATATAGTCATGTATGAAATTTAAAATAGGTTATAATCTTTTCTTAACCTAATTCTTCTTAAATGATTAATTCTTGAATCAGACAAATTATACTTTTTTAAATTAAGAATATTATTAAAATTTAAAACAAAAAGAAATCATAATGTAAATTTTATTTAAACAGATTAATTTACTGTTTTTATCATATAATAGTGGAGATTAAATGCGTTCTTCGGAAAAAGGTATAGTAAAATCATGAGTAAATTACAAATTTGATCCCTCCGGTATACTGTTTTTTTTTTCCGAGTTTGGTCCAAGGGCAAAACAGTCATTCTAAAAAAAATCTAGTAGCTGGGACCAAAACCAAAATAAAATAAAATTGGTACCAGATGGACCCATTTTTCATTTTACTTTTGATATAATAATGATGTAATGTTTATAGGATGTTGGACAGTCGATACTTGAAAGCTACTCACGGGTGACTGAGAGCTTGGCATTTAACATAATGGCAAGAATAGATGATGTTATCTTCGTAGACGATGCTACCAAACGTTGTGTTGAATCAGAATGTTTGTCAATTTTTAACAGAGGAGGTTTAGGTTTAGGGGGGCGACCTGTCCAAAAGCGAATGTCCCCCAGTCCTTTTTCAATCCAACACTCGCCTTATTCATCTCCATTTGCCACTCCAACATTCTGTTCATCACCTGCTGAAACCGACAGGACATGGGCATATGCTGCTGGGAAACTAGCTGTTAATGCTCCAGAGCGTCATTAAATTACAATGAATTTGAAGGATATAGATGGATCTTTGGTTTCTGATGCAGTAAGTTGTTTAATTTTGACATTTGTATTCTACCAAAATATATTAAATTCGTATTCACGGTGTGGTTATGTTGCGTTTTGTTCAATAGGAGCAACACAAGTATAGTATGATTCTAGGCATTTCGTGAAGTTCTTGATACAACTTGGTATATGTCCAATAAAATGTGGATACAGAGTCCTTGATTTCCATAAGCATTGTTGACATAAAAAACAGGAAAAAAAAAAAAAATCTGTCCTTTTTAAGAGCATGAACTCCATTAATTTGGGTTAAAAACACCATTGACACCAAAACGAAGGGGTCAGCCGGTTAAAGCTGCCTGCTAGTCAGCTGTCATGTCAGTCCTAATAAATTGTCATCTCAGAATATTATTAACAAATAGAGCGAAGGCGGTTTCCCATGCACTCCGTCAAAGAAACGCTAATGTTCTCGGCTTCCTCGAACACTTTCAAATTCGAAAAACAGAGCAAGAGTTTAAACACTAATCGATGCCAAAACAATCATTCAGAGACGAAGGTCATATAGGGGTTTCCGGTGAGGAATATCGTGTTTTCATCCGAATCAACATAATCCATGATCCCATCGTGTTGTTTCTTGACGAACCTATGTCTGGGTTCGATTCCACTAATGCTTTAGTGGCGGTAAAAGTTTTATAACGAATAGCTCAGAGCGGAAGTATAGTGATCATGTCCTACACCAACCTAGTTACAGACTCATGAGTTTGCTCGACTAACTGATCTTTCCTTCAAAGGGAGATCCAACTATCTTGAACAGTAAATCTGACAATTTGGCTTTGGATCCGGTAAAATAAAGTTTTGAAGATCTATTTTTCTTGCAAATTACCATTAGAATTTCTATCTATGTAATATTAGATCAAGGGTTTCTAGGGTTTTATATGTGTCGATCTGTAATAAATAGTTTGAAGAGTAAATTACAGTTTTGGTCCTTGTGGTTTGTCTCAGTTTTCATATTAGTGTAACTTTGGAAAATCCCACATATTGACTCCTGTGGTATGCATTTGGTTATATGTTTGGTCATTCCCTCCGTTAAAATTAACTTTTTCTGTTAAATGAGGGGTAAAATGACAAATATACTCCTCATTTTATTTTTTTAATTAATTTTGATTAAAATAAAAATAAAAAAGACTCTCTCTCTCTCTCTCTCTCTCTATATATATATATATATATATATATATATATATATATATATATATATATATATATATATATATATATATATATATAGAGTTAGTATTAAATACATTTGGTAATTATTGTGTGATTGTAGGACCAAATGTGGAGTGTCCGATCGAAATGATCAACGGTGTTAGATTCAAGGGCCTAATTGTAAAATTATAATATTTAATTAATTAGAATTTTCAATTAAACCCTTATAAAGGGTATTTTAGTATATTAATAAATATTTAAAAAAGGAAATATCCAATTTATCTCCTAAATTTGTGGGATTACGTGAATTAAATCTGCAAATTAAAAACTGAAAATTAGAGTACTTTCGAATTCTCAAAGAATAGTTTGTGAGTTTTTTAATTAATTACAGTATCTTCAAATTCCTTGATAATACATCAAATTTCTTGAACCATTCTCTGAGAATGGACTTACTTGTGACAAAAGAACGTACTATTATCCTAGAATGGGCTTACCAAAACACAAACCAATAAAAAAACTGACACTGATTCTCAAAGAATGGATTTACGAAAACACAAACCAATAAAAACTAACACCCATTCTCAGAGAATAGACTTACCAAAACACAAACCAATAAAAAGTAACACCCATTCTCAGAGAATGTGATACTAAAACAAAAAATACACTTCATTCTTGGCGTAATACACTACCATTCTCAACGAATACACTTCATTATTGGCAGAGCAATATAGATTCTAAAAGAACGGTCGTATAAACCACACTATCATTCTCAAAGAATACATACGTTTTTTTTGTAGCATATATTTACAGTAAAGATTTTAAACAGTTGCATCAATTTCATTATTCGCTACCATTCTCAAAGAATACTACCACACTACATTCTCAAAGAATACTACCACAGAAACATAGGTCTCTGTGATATGTGAATCGTGCAGGACCACCCTCAGCCTCTCACTTCGTTTTCATCGATTGATCCTTATCCGATTGCACGACAAAGAGGCGAACGGTGACACAAGGGGGCGGGGCAGCAACCCCGTTGCGGATGTTGAGCTTCTCCGACGGCGCTTAGGGCTGACCATTAACAATTATAAAGAGTCAAAGTATTAGCAAAAATGATTTGCACAAAACTATAGACATTAAATAGCAAATAACAAAAAAAAACATTTTACATATTCTACTAAACGTTATTGAATAAGTATTAAAATAATCTAACATTAATAGCAATTACAAAGGCTTAAAGAGGAAACGTATTAGCATAACTAATTTGAAAAAAATAAAAAAATAGCACATATAAATGGCAAAAAAAAAAAAAAAACAATTTGAAAAAAGTCATTTAAATGCTCGAATAAGCATCATTGTGTTAGTAATAAAGAATCTAATATTATTAACAATTACAAAGAGTCAAAGAGGAAAAGTGTTAGCAGAATTGGTTTCAAAAAACCATTAACAACAGATAGCAATCAACGAAAGAAACATGTATGCAGAAAACCAATTTACAGCAAAGGGCAAAAAGTAAATATCTAAGGGCAAAAAAGGAAAATGATTGCAAAAGACCAATTATCTGCAAAGGACAATAAGCAAATAGTAATTACGATAGCAATAGACAATAACTGGATAAACAAAAACAAACTCACCCTAATTAACATATAGCAATTCCTAACCAAGATTGTGTAAGTTACGATTAGAATTTGGGGATAAATTGGGATTTTGTGCATGGACATGTATAGATAGAAGAGATTACAGAGTACAAAGCTAAA
Source organism: Cichorium intybus (assembly GCA_023525715.1). Lineage (NCBI taxonomy): Eukaryota > Viridiplantae > Streptophyta > Magnoliopsida > Asterales > Asteraceae > Cichorium > Cichorium intybus. Next base: position 16,255,698 of record CM042016.1, on the reverse strand, counting down.
CGAGAATGGAGATAACAGATATGATACCGCTCAAGCAATTAGAAAACCGGAAACGAAGCGAAGCAAAAAGAAATACCTTTTTTATCGTTAATGGAATCTCCAATTCAATCGATTGGGTAAAAGGGTGAATAGCGTGGTATTACATCGTCGCCAAGGGATAAATTTGTAGAATTTCTCTAATTACCTTTTGGGTCCCAAAGTAATTAATGGCGTCTCCTCTGTATCGTTGGTAGATTGTTCTTCAAAATCTCCGGAAGGATATCGCCTTCGTTGCCAAGGGTCTCATTAATTAAGGGGAAGGAGGACGATTACCGGCAGCGGCGGTGCTCTTATTGCTTTTTTCAACGAGACCGCCGACAGTCGGTTATATAGAATGATGATTATGACGGTCGCGTAGGGTTAGAACAAAACCAAGATTAGATGCCATAATTATAGGATTAATAATTAATTAGTTACCAAATTTGCAGGGATTTATTATTATAGGATAATTAATTTAATTAACAAAGTTCCCAAATTACCCTTCTCAAACGATTGGTCAAGAATTAGTCCTACAATCACACAATATTTAGAAAATATATTTGAACCTACATCTATATATATATATATATATATATATATATATATATATATATATATATATATATATATATATATATATATATATATATATATATATATATATATTACAACCCAATTCTCCCCTCCTCTTTCTCAAGAACATCGTCGGCCATAACAACAAATTTGCCAACCAAGATTTCCCGAATACAACCACAGTAAGAACAATCCACCGTCTCTATCTCACTTTGCCAACCAAAATCACTTATGAATTGGGTTTATAGGGTTTACGAATCACTTTCAGTAAATGACGAAAGGTGGGGTTGGATATTGCTTTTTCTCGCCGGAGAATGGACGTTTCGCCGGAGATTGCTAGTTGCCTGTCGCCCCATTTGGTTTCACTTAATCAATTCAGCAACTAAGCAACCAAAACCATTTTCAACCAATTTGAAATTTTGAACCATCTATTACATGTTCTCCAACCGCTGATCGAGTAGAAGTTCTTCAATCAGAGATAGATACAAGTTGTTACACACAGACTTCGATTGTAGTGGTGGATATTGGATAGATTCGTTGATTACTTGATTTACAGAGTTTGATTTTCAGGGTGAAAGGGCGATATCGCCATTGCAATTTGCAAGGGAGGGACAAAGGTAGGTTTTTTTAGTTCTTCCTTTGGTATCCCGCAACCTCTTGGGACACACACCACCATCCCTATAAACATACCCCAATCGGCTATATCATGCCTCATTGTCATAGTTACAGTCATCGTCAGCGGTTGCCATCATAGCAGCCATAGTTACCGACACTGCTCAAACTCGCCAAATCTCCGGCGAGTTGGCATCATAGTTACAGTCATAGCCGCCAAGTCGCTAATCGCACTCGCAGCAGTGATTGTCCACTAGAAAACGGAAACGGAAAGTATATACATGGCGGAGGGCGGTGGCTTACCAGTTGGAACGAACCAGAGAGGGAGTTGTTCTCAACATCACACTTTGTTTTTAATTTAACAGATTTACAAAATAGTCCCTAAAACAAAATTACATTGAACCTTCAAATTAAAAATTGAAAAAGAAATAGAAAATTTAAAATCAAGGGTAGAATGATCATTTAACACATATTTAACATAATAATATTGACGGTAACTTCTCGAGAGACCAAAATTATATATGTATGTATGTATGTATGTGTGTGTATATATATATATATATATATATATATATATATATATATATATATATATATATATATATATATATATATATATATATATATATATATATATATATATATATATATATATAGAGTTAGGATCATTTATATATGTCTAATTATTGTGTTATTGTGTTACTTAATGTGGACCAATCATTTCAGAAGGGTATTTTAGTATTTTTGCATCAATTCCATAACTGATTAATCATATAATTAAGGAATTGCCCTAATTAATTGCTATAATTATGGAGGTTTCTTCTCCATCTCTCTCTACCTACGAAAATCACCAGATCGTCCCCAACCTCCATCTGCACCATCGTCCCCAACCTTGATCCACCCCATTTTCTCTAATTATAGCAATTCGATTCCTGTTTCTGTTGAACCGGAGGCTTGAAGCTCGTTGTCGCCTGCCGGTTAAAGCTTTTCGACTGCATCTTCTCTGTTGAATTAAAGGTTTGAAGCACATCGTTAATTATTGTTGATTCTTTAATTTGATTTTCGTTGATTCCAAAACACGTTGAAAAGGGGTTCATCGAGAATTAATCAGATAATTCTCGCAATAACTTCCATGTCAATGTAATGTATATACTTCCATTAATCAATAAAAAAACCGCAATCAGGTAACAGATGCACAATCAACAAAAAAACCCAGCAATCAAGTGAGAGAAGCAAAAAACCCAACAATCAGGAGGTAAACTGAAAAAGCTTAAGAACCAACATGAAGAACTCATTCTGTTAAGAATGAGTCGTATGCAAGAACACACTAAACCATCCTCCTTCTTTTGGTGTGAATCGGTCAAGAGAAAAAAATGCAGCAACATCATCTTCTTCTTTTTTTTTCCAGTGAAGAACTCATTCTGTTAAGAATGAGTCATATAGAAGAATGAGTCTTTGTTAATTGCTTCAATGTATTCTTTTATATTTCTGTATTCTTTGTTAATTGCTTCAACGTATTCTTTTGTATTTCTGTATTTCTGTATTTTTGTATTTTAATTTTTTTAATAACGTATTATGTTACGAATTCATTCTGTCAAGAATGAGTCTTTGTTAAATTTTTATCTTAAGAGAACTTATAATGAAATTGTATCTTACCACAATGAAATCTTATCATAGTGAACTTGTATCTTACGAGAATGACATCTTAGCAAAATGAAATTATATTTTATCAAAATACAATTTTTCAGTTTTTTTCATTCTTTCCAGAATGAAAACGTATTTTTATGATTTTGAACATGATTACAACTCAATATGTTAAGAACTTATTTTAGAAAATGATTGAATACACTCATTCTGTTAAGAATGCTTTTTGTTAGGTACTTTGTGTACATGTATCTGGATTATGAACATACATTCTGTTAATAATCCATTTTAGGATGATGTTAAAATCTTCATTTAAGAACTCATTCAATTAAGTACTTATTTCATATTGTGTATTCAAATTTTTCATTCTGTTAAGAATGAGAAATTGAAAAGTAGTAATTTTATGGTATCAACACACTTAATAAGATATTGTATAACATTTTTATGTTGAAAATCCGTATTCTTATGATGTTAAAATATTTTAATTATGTTAAGAATGCAATATGAAATGCAGTAACTGATTATTATCAATTCTAGTTAATAAGATCTTGTACATCATTTAAGCCACTAATCTGTTTTGTTTTCATCTTAAAACCTGAACGTAAGAACTCATTAGGTTCAGAACTTATTTCATAGTGTTTATAGTAAATTTCATTCTTTTGAGGATGAAAATTTCATTACACACAAATGATTTCCAATATAACACTATATGTAAGCAGAAACTATTAACTCATAATTATCAAAATTTTGAAAACCCAATATTCATGTTGTTACTACTAACCAAACAACCAAAAATATTAAAGTGATTCATTGTTTTTCAAATCCAACAACCAAATGACGAGTAAATAAATGTCAAGCTTCGACCCCATCAGCAACTTCATCATTTTCTTCTCTTATTCTTTCTACTTCTCAACAACTTCATCCTCTTCTTCTATTATTCTTTCTACTTCTTCTATTTGTTGCCTCCTCAAATAATAGTTTTTTTGCACTACATCCAACTATAATTTTGTACTTCTTATCTGGTTCCAATAAAGAAAAAAAAGTTCACGTTAAATAAAAAATTCAAAATAGCTCATAATTAAATGTCCAATGGAAGCATTCATGTAGTATAAATTTACATTCTATCCAGAATAGGTTTTAAACATGTTGTACAACATACTTTTTAGGTTTTACTTATTAGTAGATGGATTATTTCTTACCATACTCTGTACCAATTTTCGTTCTTACAAGATTCATATTCCTAAAAGAATCAATTTGGTTATGAACATCCCTAATACTAATTTGAAGTTGTCAATGTTATTAATTCTTAACAGAATGACAAACTATGACAATTTTATATGTTGTTTCCCATGAGTAATTAAAATGATTATATTGACTAAATCTGTCAAGATCATAAACCAATTGAAATAATATCACCTATAGCAATCACTTTATATCATACAATTAGAATTTTATATGACCAAGAATGACAATAAACATTCAACTAACAACAGTACAAAGTTTATTATTTGTACAAATTTTTCCAGTCCGGGCAAACCATAATACAACCTAAATGTCTGTCATTATATTCTGGGCAGAATGAGTTAATGTGTTGTAATTTGATTGTTTTACAAACAATGGTGTATGTTCTAACATTACAAACTATGTATTCCACACTAAAAACAATCACATTCTGCCCAGAATGAAAAGTTTTATAATCCAAACAACTTTATATTTTGAAATTGTTAATTATGTTATAATCCAAACAATCACATTCTGCCCAGAATGGTAGTTATGTGATAATCCAAACAACTTTTGAAATTGTTATATTTTGATAATCCAAACAAACGCATTCTACCCAGAATGTAAATATTTGATAATCCAAATACATGGTAGTTATGCGATAATCCAAACAAACACTTATGTCAGAAATATCAATTTATGGTGTATTTGGTTACTCCACAAACATTGTACTCAAAAGTAAAATCAAACACATTCTTTGCAGAATTCAATCAAATCATGAAGTTGCACGGTCCATATGGTCTTTGTAACAAGTTATCGAGGTAAATCTAAAGTGGTTTTCTGATAATGAAGATACAACACAAGTGTTCTTAGAATATGTTTAAACACAAAATCTTTACTCATTTTTTATTTCGGTTAAACAAATTTTGTTGTATTTACAAGTAAATATAGGTAATGAAAGTTGTAATCATTCTTGAAAATTGGGAGTTTCATACCTGCTGGAGGTGATACGAAGTCATCATCTTCGTCTAAATTGAGGGTTGTCCCAGCCGTATTTAGAACTCGGGAATCCAATTTTCTTGTAATCTTGAACTTGATCATCGATTTTTGTCCATTCTCTTCAGAATCGTATATACAAATCACAAAAAAAAAACCCTAGTCGATTGATAATAAACGCCTTCAATAGATGAATTGTAAGAACCTGATAGTGTTTTATTTTTACAATAAAACACTATCATTTAAAGACTGTTTTATCGCATTAATACGCTCAGAGGCACACAAAAACTATCTTTTTGTGCAAAATAAAAGAACCCAAAAACCGCCTTAAAACATGCAAAATGCTTCTTCATAACAGATATGGTTCAGACAGACCCGTCTAACCTACATCATCTGTTAAAACCAAACAATCACATTTTATAAGAATGCATGTTTTCATAAACAAATAGGCAAAAGCTCACATTCCAACGGCAGCTCCTGATGCACACCACAGACTCCCAACAGTCTGGCGGTGATAATAGATCTACTGTCGGGTCAACACTAACCCATGCCAGCCATTTGTTTTCACATAGAAAACATCTCACAAATCACGGGGAAATCCTATTAAGATATCATTAATTCTCTCAATAGAATTATGATTAATTTGTCTACAGTCCCCAGACATCCTCACAACAATTGCAAGCTAAACGAGAGAATATCTCATTCTTCATACACTGCACATCACGGCCCACTGCTGTGTTGCAGATGCAAATCTGCCAGAACTATGGTATTTACCATAGGAAATCCTGATAAGCTCAACATCAAAACAGGCTTATATTAACAGGTGGCTAAACATGAATTACGATTCATGTTTAACTTGAACAGAGTTCTCCGGAGCTGCTGGTGTGAGGAAAACAAGAGGGATTTGTGAACTAACATTTATGGCTTATTTTCAGGAACAAGACCCAAGAACGGTAACGAAACAATCAAACCAGAGGAAGTGACGCTCAAACTTAAGACCAAAAATACCAAAAATACATAAAAAGTACAGCAATCGCGACTTGAAGACCCTGTGTCGCGACGTGAAGAAAATCAAGACAGAAGACCAAAAAGCTACAGCAATCGCGCCGCGACGAAGGCTGTGGTCGCGACGCGAAGCTCTTGGACGCGACCATACCAACTCTCCAATCGCGAGACTACCAACAAACCCACTAGGCAGACCAGCTAAGCATCTTCGCGACGCGACCAAAGGCGACGCGACCAAAAGTGAACGCGACGGAAAGCTCGACATACCAGCGAAGACGCACTGACCCGACAAAAGGTGCACCGACCACCAGCCAAGCACCCTCGCGCCGCGACGGTACCCTTGGTCGCGACGCGAGCACTGTGCTCAGTTAGTATAAATAGAGACCTATTATGCACGGATTTAGACACCAATTCACTCTATTTGTAATAAGGATACTCAAACACTCTCTATCAGTTAGAATAGCTTGAAACATCTCTTAACTAGTTGTTTAGAATCAGAATATCATCCCTCTCGGTGGTAATTCTTGTTGTAATTCAAGATAATTTGGAAGATAACCGCATCAAGGCACATGTCAAGGAACACCAAGACCATCTTTACGATCATCACACGAATGGAAGGCTAATCTCTTCAGATTACTTCCGGTAATGTTATCCAACTCTTAGTATAGCATGTTTTTACTTTGATTCCGACAAGTGTTTTACTATTGTAATTCTTAAACTCTTATCTCTTTGAATACAACTAGTGAATCATTTGTGTTTACTTCTACTTATTATCATCTTCTCAAGACATAGTATTACCAACATATTATTCGTGCCTATCTCACCTAAATAACGAGCTAAGACGGATAATCAGTTAATATACTTTGTGCCAAATTAATATGCTAATAAGTTGTAGCGTTACTATCGCCTAGATAAAACATAATATTGCTATACCATTGTTTGTGCCTAATCTACTTAATTGTTAGACAAAGACAAATAATTGATTCAACATGTTATGTATTTACCTGAGTAATAGTAATTGTCAGTAAACTGTAATTATGTCAAAGTAATTATATCGGAATCATCGTAATAAAACATGTGAAACTAATTGTTGATAACTAAACCGGAAGTAATTCTTTCTTTAATCTCAAGTTACAATCTCAATATTTTTACCATCACCGTAAAATTTACTTTACAACTCATTAAAAGTTAACCACTAAATCCTTGGACTCGACCCCGCTTGCCCTATCTACATAGTTAAAGTGGGTTATAAATTGTTTTTGACGCGTGTGACGATAGCGTTGTCAAAATGGCGCCGTTGCCGGGGATTATGTGCGCTTAATTTCTAAAAAGAGTTGCTTAAAGTTAATTGTTTTCTTTTTGTTATTATTTTCTTTCTTGTGCAAACTCACTTGTTTATGCATACAAGACATAGTAGCAATAATTCACCACTCTTATTCAATCCGGAACCCGAAAGATCTTTTAGAAACAATCGAATTGCAAGACGCTTATTTAGAACAATGAATTTGGACGAAGTATTGGTAGAGGATGTTCCCGATGAATCACATATACAACCTCCACAAATGGGTCCGCAAAATCCCATACCACAAGCACATCCACCACATCCTCCACAATACCGCAACAATGGCAATGGTGGTTATCAAGGAGATAACACCAATAATTGGAATGGCACGAACCGACACAACGGTGGTTTTCAAGAAGGTAATCATTTCCAATACAATCCTCGTTATTTAGATCAACCAAATAGACATTCTGTAGCATCTCACTTTCAACCAGGTGATTATGATGATCCTTCACCTATAATATTTCCACACGGAAACGAACATATTGTAGAAATTCGACCACAATTAATTGGGGTAATCCCACTTTTTCGTGGTTATAAAAATGAGGATCCTTATAATCACTTGTATGAATTTCTTGCAATAGCAAATGCAAACACGCCAAGAGAAACCAATAGAGACACGTTTAAATTGCATTTATTTCCATTTACCTTAAAAGAAAAAGCGAAATATTGGTTTACATCACTTGCTCCCGGAAGTATTAATACTTGGGATCAATTGAGAACCAACTTTTTACAAGAGTTTTACCCAGCTAGTAAAACCACAGAAATAAGAAAAGCCATACAAGATTTTACACAAAAACCTAACGAAGAGTTCCATGATGCATTCGATCGTCTTAAAGAATTACTACGATCGTGTCCACATCATGAATTCCCTCGTTGGCAACTTGTACGGTATTTCTTTGATGGGGTAGATAGCACGAACCAATCCATGATAAACGCTGCCTCAAGTGGTACATTTATGTTGCAAGACAGTGAGAATGCATGGAAATTTTTGGAACAATTAAGTAATGGTTCAAAAGCAAATTATTCCACAAGAAAACAAGAAATTCCAAATCAAACCGTTGCAACAATCGCACTCGATAAAACATGGAAAACTGGGGTAAAATCTGACATCATGGCTTTAAGTAAAAAGGTTGATTTATTACTTACAAGCCTTGGGAAAGAGAAAGGTGTTAATGTTTTGCAGGGACAGAAATCATGTGCAAACTGTGGAAATACTGGACACGTTGCACATAATTGCACAAAAACTCGGGAAGAACTCAATCATTTAAATGGATATGGCCAACACCATAATCCACAAAGATCTTTCAGACCCAGCAATCAAGGCAATTATAACAACAACAATCAGGGAAACTACCATAACAATAATCAGGGGAACTTTAATAATAACAATCAGAGAGGACAATATCAAAACCAACATCAAAACCAGCAACGAACATTTCAACCCAACCACAACGGAAGAGAAGGAAGTACAAGCAGAAAGGAACCAGAAAATGAAGGAACCAAATTAGACAAGATTATGGAATTCATCACCCAAACATACCAAAAGACCGACACCAACACCAAAACGATCGCTGCAATGGAGAAGCAAATAGCACAATTAGCCGAACAACTGGGGAAAAGAGAAGAAGGAAAATTCCCAAGCAACACGACTGTGAATCCTTCTCACAGTCAACGACCGGGAAAAGAACACCAAGTCAACCAAGTCATCTCTTTACGAAGCGGGAAGAAAGTCGACAATCAGGTAAGTTCTCTTCCTAACCCAACTGTAGAAGAAGAAAGTGACACCGAAGAAATATACAATGAAAAAGAAGAATTAGAAAAAATTTTAAAAGAAAAAGAAATAGAAATTGAACAAAATAACACCGCACCATATCCTTCAGCCCTTGAACCGTCGACTTCTAAAGACACAAAACGGACTAAATCGGAAGACATGTGGGAAGTCTTTTCCCAAGTCAAAATCAACATTCCTTTAGTCAAACTAATCAGAGAAGTCCCCTCATACGCGAAATTTCTGAAAGATTTATGCATTCAGAAAAGAAAATTAAAATCGCGTCTCCCAAAGAAAGTAGACTTAACAGAACATGCAAGTTCTATAGTCTCCAACTCTCTTCCTCCTAAACTAAAAGATCCAGGAGCACCCTTAATCTCTGTCACCATAGGAAACATAAACATAAAAAAGGCACTTTTAGACCTTGGAGCAAGTGTCAACATTCTTCCAGGGAATTTGTTTGATCAGTATGAACTAGGCAATCTAGAACATACTGACATCATTTTACAACTTGCTGACAAATCCACGAAAATCCCAAGAGGAATGTTGACCGATGTTATAATCAAGGTGGATGAATTTTACTATCCAGTTGACTTCTTAGTGCTTGATACTGAACACACTTATAAGGAAAGTCAAGCCTCAATTATTTTGGGACGACCATTTTTAGCAACAACGAACGCCCAAATTAATTGTAGAACAGGAGCAATGGATATCGCCTTTGGAAATAGAAAACTCAGATTAAATGTTTTTAACACATTTAACAATTCATCAACAGAACATGAATGTTATCAAGTTGATGTAGTTGATGACTTAGTGCATCAAACTACACCAACCATCTTAAGATCTGACGAATTGGAAAGTTTTCTTAACAACACCAGGATTGAAGACAGGGACACAAAAGAAGTACACATGATAGAAGAAGTTTTTCAAACACAGCAATGGAAAACACCATGGATCCCACAAGTGGAAAAATTACCCACGAATTTTTCGCACCGCTAAAATCATCCTTTGAAGTACCACCGGTCTTAGAATTGAAAACACTACCTAAACATTTGAAATATTCATTCTTAGGACCTAACAAAACTCTACCTGTAATAATTTCTGCTGATTTAACAGGTGCTCAAGAGGAAACTTTGTTAGAAGTGTTGATGAAATACAAGGAAGCTATTGGATGGACAATAGCAGATCTGAAGGGAATAAGTCCAGCGACGTGTATGCACCGAATCATTACTGAAGAAGGCACGAAACCAGCACGAGAAACACAAAGACGATTGAACCCAAACCTCAGAGAAGTAGTCAAGAAGGAGGTACTTAAATGGTTGGACGCCGGCATTATTTACCCAATATCTGACAGCGATTGGGTAAGTCCAACCCAAACAGTGCCTAAGAAATCAGGAATCACAGTAGTCGAAACAGAAGATGGAGAGAAGATGACCACCAGACCAATCACAGGGTGGAGAGTATGCATCGACTACCGCAAGTTGAATGCTGCAACGTCAAAGGATCATTTCCCACTCCCATTCATCGACCAAATAGTCGAAAAACTATCTGGAAAAAAATTCTACTGTTTTTTAGACGGATACTCGGGATACAACCAAATTGCCATCCATCCCGAGGATCAGGCTAAAACAACCTTTACTTGTCCTTATGGCACCTTTGCTTTTCGAAGGATGCCATTCGGATTATGTAATGCTCCCGCCACGTTCCAACGTTGCATGATGGCTATATTTTCTGATATGGTGGGAGAATCGCTAGAAATTTTCATGGATGATTTTTCGATATTTGGCTCCTCTTTTGAAAATTGTTTAAAACAGCTAGAGAAAGTACTAAAAAGATGCACAGAATCTAATTTAATTTTAAGCTGGGAGAAGAGCCATTTCATGGTCAAGGAAGGAATTGTACTTGGGCATGTCGTTTCAGAACGCGGTTTTGAAGTCGATAGAGCCAAAGTACAAATCATTTCCACCCTTCCCCCACCAAGCTCGGTAAAAGGCATCCGTTCCTTTCTTGGACATGCCGGATTTTATCGACGATTCATTAAAGATTTTAGTACCATCTCTAAACCACTGTGTAAATTGTTATTAAAAGACGCACCATTTGTCTTTGATAACGACTGTCAAGAAGCATTCACCATTCTGAAACATAAATTAACTGAAGCACCAATTTTGCAAGCACCTAATTGGCTTCTTCCTTTTGAAATAATGTGTGATGCCAGTGATTATGCTGTAGGAGCAGTCTTGGGACAAAGAGTGGACAAGAAACCAGTGGTCATTTGCTATTCAAGCAAAACATTTTCCGAAGCACAGCTCAATTATACCACCACTGAAAAGGAACTTTTGGCGGTTGTGTACGCTTTGGATAAATTTAGATCTTACATTTGGGGATCTAAAGTTATCTTGTACACCGATCACAGTGCCATCCGCCATCTGATGGAAAAGAAGGAAACAAAACCACGACTCATTCGGTGGGTACTTTTGTTGCAAGAGTTCGACATAGAGATCCGAGATAAAAAGGGATCTAAGAATGTGGTGGCTGATCACCTCTCCAGAATCCAAACCGCCGAAATCCAAGGAGAAACAATACGAGAAGATTTTCCTGATGAACAACTGTTTTCTGTGCAGAAATTACCATGGTTTGCTAATCTGGTTAACTATTTTGTAACAGGAAAAACACCGCCACACTGGACCACTCAACAAAAGAGATACTTTTTCTCTCAAACCAAGCAATATTTATGGGAGGATCCAGATCTGTTCAAAATAGGAGCAGACCAAGTTATCAGGAGATGTGTGCCAGATGATGAACAAACAGACATTCTCCATCACTGTCATTCTTATGCATGTGGAGGACACTTTAGTGCTAAAAAAACCGGGCACCGAGTTCTTCAAAGTGGTTTTTTCTGGCCCTCTTTATTTAAAGATGCTTATACGTATGTCAAGGCTTGTAACAGATGCCAACAAATGGGAGGAATCTCAAGACGAGACATGATGCCAATGTCCCCAATACTTATTGTTGAGATTTTTGACGTTTGGGGCATTGACTTCATGGGACCATTCCCCACATCTTTTGGAAATTTATATATTCTATTAGCTGTTGATTACGTGTCCAAATGGGTGGAAGCTGAAGCCACCAGAACAAACGACCACAATGTCGTATGCAAATTTGTCAAAAAGAACATTTTCTCTAGACACGGAATCCCTCGAACCATCATAAGTGACGGGGGTTCCCATTTTAAAAATAGACATTTTGCAAAAGTTTTGAAACATTATGGTGTTACCCACAAAATTGGTACACCATATCACCCACAGACAAGTGGACAAGCAGAAGTCTCTAATCGAGAAATTAAAAGAATTCTAGAAAAGACAGTCAGACCAGACCGAAAGGACTGGTCCATTCGATTAGATGATGCCTTATGGGCCTATCGGACAGCGTATAAAACACCCATCGGAATGTCCCCATATAGACTCGTGTATGGCAAGCCATGCCATTTACCTGTAGAGTTAGAGCATCGTGCCATGTGGGCAATTAAAAATGCTAATGTCAATTTAACTAATGCAGGTGAAGAGAGAAAATTCCAGTTATCAGAACTGGAAGAAATAAGGAAAGAAGCATATGAGAGTTCAAAGATTTATAAAGAAAAAACAAAGGACTTTCATGACCGCCACATTGTCCGAAAACAGTTTCATATAGGACAATTGGTATGGTTATTTGATTCACGTCTCAAGCTCTTTCCTGGAAAATTAAAAAGCAAATGGACTGGTCCGTATGTCATAACAGATGTTGCACTACATGGTGCAATAGAAATTAAACCAGAAAAAGGAGGAGAACCGTTTAAAGTCAATGGACAACGGTTAAAGCCTTACGTTCAAATGGTGGATAACTCAAAAGTGGTGTTTGAAAAAATTGCTTTAATTAACCCACAAATCTGACCATTTGAACATAAGGCACTGCGTCCGGCTGAAGACGTTAAACTTAGCGCTTTTCGGGAGGCAACCCGAGAACTTTGTGGGAGTGTTCACTGCAAACCCTCATTTACACTTATGCAAAGCATAAGTGTGTAGTTTGTGTAATTAGTTGTTTTTATTATGCTTGATAATTTGATTTTAGTGTATTTTATTTTATAAAAACTTTAAAAAGATAAAAAATTATGTGTGTTAAATATACGGACATACAGGTAAAAAGAGGGGATGAAAACGAAGTTGAAAAATGGAAAAAATAGCCCTCTGGAGACCCCTCGCGACGAGATGAAAATCCTTCGCGACCGCGAGAGCAGAAAAATCGCGATCAGGAAATACCATCTTCCAGCGCTCGCGCCGCGACCACTACCTCCGTCGCGACCATGCATCCGTCGCGAAGGAGCGTAAACCAGGTATAAAACCCTAACCCTAGCAGCCGCCGTCATTTTCACTCTCTCTTCCTCTCGCGACTCTCTCTCACGGCCGACGATTTTCGAGCAAAAACCACCATTTTTCTTCGTTTTTTCTTGCGTAGATCATCATCCAAGGTACATATGTCTCTCATCTACTCTCGATTTATGTTTTTACATGTTAATTCTTAGTGAAATCGCACGGATTCGGTCCGAAACCGCGACTTCCGATCGGGTTTGTATAATTGTTGTTAATCTCTTAAATTGATGCTTGTATAAGTTAGATATAGCACTTAGGAACTCGTATGGCTGAATACATTAAGTCAAAACCGAGCCAAATGTGAGAAATCAGCGATCCCGTTCGGTCCGTTCCGCCCTCGCGATCGCGACCACCACAGACCTCGCGACTTGAGGCTGGACGCGACCTGGACGCGACCAGGTCGCGAAGGCTGGGCAGGGGGTTAAATTTTTACTCGTTTTTGCTGTTTTTCTTGCGTGTTAAACTAGATTAATGAATTGTATGAATTGGAAATTTACAGATATGGCCCGCAGAAGGGAACAACGCCAACAACCAGTTGAAAGGAACAATATTGCTTCACACGAGTGGTTACAATTCCCAAACACTCTTCCGGCAGCAAGGCTAAATGTGTACACGGCACACCTAGAAAGATATAGACAAAGGGATGTGGAGCCTGCCCTGGTATTAGATTGGAACTTTGCTAATACTCTGGGGATTACAGCAGTGCTTGACCAATATTTGGTCAAAACCGATGATGCCTACACCAGCTACGCATGGAGGAACTTATTTCAGATTCGTGAGCACAGCTACAAAGAGCTGATGCTCGAGTTCTTCTCCACGGTCACTTTTGATCCAACCGAGGAGGACATGTTTATGCGTACCGGTCTCTCTTTCCGACTTGGAGGAGAACCGAGACAGTGCAGCGTTGTCGAGCTAGGGTGGAGACTGGGTCTCTATCCGCATGGTGACGCCCGTTCAGCAGAGTTCAGAGCATACATGGCCCGATGCATCACCAGCCCACCCGAGGAGTTGGTTAATGAAGAATTCTGGGGAGGAATCGCTAACACTTTATACCTCCCTGAGACTGCTGTAGAGAGTGCGATCCGCTCTCCTATTCATCGACTATTACACCGACTTGTTGCTACCTCCGTCAATCAACGGAGGGGCAGCGAGAAGGTTCCTGCAGCAGATCTCTTCTATCTGTGGTGTCTTTTGACACCAGGGAGGCACTGTAACCTCCCGTATTCATTGGCGTTCTTCTTGGCCCGCAAGGCCACAGGGGCCCGAGGTTCTAGCCCCCTTTGTGGTGGTCATCTGATCACCCGACTGGCGCATTCATATGGTGTTACCACATTGCGAGCGATGTGGTCCATGACCCCGAGAGAGCCGAGAGCCATCGGACGTCAGTACCTGGAGTCGATGCATGTGATCAGACCAGCAGGACCACCAGGTGTTTTCGTACTCGCTGATCCAGAGCCGGCCCCCGAGGCTGCTCAAGCACCACCTCCACCTCCCAGACGCCGCCAGCGCCAGCGCCAGAGGTCTCCCATTCCACCCCAGGATCCAGAGCCCGAGATCAATCTCGGGACGATTTACCGACAGATGCAGGACTGACATCTGACCCATCAGGAGTGGCATCTAGCTCACCAGGTACAGCACCAGTGGATGGCGGATTCCATGACCGACTTCTTCCACCAGCAGGGATTCCAGCCACAGTATCCATACCCGAGTACCGTTCCACCGGTACCTGACTGGTACACAGGTAGCCATCCTACAGGAGACGAGGCGGGACCATCGGGGACCCATTATGATGATGAGGATGATGAGTGAGTATTTATCTTTTTATTTCCAATTTAGTGTGAACTTTTAGATACTACTGTGTTTTATTTACTGTTGGTTCTAACTATTGTGTGGTGTGAATATTTGTTTATTTTATGATTGTTCAGAATGACGTTTGTTTGTGTTGTTGATTATATTACAGAAAGCGATCTAACATGCTGGCAGTCAGTTCAGCGCCCAATGAATCAAAAGATCGACCGTAATATATATATATATATATATATATATATATAAAAAAAAAAAAAAAAAAAAAAAAAATTATTTTTGCGAAAAACTCAATTTTGCTTGAGGACAAGCAAACCTCAAGTGTGTAGTATTTTGATAGTGTTTTATTTTTACAATAAAACACTATCATTTAAAGACTGTTTTATCGCATTAATACGCTCAGAGGCACACAAAAACTATCTTTTTGTGCAAAATAAAAGAACCCAAAAACCGCCTTAAAACATGCAAAATGCTTCTTCATAACAGATATGGTTCAGACAGACCCGTCTAACCTACATCATCTGTTAAAACCAAACAATCACATTTTATAAGAATGCATGTTTTCATAAACAAATAGGCAAAAGCTCACATTCCAACGGCAGCTCCTGATGCACACCACAGACTCCCAACAGTCTGGCGGTGATAATAGATCTACTGTCGGGTCAACACTAACCCATGCCAGCCATTTGTTTTCACATAGAAAACATCTCACAAATCACGGGGAAATCCTATTAAGATATCATTAATTCTCTCAATAGAATTATGATTAATTTGTCTACAGTCCCCAGACATCCTCACAACAATTGCAAGCTAAACGAGAGAATATCTCATTCTTCATACACTGCACATCACGACCCACTGCTGTGTTGCAGATGCAAATCTGCCAGAACTATGGTATTTACCATAGGAAATCCTGATAAGCTCAACATCAAAACAGGCTTATATTAACAGGTGGCTAAACATGAATTACGATTCATGTTTAACTTGAACAGAGTTCTCCGGAGCTGCTGGTGTGAGGAAAACAAGAGGGATTTGTGAACTAACATTTATGGCTTATTTTCAGGAACAAGACCCAAGAACGGTAACGAAACAATCAAACCAGAGGAAGTGACGCTCAAACTTAAGACCAAAAATACCAAAAATACATAAAAAGTACAGCAATCGCGACTTGAAGACCCTGTGTCGCGACGTGAAGAAAATCAAGACAGAAGACCAAAAAGCTACAGCAATCGCGCCGCGACGAAGGCTGTGGTCGCGACGCGAAGCTCTTGGACGCGACCATACCAACTCTCCAATCGCGAGACTACCAACAAACCCACTAGGCAGACCAGCTAAGCATCTTCGCGACGCGACCAAAGGCGACGCGACCAAAAGTGAACGCGACGGAAAGCTCGACATACCAGCGAAGACGCACTGACCCGACAAAAGGTGCACCGACCACCAGCCAAGCACCCTCGCGCCGCGACGGTACCCTTGGTCGCGACGCGAGCACTGTGCTCAGTTAGTATAAATAGAGACCTATTATGCACGGATTTAGACACCAATTCACTCTATTTGTAATAAGGATACTCAAACACTCTCTATCAGTTAGAATAGCTTGAAACATCTCTTAACTAGTTGTTTAGAATCAGAATATCATCCCTCTCGGTGGTAATTCTTGTTGTAATTCAAGATAATTTGGAAGATAACCGCATCAAGGCACATGTCAAGGAACACCAAGACCATCTTTACGATCATCACACGAATGGAAGGCTAATCTCTTCAGATTACTTCCGGTAATGTTATCCAACTCTTAGTATAGCATGTTTTTACTTTGATTCCGACAAGTGTTTTACTATTGTAATTCTTAAACTCTTATCTCTTTGAATACAACTAGTGAATCATTTGTGTTTACTTCTACTTATTATCATCTTCTCAAGACATAGTATTACCAACATATTATTCGTGCCTATCTCACCTAAATAACGAGCTAAGACGGATAATCAGTTAATATACTTTGTGCCAAATTAATATGCTAATAAGTTGTAGCGTTACTATCGCCTAGATAAAACATAATATTGCTATACCATTGTTTGTGCCTAATCTACTTAATTGTTAGACAAAGACAAATAATTGATTCAACATGTTATGTATTTACCTGAGTAATAGTAATTGTCAGTAAACTGTAATTATGTCAAAGTAATTATATCGGAATCATCGTAATAAAACATGTGAAACTAATTGTTGATAACTAAACCGGAAGTAATTCTTTCTTTAATCTCAAGTTACAATCTCAATATTTTTACCATCACCGTAAAATTTACTTTACAACTCATTAAAAGTTAACCACTAAATCCTTGGACTCGACCCCGCTTGCCCTATCTACATAGTTAAAGTGGGTTATAAATTGTTTTTGACGCGTGTGACGATAGCGTTGTCAGAACCCGTGAAAACTTATAATAAAATATGTAAAATAACCGTGTGAAATAGTAAAGTTAAGAAAAAGGGCAAAATGGTCTTTTGCCATATTTTGGGATTTTAATGTAAAATATTTTGTGTTGTGGCAATATTGTAAGAAATAAAACATTTGTGTATTAAAAGTTTGACTTTTGTGGTCATAATATGAGAAATGGAACTAGAGGGTAAAAATTGGAAATAATGGAAGTATAAATAGAGGGAAGCCTCTAGCTCCCTCTACTGAAATCGTGAAACATCATCAGCCAGAGAAAGGGAGCTTAGGTCTTAGGAAATTCTGGAGAAATCAGCACGGGAATTGAAGAACCAAGTTGAAGATTTTGATTCCTAAGTCATCTAAGGTTAGATTTTTGTTCTTGCAAGTTATCCAAACCATTTTAGTGTTCTTGAAGGGATAAAAAACGAAATTCAGTTGTGGTGTGGAGTTGATTTTGGTTTCTAACTTCTAAATAATGATTTCACACATCATTGGAACTCAATTCCATCATTGAAAACCAATTATAAGCAAAGGAATTGAGAAATTTCCCCAAGAACCCTAAAACTAAGAATTTGTGTAATTGAGTTGTTTCTATGGATTAAAACCTGATATAAACTGAGGGTTTTAGTCATAGAATGATATAAATTGATTAGGATAAGTATTAAGAACTTAATGGACCAAAACAGTGGGTTACAGCACAAAAATCGGGCAAAAACCCGTCTCTGCAGCACAGACACGAGTCGTGCTCTTTTTGCCTAGCAAGAGCACGGGTCGTGCCCCACTATTTAAGCCAGAAATAGCATCACAGTAAGAGCACGAGTCGTGCTCTTTCATGAGGAAAAATGCACGAGTCGTGCCAATGGTCTGGCAGCTTTCTGTCCATTTTTGAGTTTTGAACTTGGCTCTAGACTTGTCCGTTTGGTCTATAATTCATACCATAGGCCTAAAATGGTGTGAAAACATGTAGAAAATTGTCGGAACAGAAATACGACCTCCCGAGGGTACTGTAGCAAAATACGTGTATTCCGGGGAAGTTATAAATTGAGAGAAGCTAAATAATATAGGTTGTAGCTTAATTAATGAATTGTAGTTACATACCATGGTACCTCTAAACTGTAAAGTTAGTTATTGTAAATATATGAACTGTGTATAAATGTATAATTTGTATATAATAGGTGGTGGTTCAAACAAGATTGTTCAAGATAAAAAGAAAGGAGTCCAAGAAGATAACTAACTCCTTGAGGACCGAGGTGAGTGTTATGTGGATTTTCGGGTACATAGCAAAATGAATTTTATTAAAGAATGTTTTGGGCGTCAAAATGGTTTTATGGAAATTGAAATGATTTAACGAAACTGAAAATGATTTAATGAAAAGGGAAATGGTTCTATGGAACCAAAATGTTTTGTGAAACTGAAAATGGAATAAAGGAATAGTAAGTGTGTACAGAAATGGTAAATGAAATACAAGAAAGTAATAAGGTGATTGAGCCCTGTTGACAAGTTGAGAAGTATCCGGATAAAGACCACGGCCTGCTGCGGTAGGGGTGGCAAAAAGACACTACTGGGATGGTACCTCCCGTCGCGAAGTAGTTGTCTTACCTTGATAGATGAATTCGTTTCATGCTATTGGGGAAGTAGCTATACGGGTGCGTCTCGTATAAAACCTACGGGTGCGCTCGTAGGAATGTACCATTGCAAAGAAAGAAGGAATACCTGTGGGTGCGCTCACAGGAAAAGAAATATTGAACATCTAATTAGTAATGATATTATTGGCAAAATGTTTTTGGGTCTAAACCCATAATGCTCACGAGACATTATGTCTCACGTATGTTTTTTTTTTAAATGCTATGTACTCAGGTAAACAGGAAGGATGTTAAAAGAGTCGGGTGGGACCGTAGCTTCTATTGTACAATAATGTAAAATAAGCAGGTTTGAACTATGGCTATGATATGTGTTTGTGATACCCCGTTTTGTAAAACACTAAATGGTTTGTATAATTAAATATTTGTATTGTAAGTTTGAGAAAAAAAAATTGTGTAAAAGTTGGGGTGTTACAATTTGGTATCAGAGCCATGGTTTAAGCGAATTAGGTTGGGTAACCAATCCTAGGCTTAAACTAGTGGATTAACAGTAATTGAAGTAGTAGTACTAGGTACTAACTAACGGGGTAGAGACGGTACATTACAATGTTGGAATCCACAGAACCCGATGAATCAGGGGAGTCTTGTGATAACATCAGAGCCAAAGTATATAGGTGGTTAAAGTAATATTGGGCCCGTATTATTGTAACCACAGGATATGCTTTGGAAATGGTGAAGTCACGGGGGACCTTGAGGAATTTGTTTGTGGAAATTGGGTAGAGAGATACTAGGGAACGCAAGTTCCATAGGGAGATCATATGCTACCGCTTTTGAGTATATTGATAAATATACACATATATGTGAAGTAACAAACGCGAATTCTATTTGTTTTATATAGTAAATGGAGAGTGGAAATCAGAATCTGTCGAGTGAAGGACGGGCAGCAAGTCATACCCCGTCCCATGGAGATAACCCTGTTGATGATGCGGTTAACATGGGTCCTAACCCAAATCCAATACCGCAACCTCCACATGTGACTTTGGAGGCCATACAAAACCTTATTAGCAATCTAAAGACGGAGATGAGGGAAGATATGCGCCAAATGTTGAATACACGGTTGGGGGACCCACATCCTAATCCTTCAGCAGATGATGCTTCTTGGAGACCCACTAATGGAGATTCGGTTACAGAGGAGGATAGTGTGGGGACAGAAGACAAGAAGAGATGTTCTTTCAAAACTTTCTTGGCATGTAAACCAACGGAATACTATGGTAGCTACGAGCCTAAAGTCACGATGCGGTGGATACGAGAGACAGAGCAAGTACTGGAGGTCAGCAAGTGTCATGAGAAAGATAAAGTTTATTATGCCTCACGAATGTTGAAAGACGATGCGTTAGTTTGGTGGAATACCCTTTACGAACTGGTCGGCAAGGATGTAATCTATAAATGGTCGTGGACCGAATTCACCACCCGTCTGAAGAATAAATATTGTCCCCTTCGGGACATAGAAAAACTTGAAGACGAATTTCTCACTTTAAAGAAGGGTAATTTGACCGTTGCCGAGTATACTAAAAAGTTCAGTGATATGCTACCGTTTGTGGGAAACATTTACACTACGGAGCGGGCACGAATCAACCGTTATGTGAAAGGCCTACCTTGGGAGTATGAACTGGAAGTAAAACGGGCGGTAACCATGGATGCGGCGTTTGAGGCAGCAAGAAATGTTGAAGATGTGTGGAAACGAAGAACAGCGGAAAGGCAAATTTCTGGGGATAAACGTAAATTCAGTGGCGGGAGTAGTAGCTGGAATAAAAAGGGAAAGTCGGTAGTGATGTCAACCAAGCAGGGCAGCCGGAAGACATGTGAGAAATGTGGAAAAGAGCATACGGGCGAATGTAAGGTGGGAAGTGCAGCTTGTTTCAACTGCGGAAGAACGGGTCACAAGGCTAGGGAGTGTACCTATCCGAAGCTCAGCGAAGTCGAGTGCTTTTCATGTCACGAAAAGGGGCACTATAGCTTTAACTGTCCAAAGAAGGGTGGTGAGACGATGGTATCAACTGCGCAGAAAAAGACGGAGCCCCAAAAGGTGAAGACCCGCGCTTTCCAACTCACTCGAGAAGAAGCAAAGGAGACACAAGACGTGGTCTCAGGTACCCTACTAATTAACCAGATACCTGCCTACGTATTATTTGATTCTGGTGCTACGTGTTCGTTTGTGTCCCATGAGTTTGGCTTAAAATTTAATACACTGCTAGAACCATTAGACCGTGTATGTGAGGTAGAATTGGCAAGTGGAAAGAAGGTGGAGATAAAACATGTGTACCGTGGCTGCGAACTCAGCATAGATGATCAGAAATTTTCGTTGAACCTTCTTCCAATTGGAGTGAAGACTTTCGATGTGGTTATTGGTATGGATTGGCTTGGGGCCAATGATGCAAAAATCGCATGTGGAAAAAAGGTAGTGTCGGTGAAGATTCCAGGTGGCAGCAAAGTGTATGTGTACGGTGAAAAACCCAAGAGGATGTCTAATTTGATCAGCGCAGCGAAAATCAGGAGATGTTTGGTGAAGGGATGCTTATCCTATGTGGCGTATGTAATGGTGGAAGATAAAGTGAAGAAAACAGTACATGACATTGATGTGGTGAAAGAATACCCTGAAGTATTTCCTGATGATTTACCCGGTTTACCACCTGAGAGACAAGTAGAATTCCGCATTGATCTTGTACCCGGAGCTTCTCCTATCGCCCGTGCTCCATACCGTTTAGCCCCGACCGAAATGCGGGAGTTAATGTCACAACTGCAGGAATTACTTGATAAAGGTTTTATACGCCCCAGTGTGTCGCCTTGGGGTGCGCCGGTACTGTTTGTCAAGAAGAAGGATGGCACGATGCGAATGTGCATTGACTACCGCGAGCTCAACAAAATTACCATTAAGAATCGTTACCCGCTACCGCGAATAGACGATCTGTTTGATCAGTTGCAAGGCGCTGACTATTTTTCCAAGATTGATCTCCGGTCTGGTTATCATCAGGTGCGTGTAAGAGATGAAGATATTGAGAAGACTGCTTTTCGCACTCGCTATGGGCATTATGAATTTCTCGTCATGCCTTTTGGTCTGACGAATGCCCCGGCAATTTTCATGGATTTGATGAATAGGGTGTGTAAGCCGTTCCTGGATAAGTTTGTTATTGTCTTTATTGATGACATTCTTATCTACTCAAAGAATGCGGAAGACCACAAGAATCATCTGAGAACGATACTGGAAGTTTTAAAGAAAGAGAAGTTATATGCGAAATTTTCAAAGTGCGAATTCTGGCTGAGGGAAGTGCAATTCCTTGGACACGTTGTCTCAATCCAAGGTATTAAAGTAGATCCAGCAAAGGTGGAAGCGGTAATGAAATGGGAAATACCAAAGACTCCGACGGAAGTGAGAAGTTTTCTTGGACTCGCCGGGTACTACCGACGGTTCATCCAAGATTTTTCACGAATTGCGGTACCTCTTACGAAGCTAACAAGAAAAGGGGTAAAATTTGAATGGGGGACGGAACAAAAGAAAGCATTTGAGACACTAAAAGAGAAGTTATGTAATGCGCCGGTTCTAACCTTACCAGAAGGAACTGAAGATTTCG
Source organism: Cichorium intybus (assembly GCA_023525715.1). Lineage (NCBI taxonomy): Eukaryota > Viridiplantae > Streptophyta > Magnoliopsida > Asterales > Asteraceae > Cichorium > Cichorium intybus. The sequence continues at coordinate 16,232,670 of CM042016.1, read as the reverse complement.
TGGTGTATAGTGATGCCTCGAACAGAGGGTTGGGTTGCGTACTAATGCAACGGGGAAAAGTGATAGCATACGCTTCTCGTCAATTAAAAGAACCCGAAACTCGGTATGCAACGCACGATTTGGAATTGGCGGCAATTGTGTTTGCATTAAAAATTTGGAGGCATTATTTGTACGGAACAAAATGCACCTTGTACACAGATCATAAAAGCTTGCAATACGTATTTTCACAGAAAGATCTCAATATGAGGCAGAGTAGGTGGCTGGAGCTAATAAATGATTATGACTGTGAAATCGCTTATCACCCTGGGAAAGCGAATGTGGTAGCAGATGCCTTAAGCAGGAAGTTCCACGAAAAGAAAAGTCAAGAAAGGTTGATGCGGATAGAGTTGAAATCAAGCTTAATAGAAAGTATCAAAGACGCGCAGAAACAAGTATTGGAAGGAGGTGAATTAAAGAAGGAAAAGCTGGGGAAAGATTTGGTGTTTGGGGAAAATACCCAGGGACTGAAGACAGTCAGAAACCGCGTATGGGTACCAAAAGCAGGTGGAATCCGCAAGCTGATTCTAGAAGAATCCCATAAGTCAAAATATTCCATTCATCCAGGAAGCACGAAAACTTATCGGGACCTCAAAGAACAGTATTGGTGGCCGGGGATGAAGAAAAGAATTGTCAAGTATATTTCTAAATGTGCAACTTGTGCACAGGTGAAAGCGGAACACCAAGCCCCGTATGGAAATACTCAACCACTGCAAATTCCAGCGGGGAAATGGGAAGACATAACCATGGATTTCATATTTGGATTGCCAAGAACTAGAAGAGGTCATAATGGTATATGGGTCATTGTTGACCGTTTGACCAAGAGTGCAATGTTTCTAGCAATTAAAGAAAATACACAATTGGAGACATTGGCGCAGATATACAAGGATGAAGTTATAAGACTTCATGGAGCTCCCTTATCTATTGTATCTGATAGAGACCCACGATTTACCTCAAAATTGTGGGAGGCACTACAAGAACGTATGGGGACAAAAATTAAAATGAGTACAGCATATCATCCCCAGACAGACGGGCAAAGTGAACGAACTATCCAAACCGTAGAAGATATGCTACGATCGTGTGCTCTGGATTTTGGTGGAAATTGGGACGAGCACTTGCCATTGGTGGAATTTTCTTATAACAATAGTTATCATTCCAGTATTGGAATGCCACCATTCGAAGCTTTATATGGCAGAAAGTGTAGAACCCCTTTATGTTGGTTGGAAGCGGGAGAGACCAAAATGACTGGGCCAGAAATTGTGAGGGTAACAAACGAAAAGATCAAAATAATTCAAGCTAATATGAAGGCTGCTCAAGATAGGCAGAAAAGTTATGCAGACTTGAAGAAGAGACCCTACGATTTGAAAGAGGGTGATCTAGTAATGCTCAAAGTGTCACCGTGGAAAGGTGTGGTAAGATTTGGAAAGAAGGGTAAACTGAGTCCAAGATACATTGGACCCTTCAAGATCTTAAAGAGAATTGGCGAACAAGCTTTCAAGCTAAAGTTACCACGCGAACTGAGTGGTATACATGATACGTTCCACGTGTGCTATTTGAAAAAGTACTTCGGGGAGAGTGAACTTGTTATTCCGTTGGAAGACCTAAAAGTAGAAGCCCCGAATAAGCTGATAGAAGAACCAGAAGCGATGTTGGAAATGAGAACCAAAAAGCTGAGAAATAAAGAAATCGATTTAGTGTTAGTCAAATGGAAGCATTCGTCAGGTTCAGATTTGACTTGGGAAACTCTGGATGACATGAAGAGAAGATATCCCAATTTTACGAACTACGAGAAGATTCCGAGGACGGAATCCTCTTAAGGGGGAGAGGTTGTAAGAACCCGTGAAAACTTATAATAAAATATGTAAAATAACCGTGTGAAATAGTAAAGTTAAGAAAAAGGGCAAAATGGTCTTTTGCCATATTTTGGGATTTTAATGTAAAATATTTTGTGTTGTGGCAATATTGTAAGAAATAAAACATTTGTGTATTAAAAGTTTGACTTTTGTGGTCATAATATGAGAAATGGAACTAGAGGGTAAAAATTGGAAATAATGGAAGTATAAATAGAGGGAAGCCTCTAGCTCCCTCTACTGAAATCGTGAAACATCATCAGCCAGAGAAAGGGAGCTTAGGTCTTAGGAAATTCTGGAGAAATCAGCACGGGAATTGAAGAACCAAGTTGAAGATTTTGATTCCTAAGTCATCTAAGGTTAGATTTTTGTTCTTGCAAGTTATCCAAACCATTTTAGTGTTCTTGAAGGGATAAAAAACGAAATTCAGTTGTGGTGTGGAGTTGATTTTGGTTTCTAACTTCTAAATAATGATTTCACACATCATTGGAACTCAATTCCATCATTGAAAACCAATTATAAGCAAAGGAATTGAGAAATTTCCCCAAGAACCCTAAAACTAAGAATTTGTGTAATTGAGTTGTTTCTATGGATTAAAACCTGATATAAACTGAGGGTTTTAGTCATAGAATGATATAAATTGATTAGGATAAGTATTAAGAACTTAATGGACCAAAACAGTGGGTTACAGCACAAAAATCGGGCAAAAACCCGTCTCTGCAGCACAGACACGAGTCGTGCTCTTTTTGCCTAGCAAGAGCACGGGTCGTGCCCCACTATTTAAGCCAGAAATAGCATCACAGTAAGAGCACGAGTCGTGCTCTTTCATGAGGAAAAATGCACGAGTCGTGCCAATGGTCTGGCAGCTTTCTGTCCATTTTTGAGTTTTGAACTTGGCTCTAGACTTGTCCGTTTGGTCTATAATTCATACCATAGGCCTAAAATGGTGTGAAAACATGTAGAAAATTGTCGGAACAGAAATACGACCTCCCGAGGGTACTGTAGCAAAATACGTGTATTCCGGGGAAGTTATAAATTGAGAGAAGCTAAATAATATAGGTTGTAGCTTAATTAATGAATTGTAGTTACATACCATGGTACCTCTAAACTGTAAAGTTAGTTATTGTAAATATATGAACTGTGTATAAATGTATAATTTGTATATAATAGGTGGTGGTTCAAACAAGATTGTTCAAGATAAAAAGAAAGGAGTCCAAGAAGATAACTAACTCCTTGAGGACCGAGGTGAGTGTTATGTGGATTTTCGGGTACATAGCAAAATGAATTTTATTAAAGAATGTTTTGGGCGTCAAAATGGTTTTATGGAAATTGAAATGATTTAACGAAACTGAAAATGATTTAATGAAAAGGGAAATGGTTCTATGGAACCAAAATGTTTTGTGAAACTGAAAATGGAATAAAGGAATAGTAAGTGTGTACAGAAATGGTAAATGAAATACAAGAAAGTAATAAGGTGATTGAGCCCTGTTGACAAGTTGAGAAGTATCCGGATAAAGACCACGGCCTGCTGCGGTAGGGGTGGCAAAAAGACACTACTGGGATGGTACCTCCCGTCGCGAAGTAGTTGTCTTACCTTGATAGATGAATTCGTTTCATGCTATTGGGGAAGTAGCTATACGGGTGCGTCTCGTATAAAACCTACGGGTGCGCTCGTAGGAATGTACCATTGCAAAGAAAGAAGGAATACCTGTGGGTGCGCTCACAGGAAAAGAAATATTGAACATCTAATTAGTAATGATATTATTGGCAAAATGTTTTTGGGTCTAAACCCATAATGCTCACGAGACATTATGTCTCACGTATGTTTTTTTTAAATGCTATGTACTCAGGTAAACAGGAAGGATGTTAAAAGAGTCGGGTGGGACCGTAGCTTCTATTGTACAATAATGTAAAATAAGCAGGTTTGAACTATGGCTATGATATGTGTTTGTGATACCCCGTTTTGTAAAACACTAAATGGTTTGTATAATTAAATATTTGTATTGTAAGTTTGAGAAAAAAAAATTGTGTAAAAGTTGGGGTGTTACATGAATCGATTTAAATGAGAATGAAATTCGATTCCACTTGATGATTCTTATCATTTAATCTCTAAGAAAGTTTGATTTTGAAATCCGATTTCTTAGCTTAAGCTGGTCAAAATCGTGGATTGTTTCAGCGAGTATACGGAAAACACGTTCATTCCTTTTCCAATTCCCACCCAATTTTACCTTTGTACCCTTAAGAATCTGTTTTCTTGTATTAGAATTAATTTTCAATTTCTTTAATTCATATATAAAAGAATTATCTCAGCGACTAATTGATTAGATCTAATGGACATGATTAAGTTACAAGGTTACACACAATTTGTCATTCTTAATATATCCTAACCCTATATATATATATATATATATATATATATATATATATACACACACACACACATGATTAGGCTCTTGCGACTCATGATTAAAGAGTCACCATGATGAGACACATGCTTTACATGTAGAAGATCTGGTTGTTTATGTTTTAGATATCCAAATCACCTAGAGTAGACCAAACGAATTGGAGTAGAACTGTATATGTAGATTTGCAACATTATGATTCTGATACAAGGAAACAAATGATAAGACAATTGCTAGAGAGAATAACCCCGCACATGTACACCACATAAACCCATATTTTTATCAAGACCATTTACACCACCAAAATACAAGATAAATCAATACATGTACACCATAGAAACCGATATTAACCATAGTTTAACATTAATTCCAATAGGGCTTAGGAGTGAAAAAAGTCAAATGTATTAAATTTTTAAATAAGATTTAGGGTAGAAGTCCATGCACTTCCTTGGACTATTATATATTCGCTACTAATTACCCATATATTATTTTTTGGAACTTATTCATATCGTGATATCATGAAAATCTTATTCATAACACAAGCCACTAGCCAATTCCCCTATTTAAAGTCATGTATACTACCTCATCACTAATGAATAGGGACTTGAGATGTTTAGTATACGGGGACGAGGTTGTATATATTGTCTACATGTGTTGGGTTATCATCTCTAGCAAAACTCAGGTGGTACACATGTGTTGAGTTATCATCTCTAGCAAAACTTAGAAGATGGGATCGTATGTATGACTTATTATAGGAAGATAGATTGGTGGTCCTGGTGGATTATGTTATGAATAAGATTTTCATAGGATTTATGATATTCATGAGTTGCAAAAATAATATGTAAGTTGGATTAGGTGGTGTAAATGGCTCGATTTATCATGTCCAATAAGTGTCTCACATTTTGCTTCCATATACCATAACCTTAATGTTGTAAATCCATTGGATATAGTTTTACTCCAAGTTTTTTTTTTGCCGCCTCTAGGGGATTTAAATCTCTAACACATGAACAACCTAGTCATCTACGTATTAAACATGTGTTACATTACAATGACTCTTTATCACGAGTCACAAGGGTTTTAACCTAATATGCGATTGTGGATGAAACAAACAAATATACAATCAAACCTCAAATTTTATCTTAGTAACAAGCATAGATAGCTGAACATTCATCTTCCTTCATTAGAACATTGCAATCATCAACAACAAGAACAATGTAATTATGAGTCAAAAATAAAAAAGTTTGTAAGGTGTGAGAGTTTCTTTTTGAAAAAAAAAATACATGTATTGCTGGAAGTTAGCCTGCAAACCTAACAATCGAGTAAAATGAAAAAATAAGAAAGTTTTAGGACTTTTTTTGTAAAAAAAATATTTTTTTATATAAACCCGAAAATCATAAATAAAAGTAACCCTTAAACAATAGTTTTAACTTTTAAACAAATAAATATAGATCGACCACTAAATATAGATTAAATTGTTGGACTAATAAATATAGATTATATTGAACATAAGAAATATATCTTTGGAGTTTTAACTCTTAAACAAAAGTTTATCAAATGGAAATAATACTAATTATCCAATTTTTGATGGGTAAAAACGTAAAACAAAAAAAAAATTGTTTTAAAGAAATAAATTTTTATATATTTACTAGAAGTTATGCTCCACGTGATGCGGCAAAAAACTTTTGTATGTACAATAGGAAATATGTAATTTACAGTAAGATTATATTTAATTATACATAAGAATTATTTATGGTTTGTAAAAAATGAATTCATAAATAATGATTTTATACATGTTTTTATTTTTATAATCTTACATAAATAAATAAAATGTGTACAAAAATTGAAAAACAAATTTATAAAAACCCCTGAGTAGTTAGAAATTTTTAAAAGGATGAAAAAGTTGCAAGTCTTTTTACAGATTTTTTTTTTTTGATATAAACCAAAAAATCATAAAACTTTTGGGTCTATTAAGTAAGCCTTATTTGTTAGGCCAATAAATATAGATTATAAAATATATCTTTCAATAAATATAGATTATAGTGAACATAAGTATTTTTCTCGGTTTTTAACTCATAAGGCTGCAGGGAGTAATGGTGGCCAAGGGGGTCGCCAAGCCCCTTGGCCAGCCAACCTCCATCGCCAAAGCTACTCCGCCATCCCTCGCCATCGTTCTCGCCAAGCCAGCACGCCAAGCCGTTGGCGAGATGCCAACGGCCATTTTTTTTTAATTCAAAAATAATTAATTTCTTACCTATATAAACCAACATATTCACATTTATTTCACACAATATCTCTCATTGGCCATTCGTTGGCCATTGGCCACCACTGCCTACAAAATGGCCAACGCCTGCCAACCATAGTCTGGCCCACAAAAACTCCTTAGCCATCCGTTGGCCATTGGCCACCACTCCGTGTAGCCTAAACAAAAGTTTGTCGAATGGAAATAATACTAGTTATCCAATTTTTAATGGGAAAGCCGTAAAACAAAAAATTTTAATTTGTTTTAGTGAAATGGATTTTTTATATATTTATTAAAGGTTGTGTTTCACACGATCGGCAAAAACTTTTTGTATGTATAATAGAAAAATAATTTACAATAAGACTTATATTTAATTGTACATAAAAATTTGCTTATGGTTTATGAAGATGAATATTTAAATAATGTTTTTTACATGTTTTCATGTTTTTGCACTCATACATAACGAAAACGAATGTATAAAAAAACTGGAAAACAAATTTATAAAAACCACTAATTAGTAATATGGAAACTCTTAGAAGAATACATAAAAATGAAGATATCAAAAAGCATCATTCTCAAAAAAACGATTTCAGAAAAAAAAATTATACAAACTATAAAAGAAATCCTAAAAAATGTAACTTTGTAAAAAATAAGTTTTAAAGTATATATAAAAGCAAAGTTAGAAAAAATTGTTGGAAAAGAACATAAAAAAGACCAAATTAAATATATAACTTTTGTCAAGTTACTTTTCATTGTTCTTAACGCCACTTTCGAGACACAGTTTCTTTATAGTGGTCACTGGTCAGTGCTGGCCCAAGTCCAGGGTGAGCTGGGCCACGGCCAAGGGCATCAAATTTTGTAGGGGCATCAGTTATTTCGAGCCTATTATTATGATTATGTCCGGGGGCAAAGAAAGATCCAACAATCTAGTTTTTTCGGCTAGGAACGATAATATGAAAGAAAAATTCGCCAAAATCAAATGTATAAATCCGATCACTACAATTTAATCTTCTTTTGTGGAACAAGACGACAAAATGAAAACTGACTTTTTAATAGACAAGAAAGCAATAATCATTTCTGGAAAGCTAACGAAGAAAGAAGCCATACTTCAGGCTCAAAATCCTCACACTTAAAGTATTCGTTGTTTGTCGAAAAATCTAGATTGAGATTGAGAAAGAATGAAAATTAAAATAGTTAAATATTAAGAAAGAAATATATTCCTCTCATCCTCTGCGTTTTTTCCTTCTCGCTTTCTCCACATTCATTTATCATCGTCTTCTCCCATCTAGAACATTGAAACCGTAAATTAAGCTTGCGTTATATTACTATCCTTACCCCTGATTTACTGACTTTACCCCTTTAATTATTACATAGTTAGTAATGCTCAGCCTTTTTATAAATGTCATGTCTCGGAATCTGTATTTTATAGGTCCAATAAAAATTCAATGTTTTTTTAAAATAAAAAATAAAGTTACAAATTAAATCATATTTAATTAACCCAATTTCTTATATTGTTCATATCAGGAGAATTAGAACAATTCAGATCCAGATCAAATTTTATCCATTTCCACCAAGAACTCGTAGCTGTCGGTGAAGGCCGACGAGAACTTTAAAGAACGATAGAGAGAGAGAGAGAGATGGCGACATCTTAAGGGAGGGCTGTGGCCAGTGGTGAGAAAGCTTGTAGCCAGCGGTGAACGCGGGCGAGAACTTTAAAGAACGACTGAGAGAAGAATACAATCGGAAAGATCGAGAGAGAGAGAGCGAGAGAGAGATGGCGACATCTTCAGGGAGGACCTGTGGCTGCCGGCGGAAATTTGTAGGCGGCGGTGAAGGCCGACGAGAATGACAGAGAGAAGAAGATAACCGGAAAGATAGAGAGAGAGAATCGGCGGATGATTTGTGGCTGCCGGGTGAGAGGTTGTGTGGCCGGCGGTTAGGACGACGATTCCTTGAGACGTCGAGAGAAATAGGCTGAAAGAAAGAAAGAGATGGCCCAAACTTTAATTTCAAATGGATGTCTAAGGTTTTTACATTTAAATATAGTGAAATGACTTATAAAGGTAACGAAGTATAAGAATTGTTCAAAAAATATCATTGAACTTTTTGTTGTACACATATTACCAACAAACTATGACATTTGTACACAGATGACCATTAAAGTTGATCCTTTGTTCACAAAATACCATCCGCGTTACCGGAAGAATCAGTTACCAGCCACGTGGCATGCCACATGGCGGGTGACATGGATTCTACTGTTTATGATGTATACATTTTACCATTAAACTTTTTTGTACATTTTTTACCATTAAACTTTTTTTGTACACATATTACCATTAAACTTTTTTTGTACACATTTTACCATTAATCTTATATAAATATTTAAAAAAAATATATATTATTTCCAAAATAAATATCTTTTAATATAAATATTTATTTTACGTATACATAAAATATTTTTTGACGATGATTTTCTGACTGAACACACATTATTTGTCAAATGATTTTGCTTTACTGATCCACATCATATATTTTGGTATCATGTATGGATTTCAATGACCTTGTATCATAGATGTGTTAGGGTTTAAGCACTTCAAATAACAATTGAACGATTTCACATACACTAAGTAATCTAGAAATAAATGCTACAAAAAATACTACAAATAAAATAACATTTAGTGATATAGAAAAAAATATCAAAATGTATGATGTGGATCGGTAAAGCAAAACCATTTAACCAATCATGTGTGTTCAATAAAAAAATTATCGTCAAAAATACTTTATATATACGTAAAATAAATATTTATATTAAAAGATATTTATTTTTGAAATAGTGTTTTTAAAAAAATTATATAATATTAATGGTAAAATGTGCAAAAAAAAAAGTTTAATGGTAAAATGTGTACAAAAAAGTTTAATGGTAAAATGTGTACACCATGAACAGTAGAATCTACGTCACCCGCAACGTGGCATGCCACGTGGCTGGTAACCGATTCTTCCGGTAACGCGAATGATATTTTTTGAACAAAGGATAAACTTTAATGGTCATCTGTGTACAAATGCCATAGTTTGTTGGTAATATGTGTACAACAAAATCTTCAATAATATTTTTTGAACAATTCTTATACTTCATTATCCTTATAAGTTATTTTCTTAAATATAAAGAAATTAGAGTTTTGTTTAGTTTTGAATTAGCAGCCCAAAAAGATGACGCAAATTGAAAAAAGTTAGAAATTAAAATGGAAAAGAGTTGAAGCAAATTTGAAACAGCGTCATATGCTTTACAAACGTAAATTAAATAGAAACGTAAATTAAATAGATTAAATATTAAAGATTAAAGATGTTTCTTAGTTTTGAATATGCATGCTTCACAAACGTAAATTAAATAGATTAAAGATGTTTTTTATATTTTATTTAGTAAAATATGTAATTATTGTAAATAAAAAATAAAATTATAGTATAATGAATATATTTATTTAAGGAAAAAAGTGAATATAATTATTAAGGGATAAGTCCATATATTAAAAGTGGTATAAGTAAATGGACCCGTTTACCGTCCAATGCTGACCCTATTAGGTCGCACCTAGTTCCCATTACAACAAACTGGATTGATGGATCTTTCTTTGGCCCAAAATACGTGGACCGGACATAATCATAATAATAGGCTCGAAATTATTTTCTATTACAACATTGATTTTAAAATTTAATTCTTTTACAGGGGTAGTTTCAATTAAGCAAATGACTATATATTTATAGAACAGTATACCGATCCTTGGAATCTGGAAAGTAGAATTGGGAATTGCTTGATACGCTAGCTGGCACCACTTCTGTCAAGGTACCAATTTTGATGCTTTGTTTTTTCAATTTATGCTCAAATTCTACTTCTAATTAGAATTTGTTGGTGAGTTTTTAACCAACTATTATACTCATGTTGCAGAGTCACTTAAGCTTCCACTCCTTTAATAGTCAATAGTCATTTTATAAAAATGGTCATTTGTTTTCATAATGGCAAGGCCAAATTGTATATTTGTTTTTTTTACAATTTGGTTCAAAGTTTTTCGTAAAAGAACATTTTTCTACAGAGTAGGTTGCTATTTACATGTAATTAAACAACTTTTTCTGGTTTTATTGGAAAATTGGGAAAGTACCTTACTTGATCTGCATAAACCATTTACAGGTAATTAAACAACTTTTTCATCAAACTACGTTGCTAAAAAAGGAGATTTTATAAGCTTCATTGCTAAAAACCATAGATTCCTGCAAAAAAGAAGATTTTAGAAACGAGGTAGCTAAAAACATCTATTATTGCAAAGTAAATGACTAAAAAAGAGATTTTACAAACTTCGCAATTGTTGCTAAAAAACCTTAGATTCCTACAAAACAAAGGAGATTTTAGATATTAAAATGCTAAAAACAACTTTTATAGCAAACTACGTTGCTAAAAAAAGAGATTTATAAACTCCGTTGCTAAAAAACCAAACATTCCAGCAAAAAAAGAGATTTTAGAAACTAGGTTGCTAAAAAGAACTTTTATAGCAAACTACATTGCTAAAAAAGAGAATTTATAAACTTTGTTGTTGAAATCAATAGAATCCTGCAAAAAAAAACTGATATTTTAGAAACTAGGCTGTTAAAAACAACTTTTATACCAAACTACGGTGCTGAAAAAAGAGATTTTACAAAGTTCATTGCTAAAAAACCATATATCCCAACAAAAAGAATGATATAGAGGTGCACAAACCAAACCGGTTTAAAAAAAACCGAAACCGGTTTTTTATTAACCGGTTTTTCAATAACCGGTTTTTGAATAGGTTTTTTATCACAAACCGAACCGGTTTTTACCCTGGTTTTTGTTCCGGTTAACCGAACCGAACTGGCTTTTCTAGAACTCAATTTCATTTAAAAAAACGGTCAAAAACAGTTAGGTTTTAACCGAAACCGGTTGGACTATAACCGGTTTTTCAAAAAACCGGTTTTGATTAAAAAAAAGACCATATAGATTATCGTATAATGCTGCGGAAAATTTGTGTATATAGAGTTGGCAAGACATAATTTACAATATGATTATGTTTAACTATATAAAAGAGTGCGCCGGTAAGAACAAATATGTAAAAATGATATTTTACATGTTTTGCAGCACAACATGCATGAAAAAAATGTAAAAAAGTTATAAAACGAAAAAATATCTCAAAAGCATGCACAAAAATGAATATTTTAAAAAATATTAAAATGGTAATTTTATAAAAGAAAAGCTATTTTTATCAAAACAAATTGATAAAAACAAAGTTCTAAAAGAGATGCAAAAAAAATTATAAAAATGAATATTCATCCATCACAAATTGTTATTTATATGTAATTTGATTTCAATCATACCAAACATTGTATATTATACCAATTTATTTAACAAATGAAGTAAAGAACGTCCAAATACACTACATATAATGATACGGATAACAATCTTATTTTTAAATTGTAGTCCTATGAAAACTTATAGTTGTTTATTGTGAACTAATTAGGTAGCTATACAAAAGAATTGTTTATTGCAAACTAATTAGGTAAGTATATGAAGACAGATAGTTATATACTTATATTAGATTAAATACTAAGATTCTACATTAAGTATTAATATTATATCGAATATAAATATTCCGCGTTATGTCTTCCTAACTACACGAACCTAATTGATATTAAATGAGTAATTATATAAATTAAAAAATAATAGTTAGGTATCAACCAAAAATCATTTACTTAAAAATAAGAGTTTTAAAAAAAAGGAAGAATTTCGTCGATATCTTTATAAAATTTCATAATTACGTATATATTATTGTAAAACTTCAAATTACATATATATTCTTACAAAAAATTATAAACTCACATATATACTTAAATACATAATTTAATGATAATTAATCTCTTTAAAATTAAAAAATATTTCTAAATTGATTATTTATTATTAAAAAACTAATTGACTTTTAACATTATGATATTACCATTCTTTCAATAATCTAAAACATATCGATAGAAATCTAGATGTAGCCGAAATATCAATCGATTATTTTGAATTTCAAATTCATAATTCGACATGGAGCTGTCATCGTTCTACAGTAGACATTTATTTCATCAACCAAAATCCACAGTCTATGAATAGCTATTTTCAAGATGTCGATCGATAACAGATTGAACTCAAATGTTTGGAGCTATCATCGATCTGAAGTAGATATCAAATCTAAAATCATACATTAGATATTGATCGATCGAACAGAATGTGAGTCCCATATCCAAAATTCAACATGAAGTCAACCAATATCAATAATACAAAAATCAACTTAAAGATTGTTTTTTTATTTTTTTTAAATGATTAAATTAAGTGTGTGTGTGTGTGTGTATATATATATATATATATATATATATATATATATATATATATATATATATATATATATATATATATATATATATGAGCTTATAAATTTTATTAATATATACATATTTGAAATTTTATAAAGATATAGACAATATTATAAAAATTTATAAAAAATGTAGGCTTAATTATAAAGGAAATAAAGGTTAGAAATTGATTATAGTAACACCCTTTTATAATTACAGAAATTGTGAGCTCACGACTACACTAATCACCTATCAATCCTCTGTTGGCTTCATAACAAACAACAATTTAAAAAATTAATACATGAACACTAACATTTTGTTATAATTAAATAAAATAATATTATAATACATTGGATTTTGCTAATTGTAATATTTTCCGACACATTTTTTTTTTTTTTTTGTAAGAACAAAACCTCCATTTATGTCCTTTTTTTTTCATCGTCATCCAGGAAAAAGAAATGGCAGACTGGTCTCAACTTCCGAGAGAACTCCTTGATCTCATATCCAAACACCTCATCACCGAGACCGATCTTGTCCGTTTCCGATCTGTATGCACCTCCTGGCGATCCTCCATTCAATTTTCCACTTCCCGTTTTCCGATTCTCCCAAAAACCGGAATCTCCGACTCCACCTGGGGTTTCTACCTCTCTAAACGGACCATCTTCCGTGTCGAATCACCTGATCCCGATTCTCAACAAACCCACTTTCCATGGCTAATCAAGGTCGAAAGAGACAAACCCCAAAAAACCCATCTGATGAATCCGTTAACCGGATCCGAATTCATACCCCTCTTGCCCAATTTCCCTAGATCCCTTGATTTGTTGAATTTTAGGGTTACAGAATTAGGCCAAGAGTATGCTTTAAAGTACATCAATTATCGTCCTAATGCCAATTCAATTGGGGATTCCGTAACCCTCTATATGGAAAAGGTTGCGTTCTGTAGCTCGGGGGTCGATGGGTTCGTATTGTTGACGATTCACACTAGTGGAAGACTGGCTATGTTGAAAAACGGAGAGAAGAAATGGACCATAATTAACGATCTACCATCGCCTTACGACGATGTTATATTCTACAGAGGGGAATTCTACGCTGTGGATATTACGGGGAGGACCGTAGTTCTGGTTATGGATTCGGAGACGACGTTGAAAGTCGTTGCCAATTCCGTGTTCGGCGGAGACAAGAAGTTTCTATTGGAATCAATGGGAGAATTGCTTATGGTCGACAAGTATTTGAGCGTTGGACCGGACAACGATTTCGATTACGATGATGAGAATTACGAGTTTTATGAAGATTTCGATTGTTTCATGAGTGAACGGACTGTGAAACTTGAGGTGTACAAATTGGATCACGAAGAACAAAAATGGATCGAGGTGAAAAGTTTAGGCGACAGAATGCTGTTTTTAGGGGATAATTGTGGGTTTTCAGCTTCTGCTTCGGATTTCCCTGGATGCAAAGGTAATTGTGTGTTTTTCACAGGGCAAAGTAGGGAAGATGATGGGTTGATGAAGAATCGTGGTGTGGGTGTGTTTGATTTGGAAACTGGTAGTATTGGGCCGATTGCTAATAACTCCGGTCACTCGCAGCTCTTTTGGCCTCCCCCTCCATGGCTTCATTTGAATCCGGTGGCTTTGGAAGTAAGTGGTTTGTTTTTTCTATTTTTCCCATTTTGAGAATGAGATTGATAGAATTGTTCTTGAATTTTGTTTTCTGATATGTTGAATCTTTGAACTTGCAGGATGGATTGAATCATCTTAACATCTAATGGGATTCGTTCAAAGATAAATACATGATGACACAAGTCGAAACATTAAAGTGTACATATGCTCTTCGTGGCTTCATGACTTATGAGCATCTAAATTTCCATTTATGAAAATTTAATTTTCATGTTTGTTCTTTTTTTCTTTTTAATAATTCATTAAATGTCAGTTTGTGTTGATGCTGGTTGGTTATGGTATTACATTTGTTTCGGCTGTATGTTTTTGATTCAAAAAAGTATCAAATGATTTGGTTTGGTTTGTGATATTAGGTGTTAAGCCATCAAAACTTTGGTTTTTTCCATTTTAATCTATCATTTGTTACGGCTATTTTATGAATACCCGACTCAAACTTAGTTTTCAAGAAACAAAGAGGATCATTGGAATCACATAATTGTCTTGGGGTGTTTATAGTTCATGTGTAACACAAGAAAACTAATATTGTGTCAAATGGTGAAATCATAAAGAGTTGTTATATAATATTAAAGGATAAGGTCATAAAATGAAAATGGATATTTTTATCCCATTAGGTTACTGTTTTCTATATACTTGGTACTTATTATAATTTAGGTAGTCGTCTCACTCGAGTCATATGAGAAATTGTCTATGAACATCGATTAACATCTTTGATTTTCATTGTTTTGAATATAATGGCAGTGCATCTAAACACATGACTTACACCAAAATTATGATCTACGTACTCTTACATGCTAGTCTATGATCATAATCACAAGCTATTACAGCAAAATTCACATTATCGTGGCTTGTGTTTTCCAATTTATAACAGGTTAATATGTGGTCATAATTATTTTATAAAAGGGTTAATAATATAAAAACCACCGTAATTTGAGCACAATTCTGGTTTAATCACTATATTTCTTTTTGTTCCATAAAAACCACTTATACTTTCAAAAAAATTCATATTGACCACTGTTCATTTTATTTTATAACTTTTAACGATTTTTTTCATCGAAAGGTTATGTGAAAAGTTTTATATCGACATTTTAAGCAAATATTGGAACTTCGTTGCAGTGAAAATTATACATAATGTTGTCTACATATAATTTTAGTTTTCGTAACTACAACTTTTCGGCCACGTTGTGAATGCATAGAGTGTCCTAGTGAATCCACTAAATTTTGAATGTGACGGGGGTAAGAACTGTTCCGATTTGGCAACATACAATCACGACTTTAATTTGTTATAGTGGTCACAATATATCTTTTTGAAAATATGAGTGTTTTTACGAATTTTTTTGAAAGTATGAGTGGTTTTTTTAGAACAAAAAAAAATATAGTGCTTAAACCAGATTTTGACCAAACTGTAGTGGTTTTTATGTTATTAGCCCTTTATAAAATGACTTAAGTTTGATACTTTTTAAATATATAATGATTATGTATACCAAAAAGAAAACGATAACCTATGTAGCACACATAAAAATATAGCCTCCTCTCGTAACCTTAACAAAAAAAGAAAGGATAGGAGACAATGCAAAACAAATGGTAGTAATCCTTCTTGTATGTTCTCAAAGAAAAAAGTGAAATGTTTTAATTGAATTGGATATAAAAAAGAAGAAGCTCTAACTATTATACTTATACATATTTCTAAGGCTACTATAAACCCATTTTCACAAAAAAGACAAAATAAAATAACAAAAAAGAAATGATTGATAGTGAGCTACTTGTTCCACCCGGCACAAACTTGTCTTGGTTGGTTGTCTCTTACTCTCTTTGACTCTTTCCTTTATTTGTCATTTTAGTGTTGGTGTTTGTAATTTACCATTTTCTAAAAAATATTATTTTATTAATTGTTATATGTTATATTTATCAAATAAATAATCAAATATATAAAATATGTACTTTATTTTTTTTTTACAAAATAAGAACAATAATGATATATTTTTGGATATTTGTTAGATAAAATATTGGATGAGTTTTTCGTTAATGCGGGTAAAATATTATACATGAAGAAGCTAGCTAGAAGCTAGGAGGTACAAAACAAATAAGAAACAAAAGAAAAAGAACAATGGCATAATAAAAGCACCAACTGATATACGCCAAATTATCAAATCAAAATGTTCCTTGCATTCTTCTAATGTATTGCAGCACCAATCGGCAATCGATCCATCTACGTGTTCATGCATTCTTTTTCCTCGAATTGATCTATAGGCATGAGAGAAGTTGTACCTCATATGCCAACATCTACGTGTTTCATGCATTCTTTTTCCTCAAATTGATCTATAGGTATGAGAGAAGTTGTACCTCATATGCCAACGTCACATGAGTTTTGAAGTTTTTGGAATGTATTTTATGATTTAGAAGTTCCAAATAACAAAAAGGAAATTACTAACGATTGCTTCGTGGATGTTGGAGAGGCTTCGAGAGTTGGCTTGAGATTTATTGTATTACAACAACTGTCACATCCCAAATTCAGTAATAAAATTTTTCGTTTAAAAACGGTTTAATTACATAAAACGGGTTACCAAATAAAACCATCCAAATTAAAACTTGTTATTCAAACATTAGAAATCGTATTTATCAAAAACATTTACAAACATTATCCAGCGGAAGGGTATGTGTGGATTAGTTGTGGAATGAATTATAAATATTAAAACCTCGATTATGCTTATAGCTGTCGGAACTCGGGGACTAATGTCAGGATGTCATAAATTTGAATCTAGCCAACCCATGGAAGGCTCAGGTGAGTAATCTCTGGTACTTGAGTAGATATATACTCTATTATATGTTGAGATATATGACATATATTATGTTATTGTGGTTTTGACCGATTGGTCGAGTGATGTCATTATCTATAGTTGTTATAGTTGGATTGATTACACAATTAATTTGTTATAATTGTGTAGTTACTAACATAATTGAATTGACGAGTTTCTTAGCCGTATTGATACAGCCGTGAGGGTTGTTATTGTTAAGTACAACTGATGGCTGAATGAGTACATGAGAATGATTATGATTGAGTTGATGAGTAATATTGGTCGTGGTACCTACTGCTAGGTTGATAGTTGATGGTAACTAGAAGATGTTTGTATGACTACTATAATTAGCAAGATGGATGGCTGAGTTGTATACTGAGAAACTACAGTTGACTGTATTGTAAGATTTTGGTTGTTGTTGTATGTTTATAAACTCTGATACATCTTGTTTTGACGTCGAGCAGGGGCCAGCGAGATTATTCACTAAGCTTTTATAATCTTATCAGTTAGTTGTGTCTTGTTTTGTAGGTATTGTAGTAGTGATAGGGGAAGTCATGTGATTGAGAGATGGATGACTTAGAGCATGTCCTTTAGTAGCATGCTTTGGGTTTTGATGATTGTAATGTCTGCAATGGTCCGAGTGGACTTTTATATGTATCTTTATTTTGATAACATATTGTATTCGTGGTTTGAGTACTAGTATATCCATCGATGCTGTATTATATGTTTAAAATTTTGGGGTATACTTTGTATGGAAATCCAGGTGTTACATTCTTGTTTTCAACATATGTATCAATACCTTTAAATTTATATTATACTCATGTATTATAGACTTTATCAATACTTTTAACCATTAATCATTATTCTTAAGGATTTGCATTATGTAACACCTCATCTTTCATACACCTTATTTGGTGTATTAATTTATAAAACATCATTAAGTGAAATTTTCATTCTTTTAAAAACTTTTCTTTTAATCAATAAGACATCGTTTAAAATCTTTGGTCTCAATAAAAACAAATACGTAAAAAGATATTTAGACAACATTGGGGGTTACAAACTCATATCAAAACAACCATAGTAAAGCCTTTAAACATGTCAAAGTTATGTCCCGTATTAATCTAACATTTCTACCGAAAATTCGGCATGACCTTTGGGCAATATGGACAAATCCATACTGACCCAACTCAATAAAACAACCCAAAAACAATACGGGACATAACACAACTTTATTATACAACTACAAGGGAATTCTAAACCATGAGCATAATATCTCTCATTTACATGTTATAACTATACTGCACTTGTGATAACTCTATCTTCTGGACATCCTTTCTATCTACGTTCCTCATGTCAGCTTCTAACTCCTTTCCTTCTATCGTATGCTAACAAGCTTCCTGTTCCTGAGTACATAGCATTTTAAAACAAATAATACGTAAGACATAAATGTCTCGTGAGATACATGGGCTTAGACCCAACAAGTTTAAATCAATTTGAATATCATTAACTATTATAAAACCAATAAAACTTTCCTTTATTTTCATAACCTGCAAAATCCACTTTATTGTCAAAACATCAAATTATAGATCAATACTTCATCATAACATCTTAGAATCATTGATTGATCATCAAAAGCATAAAATCATTACATATCATCAAAACAAAAGTTCATTGCTATAACAATAAAACATAAGTCATACTTCATCATAAAAATATTAGGTTTTACACTTTATCATAAGCAACATAAATTGAACCCTTTCTTATCAAAACATAGACCAACTGTAATTCATGTTTTATTTATTATTATTTGGTTTCATACGGGTTTCCCCGTATCTTCCCTCCCTGGAATAGAACCAATCTATCCGTGAGCGTGTGCTAGTTTTCTTCCCTTCATGGAATAGAACAGATCTATCCATAAGGGCATGTTGAGACAACTACTTCGCGACGGGAGGTACCATCCCAGTAGTGTATTTTGACCTCCCCTCATTAGGGTGAGATCCTTGTCCGGACGTCTTTCACATTTCTTACATTTAGTTCATATTTCATTACATGTGTGGTCTCGATCATAAACATCATTCAATCATATAGAAATCATCATAACCTTTGCAAAAAAAAACTTTTAAAACTTTAAACTTTAGAATCATTTGCAAACCATTTCAATCAGTCAACATAAATCAATACTTAATAATTCAAGCTTTAGAAACCACTTTGAAACCATTAATCATGAAACATTTAACATAACTTTTGAAAATCAGTCAAATTATTAATCATAAAACAATTAGCATAAAAACATAACTTGTTGCTATGTACCCAGAAAAGTCCTCATGTACTCACTTCGGTAGCTAGGTATGTCTAGCTACATTAATCCACTAACTCTAAGCTTTTACTGCTTCCAAACATCCTTCAACCTCTAATGATTTAATAAGAGGTTAGTATATATTAGATAACTAGACACATAATCTTTATCAAGTCATACATGAACTCTTCCTTAACATCCTTTAATTCTATTTCAATTATTAGGTATGATTCATAAGACATAATACTCATAATGAACACTTTTACCGCTTTTTCGTCCCACTTGGATTAATTATACCATTTCTTGGGTTTAACATGTACTTTAAGCAACTTTATAGTTCAAACAAATTTATGATGCAATACTAATTGCTTAGATGTCAAAACATCTCTTGTTTTACTCTTTTATGTCGTTTTTGGTATTTTAAGTCATTAAAGTGTAACACCCAGTTTCTTATCTCTGGATTACACCAATAATTACTCAAAATAACCACAAGGGTTCATGGTGTGATCAAGATTAAGCAACAGCAGTACAAGTAGTTATCAAAAGAACAAGTACATAACAAACGTGTCCCAAAAACTGGGTTACAAAAGACTGTTTTTACAAAACTATACAAAAAGTATATCATGGTTTACAACTAGTCCAAAAGTCAAGTCCCATATCCAGACAATCATCCCTCAGCAACCTTCTTGCCCCTGTCACCTAAACACATATAACATATTCATATTTATGCGCTAATTAAGCTCAGTGAGAAACTTATTATATTTTAGAAATCGTACTAACAGTTTATCAATAATTTTCATATCCAATTTACTGATCTCAATCTCTATGACTATCTCAGTCATTTCATGTATTCAGTCAAGCCAAGTACTCGTATATGGTAAGAAGTTCTCAATCTTATTTGACTCACATAAATTGGTTATCTCAACCAATTAAGATATACAATAATTCAATTTAGATGTAAACTAACCATACATAATGAATTATAACTACTCACCTGATGTCTGTTCAGTCAGTGGTCCTCCCGTGCCTCGTGTATCTCTTTCCATTCTCTGTGTATCTGCTCAAAATAACACCTCATGTCATACTTCAATATTCTCAAAACAATTTAACCACATCTCACTCATTAGATCAAGAATTTATAACTAACAAGATCACAATCTATAAATATCATACACTATTTACTCATGTTTCTCAATTTATGTAATTTCTTACTAAATCAACTGTTAAAACTCCACAACAATCACATCAAAGACTTCATATAACTTACAATAACAATCTACTAACAATACATGAGCTAATTTAGAGCATACTTTCGAGTTCAAGAATTTAGGGTTTAAGAATCTAGGGTTTAAAACCCTAAAACCACAAATCACCAACTTCAAAGCTAGAATTTAGACTCTTATAAACTTGCTACACTATTAATTGAACTCTAGCTTCATCAATTTCGCAGGTGGTCCTCAAGACCATCTAGAATCACTCCAACACAAGTATTCCACGGTTGAAATAAAGCCAAATTCAAGGGAAGTTACCTTTCAAGCTCCAAATGAAATTCCTTAACTTCAATTCACGATTTAATAAGCTTAAATCTCGATTTAGATGGCTTAGATGGCTTAAATATCGATTTCTAGGGTTTAGAGAGGGTTTTGGTTGAATTGGAAATGACCCAAATGAAGGAAAACCCGTAACTTAAAACACTCCTGATGCGCGACACGACCCGTGTAGGCTCACACGACCCGTGTGAGACCTACATCAAGCCATCCTGAATTTGCACAGATCCACACGACCCGTGTTGCCTCACACGACCCGTGTGAGATCCAAACTCGTCTCGGTAATTTTTGAACAAGACCTACACGACCCGTGTGAAGGTACACGACCCGTGTAGACCTGAAAAAGGGTACTGTTTGGTTTTCAAGTCTTTCTACACGACCCGTGTGGCTATACACGACCCGTGTAGCTCACATTGACATTTTTACAAGTCCAAACTTTACTCAATTGGGTTTTTAACCATTCTAACTCATATAACAACCTAGTTAATCTTAATTACACTAAGATTAACACAAAATCTATACAAATTAATAATATGGTATTACAAGTTCTTACCCCTTTCAAAAGATTCCGTCCTCGGAATCTCTTGAAAACAGGAAAGGATACTTTGTTCGCATCTCTTCTTCAGCTTCCCAAGTGACATCTGTTCCTCTATGATGTCGCCATTGTACTTTAACTATTACAATCTCTTTGTTTCGCAACTTTTTGATCTTTTTGTCTAGAATCTTCTCCGGTTGTTCTTGGTATTGAAGTTTACGATCTAACTGAACTTCTTTCAAAGGAACACGTGCCGACTCATCGTATAAAGTCTTACGGAGATGTGAGATATGAAACACATTATGAATTCCCTGTAACTCATCAGGAAGTTCAAGTTTATAAGCTACTGTTCCCACTCGTTGAATTACACGGAAAGGTCCAATAAATCGTGGGCTTAGTTTGCCACGTTTACCAAAACGAATAATTCCCTTCCAGGGAGACACTTTTAACATCACCATATCTCCAATTTGAAACTCCAATGGTTTTCTTCGTTTATCTGCGTATTGTTTTTGACGCTGCTGAGCAACTCTCATATGTTCACGTATACTTTTTATTTTCGCTTCAGTTTCAGTTATAATTTCAGGACCCGCTAGTGGCTTCTCTCCCGCTTCTGTCCAACAAGATGGTGTTCTACACATTGACCCATATAACGCTTCAAAGGGTGCCATTTGAATACTAGAATGATATGAGTTATTATATGTGAATTCGGCTAAAGGTAGATGATCATCCTAACTACCTCCAAAATCAATCACCGAAGCTCTAAGCATATCTTCTAGCGTCTGAATAGTTCTCTCGGTCTGACCATCAGTCTGCGGATGATAAGCCGTACTCATTAAGGTTTTAGTTCCCAAATGTTTTTGAAAACTTTGCCAAAAATGAGAAGTAAAACGACTATCGCGATCGGAGACTATAGAGGTAGGTACTCCGTGTCGTCTCATCACTTCCCTAAGATAGATCTCTGCTAATTTGGACGCTTGGTAATCTTCTCGTATGGGTATAAACTGTGCTGATTTAGTCAATCTATCAACAATTACCCATATAGAATCGAACCCTCGTGGTGTTCGGGGTAATTTGGTGATAAAGTCCATAGAAATCTCATCCCACTTTTTCATCGGTACAGGTAGTGGTTGAACTAACCCGTATGGTCTCTGATGATTTGCCTTGACTTGTAAACAAGTCAGACACTTCTCCACATATCTTCCAACATCACGTTTCATTCCCGGCCACCAGTAAAATGGCTTTAAACTTCTATACATCTTCGTACTACCTGGATGGATTGAATACCGTGTACAATGTGCATCTTCAAGTAACAGCTGTCTCGTTTCTCCGTGTCTTGGAACCCACACTCGTCCTTGAAAAGTCTTCACTCCTTGTGCATTTTCAACTAGTTTATCTACATAGCCAATCATTCTCTCACTCTTCATGTCATTGGCTTCTCTCTGGGCACGTTGAATCATTTCTAGTAATTTACTAACCACTCCCATCCGAGCTGAAACGACTCGAATAGGTGGTTCTTTTCGACTTAACGCATCTGCCACTACATTTGCTTTACCAGGATGGTAAAGTATTTCACACTCATAATCTTTCAAAAGATTCATCCATCTTTGTTGTCTCATATTCAGCTCTTTTTGATCAAACAAATACTTTAAACTCTTATGATCTGAATATATCTGGAACTTCACACCATAAAGGTAATGTCGCCAGATTTTTAGTGCAAAAACAATGGCGGCTAACTCCAAATCGTGTACTGGATAAGTTTGCTCATGAGGCTTCAGCTGTCGAGATGAATACACAATTACTCGCCCCCTTTGCATTAATACACATCCAAGACCGATTAGTGAAGCATCAGTAAAAAGAACAAAGTCTTCCACACCTTGAGGTAAAGCTAACACCGGAGCTTCACATAACGCCTGTCTCAGTTTTTCAAAAGCTTCTTGTTGTGCTTCAGCCCAGATAAACTTCTCTGTCTTTCTGGTCAGCTTTGTTAAGGGCAAGGCAATACTCGAAAATTTCTCAATAAATCGTCGGTAATAGCCAGCTAATCCCAAAAAGCTCCGAACCTCAGTCGGATTTTTGGGTGGTGTCCAACTCATCACTGCTTCTATCTTGGCAGGGTCCACTTTAACTCCTTCTCTATTTATCACATGACCAAGAAACTAGATCTCTTGCATCCAAAACTCGCACTTCGAAAATTTTGCATACAATTTTTCTTTACGAAGAAGATTTAAAATCAACCGTAAATGTTGTTTGTGCTCCTCCCAACTCTTGGAATAAATCAAAATATCGTCAATAAACACTATTACGAACTTGTCTAAAAATGGATGACAAGCTCGATTCATCAGATCCATAAAAGCCGCCGGGGCATTCGTCAAACCGAACGGCATTACTAAAAACTCATAATGACCGTATCGGGTGCGAAATGCTATCTTCGGGACGTCAGATTCTCTTACTCTTAGCTGATGATATCCCGACCTCAAATCAATCTTCGAAAAATATTCTGCTCCCTCCAATTGATCGAACAAATCGTCTATTCTTGGTAGGGGATAACGATTCTTCACAGTAATTTTGTTTAACTTGCGATAGTCTATGCACATACGCATAGAACCATCCTTCTTTCGAACAAACAGTATCGGCGCACCCCACGGAGATGAGCTCGGACGAATAAAACCGCGATCCAAAAGTTCTTGTAGTTGTTTCTTTAACTCCTCCATCTCGGATGGCGCCAATCGATAGGGTGCTCGAGCTATCGGTTTAGCTCCAGGAACTAAATCAATAACAAACTCCAATTGACGATTTGGCGGTAAGCCCGGAAGATCGTCAGGAAAAACATCAGCAAAATCTCTCACTATCTCAACATCCTTCACAATGGGATGTTCGGTTTCAATTGGAGCAACATGTGCCATAAACAAAAGAGCACCTCTTTCGGTATACCTTCGCGCTCTCGCGAAAGATACAACCGGAATATGTTGAAAACGGCGTTCACCTCGTATTAACGTCTGCGACCCGTTTGGAGTTCTCACAGAAATAATCTTTCCGTGACAATCCATATTTGCTCTATTACTATCTAACCAGTCCATTCCAACTATTACATCAAACGCACGAGTATTCATCGGCTTCAAATCAATAAGGAAAGAAATCCCATTGATTTCAAGCCGACAATTTGTATACTGAGTGTTTACTATAACATCTCTCCCGTCAGCAATATCAACTATTAGGCTCTCACTCATTTTAGACACAGGTACATTAATTCGAGACGCGAAAGGTACAGATATGAAAGAGATTGATGCACCATAATCAAACACCATACGAGCTCGAAGAGAATTCAGGCTAAAAATACCTGTAATCACATCTGGTCGCTCTCTAGCCTCCTCCACAGTCATCTGGAAAGCTCGCGTTCTAACATTCCCACCGCCTCTATCTCGTCTATCGCCCCGATTATCGCCTCGTCCCGCCTTTGGAGTCTCGCGACGTGAATCAGTTCTCGGTTTTGGGCAATCCGGGCGAATATGACCACTTTCCCCACAATTGAAACACACACGATTTTTCTCCAAACAATCTCGAGCCATATGCCCTGTCTTCCCACATTGATAACACATAAGAGACGGGGTGCTCGTATCACAATTTCCAGCATGTTTTCTACGGCATTTTTCACACCACTTGTTCTCAGTCTTTCTTGGATCACCTCGATATTGATAACTCGGAACTGGCTGCTTTTGTGAACTACCTTCGGGTCTTCCTTCCCATTTCCTCTTTTGGCCTCCGCTTCCTTGGTCCCCCTTCCTTTCACTATCTTGCCTTCGCAGTTCTTTTTCTCGAGATTTAGCTGCCTCAACGATCTGCTGATAAGTTGTAAAACTGGAACTCTGTAAAAACTCTCGTATCTGGGTCCTCAATCCCCACAGATATCTATCAATCTTTCTTTCTTCAGTATCCACCTGATGAGCAGCAAATCTGGCTTTTTCATTGAACTCTGTCGTATACTCCTGTACTGACCGCGTTCCTTGCTGCAATCTCAGAAAATCTTCTTCCAAACTTTTCATTGCAGTATTTGAACAATACTCCTTCATAAACTTCATTTTGAACTCCTCCCAAGTTGGTTCTGGTTCCAATCCTTTCTCTATATCAAGGTTTATGTTCTCCCACCAGAATTGAGCATCTTTGTGTAAACAATTAGTAGCATACTCAACTTTATCTTTCTCCGCACACTTACTCGT
Source organism: Cichorium intybus (assembly GCA_023525715.1). Classification (NCBI taxonomy): domain Eukaryota; kingdom Viridiplantae; phylum Streptophyta; class Magnoliopsida; order Asterales; family Asteraceae; genus Cichorium; species Cichorium intybus. The sequence continues at coordinate 16,206,699 of CM042016.1, read as the reverse complement.
ACGAAAAACTTTCTCAATATGTGTCAACCAATTTCGTGCAATAACAGGATCATCAGTACCGAAGAAATCATTCGGTTTGCATTTACGGAACGTCTCATAACTGCAACCCTTTGGTTCGCCCGACCCTCCAACTTCAATAGGTATGGTAACTGGCTCTCTCTGTCTCTCCCCAACCACAGGTGTGATAGGAGGTCGATCTCGATCATCTCTATTCGTCACCTCCGTCTGAGGTCTCATTAGGGTAGGCAATAAACTTTTAACTGCTTTTGCTACCTCTGCAGCAATCAACTCTTGTAGTGATGTTGTTAACTCGGGCGGTCTCTCGCCTTCAGACTGGCGCCCCAGTCTTTGATCTTGTGATCCCGAATGCTCATCTCGGTGATCACCTCCCTCTTTCTCCTTTCCAGAACTCATAATGAGGCTGAAAAGAAATTTAACTCGTTATGATCTCGTTTATCTCAATACTCTTTTCGTATCACATATCTCATCAAAATTCTCGAAATAACACACATACTCATAATGTGTGTTTTAAAGAATGATTGTATAGGGACAATATGTGACTTCTCTTTAATAGTTTGAGTTTAGAGTTTACTCTTTAAAGTCTAATTCACTCAAACCTTTGCTCTGATACCAACTTGTAACACCCAGTTTCTTATCTCTAGATTACACCAATAATTACTCAAAATAACCACAAGGGTTCATGGTGTGATCAAGATTAAGCAACAGCAGTACAAGTAGTTATCAAAAGAACAAGTACATAACAAACGTGTCCCAAAAACTGGGTTACAAAAGACTGTTTTTACAAAACTATACAAAAAGTATATCATGGTTTACAACTAGTCCAAAAGTCAAGTCCCATATCCAGACAATCATCCCTCAGCAACCTTCTTGCCCCTGTCACCTAAACACATATAACATATTCATATTTATGCGCTAATTAAGCTCAGTGAGAAACTTATTATATTTTAGAAATCGTACTAACAGTTTATCAATAATTTTCATATCCAATTTACTGATCTCAATCTCTATGACTATCTCAGTCATTTCATGTATTCAGTCAAGCCAAGTACTCGTATATGGTAAGAAGTTCTCAATCTTATTTGACTCACATAAATTGGTTATCTCAACCAATTAAGATATACAATAATTCAATTTAGATGTAAACTAACCATACATAATGAATTATAACTACTCACCTGATGTCTGTTCAGTCAGTGGTCCTCCCGTGCCTCGTGTATCTCTTTCCATTCTCTGTGTATCTGCTCAAAATAACACCTCATGTCATACTTCAATATTCTCAAAACAATTTAACCACATCTCACTCATTAGATCAAGAATTTATAACTAACAAGATCACAATCTATAAATATCATACACTATTTACTCATGTTTCTCAATTTATGTAATTTCTTACTAAATCAACTGTTAAAACTCCACAACAATCACATCAAAGACTTCATATAACTTACAATAACAATCTACTAACAATACATGAGCTAATTTAGAGCATACTTTCGAGTTCAAGAATTTAGGGTTTAAGAATCTAGGGTTTAAAACCCTAAAACCACAAATCACCAACTTCAAAGCTAGAATTTAGACTCTTATAAACTTGCTACACTATTAATTGAACTCTAGCTTCATCAATTTCGCAGGTGGTCCTCAAGACCATCTAGAATCACTCCAACACAAGTATTCCACGGTTGAAATAAAGCCAAATTCAAGGGAAGTTACCTTTCAAGCTCCAAATGAAATTCCTTAACTTCAATTCACGATTTAATAAGCTTAAATCTCGATTTAGATGGCTTAGATGGCTTAAATATCGATTTCTAGGGTTTAGAGAGGGTTTTGGTTGAATTGGAAATGACCCAAATGAAGGAAAACCCGTAACTTAAAACACTCCTGATGCGCGACACGACCCGTGTAGGCTCACACGACCCGTGTGAGACCTACATCAAGCCATCCTGAATTTGCACAGATCCACACGACCGGTGTTGCCTCACACGACCCGTGTGAGACCCAAACTCGTCTCGGTAATTTTTGAACAAGACCTACACGACCCGTGTGAAGGTACACGACCCGTGTAGACCTGAAAAAGGGTACTGTTTGGTTTTCAAGTCTTTCTACACGACCCGTGTGGCTATACACGACCCGTGTAGCTCACATTGACATTTTTACAAGTCCAAACTTTACTCAATTGGGTTTTTAACCATTCTAACTCATATAACAACCTAGTTAATCTTAATTACACTAAGATTAACACAAAATCTATACAAATTAATAATATGGTATTACAAGTTCTTACCCCTTTCAAAAGATTCCGTCCTCGGAATCTCTTGAAAACAGGAAAGGATACTTTGTTCGCATCTCTTCTTCAGCTTCCCAAGTGACATCTGTTCCTCTATGATGTCGCCATTGTACTTTAACTATTACAATCTCTTTGTTTCGCAACTTTTTGATCTTTTTGTCTAGAATCTTCTCCGGTTGTTCTTGGTATTGAAGTTTACGATCTAACTGAACTTCTTTCAAAGGAACACGTGCCGACTCATCGTATAAAGTCTTACAGAGATGTGAGATATGAAACACATTATGAATTCCCTGTAACTCATCAGGAAGTTCAAGTTTATAAGCTACTGTTCCCACTCGTTGAATTACACGGAAAGGTCCAATAAATCGTGGGCTTAGTTTGCCACGTTTACCAAAACGAATAATTCCCTTCCAGGGAGACACTTTTAACATCACCATATCTCCAATTTGAAACTCCAATGGTTTTCTTCGTTTATCTGCGTATTGTTTTTGACGCTGCTGAGCAACTCTCATATGTTCACGTATACTTTTTATTTTCGCTTCAGTTTCAGTTATAATTTCAGGACCCGCTAGTGGCTTCTCTCCCGCTTCTGTCCAACAAGATGGTGTTCTACACATTGACCCATATAACGCTTCAAAGGGTGCCATTTGAATACTAGAATGATATGAGTTATTATATGTGAATTCGGCTAAAGGTAGATGATCATCCTAACTACCTCCAAAATCAATCACCGAAGCTCTAAGCATATCTTCTAGCGTCTGAATAGTTCTCTCGGTCTGACCATCAGTCTGCGGATGATAAGCCGTACTCATTAAGGTTTTAGTTCCCAAATGTTTTTGAAAACTTTGCCAAAAATGAGAAGTAAAACGACTATCGCGACCGGAGACTATAGAGGTAGGTACTCCGTGTCGTCTCATCACTTCCCTAAGATAGATCTATGCTAATTTGGACGCTTGGTAATCTTCTCGTATGGGTATAAACTGTGCTGATTTAGTCAATCTATCAACAATTACCCATATAGAATCGAACCCTCGTGGTGTTCGGGGTAATTTGGTGATAAAGTCCATAGAAATCTCATCCCACTTTTTCATCGGTACAGGTAGTGGTTGAACTAACCCGTATGGTCTCTGATGATTTGCCTTGACTTGTAAACAAGTCAGACACTTCTCCACATATCTTCCAACATCACGTTTCATTCCCGGCCACCAGTAAAATGGCTTTAAACTTCTATACATCTTCGTACTACCTGGATGGATTGAATACCGTGTACAATGTGCATCTTCAAGTAACAGCTGTCTCGTTTCTCCGTGTCTTGGAACCCACACTCGTCCTTGAAAAGTCTTCACTCCTTGTGCATTTTCAACTAGTTTATCTACATAGCCAATCATTCTCTCACTCTTCATGTCATTGGCTTCTCTCTGGGCACGTTGAATCATTTCTAGTAATTTACTAACCACTCCCATCCGAGCTGAAACGACTCGAATAGGTGGTTCTTTTCGACTTAACGCATCTGCCACTACATTTGCTTTACCAGGATGGTAAAGTATTTCACACTCATAATCTTTCAAAAGATTCATCCATCTTTGTTGTCTCATATTCAGCTCTTTTTGATCAAACAAATACTTTAAACTCTTATGATCTGAATATATCTGGAACTTTACACCATAAAGGTAATGTCGCCAGATTTTTAGTGCAAAAACAATGGCGGCTAACTCCAAATCGTGTACTGGATAAGTTTGCTCATGAGGCTTCAGCTGTCGAGATGAATACACAATTACTCGCCCCCTTTGCATTAATACACATCCAAGACCGATTAGTGAAGCATCAGTAAAAAGAACAAAGTCTTCCACACCTTGAGGTAAAGCTAACACCGGAGCTTCACATAACGCCTGTCTCAGTTTTTCAAAAGCTTCTTGTTGTGCTTCAGCCCAGATAAACTTCTCTGTCTTTCTGGTCAGCTTTGTTAAGGGCAAGGCAATACTCGAAAATTTCTCAATAAATCGTCGGTAATAGCCAGCTAATCCCAAAAAGCTCCGAACCTCAGTCGGATTTTTGGGTGGTGTCCAACTCATCACTGCTTCTATCTTGGCAGGGTCCACTTTAACTCCTTCTCTATTTATCACATGACCAAGAAACTAGATCTCTTGCATCCAAAACTCGCACTTCGAAAATTTTGCATACAATTTTTCTTTACGAAGAAGATTTAAAATCAACCGTAAATGTTGTTTGTGCTCCTCCCAACTCTTGGAATAAATCAAAATATCGTCAATAAACACTATTACGAACTTGTCTAAAAATGGATGACAAGCTCGATTCATCAGATCCATAAAAGCCGCCGGGGCATTCGTCAAACCGAACGGCATTACTAAAAACTCATAATGACCGTATCGGGTGCGAAATGCTATCTTCGGGACGTCAGATTCTCTTACTCTTAGCTGATGATATCCCGACCTCAAATCAATCTTCGAAAAATATTCTGCTCCCTCCAATTGATCGAACAAATCGTCTATTCTTGGTAGGGGATAACGATTCTTCACAGTAATTTTGTTTAACTTGCGATAGTCTATGCACATACGCATAGAACCATCCTTCTTTCGAACAAACAGTATCGGCGCACCCCACGGAGATGAGCTCGGACGAATAAAACCGCGATCCAAAAGTTCTTGTAGTTGTTTCTTTAACTCCTCCATCTCGGATGGCGCCAATCGATAGGGTGCTCGAGCTATCGGTTTAGCTCCAGGAACTAAATCAATAACAAACTCCAATTGACGATTTGGCGGTAAGCCCGGAAGATCGTCAGGAAAAACATCAGCAAAATCTCTCACTATCTCAACATCCTTCACAATGGGATGTTCGGTTTCAATTGGAGCAACATGTGCCATAAACAAAAGAGCACCTCTTTCGGTATACCTTCGCGCTCTCGCGAAAGATACAACCGGAATATGTTGAAAACGGCGTTCACCTCGTATTAACGTCTGCGACCCGTTTGGAGTTCTCACAGAAATAATCTTTCCGTGACAATCCATATTTGCTCTATTACTATCTAACCAGTCCATTCCAACTATTACATCAAACGCACGAGTATTCATCGGCTTCAAATCAATAAGGAAAGAAATCCCATTGATTTCAAGCCGACAATTTGTATACTGAGTGTTTACTATAACATCTCTCCCGTCAGCAATATCAACTATTAGGCTCTCACTCATTTTAGACACAGGTACATTAATTCGAGACGCGAAAGGTACAGATATGAAAGAGATTGATGCACCATAATCAAACACCATACGAGCTCGAAGAGAATTCAGGCTAAAAATACCTGTAATCACATCTGGTCGCTCTCTAGCCTCCTCCACAGTCATCTGGAAAGCTCGCGTTCTAACATTCCCACCGCCTCTATCTCGTCTATCGCCCCGATTATCGCCTCGTCCCGCCTTTGGAGTCTCGCGACGTGAATCAGTTCTCGGTTTTGGGCAATCCGGGCGAATATGACCACTTTCCCCACAATTGAAACACACACGATTTTTCTCCAAACAATCTCGAGCCATATGCCCTGTCTTCCCACATTGATAACACATAAGAGACGGGGTGCTCGTATCACAATTTCCAGCATGTTTTCTACGGCATTTTTCACACCACTTGTTCTCAGTCTTTCTTGGATCACCTCGATATTGATAACTCGGAACTGGCTGCTTTTGTGAACTACCTTCGGGTCTTCCTTCCCATTTCCTCTTCTGGCCTCCGCTTCCTTGGTCCCCCTTCCTTTCACTATCTTGCCTTCGCAGTTCTTTTTCTCGAGATTTAGCTGCCTCAACGATCTGCTGATAAGTTGTAAAACTGGAACTCTGTAAAAACTCTCGTATCTGGGTCCTCAATCCCCACAGATATCTATCAATCTTTCTTTCTTCAGTATCCACCTGATGAGCAGCAAATCTGGCTTTTTCATTGAACTCTGTCGTATACTCCTGTACTGACCGCGTTCCTTGCTGCAATCTCAGAAAATCTTCTTCCAAACTTTTCATTGCAGTATTTGAACAATACTCCTTCATAAACTTCATTTTGAACTCCTCCCAAGTTGGTTCTGGTTCCAATCCTTTCTCTATATCAAGGTTTATGTTCTCCTACCAGAATTGAGCATCTTTGTGTAAACAATTAGTAGCATACTCAACTTTATCTTTCTCCGCACACTTACTCGTACCAAAAACTTTCTCAATATGTGTCAACCAATTTCGTGCAATAACAGGATCATCAGTACCGAAGAAATCATTCGGTTTGTGTAACGCCCGGTTTCTCATACAAAGTACACCCAAAGTTTTTCAACAATTTACACATCAAAATGGGTATACTTGCACTCAACCCAGGAAAAACAAGATGTTATCAAACATTAATTACACAAAAGATCCTTAAAATTTGACCAGGCATTACAAATAAACATAACACAACTAAAGGACATGCTCTAAGTTGTCCATCTCTCTTTATCACATGCCTTCCCCTATCACAGCTACAGATACCTGCAAAACAACACAACACTCAAGTGTAAGCTTATAAAGCTTAGTGAGTAATCTCAATCATATTCCGCAATCTCTCTCGGTAAACTCTCTCATCATTCTTCTTTGCTAGTCTCATTAGCAAATATTCATTTCCTCTAAACTCTAAAACCTGCAAGCATATTAGCTTTACAACACCAGCTAATTAGTAGTAATATCAACTCAATAATAAGTATCACAACTGATACTACTCATAAACTCAATCACACATACTCGTATATGCTCATTTCACAATCAATTATACTTATTATAACAACCATCATGGTTGTAGCAATCAAAGTCAAAGACTCTTTAACTCACTCACTCTAACATATACTCTGCTCGTATACCCAAATGTAGACTGTAATTCGTCTCTTGTTATCCGCAGATAACATAACCACTCTAACTTTAAGCTACTGCAATATCATCATAACACACATATATGTACAACATATATATACAACATGATATAACTCTTACTCAAGTATTCAGAAGTACTTATCTGATATCAGCTTAGTATATCGAACCCCCAATTTACGCGTACCGGGCTCCTGTCCTCTAGACTTGGTTATATTACCATAGTCTAAATCAATTCTCCAATATACACAATTATCTCAACAACATCTGTCTCAAAGATGTATGAATCAAAAGAGGAAATTGGAGGATAAACGGTAAATATCAACTTCATATTTACCAAAACCCCCAATTTCGCGGTTCTACTCATTCAACCGTAGAAACTCGGCAATACTCTCACCAATAACTCTAAAGGCATCCACTAACAATCTACTAACAACATATATAACAATATATAATAAAATCACGAAATCAAAGTTAGGGTTTCAAAACCCCCAAAATGAAGAAATCACTCACCTCGATGAATTAGGAATCGAGAACGTGTTTACGGGGTTAGATTGAAGTCTCCCCATGGTTCTTTACGCATCTCCGGGCTCAATTTGGCGGAAAATCGCCTTAGGAAGCTCTGGAATGAATTTTGGTTCTATTTTTCCCGAAATGAGGGTTTGCTGCGTATTTACAGCCACTGTCGCGACCCGCGGCGCGGCCACTTAAAAACCGCGGCGCGCGCTGTCAAAACACGACCCGTGCTCCGAAAACCCGACCCGTGTAAGTCACGGTATGCCTTCAGTGATAAAAACCCAACTCACTCACCGCGACGCGGCCTCATAAAACCCGCGGCGCGCAATCGAACACGACCCGTGCTTATAAAGCACGACCCGTGTAACTTACTGCAGTCCCAAACAATCACAAAAGTCTCCTACACGACCCGTGTAACCCTAACACGACCCGTGCAACCTCTTTTAACATTTTTAAAGGTTTAAACTCCTTCCAGATGGGTTTCTAATCACTCGAACTCATACAACAACCTAAGTAATCTTAATTATACCAAGATTAGTACATAAGAGGGATTCCAAACCCTTCTCACTCATCAACAACTCAAAACTCGAAATAAATCACAAGGATCGCCACACCTTTACGCTAAACAAACTCATAGCTAAACTCATACCAATTATAAGGTAATAAATCTACTAACCTTATAAAGCATTTCAATTTAAAAATGGGTCTTACAAGCTCTCTCCTCATTCAAAAGATTCCGTCCTCGGAATCTCTTAGAATAAGTACGGTCTATACAACTATCTCATCACCGGAATCATACATGACACATAATAGTAATATTATCCTCTCGTCAGCTCATCTGACATGTATATGTATCATTACATCCCGTTTACTCATAATATAGTTATAGAATTTAATCTCCCTCGATTCACATTACATTTAGAAACTTTCTCATTCGACTTCTCTTTCCGCAAAATCTTTACGCCCGCCATTATTCTCGTAATATGATCTCTATAACCACATTGGTTGTTACCATTTCACATGGACAACCACTCACTCTTTCAGGGCACTCCCTTGTTATAGCTTTACCGATACGAAGGTATCTCACCTAACTCTTCAAGTGATACTCCAATCACTATCATCACTTACACACACCTATATCTATGATTCACATCGAGCCATATTCTCAGCGTACCATCCACTCTTCCTATAACACTAATCTCAATAATTATTTGAGATTCAACTTCCATTACAAATCTCCTTAAAATGGTTTACTCTAACTCAATAAAGAAAACGGTCTCACCGATTCCAAGCTCACATTCTCTCTTAATTTACTTCTCATATTGCAACATGTGAATAATTGATTTCTCATCAACATAGCTCATAAATACTAGGATAAAAATCCAGAAATAACAAAATATTAGAAACTATCTCGAGTTTCATTCACGCCTCCTCTGAATTTGTTATTTAACTCTCGACACTTTAATCACACAAAATCCGTTTCAGTTGTCTCATCACCACAACCGACTTCAACTTCTCTGAAAACACATTCATCTCTGCTCCCTCCTCATCACACATATTAGGTTTTCACCCAATATATAACTAACAATCTTCCACCAATTAACTCCTTTTTATCTCAGTTCAACAACATACCTCATGTTGTTTCTCATAATGTACTCGCTTATTATATCATCTCTTATGTGGACAATCCACATCACGCTCTCACTCAATCGATAATCATAACGAACTCAGCAATTTATTATCAAATAAATTTTCAACACAATCACATATATTTCTCCCAACACATCATCAGTAAGAATTCTCCCCTCGCCATTTCTCCGTCATTCTCATTTAAATTTCTAATTTATCATAATGACATAAAATAAATCATACATACATACGACTCACCGTAATCTCTACATACAACTCGTAAAGAATTTATAACGTTCAACACCGCAATCTCTACGGTGAGATCATATCTCATCACTCGACTAACTCATTAATCTCAATAAAATAATTCAAGATTATTATAGCAAAATTTACTATCCCTCGTCTCATACAAATAAATAGTTTTGTCATCTCGACACTCATACGTTTATTTCATTGGCAGTAATTGGTTTGATTGCTAAGGATTTAATCCTATCAATCACAACCACAATTACTTTCCTCCTCTTTTAACTCATATCTTCTCATTACGTATTTATAAAACTCTATCTCGTTCAACATACAAGAAATCTCATACATTCTCAACATGAGTACATGACAAACGTACTTACTCACAGCAACATTTCTCAACAGTATTACTCGCTGTATTATCTCATAGTACTTTTATACTGTTACTCAGTCTCTGATTTATCCTCTTCTCAACCCGTAGGTTTCAAGCCACACAAGCTTACCGCTACGTTCATATCTATCCGCACGCAAGGATACTACATGTCTCATTACTCCGCATCATCATAAAGTATATGCCCGTCTATACACAAGCACAACACTATCGCACTATTCTGTCTCAGTTCTTGGTACCCCGTACCATCCTTTGGTCTCATCATTTAACACTGTTTTACAGTACCTCGTACTGTCCTCCAAACTCGCCACTCATCGTTATCTTGCGGTACCTCGGACCGTCCTCTAATCAGATCATGGTACTTTATACCATTCTCAATCCATCTCCTCTTTGAATCTAGCGAGTCTCCGCTACAGTCTCGAGCCATATAGACTCACCATTACTCCTCCTTTTGTCTGAGCATAACAATTTTCATTACTCCAACTACAAGGTACTTGTTATGTGCTCTCACAAAAATATGTGATCTTAACCTCAACTACTCAATACGTGGTCCCACAAAATATGTGGTCTCCACCACGTTTATTCGCGATGTGGTCCCACAATATATGTAGTCTCAACCACCTTTACTCAATATGTGACCCCACCAAATATGTGGTCTCAATCACCTTTACTCAATATGTGACCCCACCAAATATGTGGTCTCAATCACGTTTACTCAATATGTGACTCCACCAAATATGTGGTCTCGATCACATTTACTCAATATGTGACCCCACTGAATATGTGGTCTCAATCACATTTACTCAATATGTGACCCCACTGAATATGTGGTCTCAATCACATTTACTAGGTAATTAACCCAATCTCTAGGCCAATTAGGCCTAGTTGAACCACTCTAGGTTCTCTCAATTATAACCACAAGGTACTCTTTATGTGGTTACTCGAGTGTCCTCTGACAACTCTGTCACAAATATCTCATTATGTGACAACTCTAAACTACACAATTCATCTCTCAGCATGTCAACTCATTATCAGTTATTGTGTGCAATCAACTACACACTCATCGTCTTTCTCAACTCATACTCTTTTTGTTATCTCAGCCATTCATTTTGATCAATCATAAGTACTAATCATGTGGCCCCACAAAACATGTGGTCTCAACCACAAAGTACTCGTATATAGAAGTCTTGTCACATCTGTGAAACAACAAACACTATACATACAATATCAAAATTTATATATATTTTTACCATGTATATACTCTTTATACACACTTCTCTATGGTTGTTAAGTACTCGTCAAACAACCACTTATAATCTCAGTTATATACAATCACAAAGCACTCGTTATGTGATATGTAAACATTACCTCAAATGGACACGAGATTCTCATCTCGATGCCGATTACTACACTTTATAATCACAATTCTCTAACACATGTAATATCAATTGATCTTTTACGTGTCTACATATTTTATACATATTCTACTACAAGTATTATTACAATTTAATACACACAATACTTTACAACGAATATGTTAAGTAAAGATACTCACATACCTCATAGCAACAAAATCACATCTCCTCGTTAGCTAAAACTTGCATACTTCGGCTCTCAACTATTGAGTGTAATCAACTACACTCACATATCTCAACTCTTAGCTCATGCTCGGCTTATGCTCATACTCTTTCTCATCATCAGTTGGAATTTCACATCAACCTGGATCTCATTTCATCTTCAACTGGAATCTCACCATCAGCCAGAAAATCATTTCATCACCAACTGGAATCTCTCCGTCAGCTGGAATCTCATCTCCTCATCAGCTGGAATCTCGCCATTAGCTTGAATCTCATCTCGTCATCAGCTGGAATCTCGCCATTAGTTGGAATCTCATCTCATCATCAGCTGGATTCTCACCGTCAGCTGGGATCTCATCTCATTTAGTATCTCATTTTGTATTCAGTTGACATCTCATTATCAACTGAATTTCTTGTCTCCTCATTAGCTGATATCTCATATCGGCTAAAATCTCATCTCATCATCCACTATTGGTCCAACCATCTCTGACCAATTTCTCAACTCATCCTTCATCTGACTCCATATCTGTATTTACACACAGAAACAACAAATAATAATATAACAAAATAATTATACTCAACTCATACACTAACATTTGTAGCCGTATCTTTTTCAAGCATGTGATAGGGGCTCTCTCTCCTCCTTGGTTCAAGTCTAGGACTCTATACTCAAAGACCTAGTTCACTTAAACCATGCTCTGATACCAACTTGTAACGCCCGGTTTCTCATACAAAGTACACCCAAAATTTTTCAACAATTTACACATCAAAATGGGTATACTTGCACTCAACCCAGGAAAAACAAGATGTTATCAAACATTAATTACACAAAAGATCCTTAAAATTTGACCAGGCATTACAAATAAACATAACACAACTAAAGGACATGCTCTGAGTTGTCCATCTCTCTTTATCACATGCCTTCCCCTATCACAGCTACAGATACCTGCAAAACAACACAACACTCAAGTGTAAGCTTATAAAGCTTAGTGAGTAATCTCAATCATATTCCGCAATCTCTCTCGGTAAACTCTCTCATCATTCTTCTTTGCTAGTCTCATTAGCAAATATTCATTTCCTCTAAACTCTAAAACCTGCAAGCATATTAGCTTTACAACACCAGCTAATTAGTAGTAATATCAACTCAATAATAAGTATCACAACTGATACTACTCATAAACTCAATCACACATACTCGTATATGCTCATTTCACAATCAATTATACTTATTATAACAACCATCATGGTTGTAGCAATCAAAGTCAAAGACTCTTTAACTCACTCACTCTAACATATACTCTGCTCGTATACCCAAATGTAGACTGTAATTCGTCTCTTGTTATCCGCAGATAACATAACCACTCTAACTTTAAGCTACTGCAATATCATCATAACACACATATATGTACAACATATATATACAACATGATATAACTCTTACTCAAGTATTCAGAAGTACTTATCTGATATCAGCTTAGTATATCGAACCCCCAATTTACGCGTACCGGGCTCCTGTCCTCTAGACTTGGTTATATTACCATAGTCTAAATCAATTCTCCAATATACACAATTATCTCAACAACATCTGTCTCAAAGATGTATGAATCAAAAGAGGAAATTGGAGGATAAACGGTAAATATCAACTTCATATTTACCAAAACCCCCAATTTCGCGGTTCTACTCATTCAACCGTAGAAACTCGGCAATACTCTCACCAATAACTCTAAAGGCATCCACTAACAATCTACTAACAACATATATAACAATATATAATAAAATCACGAAATCAAAGTTAGGGTTTCAAAACCCCCAAAATGAAGAAATCACTCACCTCGATGAATTAGGAATCGAGAACGTGTTTACGGGGTTAGATTGAAGTCTCCCCATGGTTCTTTACGCATCTCCGGGCTCAATTTGGCGGAAAATCGCCTTAGGAAGCTCTGGAATGAATTTTGGTTCTATTTTTCCCGAAATGAGGGTTTGCTGCGTATTTACAGCCACTGTCGCGACCCGCGGCGCGGCCACTTAAAAACCGCGGCGCGCGCTGTCAAAACACGACCCGTGCTCCGAAAACCCGACCCGTGTAAGTCACGGTATGCCTTCAGTGATAAAAACCCAACTCACTCACCGCGACGCGGCCTCATAAAACCCGCGGCGCGCAATCGAACACGACCCGTGCTAATAAAGCACGACCCGTGTAACTTACTGCAGTCCCAAACAATCACAAAAGTCTCCTACATGACCCGTGTAACCCTAACACGACCCGTGCAACCTCTTTTAACATTTTTAAAGGTTTAAACTCCTTCCAGATGGGTTTCTAATCACTCGAACTCATACAACAACCTAAGTAATCTTAATTATACCAAGATTAGTACATAAGAGGGATTCCAAACCCTTCTCACTCATCAACAACTCAAAACTCGAAATAAATCACAAGGATCGCCACACCTTTACGCTAAACAAACTCATAGCTAAACTCATACCAATTATAAGGTAATAAATCTACTAACCTTATAAAGCATTTCAATTTTAAAATGGGTCTTACAGTTTGCATTTACGGAACGTCTCATAACTGCAACCCTTTGGTTCGCCCGACCCTCCAACTTCAATAGGTATGGTAACTGGCTCTCTCTGTCTCTCCCCAACCACAGGTGTGATAGGAGGTCGATCTCGATCATCTCTATTCGTCACCTCCGTCTGAGGTCTCATTAGGGTAGGCAATAAACTTTTAACTGCTTTTGCTACCTCTGCAGCAATCAACTCTTGTAGTGATGTTGTTAACTCGGGCGGTCTCTCGCCTTCAGACTGGCGCCCCAGTCTTTGATCTTGTGATCCCGAATGCTCATCTCGGTGATCACCTCCCTCTTTCTCCTTTCCAGAACTCATAATGAGGCTGAAAAGAAATTTAACTCGTTATGATCTCGTTTATCTCAATACTCTTTTCGTATCACATATCTCATCAAAATTCTCGAAATAACACACATACTCATAATGTGTGTTTTAAAGAATGATTGTATAGGGACAATATGTGACTTCTCTTTAATAGTTTGAGTTTAGAGTTTACTCTTTAAAGTCTAATTCACTCAAACCTTTGCTCTGATACCAACTTGTAACACCCAGTTTCTTATCTCTAGATTACACCAATAATTACTCAAAATAACCACAAGGGTTCATGGTGTGATCAAGATTAAGCAACAGCAGTACAAGTAGTTATCAAAAGAACAAGTACATAACAAACGTGTCCCAAAAACTGGGTTACAAAAGACTGTTTTTACAAAACTATACAAAAAGTATATCATGGTTTACAACTAGTCCAAAAGTCAAGTCCCATATCCAGACAATCATCCCTCAGCAACCTTCTTGCCCCTGTCACCTAAACACATATAACATATTCATATTTATGCGCTAATTAAGCTCAGTGAGAAACTTATTATATTTTAGAAATCGTACTAACAGTTTATCAATAATTTTCATATCCAATTTACTGATCTCAATCTCTATGACTATCTCAGTCATTTCATGTATTCAGTCAAGCCAAGTACTCGTATATGGTAAGAAGTTCTCAATCTTATTTGACTCACATAAATTGGTTATCTCAACCAATTAAGATATACAATAATTCAATTTAGATGTAAACTAACCATACATAATGAATTATAACTACTCACCTGATGTCTGTTCAGTCAGTGGTCCTCCCGTGCCTCGTGTATCTCTTTCCCTTCTCTGTGTATCTGCTCAAAATAACACCTCATGTCATACTTCAATATTCTCAAAACAATTTAACCACATCTCACTCATTAGATCAAGAATTTATAACTAACAAGATCACAATCTATAAATATCATACACTATTTACTCATGTTTCTCAATTTATGTAATTTCTTACTAAATCAACTGTTAAAACTCCACAACAATCACATCAAAGACTTCATATAACTTACAATAACAATCTACTAACAATACATGAGCTAATTTAGAGCATACTTTCGAGTTCAAGAATTTAGGGTTTAAGAATCTAGGGTTTAAAACCCTAAAACCACAAATCACCAACTTCAAAGCTAGAATTTAGACTCTTATAAACTTGCTACACTATTAATTGAACTCTAGCTTCATCAATTTCGCAGGTGGTCCTCAAGACCATCTAGAATCACTCCAACACAAGTATTCCACGGTTGAAATAAAGCCAAATTCAAGGGAAGTTACCTTTCAAGCTCCAAATGAAATTCCTTAACTTCAATTCACGATTTAATAAGCTTAAATCTCGATTTAGATGGCTTAGATGGCTTAAATATCGATTTCTAGGGTTTAGAGAGGGTTTTGGTTGAATTGGAAATGACTCAAATGAAGGAAAACCCGTAACTTAAAACACTCCTGATGCGCGACACGACCCGTGTAGGCTCACACGACCCGTGTGAGACCTACAGCAAGCCATCCTGAATTTGCACAGATCCACACGACCCGTGTAGCCTCACACGACCCGTGTGAGACCCAAACTCGTCTCGGTAATTTTTGAACAAGACCTACACGACCCGTGTGAAGGTACACGACCCGTGTAGACCTGAAAAAGGGTACTGTTTGGTTTTCAAGTCTTTCTACACGACCCGTGTGGCTATACACGACCCGTGTAGCTCACATTGACATTTTTACAAGTCCAAACTTTACTCAATTGGGTTTTTAACCATTCTAACTCATATAACAACCTAGTTAATCTTAATTACACTAAGATTAACACAAAATCTATACAAATTAATAATATGGTATTACATAAAGTTTCTAAAAATAGAAACCGGTGTAAACTATGACATTTTTCCGTTTCAATAAAACCAATATGTTACCGACATTTCATAACCTTCATTTAACCAATTTATATGCTTGTTTTCACACTATTATTGCCTAAACTAAAACTGTCCCATAAAGGATGGAATTCTCAATTCCATTCCACTTATCAAGTTTTGTCCCATATTTATGTAAGTATATAATTAAATTCCATTACGACATGTTATCATCCTATTACATTCCATCGGTAAGTTTAACATAACTCTTTTGAAACATTCGATATTCATAAGTATCATCATATAATAATAAATTTTGAGTTGAACCTTACCTTCCAACTCGATCCCAAGATGTAGTTAATTGATTCCATTGATGTTTTCCTACTCAATTTCTCCACCAAGTTCTAAATTTTCTGTCCAAAGTACGCATAAATATACCAATGTCAAACTTCAATTTACCATTAACTTACAATAACAAGCATTTGTCAATCAATGTTCTTGAGCCCATTGCATGCTAGAAAGCAGTTCCACTTTCAGCTTTACACATCATGATTCCTCTATACCCTTATTTGACTTTTAAAGTCTATAAACTCAATACAACAAAATTTTAGGAATTCCAATTCAAGGCATCAAACTCGTAACTTTCTAGTGCTCTTAGTTTCATAACGTGACTCATTCCTAACATGCAATCTATAATCTCAAATCCAACATCAACCTTCACTATTATCAAATGTTTCTAAAATCATAATGAAGCAGAATTCAGAAACAAACCTCAATTTCAACATATAGCAAGTTTCTAACTGTTAAATAGCTAACAACAACTTAGATTTAGGATTTTACCTTGAACCTTCTGTTTAGGGATGAAGAATTTGAAGGTTTAATGGCTGATTTCACAATTTTCGGCCATAAAAGAACCTTTCCCGACTACCCCGCGCCAACGGCGGCTAGCCATGTCGCCTCCGGCGACTTCCGACGACCTCTGGCGCCGTAATCGACCACCAGCAGCGGATTGCTGCTTGCTCCGTCCATATCTTGTTCTCCTTGTCTCCCTCGACTTATACCCTGATCGAAATACACACCACAACAAGGATACAACTTCAATTTCTCTTTCTCTCGGTCATAATTTGCGTAACACGCACATACACTCACACTATCGGGTGTGTGTTAATCTTTTCCCCAAAATTGAAACCCCTAACTCCTAATTTCTCCTTTTCCCGTTTTCTGATACGTGACCCCAAGAAAGAAAGTGAAAAATCTGATTTTAACCTAATTCAAATGGAAAATACCCAGAATACCCTTGTTTCATGCCTTAGAAAAATTCAGCAACACTCAAGAATTTTTCCTGATTTTCCCAAGGTCGTAACTTCTACATGCGACATCCGAATTTTATAAACCTTATACCTTTAGAAAGGTGAGTGTAACACCCCTTTCTCAAAATCATAATTTAACGCAGTTTATAACACAATATATTTTACAACACGTGACTCGCAAAAAGTCACTTAATTTTTTTTTACAAACTTATTCTTAAGGGGTATTACAGACTGCATACAAAAGCCATAATTTAAACTTATCTGTATTTTACACTGGTCCCAACCTCAGAGCTTATGTAGTAGTCAAGCTCCTGCTCTTCTTACCTAAGTACATAGCATTTTAAAACAAATAATACGTGAGACATAAAGCCTCGTGAGTAATATGTGTTTTAGACCCAAAACTTTCTTACTTAAAACTTATAATACAAAACAAATAGAATACTCAAAACCGATTTTTATAATAAATCTCAAAATTTCTTTTATTCTCTATCTTCAAACCTCAAAAATGCTTTCTTTCTCAAAAACTGTTTTCTTTCTCAAAAACTGCTTTCTTTCTCAAACCTGTTTTCTTTCTCAAAAATTGCTTTCTTTCCCAAAACTTATTTCTTTCTCATTTTCTAGTGACCAACTGAAACTCATGAATTAGATTAATTTAATTCATTCTACTAACTCCCCTTCGCGGGACAGAACAGATCCACCCGCAAGGTTATGCTATCTCTGTCTCCCCTTCATGACTTGGAACAGATCCAAGTACAAGGTTATGCTGTCAACCCTTCATGGCTTGGAACAGATCCAACCATAAGGTTATGCTAAGCTAGACAACTACTTCGCGACGGGAGGTACCACCCCAGTAGTGTCTTCAGATCTCCCGATTATGTGGGTGATCCAAGTCCGGACAACTGACTCTCATTGCTTTCTTTGCTTTAGTTCTTATCTTTTTACTTTCTTCATTTCATCTCAAATTGGTCAAAAGGGACACAATTCATAATAAATTCAAACTCATAAACTTTTTAACTCATAATCAAAAATACTTTCAAAACTAACTTCAACATCTTTAGCTCACATATGAAACTTCTTTCAATGTAGCTTTATAAACTAAACTTCTTTAAAATCTGTTTTAAAACACTTAGCTCCTGAATAGAGCCACTTTCAAAACTGTTTCCAAACTTTAACATTTAAAAGCATTTGGAAATCTCATTTTCTGAAAATATCATTTTGCTATGTACTAGGAAAAATCCACACATACTCACCTCAGGTCACCTAGGAGTTATTTAGCTCCTTAAACTTCTTTCTCCTTCGCTTGGTTCACCGTATTTGAACCACCACCTAATTCACATACTTGGTTAATACTTATTTATATATATTACAACTGACTCCACAATACAAGAGTCTCATATTATGCAATTAAGGGTCTTGACTAAACTACAACCCTTAATAAACTAGTTTTCTTAAATTTATAATTTTCCGAAATACGCGTATTTTACTACAGTACCCTCGGGACGTCGTATTTCAATTCCGACAATTTTCCATGAAGTTTTAGGCTAT
This sequence comes from Cichorium intybus, assembly GCA_023525715.1. NCBI lineage: Eukaryota > Viridiplantae > Streptophyta > Magnoliopsida > Asterales > Asteraceae > Cichorium > Cichorium intybus. Next base: position 16,187,531 of record CM042016.1, on the reverse strand, counting down.
AATGGACCTATGTTTAAAATTTGAGGTCAAGCGGACACAGAAATCATACTCAAGGTAAAATCATAAAACCAATACAAGTTTTCATACGTATTATAACATTTCTAAACTTCTTTCATTAAGCCATTTAGACTTCTATCATGTTATTTAACACTTCTAATTACTCATAATACATCCCTATATGCTAAGAATGGTTTTATTTCAATTCTTTGATCATTATATTAACATATACATTCATATTCCCAAGTGGGACAGAATCTGCCGAAACAGGATACCCTGTACGAAAAACGGCATAACTCACTCTAGAAGAATCGAAACGACTCACCGCTTTTTGATTTAGAAACTAGACATCTGTAGGTTTCTTTTCATGTATGAAACATAATTTTTGGCCTTGTAGATTTGTACAGTTTTACAGTTTAAGTTGACGTAAAAATTCTGTCAGAATACTTTCTTACTTTCATTCTTATTATTATATAACTTATGAAGTTGCAATCTCATATACTTAAGGTCATTCTTTAAACCATTAAGCACTTAATTCATTGGTCATCCCCAAATGAATCATTCCAATTCCTTATCTAACCATTTCTAATGAAATTTCAACCATGGAATCATCAATTCCATTCTATTTTCTAAATTTCCAATTTCATTCATAATTTCATTATAATTAATTGGAATAATTAGGAAACCACTTCTAATGGTTTCTTCATCCATAAACAACATTTATGACTCATTGTAACTAGTTAGTTGCATTCAATTAAGACTTTGATCATTAGCCCCAATTTCTAGGGTTCATAAGAATTAAATTCACCAAACCATGATTCCAAGCTATCCATATGTTGGATAGTGATCAAGGGGTGACTGGAAGCATAATCTAACTACTTTGAATCATAGAAATTACTCCTCCTCCAACATATGAAATTCAGCCACGAACCCTAAATGGGTTTTCTAGCTAGAAATGGTGAAATTATACCTTATATGAGCTAGGAATTCAAGGAATTTGATCATGCAACGTTGCTAGCTTCAAAACCTTCACAAAATCATCAAGAATCGCCATTTTCATTCTCTCCCATTGCTGCCATCGTTCCAGTGAACAAATGGGGAGAAGACTCCTTATTTATACCTCCTTACTATGAGAAAATGACAATTTGGTCCCTAGACTCTCATACTTCTCATTTTAGCACAAAACTAAATTTTAATTCTTGAAACTCTTAAGTATTATAGGTTTTCCCCACTTATAAACTTTATATACAAATTGAGGATATACTAACACATAAAAATCTCATTATGTGATTAAATACTTCAAAATGACGAAAATACCCTTTTTCAGTCATTTTATACTTTTAATTCACTTTTATCTTTCTATTCTTCATGCTTCATACTTTTAACTATAAAATAGTTAATTTACTTCATTTTAAGGAAAAATATAAATCTTTTCTTTTTATATTAGTAATTGGAAAATTACCAAAATACTCTTTTGCTCAAAGTATGAATAATTAATTAATAATTATTCCTTAACTTCTTACTTTCCAAGTTTACGTATTTTTGGGTTCTTACAGTGAGAATAAGCGTTACAACTTTCTCCTACTGACTTAAGTCTGAATCTAACTAGATTTTACATACAAACCCTTAAATATGACTATTTGACAATTTTTATCACTTTTTGGCCATCTTTAACCCGTCATAACTTCTTCTTTATAACTCCAAACGACCAAATCTTTTTCCTATAATATTATTACATTAAAGTCTGCCAAAGTCTCATTGATGACTTTTTCCCAATTTCTTATAGAATTTTAGATATTAATTTTTAAAGATTTGCAATTATTCTTTTCACTTTTAGTCCTAACTTTCCATTTTAGCCCTCAAGTCTTTAAATCAAATTTTCAAATGAAATAATACTTCATTATGACTTAATAAACGGTATTAAAACCCGAGTTTCTATATTTTCACATTCTTTGACCATTTTGCCCTTCCACATACATTTAACTTGTTTGGACATCAAACCTCTTAGCATCAATATACTTAGCTTAAAGCACTTATTTTATATATTAAAATTTAGGTTGTCACACATCATTTGTTCTAATATTGTGACACATAACGTATTTGTAAATATTAGTTTTCATTTTATGTACAAATAAAGTTATATATATATATATATATATATATATATATATATATATATATATATATATATATATCAAACAATAAACATACATACAACTTGTATAAACATATATTATTAGAACTTAACCTTTTGGTTCTATCTTGATAGGATAACAAGTTGTCATACTTTGTTACATCAAAAGTTCAAATCCCTTCGACCAAATATTTTAACATTCCAATTCCATATTTTAGGGATAATACAAATATATTTTGAATGTTGATAACATCTTCCTCATTGTCTAGCGTTATTACACCGAAGTTTAAATCTTTTTAAGATTTTAAAAAAATGAAAATACATCGACACATTACTCGTGGCCTAACTTTGCCATGCCGAGATCCATTTTATTAACTAAGAACTCGAAAATATCAACTAAATCAACTATACATTTTTTGGGAGATCCAGAAAATCCCCTAATGGTGTAACTTTATTGAAAACATAGTTGGATGACTATTTATTGAGCATATACAAGAAACAATTAACAAACAACTCAAATTAACCATGAAATATGCAAGAAACACAAGAGAAACTAGATTAAAAGAAAATTATAAAAGACTATATTCAACGTACCATACATCACTTACATGTTCACTTCGCTTTATGAAGCTCTAAACCAATGACAAAAAAACACGACTTTTGTAGACCATACAAGCTTTCAGTCACCAAGAATCGTTGAGTTTGAGCAAGAATCTCTATAAGGACTCCTCAAGAAACCTTAAGGATGATGAATGAAACCTTTTTTCTTTTGGATGTTAAAGGAAACAGTTATTTTCGAACATTAGGGTAAATAAGGAGCTGAATAGACGTTCACCCCATGTGAATAACACACAAGGAGGATTAGTGGGTGTGAGATAACAAGCGTTTGGACAAGGGACCACAGTTGTAACCAAATACTGAAATATGGACCAAAAATGCAACAACCCAATCTCATGGACTACCTGCAAGATTTGGGAGAGAAGAGGGATTATTTCTGTAATTTTGTAGTTAAGGATGAAGTTTGTAGGTTGGAAAGAAGTATAAGGACGAGTTTTGTAATTTATTTAAAGGAAAGCTATAAGAGAGGCTTATTAACCCCCTCCTCGTTCAGTCAAAACCCTCGCCGGACCCTGACTGGAGTGATCATCGTCGCCCCCATTCTACGCCAGAACTTCGATCATCCTTTCTCTCCTATTTACGCCCAATTTATATGTTATAATTTCACGAAATAACACTGTTGCTCTCACATATTTAAGAAAAAAATGAAGAAAGCAGAGAAAAATGGGGAAAACTCATCTTCCACCCAGGAGAAGAAGCGTTTTGGCCTCCAACTCGGTGAAAAAGATGTTGCCTCAAGCATAATAGGTGGTATAGTTGAAAAGGGTTTCAGCACGCCGGTGTCACAACCTCAAGTCACTGTTCTTCCGTTTCCAGTTGCTCGACACCGCTCTCAAGGACCTGTAAGACGATTGCTGTTTCTCTTTCCTTTGCTTCGTTCAGTTTGTTGAGATAAGTTGCATTTCAAATGAAAATAAACAACCACGTACTTTTTCGGATTTATGTTCATGTTTATGTGTAGCTGAAGTAACTTCAGTATACTGTTGATGCCATATGGATGCTATATGGAGCTGTAATGTGCACTATGTTAGGGTATAATTTAAATAGTTGATAGCACAACTATACGACACTAGAGTATAATTTAAATAGTTTATAACACATAAAAACAGAGTTCACTGCATCAACATGTAGCATCTTGCGACCTTTTTCTAATCTTTGTGTCTAAAAGGTTAAACGACTAATAAACACACAATCAAGTGGGGCATCAAGTTTTTCTTCAGTTATTTGTCATCTAGGCTCATTTTACCTGTTACTAAGAAACTTTTAGTGTATAAACTGATACAAAGTTATTATTCTAAGCATTGGGCTCCAAGGACTAGCAATTCAAGCTCCCATGATAAAGATGAGGAAGATGATGGAGAAGATGAAGATCATACAAACTTTACTCTACTTGCAGCTAATGCTAAACCCATTCAAAGGAAACAAAAGAAAGATTTGGATCTTAAAAGATGGAAAGAACTCACAAACGATGATAACACTACCAAGAAAGAACACAAGTATAATGGTAACGCAAAACCAAGTGATCGAAAAAAGAGCTTGAGTAACACAGATTCAGAAGTAGTAAAGACTCACAAGCAAAAAGCAGGCGATGTTGGAAGTGATAGTGTCCAAAGTAATTTTGAGAATGGTATTCAATCAACCATCAAGTCAAAGGGCATGTCAGAAAAAGTAATGGTGGAATCCAAAGATGAGATTATGGTAGATATGGGGGAGTTAAATATGCAAAAATCTCATGATTCTACAAGTATGGAGACTGAAATTGATGCTGAAAACCGTGCAAGGTTAGAAAAGATGTCGACTGATGAAATTACAGAGGCTCAAAGTGAGATAATGAAGAAGATGAATCCTGCATTGATAAAGATATTACAAAAAAGGGGACAAGAGAAAATGAGTAAGAAAAGTTCTTCTACTACTTGTGTTACTGCCTCCATTGATGCCAAGAATCAGAAAGAATCAATCAGTGCCTCAAAGACTGATAATGCAAATTCTCAAAAGATGATTAAAACAAACCAAAATGATTCAAAGAGTGGGTTAGAAAGTAAGTCACCAGCCAGCAGTTTATGGGATGCTTGGAGCACAAATGTTGAGGGTACAAGGGATTTAAGGTTTTCTTTGGATGGAGATGTTATAAATAATTATGGTCACGTACCAGGTAATGCTAACTGTTATTGTCCGCGTTTGGTCCTTCTGGTTGTTTTTGTACGTATAGGGTCCCTAAACTTTTTAAATTTGTATTGAATGCACCGTTATGACCGGCTATAGACTATTATTTACCGATTATAATGGTATAATCGGTACAACAAAAAGAGTTGAGGGACAAAAATGTAGAGTGACTAAATATGGACATTGACTAGTTGGAAGATTTTCCAATTTATTGGTGTATAAAGTTTTTTTGTTTATCACTTGCTATAATATGGTAGATTTTTAGATTACAATGTCCTAACAATTTATTATTGTTATCAACCTATAAGCGTAAACTATACAAGTGGCAGTGCATAAACTATAAAGTCTTCACACTTCTAAGTGTGGAGATGTTGATAAACTCTCAAATATTCCAATATTTAAGCTAAAAAGTGTAGATATTCTTTTTTCAATTTTTATTAATCATTGTTTTTGTATATTTACAAGCGGAACTATTTTTATGCACTTGTATAGTTTAAGCTGATAAGTGATAACGATAGTAACTTGTTAGGACATTGTAAATTTAAAAATCTACCGAATTATAACATTGAAAATTGTCGTTCATATAAATTAGCATTTCCTATAATCGGGTAGTTTTTAAAGTATAATGTTGTAATATGAGGAAACAAAATTGGATACCATAGTAAACAAATAAATGAAAGTATATTACTGCGTCTTGCATTTAATCTTACTTAATTTGATAGTCAAAATCATATAATTTGTACCATAGTAAACAAAAAAAGTATAACTATATACTACTAATAAAATAAATATTAATAATAAAATTTTATATCAATAACCACCTAGAATTTTTGTCCATCAAAGGTCTTTAAACTTCTTTTTGTACGGGTTATACCATACTGGCAAGGAATAGCCAATAGCCGGTCATAATGGTGTGCTCAATACCAATTAAAAAAGTTTAGGGACCGTAGATGTACAAAAAAAATCCAAAATGACCAAATGTGGACACATCAAATAGTTGGATGGTGGATTTCAACATAAACCCTTTATTTTTGTTTTGTTTTGTAGTGCATTGGTTTGTTGTAAATTCTTTTAGCTCTTAAAAAACTTGTTTTTTCTTTGTGAATCGTGTTGTAGGTAAAGCATCTGCTGAAAATGCTGCAGAACGTGACTTTCTTCGAACAGAAGGTGACCCTAGTGCTATTGGTTACACCATTAAAGAAGCACTGGCTCTCACTAGGAGCGTGGTTAGTTTTTTTATTTTGTCGTTTTTTAATATTGATAGTCAAAGTAAACTTTTTTATTGGGAAATGATACGATATAAACTCATAATAACTTGTTTGTTTCATGATATTTACATATTAGGTCCCTGGTCAACGGGCTCTTGCATTGCACCTTCTTGCATCTGTTCTTTATAAAGCCCAAGAAAATATTCAAAGAAACAAGATTGGGTCAACTTTGAAAATTGGTAGTCAGAAAAATATTGTTGATTGGGAAGCTCTTTGGGCTTTTGCACTGGGCCCAGAACCTGAACTTGCTTTATCACTCAGGTAAAATCCGAATCTTTATAAGTTGTTGTCTATTTAGGGCAAATTGTGGGCAATAGCAAAGTACCAATATAGGTAATGCACTTTATTATTTACGCATAATAACAATGTACTTATAATCTATTGCATTTGACTTGTAGGATGTGTCTTGATGATAACCATAATTCTGTGGTTATCGCATGTGCAAAAGTCATTCAGTGTGTCCTAAGCTATGATTTCAATGAACACTTCTTTAATATCTCTGAGGTAAAGTTACTTAATTTATCTTTTGAATACTTATTCTTAATTACTCACAACATACAATTTGCTAACAGAAAACAGGAATTTACGAGAAGGATATCTCCACAGCTCCTATATTTAGAAGTAGACCCAAAATTGATGTTGGTTTTCTTCATGGTGGATTCTGGAAATATAACACTAAACCCTCAAATATTTTTCCTTTTGATAAAATTATGCGCGACAATGACAATGAGAATGAAGAAGAACACACAATTAAAGATGACATTGTGGTTGCTACACAAGATATTTTAGCAGGGTTAGTTAGAATGGGTATCCTTCCAAGAATTCGCTATCTATTGGAGGTAAAATTAGTAATTTAAAGAATGTCTAGTAAGTTTGACTTTTTGGTCAAACATTATATTTGATGCTATTTTATGTTTTCAGTCTGACCCTTCAGCAGCTTTGGAAGAAACCCTAATTTCTATACTGGTTGCAATAGCAAGACATTCACCTACATGTGCAGATGCAATTATGAAATGTGAGAGATTAGTTCAAGTTATTGTCAATCGGTTCACTACAAATAACCAAATGGGAGTTGACTTTTCAAAGATTAAATCCGTTACCCTTATGAAGGTATGGAATCATCTTCAAATTAACAAAACCCGTTCATTAAATTCTAAACTGTTTTATAAATCTTGTTATGTTAAAAGGTACTAGCTAGATCAGGAAGGTGTAAGGAGTTTGTAGACAATGGAACTTTCCAGAAGCTGACGTGGCATTTGTACCGTGGTGCTTTTGGTATTGACAACTGGCTGAATAAAGAAACCGAAAAGGTCAAACTTTGGTCAACTTTGCTAATTGAACAGCTACGTTTTTGGAAAGTCTGCTTACAATACGGGTATTGTGCATCTTATTTTGCGGACATGTTCCCTGCCCTTTTCATTTGGTTAGACGTTCCTTCATTTGACAAACTGAGGGGCAAAAACGTCATTAACGAGTTCCTTGCCATCACCAACGAAGCGTATTTAGTCCTCGAGGCTTTAACAAGAACACTCCCGAATTTTTACTTAAAAAATATTGATCACTCGGAGAGTTGGAGTTGGAGCAATGTGGGTCCAATGATTGATTTAGCACTCAAATGGGTATCTTTGAAAACTGATCCGGATTTATTTACCTTTTTGTCCCTAAAAAAAGAAGGGTTGACTCCCATGTTGTGGGTGATTTCGGCTGTTTTTCACATGCTTTTTGGTGTTCTCAAAAGTGTACTTCCGGAAGATAACTCTCGGAAGCTTCCGTGGTTACCTGATTTTGTCCCGAAGATTGGTCTACACATAATCAAGAACGAGCTTTTGAGCTTTACCAAAGTCAACAAAGACTCGTTTGTTGACTTTCTAAGTCAATGCAGAGATGAAACCGATCAAGAAACATCATTGGCATCCGTATGTTGTCTTAATGGGTTAATAAACGTTGTTGTTTTAATCAATAAGTTGATTAAATTAAATAACACTGAAATCAAAGTTTCATCCATCGAGCATGAAAGTACAACAATCGCTGACAAAATTCTTACTGATGGCATACTCGAGTGTTGTACATCTGAGTTGACAAATTTCATGAAGTTGACTTCTTCTTCTGGTCAACTTTCACAAACGATTGAAATGTTTGGAAGAGGCGGGCCCGCGCCAGGTGTCGGTGTCGGATGGGGGACAGCTGGCGGTGGTTTTTGGTCTGAAAACATTTTGGTGGCTCAAATGGATGCAAGATTGGTTTTACAGTTGGTTGAGATCTTTTTTGAAAACCCCCAAAAAGAAGAAATAAACGTTACAATGGAGAGAATAAGTTGTATTTTTGACTTATGTTTACTCGTGGGACCCAGGGACAGGGGTATAATGGACAAATCGCTAGATATTTTACTACAACCTTCACTTCTCAAGTTTCTTGATTTCGGTATTCGCCATTTAAAAACATTCGAGTGGGAGTATACAGAAGACGAGTACTTTACATTTAGTGAGAATCTAATTTCTCACTATAAGAACAGATGGCTGAATATAAAGAAGTCAAAATCAAAAGTCAAAAACCCCAAAAAGACCAAATTTTCACTCGACACAATTCAAGAAGACGTTGACCAAACGATTCAGTCAACTTTGGTAACCGAATGGGCTCACCAAAGGCTGCCACTACCCAACCATTGGTTCCTCAGTCCGGTCTCAACCGTTGACTTAGTCAACCTTCCGGTCAAACCTACATTCCCGGAAGTTGCAAGATCCGGGCTTTTCTTTCTTTTAGGTCTCGAAGCAATGTCCAATCACGTTTCTTCATATTCCATCAAGGGCGTACCCGTCATTTGGAAACTCCATGTTTTATCCGTAACTTTATTCGCGGGGTTAGATATTCTCGAAGAGGAGAAAACGAGAGACGTATACAGCACATTACAGGAGTTTTACGGGAAAATTCTTGATGAAAAAATTTCAGAAACGGGATTGAATAATAGCGTTGACTTTTTGAATTTTGACCAGGAGATACACGATAGTTACTCGACTTTTGTAGAAACTTTAGTTGAAAATTTTGCTGGTGCATCATATGGGAATTTATTATACGCGAGACAAATTTCAATGTATTTGCATAGATGTGTTGGTGGTACAATTCGACTTGCTACTTGGAACGCATTATCAAATATTAGAGCTCTTGAGCTTTTGCCACCATTGGAAAAATGCTTAGGTCATGAGAAAGGTTACCTAGATCCCCTTGAGGTAAGAATTTTTATTTTTATTTTTTTAAAAACTAATTCTATACTTTTTGTTACTGAGTTGTAATGGATACTATTTATTTACAGGGTGATGAAATGATTCTGGAAGCGTATGTGAAATCATGGGTATCTGGTGCTCTTGATAAATCAGTAACTAGAAAATCAGTTGCATTCACATTGGTGATTCACCATTTATCATGTTTCATTTTTGGTGATCATGTTGGTGATAGAGTTTCATTGAGAAATAAGTTGGCCAAATCTATCCTTCGTGATTATTCGCGGAAATCAGAGCATGAGGTATGTTGTTTGAATCGAGGTTCTTACTGTCTTTATTTTTAATTTTTGAGGGTTATGGTTGTAAATTTATATATGTTTGCATGATGATATAGGGTATGATGGTAAAATTGATACAATATAAGAAGCCGAAAGTTGGATTACACGTGGGGCCTGAAATAGCGAGGAGGTTTACAATATTGAGGGAAGCTTGTGAAGGGAATTCGACGCTTTTGAGCATAGTGGAAAAGCTCGAGAGTGCCATCCCTAAACAATAATAATTTTTAATCAAATGCTCAAAATGTATATTGATGATGATAAAATCGGAAATGGTGTGGAACACAATACAATGTGATATTATTTTTTTCTTCAATTATCATGGTATCTGACGATTTTGATCAAATTAGTCAAGGAGATTTATATAAAAATCATTTTAGTTGTATCAGATAAATGTTGGATCTTACAACGAAAGGATGTAATTTAGACTATCCACATTCATGAAGATAATCAAACCAAACATTTATTATGAAAATAATATCGCTTGTATCTATATACATATTCCAATCAAATCAATTTTTTTTATCGACTTCATTAACAACAATCTTACTCATTTTTTATCACCTTTCATGAAATTTTGATAAAAATCCACCAGAGTACTTTGTGTTGAAACAAAATGTAAGTTCTAAATCATCAAAAGCGGAAGTCTTTAAAACATATTGAAAGTGTAAATGGTTGACTGGAGCGCATAACAATCAAGCTGTGTCATTTTTCTTATTTAACTCTGGTGTTTCTGAAAATGTTAAATATCAATGGGTAAGCGGAAAGCTCGGTGAGCACATATCTACACATATTATTATATGAATGCATTGCATGCAACAAGTAATGTTATTCTAAAAGAGGCTATGTCACCCCATAAAAAGAAAATTTAACTGTCACATCATTAAAATGAATTTTAACTATGTCACATCATGAAGTGGAAATTTAACAATGACACCTCACAAAGAAGAATTTTTAACTATGACACATCATAAAGAGGAATATTGTAACGCCAAGACATGTTTTATTATATAATTATAATAAAAGGGCAAAATGGTCATTTTACATTGGAAGGGTAAATTGGTCTTTTGGACAGAAAAGTATTTGGTTTGAAATAATATTTTGAGTTTTGGACTTAAAATGTTATAAAAACTGAATTTGGGTCGTTTTACCGAAAAAGGGTATTTTGGTCATTTGACCAAGTCAACGACCAATTATGTAAAAATATTGTTGGTTGTGGCCAAGATGTAAGAAATGAAAGTTTTATTGTAATAAAACTTGGTTATTGTGGTCAAAGTTCAAGAAAATGAACTTTAGGACCAAAATTGTAAAATTTTGGGGTATAAATATAGAGAGTTTGACTCTCCTCTTTGACTAGCTCATTGTGCAGCTACGGGAATGGATTTTGGAGAGAAATTTCTGCAGAGATCATGAAGCTTAATACAAGAATTGGAATCCTAGCTTGGAATTGGTGATTTCTAAGCTTTGAAGGTTAGTAAATTCACTTTCTAGCCAAGTTTTTGGATGTGTTCTTCACATGATGAACTAGAAACTGAATTTTAGTTATGATTTTGTGTTTAAATGGTTAGATACTTCCATTAAGTCATGCTAAAAAGGACTTAATTCAAGAAAAATGGAAGTATGTTGCTATTGTTGATGATTTTGGGGTTTTGGATTAAGAACCCTAATTCTTGTATTTGATTGATTGAGGTGTTTTTAATGGCTTAAAACTTGTTATTAGACAAAGGTTTTAGTCTTAGAACAAACCCTGATCATTAAGTCGAGAATTAAGGGCTTAAAATGAGAAAAATTGGATTTTGTAGCATAAAATTCGGAGATTCTGGCCTGCTGCTCATCGATCGCGACCCGACCAGGGTTCGTCGCGACCCGATGAGAGCGACCCTCGCGACCCGACCGCATGGTAGTCGCGACCCGAAGGCAGGATCTTCGCGACCCGAATCGTAGTGCCCTCGCGACCCGAAGGGTTGAGCATTCGCGACCCGATCCGCACGATTGTCGCGACCCGAACGACATGGTCGTCGCGACCCGACCATAGGGTCTGTCGCGACCCGACCACCTGACAGGGACTTTAAAACGCTAACTTTTGTTTGGCTTGTCCGATTTAGCTCAAACTTGAACCGTAGACTCGTTATGGTCTGAAAAGTTTGGGAAAAATATTAGATTGAGTTTCCGACCCCTCGGGGGCACTGTAGACCGATCCGAATGCCTCGGTGAATAGTAAAATTCATAAAAAGTTAGTAAACGGAAAGTTTATTAACTAGGCATTGTTTGTAATAATATTGTATTGAACTCTTGTGTATTAGAGTCAATTTAGATGATTATTAACCTATTATCATTTGGTATATAAATGGATAAATAGGTATGGGACAAAATGGTTGTGGTGCACGCAAAGGCAAGAAACAACCGGAATGTAAATGCAGCTAGCATCCAGGTGAGTAATCTCACTGATATCATATGTGATATATGATGATTGATTTGTTACAGGTTGATATGGCTTCGAGGGACGAAAATGACAAGTGTAAAAATATATGTAAAAGACAATACCAGATAAGCCGTGAGTCATTGCGATGACAAGAACGGAGCTGTGAGTCAATACATATATATACACTATGATACGACAATACCAGATAAGCCGTGAGTCTTATATAGACAAGAACGGAGCTGTGAGTCAACCTTTTATTGACAATACCGGGACCAGCCGTGAGTCAGTAAAATGAAATGACAAGACCGGATCCAGCCGTGAGTCAATAAACTTATATAGACAAGACCGGAACCAGCCGTGAGTCTAGGCAACAGCGGGATTTTCCTGTGAGCCACGGCAACAGCGGGCTAACCCGTGAGCCATATCTATCCGATGCGGCCTTGTTGGCTATGAATCCGGTGCGGCCTTCGGGCTATGTCTCCGATGCGGCCTTCGGGCTATGATTTTGTTACAGGTACATGATGCGGCCTTTTTGGCCATGATATCGGGTTGTTAAACCCAGTTGGTGCAGCCTACGTGCTATGAATTGTATATTGATAATGTTTTGATGCAGCTTATATAGCTATGATACAGTGTACGGCTTAAATAGCCATAATATACGGTGCAGTCCGATGTGACTGAGAGAGATGGGACAGAAATAGTTGTGTATAGTTATTTGTGTAAATAACTGACTTGGTTTGATAATTGCAGGTTATCATGACATAGTCTGTAAGACTATAACTTAGGATGTGAAATCCTAAAGATATATTCGGTCAGCCAGTAAGGCTAGGAATTTGGATTAGATATCCAGATAAATACATGAGTGTATTTAATACGTGTTATTGTAGAATTGATTACTCACTGAGCTTTGTAGCTCATACCGTTTGTTACTGTCCCTGCAGGTTAGCATGATCCTGGTAAGGGACAAGATAGAGTCCGTGACTCGAGAAGTAGGACTCATAGATGCTGTCAGTAGCAGCCCGGCTTTAAAGGAGTTATGGTATTTTTATACTCTCCTTGATACACTTGTACCCGTTTTTATTAAAATATACCCTTGTTATGGTTTTATGTATTGAAACCTGTGTTTTAAATGAAAAATTTTTCAGGGGTGTTTTTGTTTTAAAAGCCGGGTGTTACAAGTTGGTATCAGAGCCGTGGTTTAAGTGAACTAGGTGTCTATAGAGTAGATTCCTGGACTTAAACCCTGAAACAGTAGACATGATGAACTGTTAGGTGTATATAGTTGTTATTATACATATATAACCTAACTATTGCTGACTTCTAACGTATAAGAAGTACGAGCAGCGAGTATTACTGGAAGAAATTTAGGGCGCGAAGCTCTAGGAAATGAAACAACCCTTTGTCAAAGCTCCGTTATACGTGGAGGAAAAAGGGGACAGAAAGCGGAAAAATCCACATGACGAGCAATGTTAGCTAATGTGGTCAGGTAAATGAATTGGTTGCTTACCTTGGTTGATATTCAAGGTGAAAGAATAGTAGTTGAGACTACAAGAAAAGCAGAAAATAAAAGTGGAGTTCTCAGAAGAAGTTGCCACAGACCGGTCCAACCTAAAAAGGAAAGGACCAAAACCGAGCAGTTATGTATTGTGATTAGTGCAGGAAAGGCACTAAGGAAAATTGTAGAGTTGAAACTCTACCGTTGACATGCTGAAATTACAGATAATAGGAGCAGGTTGTTCGAGTTTGCTGTATGGGACGGAAGTGGTTCCAGCGAGGAACTATAGATCACTTCCTTATGACATACTCACATGCTAAATGTGGAGTAACGGGTGGTGAACCCAGGAAAGAAAAAAGAAATGGATGGTTAAAAAGGACCAGTGGTGCCTTGATCTTTCCAGCAGATTGTGGAAGAAACTCGTGAGGAGACAGATATGATCTCCGATGTAAATGTTTTGAATATAAATTCGTGTATGTTATATTTGATCCATGAAGCTATGCTTTGGATCGGTGACACTGATGTCGTGATTGGATATTTCATCAACGATTATGGATGAAATTTTGGAAGTAGCTATAGTAAATAGAAAATATGTTCTAGATATTGAACACCTGGAAGGTAGTCTGCCCAGGATTTACGGGACCCTTTCCCTATGAATCTGAAGCCGATGACTACCAGTGAAATTGAAGCAGTTGTGCTTATGAATTGGTTAGCAATGAATGATGCTAACATGAATTGTAGAAATAAGAACAGTATGGTTCTTAAAACAGAAATGAAACGGGTGAAAATCCATAGTAAATGACCGTTGTTGAGAATACCGGTTATTTCCCATTGCTTAAACTCGGAAAAGAGTTAGTAAAGGAATGATGTTTTAGTTGGCAACTATAGTGTTGGCCAAGCTAAATAAAGCGGTGACAGAAGTGTAAAACTTTAAATAAATTCTCGGATGTTTCTTTTGAAAAGAACTTCCAGAATTTCTGCCAGACTGGTGAGAAGAGCTTATGATTAAGCTGGTCTTGAGAGCCGTTCCTGTTATTTAGGCTCTATATAGATTAGCCTCTGCAGAGATGGCAGAGTGGTAAAACAATTGGAAGAAATTGTTTTTGAACTGGGGTCTCATATGGCCGAATGTGTCATCGTGTGGAACCCTATCTTTTGGAAAAGAAGAAAGATAAGTTAATGTGTATGTACATTGACTACTGAGAATCTGATATTCTCGAAACCAGACTGAATATGGGGTACATTTGTACCAGATATTGGAGTTACTTCACTGAGTTAAGTGATATGTAAAATTCTCCAAGTATGAAAATTTGGTTGAAAGAAGTTTCAATTCTTTGGGCATGATAATAGTGCCAAAGATGATAAAATAAATCCAGTGGAATTGATGATGTGATAAAACTGCAACCGCCTGAGGAATCTGACTGAAATTGTAGTTCCGTGGACTGGCGGATTATTATAGGAGAGTTGTAGAAAACTGCTCCTCGATTGCTGTTTAGCTGACTAAAGTTGATTAAGCAAAGTGAAAAGCCTGAGTGGTAAGAAATACCACATGTAACTTTTCAAAGGTTGGAATAAACCTTGTGTGAAACTCCGGTGTTAGCATTATTGCTAAGCGGAGAAGATAAACTGGATTATAGAAATGCATTCAGAGTTGACTTTGAATACATAATATTGCAGTAGCAATTATGAATTTGACATTGAAGCTTTAGAGACACTACTTGTATGGTGTAAAGCTTACTGTTGATACAGACCATAAAAGTTTGAAGTACTTAATTGATCAAAAGAAGCTAAATGTGAGATAGCAAAGATAGATGGGATTACCTAAAGATTTCGGTTATGAAATCTTATACCATCTCGGAAAGGCGGATGTGATTATAGATGCCTTGAAATGAAACGAGTATCTTTTGAAAGATACAACCACATCCATGAGTGTGGCGAATTGATTACCTGAGTTGATTCGGGTAGCACAAGAAGAAGTGTGCAAGTCTGAAAACGTGAAAAGTAAATGAATGAATAGCTATTGAAAGAAGCTAGTTAGAAACTCACGGTGATTGAGAACCCTTGGTGGTTGTGTATGTGAGTTCCAAAGCAAGGTGAGATATGAAATCTACCTTTAAAGGACTTATGTTGGGGTAGATATGCAGCATACCCGGGGCAATACCAAACTGTATAGGTCTATAAAACCTATGTGTTGGTGGCCGGGGCTGAAGAAAGACATTGAAAGACATGTGAAAAGTGTTTGACTTGTGGGTAACTACAGTCAAATCATTAGAAACATAAGGTTGTACGTCCTAAAGAAGAAATGGGACGAAAAATATCATAGACTTTGTAGTAAAGTCTTTGCAAGTACCGTATGGGTATGACACCATATGGGTGAATTGCAGGTTGATTGATGAAATCAGTGTAGAATTATACCGACTAAGAAGAATTTAAGAGTGGAAAGGTAGTGAAAAACTACAAAGATAAAGAAAATTGTTGACGTGCACTACAGGTGGCGACTAAATCGGATTGAGATACTAGAATTATTTGCTGAATTTAGCATTAATTCTTAAAAATTTATAGTTCAAAAGTACTAGTAAGTACTGTGTGCGAATCGCAGATGGATTGACGAGGTGAGATAATGATGCAGACCTTAGGAGTTATGCCTGAAATCTGCACAACAGACCCTAGCGGAAAACAAGACGACCGTCTATCCTTGGTAGAAGTTGTAGATAAGTATAGGTATTATACTAGTGTTTTATTAATTCGTAGGAAGTATTGTTTAGACTACCGTGTTGCACGCCGATTTGCTAGACAGAAGTTGGGGAGAAGCCGTTGACTAAACCTGAGATTGTATCTCAAACAGAAGAAAAGATTAGGCAAATTCGAGAAAGCTTGGAAATAGACCAAAGTCGACAAGAGTAGTATGCGGATTGTCGAGTAAAACGATTGAAACCCAAGTAAAGGAAGATGGTGGAACTCACAGTGACCCTTCGGAAGGACTAGAAATTGATGTGGGACAAAAAGGAAAGTTGAGCCCTTGTTATTTGGACCTTTCCGTATATCCCAAAAGCAATAATTGCAGTGTGTTGATTGAAGTTTCTTGATGAGCTTCAAGATAATTGTAATGTTTTCTATGGGTCTCAT
Source organism: Cichorium intybus (assembly GCA_023525715.1). NCBI lineage: Eukaryota > Viridiplantae > Streptophyta > Magnoliopsida > Asterales > Asteraceae > Cichorium > Cichorium intybus. The sequence goes on along the minus strand of CM042016.1, from coordinate 16,170,758 downwards.
GGTTCTGAGAACATAGATTGATAAATTCTAATGAATCCCTCATGTTGAAATGAGGAAGATAAGTGATTAAGGTGCCCGGGACAACCGGAGGAGTGATATGCGAGTGGTGATATAACCACGAGATAAGAAGATTAGTATGGTTAAGTGCTTAGGCAATACCATAAAGGTTTTCATATGATATGGGAAACCGGAATTGTAACGAGAAAGAAATACCCTCGCTTGATAGTATGATTTCGGGGACGAAATCTTTTGAAGGAGGGGAGAATTTGTAACGCCAAGACATGTTTTATTATATAATTATAATAAAAGGGCAAAATGGTCATTTTACATTGGAAGGGTAAATTGGTCTTTTGGACAGAAAAGTATTTGGTTTGAAATAATATTTTGAGTTTTGGACTTAAAATGTTATAAAAACTGAATTTGGGTCGTTTTACCGAAAAAGGGTATTTTGGTCATTTGACCAAGTCAACGACCAATTATGTAAAAATATTGTTGGTTGTGGCCAAGATGTAAGAAATGAAAGTTTTATTGTAATAAAACTTGGTTATTGTGGTCAAAGTTCAAGAAAATGAACTTTAGGACCAAAATTGTAAAATTTTGGGGTATAAATATAGAGAGTTTGACTCTCCTCTTTGACTAGCTCATTGTGCAGCTACGGGAATGGATTTTGGAGAGAAATTTCTGCAGAGATCATGAAGCTTAATACAAGAATTGGAATCCTAGCTTGGAATTGGTGATTTCTAAGCTTTGAAGGTTAGTAAATTCACTTTCTAGCCAAGTTTTTGGATGTGTTCTTCACATGATGAACTAGAAACTGAATTTTAGTTATGATTTTGTGTTTAAATGGTTAGATACTTCCATTAAGTCATGCTAAAAAGGACTTAATTCAAGAAAAATGGAAGTATGTTGCTATTGTTGATGATTTTGGGGTTTTGGATTAAGAACCCTAATTCTTGTATTTGATTGATTGAGGTGTTTTTAATGGCTTAAAACTTGTTATTAGACAAAGGTTTTAGTCTTAGAACAAACCCTGATCATTAAGTCGAGAATTAAGGGCTTAAAATGAGAAAAATTGGATTTTGTAGCATAAAATTCGGAGATTCTGGCCTGCTGCTCATCGATCGCGACCCGACCAGGGTTCGTCGCGACCCGATGAGAGCGACCCTCGCGACCCGACCGCATGGTAGTCGCGACCCGAAGGCAGGATCTTCGCGACCCGAATCGTAGTGCCCTCGCGACCCGAAGGGTTGAGCATTCGCGACCCGATCCGCACGATTGTCGCGACCCGAACGACATGGTCGTCGCGACCCGACCATAGGGTCTGTCGCGACCCGACCACCTGACAGGGACTTTAAAACGCTAACTTTTGTTTGGCTTGTCCGATTTAGCTCAAACTTGAACCGTAGACTCGTTATGGTCTGAAAAGTTTGGGAAAAATATTAGATTGAGTTTCCGACCCCTCGGGGGCACTGTAGACCGATCCGAATGCCTCGGTGAATAGTAAAATTCATAAAAAGTTAGTAAACGGAAAGTTTATTAACTAGGCATTGTTTGTAATAATATTGTATTGAACTCTTGTGTATTAGAGTCAATTTAGATGATTATTAACCTATTATCATTTGGTATATAAATGGATAAATAGGTATGGGACAAAATGGTTGTGGTGCACGCAAAGGCAAGAAACAACCGGAATGTAAATGCAGCTAGCATCCAGGTGAGTAATCTCACTGATATCATATGTGATATATGATGATTGATTTGTTACAGGTTGATATGGCTTCGAGGGACGAAAATGACAAGTGTAAAAATATATGTAAAAGACAATACCAGATAAGCCGTGAGTCATTGCGATGACAAGAACGGAGCTGTGAGTCAATACATATATATACACTATGATACGACAATACCAGATAAGCCGTGAGTCTTATATAGACAAGAACGGAGCTGTGAGTCAACCTTTTATTGACAATACCGGGACCAGCCGTGAGTCAGTAAAATGAAATGACAAGACCGGATCCAGCCGTGAGTCAATAAACTTATATAGACAAGACCGGAACCAGCCGTGAGTCTAGGCAACAGCGGGATTTTCCTGTGAGCCACGGCAACAGCGGGCTAACCCGTGAGCCATATCTATCCGATGCGGCCTTGTTGGCTATGAATCCGGTGCGGCCTTCGGGCTATGTCTCCGATGCGGCCTTCGGGCTATGATTTTGTTACAGGTACATGATGCGGCCTTTTTGGCCATGATATCGGGTTGTTAAACCCAGTTGGTGCAGCCTACGGGCTATGAATTGTATATTGATAATGTTTTGATGCAGCTTATATAGCTATGATACAGTGTACGGCTTAAATAGCCATAATATACGGTGCAGTCCGATGTGACTGAGAGAGATGGGACAGAAATAGTTGTGTATAGTTATTTGTGTAAATAACTGACTTGGTTTGATAATTGCAGGTTATCATGACATAGTCTGTAAGACTATAACTTAGGATGTGAAATCCTAAAGATATATTCGGTCAGCCAGTAAGGCTAGGAATTTGGATTAGATATCCAGATAAATACATGAGTGTATTTAATACGTGTTATTGTAGAATTGATTACTCACTGAGCTTTGTAGCTCATACCGTTTGTTACTGTCCCTGCAGGTTAGCATGATCCTGGTAAGGGACAAGATAGAGTCCGTGACTCGAGAAGTAGGACTCATAGATGCTGTCAGTAGCAGCCCGGCTTTAAAGGAGTTATGGTATTTTTATACTCTCCTTGATACACTTGTACCCGTTTTTATTAAAATATACCCTTGTTATGGTTTTATGTATTGAAACCTGTGTTTTAAATGAAAAATTTTTCAGGGGTGTTTTTGTTTTAAAAGCCGGGTGTTACAAATATTAACTATGTCACATCACAAAGAGGAAGTTTAACTATAACACCTCATAAAAATGACGCTTTAACTATGACACCTCACAAAGAGGAATTTTAACTATGTCATAACATAAAAAGTACATACACATGTAAACACATAATGTCATATATAGAAAATGAAACTCATCTGATAAGTCTGAGCAGCCTTCAGTAGACCAAAAACAAGTAGGTGCAATCAAACATGTATTAGCCTACAAACTATATGTTATCACTTATTAGATCATAACAAAGCATTCCTATACTTATTTCATTCATATTTAACCAATTACTTCCTGGTCTTAGGACTAGCAGCTATTACCTGATTGATTTGACTCACTTAAGTCTAGATTTATTCTTTAACGTTATGAATAAAACTTATTCTTTCATATCTTTTCAATCCCACTGACCTTGTATTTTTCTACTATTTTATATGAATGTTACAAGCTAACAACAAGTTGTTCAGTTCCGTTCAGCTTGACAGTCCTGAACAATTTGCATTGTTAACCTCCTTTAGGTTTGAAACCAGGTATTGTGATCATAAGATGAAACAAACTAGACTCTTATAGTTCTCTACTGATAGTAGTCTCACCCTCAAACGACTTTTCTATGATTTATCATCAGTTTTACAAGATGCAGCAGGAAGTTGTCCAATACAATTTTGACAGTACTGGACAAATTGCATGAAAAACATTTTTAAACTTAGAATCTGGTTGAATGGTCAGAAGATGAACGAAACCAGACTCCCATATGGTTCTCATGGTCCTGACCTTGCCCTCATACAGTTTTGTGTGACAAAAAAATCGTGTTTACCAACCCTAGGGTTACGATTTTTGGATCAAGAACTCAACCCTTCGACTAGGGTTTTGGCCAAACAAATCTTATTCATGACTTAACGCCATAAAACACTTAACTGTTGGAATAGTGTCTAATGTCATAACTAATTGGTAATGACTTTCCATTAATAGCAGAGTCCTTTTTGGGTTGCTCTCAGTAGTCCAAATGGTATTAGAGTTATTTGAGAGATAGAATAAATAGTTTATTAATTTATTATGTGATGATAAATTTAGAAACTAGTTTGAAATTAATTTGAATTAGTTGGAATTAATTAAAAGTGCAGGGACTAAATATTAATTGTTCAATAGTTGGACAATGGATAATATTAGTTGTGGAGGATATGGAACGAAATTTGAATGGTTTATCTTCAAAATTTCGTTCACCTTAAGGATATATGTGATAGGGCTTTGAATTTAAAGATAATACGAATTAATTAACCAATTATCCTTTATCCAGTTTAAATTCAAATAATGTTTATCTCTAAACACCCTTGCAAGCTATAAATACCCCTCCATGGCCCTCATTACTTTCGCCCCACTCCTAAAGGTCTCTGAGACTTGGAGTTTTCTCTTCTCTCTTAGCATCTAGGGTTTTGTAGTGAACTTTTTTTAATTAACCAATTAACCTAATAATTTGAAATTATTGGGTGTGAACCATTAGAGGTATTCTCTTTTGGGTACTACATTCCTTAGCATGTATTCAATCCACATCAATGGTTCTTCAAGAAAATTGGTTTTGCTAAAAGGTTGGTAATTTTGATCCCTCTTGTAGTTGTAGATTATCATTAAGTAGTTTCCTTGTAGGTTTTTAGTAATTGTTACTAGCCTTAAAATTTTTGTTTGTTTCCGCTGCCATGATTAGTGAATCTAGGGTATGGAAAACCTATCATTAACATATGTGAATTCTTACCTAGGATTTAAAGGGATGAAGATGCTACATGAAGATCTTGCGCCCAAATAATCTCCCTTGCACTTGTAGTTGCGATTAACGATTCTTGAGGGAGGATGATATGGAATGTGGATTAGGGTTGGAAAAATTTAGAGAGAGGCAAAAGATATAATTAGGGTCTTTCACTAGATGAGGGTATTTATAGTTCCTTAATTTGATTCTTGCATCAATTAGCCTCTCAATCATAATTATTTACCCAGAACCCCTTAAACTTACACCATAAACTTTCATATTTTTTTTTCTTAGAAACAATTATAATTACCTAACTATTATTATCTAAGAAAATGAAAATGGGACGTTACATTAATATACAATTTTTTATTATATTAAACTTTCAATTTATATCTTGTATTGGTTTGTTATTTCACTGTAGAATTCTTATGATTCTTTAATGAATGTGATTGTGCTTTCTATCTGGAACATAGGTTATGATGCAAATTATCCAATGAATTGAGTTAGTGTATGTAATTCAACATAGATATTTATTTGCATATAGAATTCTTGTGATTCTTTTAAGAATGAGATTGTAGTTTCTTTCGAAAGCATATGGTTTTATGCAAATTCTGTAATGAAGTGACTTATATTAACTAATTCAATACACATTGTTAGGTATTTCTTTGATGACCGATTGACTTTGTCATGCCCACTTTTTGTCACTGAAATATTAAGGGAAGTATTCTAATCCGACTTTTGGTACGTATAACATTAATTTGATGATAAATATTCACATATGATTTGTCATTGTAGGTTTATCGATGCAAATTATTGACAAATACAAAACTGTGGAGAAATTTGATAAGAATAATAAGAAGAGGAATAAACAGTTGAAAGGAAAAGATATAAAATCAGGTAGTGATAAAGAGAGAACTAATATACCAAAAATCACCAAAGTCCATGTATGTGGCAATGAAATCACTCACTGATGAACAAAGAAAATTGGTTGCTGAAATAGGTTTTAGAAGGTTACTTCAACCGTAAATAGACCACTTTCCATTAAAACTTGATTATTTCTTGGTTGATAGGTTCCGCGAAACCACTTATTCATTGGTTTTGGAACATGGTCCATTGCATATCACAAAGGAAATGGTATTTGCGATGCAATGATTACCAGTAGGAGAAGTTGGTTTTGAACACTGCAAGAATGTGATGCAAATGATGTTAATTACTCGGAATGGAAGAACCAATATCACAGACAAAAATTCAATAACGGAACATACCTCAACAAGATACGTGAATCAACAACATTAGATAATCTTTTCCATTTGAATTTTATAACTTTGTTTATGAACACATTTGCAGATACATATTCAAGCGGGTCTTCTAAAATGTCGTTTGTAAGAAAGTTGGTTAATGTTTATGATGCGAGATGTATGGACTAGTGTGGTTATATGCTAAACTGTTTGGAACGAAGCAAAATGAAATGGGGATCGTTTGGTAATATAATTTTTCGTAACTAAACGGAGCCTTAGCTGCTAGTTGGATTTTATTTTTGAGATACAATTATTCATTTGTTGGGACAAATGGGGTTGAACCCAGACATAAGTAAATAGTCATGTATTAGCATCTTTCTGTAAGGCAATTTTTAATTTCTAAAGTATATCAGATTTGATTGTCTATAGGTTTCAAAATTTTTTAACTTTTATGATACATATTTGATACGTATTTTAAAATGTAAATGCAACTCCAACGAATTTCCAAGTTATGGTAATTATTGTCTAATAATGTGTTCATCGATCTTAAAGTTGAAAATTTATAGGTTAGGCCTCAAAAACTGTTTTAATTTTGTAATTGCTTTCAACATTTGTTGGAATATGTCCTAAGTCTCAAGTTTGTAACATCTTTTGTTCCTAGTACACAATATAGAAAAGTTGACTTTTAGCCTTTTTAGTTTTAGGCAAATTTTTGATTGTTCAAATCCAAGTATGATTTACTTTTCTTTTCCCATAAGCTTGGCAACAACAATTTCTACCTGAAACCGTTTGATTCGACATAATAGAGGTACTAAATTAATAACAAAACTTAAAGAATTCATCTCAATTACGAATATGAAAATTAAACAAGATATAGAACATTTACTGACAATTATAATAAAATAATAAAAATTTGAGAAAATAAAAAATTCCATTCTCTACCATTCTTTTGTACCAAATGCACCTTAATATTTACAATTTTACGATTTCAAATTAATACCTCACCCAAAATACATTGTTAACCCAATCCTTTTAATCCAACGCAATTCCATTATTGTCTAATTTATATAATCTCAAACAGTGTTCTAAAAGGCGCATCAAGGCGTGCCATGACGTGAGGCGCGACTCTGCCGTCCCGATAACCCTCATGGCGGTGTTGTTAGGCGTGACGCGTGCCAAAGCGAGCCATAGCATGCCATGACGCATTATGTCGCGAGTTTCTTCCGTCTGATGTGTGTTTTTTTTTTATTTTGCATTTTCTGATTGGACATAAAACTTTTGAGTTTTTGTCAACTTTTTGTTAATAGGTGTTACTAATACACTTCAAAAAACCTGATATGTTTGATATAAATATATATATATATATATATATATATATATATATAATATAATATAATATAATTATACATTAATACAAAATTATCGATTTATATAACGTTTTGAAAAACATCATGACTCACAAAGACTCATAAAATTTAAATTTTTTATGATTATATAAAACTTAAAGCTTGATATTGCTGTTAAGACATGCATCTTGATCTCAAATAATGATTTATTGATTACACCTGAAGACGTATCTCGATTGGGTTATGAAAATATTATATTTGAGATTTGGGATAAAAAGAAAATGAGAAATAATAAAGTACACACCCACACGCAATATATCCGGTTTCTTTCATCAAACATTTATGAAACCACTTTTTATTAGATCCGGTACGGTTATTGTCCTAAATCCCTTTCTCCACCCTGATTTTCAGCCGAAGATAAGGAATCTGTGTGTGAGAGAGGCATAGAATGGCCGAATCCTCGAATCGGAGGGTGAAAGTGAAGAACAAATCGCCGGCGGAGAAGAGCGGCGGAGAAATGAGTCTCGATCAACTGTCATCGGAAGTCGTCGCCACGATAATGACGAAACTTGATGTTGCTTCGATCTGCGCCATCTCCCTCACTTGCAGAAGCTTTCGCGTTTGCGCTCAGGACATCTTCAAATTTCTCCCAAATTTCCACCTCCTCGTAAGGAACTTCTATGTTTAAATGATTGCATGCTCCTCCCGTTCATTAAATTCTAGAATAACTGTTATTTCGTTAATAGAAAAGGGAAATTGCTGCATTGATGGTAATTTCCTGGCATACATATACATCGAACTTGTTTAAATGGCTTGGCTTCTATCTTCATTTTGATTGATTGATAGATGTTTTTTTTTTAAACCAATCTGTTTCCACAGGAAATTGCAGCACCAATTGATCGGTTAGGGAGATTGTTGCTACCGAACCCTTCGCTACGAAGCCTGAAGCTAGATTGCAGGAGGCTGAATGAATCGTCGATTGATTATCTTCTTCAGCCCGGCTTGCTTGAACTGTCCCTTCGAAATTGCTTCAAATTTAGCGGGAGGCTTCTTTCTGAAGTCGGAATACGGTGCAAAGACCTAAGGTTGTTGTCTATTTCCTTACGATAACACTGCATATTTATGTGTATTACATACTTGATTCCGCAGAAATTAGGTTTTCTTAGTTCCGAAATATATTTCTCTACGTTTCGCTACAAGAACCGGTAATAATCCATACATACTCCGAATTATTGACAATTGTATACAAATCCTTCCTTCTGTCCCAAGAAAGAGGACTAATTTCATCTTTGCAATTGACAGTAAAATCTTTCAACTTTGCAATTGTATACAAATCCTTCCTTCTGTCTCATTGCTTCCTCAATGTGTAACTTGAATAGGTATAGATGAGGTTTTTGATGTTCGAAATATTAATTGTTCTTGCTTATTTATAGCTTTATTAATTGTCAAATTAACTTTAGCACCTTTTAGTGTAATTGATCTTATTAGACTTTAACACAAGATCTTCTTATGCTTTTGTGTCATCACTCATCTGTAACCTTTCCAATTTATATCATACACTAGATCCCACATAATCCAACATATGTACCGAATACTAGTAGAAATTTTTAAGTAAATACAATTAATTAGCAGCAATAATTACATCCTCTCCAGGTCTCTGTATGTAAGTTCTGTGGCTGACAATCGAGGACACTTACATGATGTCTGTGACCTAGAACAGTTACTCAGGGGTTGCAATCAATTAGAAGTAAGCTTTCAAGTTTCATCACCAATAAAAACAGCAGACTTTTTTAAATACTTACATTTAATTGACATTCTTTCTTCAGGAACTCATCTTAATGTTTGATGTCTCAATATTTCGCCGCCCTGATTTCGCGCGTGTATGGACTTTAGCTTCCACAAAACTCACCTACCTTCAAATCGGTTACATAACTCAATTAATGGTAACCGAGCTTCTAACCCCAACTATATCGCCACATCAGCAACCAAATCCAACTCACATCCCCCCTCCCATATTCCCAAACATCCATAAACTCTCTCTTTCAGTCGACTACATTTCAAACACCATGATCAACATAATATCATCCACTCTCATTCACTTAACCCATTTAGACCTTCGAGACCAACCGATAGTCGAACCGGGACTCGCGTTCGACCTTACAGACGAAGGCCTTCAGTTACTCGACAAAAACGGGAAATTAAAACACCTGTCACTTATTCGCAGCCAAGAATTCAACCCAACTTTCTTCAGACGAGTCACGGATCAAGGCATCCTATTCATGGCCGACAGATGTACAAGTATCGAAGCAATATGTCTCGCGGGTTTTTGCCAGGTCACCGATACCGGTTTCAAAACTTTACTCCACGCGTGCAAAAACTTATACAAACTCAAAGTCTTCAACGGGACCCGCATGACCGATCTCGTTTTTCACGACATGTACGCGACTTCCCTCGCATTGACTCTCGTTAGCTTAAGATGCTGTAACCTCTTAACCAATTCAGCCGTTTTACAATTAGTACTTAACACGGATCTTAGCGTGCTTGATTTTCGAGACTCGAGAAACATCGGTGATAAAGCGGTTCAAGCCGTTAGTAAACTTCCGAAACTTACAACTTTGTTGTTAGATGGAACGGATGTGACCGACATCGGTTTGTCATATTTAAAAAAAGGTGAAAAAAGTACACTTGTGAAATTATCAATTAGAGGGTGTAAGAGGTTGACATGTAAGTGTATTTCTACTCTTTTTAACAACGGGTCGAACCGCGGATTACGGGAGTTGGATTTATCGAATTTACCGGATCTTACAAACGCGGGTGTGCTTTTACTTGTGAAGAATCGTATTCCGCTTGTTGACCTTCGAATGAGACAATGTCCACTTATCGGTGACACGTCGGTGATGGCGTTAGCGTCAATGACGATGAGGGATGGTGACAGGTGGCATGGGAGTAGTTTAAGGTCGTTGGATATTTATAATTGTGGTGGGATTTCGAAACTTGCGTTTCAGTGGTTGAAGAGACCGTATTTTCCGGGGTTGAGGTGGTTGGGGGTGGCGGCGGCTATGAATCATGAGTTGGTTGACTCCTTGGCTTTGAATAGACCGTTTTTGCATTTGATGACACGTGGGGAAGAGCTTGGGACTGATAAGTGGGATAATTTGGATGATATTTATATGCATGATTATGAGGAGGTTGATGAACTTGAACAATGGATATTTCAAGAAGATGATAATATCACCGATGATGATGACGGTGAAGATGAACTCTTACCTTGAACATTTTAATTTGATTAATGTGTGCAAGTCTAGTGTTGTTGTATATTGTGTTGTGATATTTTGGATCAGTAGTTGTGGCCTTGTTTTGGCCTTCCTTTTTCATTTTTTTTTTTTTTTTAGTTTGGGTAAATTCAGAAAACACAAAATTGAAATTTAGGTGTAAATAGATTTGTAAATAGTTTTTCAGAGACAATCCCTTAGCTCTCAATTTTCTATAAATATATTCTGTTCTTAATCTCTTGATTTTAACCTTATAGTCTTGTGATTTAATACCATGCTTGTATTTCCCGATTTTTCATAAATCAGTGAGTTCATTCTTAAAGTTTTGTTCTCTCATTATCTACTTAATTGGGATGTTCTTTTCTGTGGGTCGTTTGATATTTGTAATTTTGTAACAAAAAATGGCGTCAAGTAATGATTCAACCACTAGCAACTCTGATTGTTCTTTCCATTTTCAAATAAATCGAGACAGGTTTTAGGGGAGATCAGACATGAATTGGATCAAGTAGTCAAAATTGACAATTGGACCACCAATCATTAACACTGTTGGGTAACCCTGAGTTAAAAAGAGATGCAATGAAAATTTGGGACTTTGATAAAATTGAAAACAAAAAAATTATTTTCTGTATTTCGATGCAGGCATCGCTAACACGTGACATTTGGTTAGCTTCATATAATTCTTTAAAGAAATACATATCTTTGCATTACATACACACGTTAAATAATACACACGCTCAACCCTACCATCATCCACTGCCACTGCTGTGAGTTTTCCAAAATCCATTCAACAATCATTTCTCCAATACAAAAATAGAAAAGAAAAGAAATGAAGGCCACACTTACTTTTACGTGAGGTGATTTTTAGTAAAGAGTCAATTACTTATTTACTTTCCAATCTACGAGGATGAAACAAAAGAACACAAAGCAACAATATATTTTGTAAAAGATCATGAAAATATGTGTAGTCTATTTAAATGTTTTACGGTTTTGCCTTTCCCCATCATTTTTAGTTTTATTACAATTATTTTTTATTTTAACCGGTTACATCCGGTTAAAATTGCTGTGAGGAGCCCCCGTGGCTGGTTGCTGCCTTCCGACAAATAGATAAGTAAAGGCTGGAGGCAGATTAGTCATCAGAGGAGGAGAGTTGTGGGGTGTGGTCGATGTGGTACGACAGTTGTGAGATTGTGGATAGGCTTTGGACCTGATCAAGGTGGTAAGACAGTGGATGGGTTGAGAAAAATGGTCTGAGCCTGGCCGGTGGAGATGGAGGTGTCGCCAGAACTGGAAAACAATGGTTAAAATCCGAGACAACGGTATTTTAAAACCAAAATTGAAATTTCAGTGACCTATGGGTGTAATTAAAACTTCAGTGACCTAATGAATATATTTTGTATTAGAGTAAATTACACTTTTGGTCCCTCTGGTTTGAGAAAACTAACAGACAGGTCCTAAGTATCCAAATCCCACATAGAAGGTCACTAACGTTTCTGAAAACTAACAAAAAGACCCTGCGAACGTTACCGTTTCTTTAAATTCGTCAAACCCTCACATTTGGTGTGGAAGATCTAGGAGAATAAACGAAGAAACGATGGTGGTATGTAGATGTGGGACTCGGGCGACTCTGTGCACTTCCTGGACACATCTTAATCCAGGCAGACGATTTTGGCGATGTACTAGGTGTGGATTTGTGGGGTGGTCCGACCCTCCAATGTGTCGCAGATCTATGATAATCATTCCTGGGTTGTTGCAGGGGAGGCGGATGCAACAGGAGGAAATAGCAAGACTTGAAGGTGAGCTGAGGGTTGCTCGTTGGTACAAAATGGTGGTTGTAGTTTCATGATGTTCTTCATCATTTACTGGATGTTTACAACGTTTGAGTAGGTTTGAGGGTTGTAGTTCTTAATCTTTTGGGGACCAGTTGTATGTGAATCTTTATTATCGTTATGTTTACAGTAATCTATGTCTATGGGTAGGAAAAACTTGGTTACGTATTGTCGATCTTTTGGATGTATGATCCATTTTGTTTGCCATTTTGAATGGCAAGTAATGTTAATTTCGACAATTAAGTAAAGGCTTTTTATTTAGTGACTCAATAGATTATGTTATTATTTTCTTGGATCGAAGAGTTCAATTACACAATGTGTTTGAGTACGTTTGGGGGTTGTAGTTCTTAATGTTAGTATGTTGAACAGCAGATATAAGCACAAACACATATATTTTATAATCTTCTGTTTGAAGTATGCATATTGTGTAGCCGTGTGTACGAAATTAAGAGGGTAAAAATCAATGTACTTATGTTTGGAAAGACACAAGTGTTAAACACAGCACACAACACACTTTCAGAATTCATTGGCTTATTTTCAAAAAATTTTGTTTTTAATCAATTTATGGAAACATAAGTAATGATCATCAATTGTTACGCATATAATGGTCATCATATAAGGCTGAACATAAGTTATGATCATCAAATCATCCACAAAGTGTTGAGTTTAAACCAAAACAGGGCAACGTACTTATGTCAACTCCAAAATTTGTACAACGTACATCAATAAATCATACAAATCCTAAATCTAACAATGTCCCAAAGGAGCTACGTACTCTTAAAGCAACACAAACCATAACAAACACAATATTAATACTAAATGTTCAAATTGTCTGTTACATAGCACAATAATTAAAACACTTGTTAGGTCTTTAACAGAAGAAATCAACTACGAAATCAAAACATTAATTAAAGTATGCAACAAACAAAGAAACCAAACCAACAACCACATTACAATCTTCTCACTTTTAGTCTTAATCACTTCCCACTTTTTCCTTTGCCTTTGGCAGCTCCACTTGTCGACCCCCTCCCAACATTACCATATTGTCCCTTGCAAGATCGAGAATTATGCCCTGGATTGTGACATTTGCCACAAGTAACCGTTATGTATTTTTTGGATAACTTGTACACACCCTTTCCCTTTTTACTACTTTGTGAAGGTGTTTCATTTGGGCCTCTCTTTCGCTTCACTTTTGGGCGGCCAACCTGTTACAACACAAACACTTTGTTAACTATAATGTATCAAATTACCAGTTACCAAATTAAAAGATCCTTATGCAGTTACCTGAGTGTGATGCTTAGGGTGGGCCAATGTGGTTGGGCAATCTGATTTGGCCATAATGCAGGACCATTTATTGGTTCAACTGTACACGTGTACATCTGCTTCCATGTTTCTAATCTATAACATTGATGGACCATCTCCTCAGGATGTTGAATCCTTTCCCCATGTGAAGCCTTGTCCCACAACGCAGCCACAACATGTTTGCAGGGTATGCCAGTTAGTTCCCATCTTCGACATGTACATTCCTTTTCTTTCATGTCCACAATAAACTGCTCCCCATAATCCGTAGAAACCTGGTACTTGTCATTCCCATTGAAGATGCTTCTACATTTGGCAGCCTCTTCTTTGATTTTATCCATCAGTGACTCAGCATAAGGGGTAAGGATTCCATCACACTTCTCAATAACCTTTTGGACAGTAACAATCTTTTTCATGATGTACTCTCGAATATACTCCAAGGCAGAAATAATTGGTTTGTCACGACCCTCCACAATCTTTGAATTAAAAACCTCACATAGATTATTCAACAAGATGTCTGAATGACATCGACCTTCACAAGTTAAAAGCAGTTGAATGTGAATGTTGGTATCATCTTAACTGTAAATCAAGTAATTATTAACATCTGGGATTATCTTAAAAGTTACCTGAAAATGAACTTCTACTCCAATGTTCTGGCTTGATTTTGCTTAACCATTCGTAAGCTTCCTTGTTCACAGTTTTTAACTCATCCATGACAGCTTTGAAATGGGATTTTGTCGAAGCTCTTGCACAGGCCTGGCCTATAGGGAGTTCAAAGGGTGTTGTGGAACAGGGCCCACCAATCTCAAGGGGCCCATAATTTTTCAAGCTTTTGGATTAGGCCCGTTAGGTTAAGATGGATATGTAATCGGCCAAGTGAGGAACTAGAAGCGGGAAGTAGTGATTCGTGAAAATGAAAAAGGAATTAAGGAAAACTGAAACGACTTCTTCGCTATTTACCGAAGAAGATGCAATCAATCACGATTCACATGCAATTATAATAGCAATTAGCAACATTCAGCAACCGATAAACGACTTCTTTCCAATCTCGAATTCTCGATGTTCATATCTGCACTCCAAATCGTTCCTCCTGTCTACTGAATAGAAAATCAGAAAAAGTGTCAAACTTGCAAACGGATTTCAAGGTTCAAGGTTCTAATTTCAATCGGATTTCAAACTTGCAAGCGGAAATCAGTACACTGCAATCAGATTTCAAGGTTCTAATTTCTATAATTCTATTAACTAATGTTCTAAATTCTAATTTCTATTGTTCTAAATTCTATTGTTCTAATCGGATTCAGAAATATGGTTGTGAAATTGAAAACGGAGAGAGTATACAACAGAAGTTTGTTCGGTTTTGCTGCTTTTGGTTAACTTCGGTTTCTGGTGGTGCTGTGGATATTTTGACGATTTTCCCCTGCACTTCATCCTTGTTCTGTAAAGTTGCTGCTGCTGGTTTTTAGTGCTACTCCACATTCTCATCAACAAGAGGTTGTTTGGTTTTTTGGAATTATCTTTGGTTTTCTGGTGCTGTGGCTTTTTGAAGATTTTGCCCCTGATCTTCATCGTCATTCTATCATGTTACTGTTGCTCCTATAGTTTATTACCTTTTTGGGCGGTTTGCACATGTCCAATTAGTTAGTTGATGTTTCTAGCTGGTGTTACTTTTCATCGCTTCTTCTATTTGTAATTCTTTACTTTGTTCGCATTTGCAAGATTCCGACTTTTAATTTATTGTTGTTGTTCTAAAAAAATCAATTTTTTTTGTATTTTGTAAAAAATTTGCAAGTTTTGGGGCCTATATTTATCAAATTGCACAGGGCCTCCAAAATCTCCCGGCCGGCCCTGCTCTTGCACACTTCCAAAGGAGATCTTTAATTGGTTTTCCCTTCCAGTTTAGTTTCATGTTCTCATGTATGTGCCTTACACAATACCTATGCTCCGCTACTGGAAATGTTCTCATAAGAGCTGGTACCAATCCCTAACAATTGTAACCATAGAACTTTGTTATTCGATGTAACAGTGACTATTTAAAAAAGCAAAAATTTAACTACATAAAACATATACCTTCTGTCTGTCGCTAATGAAGGTGAAGTTTCTATTGGAACCAATTTCAAGGTCAGCTCCTAAGCATTCAAGAAACCATGTCCATGAAACTTTGTTCTCAGCCACAACAATTACGTAAGCCATCGGGTATATGCCGTTGTTGGCATCAAGGCCTACTACACTTAAGATCTGGCCTGGATAAGGTCCCTTCATGAAAGTACCATCAAGCCCCAACAATTCTCGTTGCCCTAGTTTGAAGCCTTCTTTCAATGGACCCAAGCAAATGTAAATTCGCTTGAATGTCCTGGTAGGTTCACTAAAAACGGGAGATGATTCAACGCCAATCTTGATAGTAGTACATGGGTTTCGCAATTGGACTTCTAAAGCATACTCTCTCAACATCGTGTACTATTTTTCGTAATCACCCCTAACCCTTTTCTTTGCGATGTCCTTGGCTCGATGAACTTTCATGAAACTTAAATTAAGTTTGTAGGTACGCTGAAGTTCTTCCCTTAAAGCATATGTGGGGATGTTAGGGTTTCCTTGCACTCGTTGGAATATTTTATTGGCAATATAGTCGTATGTGCACGCTTCCACATCTCGACTGGGTAAACATGTGTGGACAGGAAAATAAGTTTTTACCCTCCACCTGTCGTCTTCCTTTGTCTGTGACACGTGTAAATGCCATGGACAGTCAATGTCTTCCTTTTTTACTTTTTTCCCTTTGAAGCCATAACCCCGTCTTTTACCAAAGTTTTTCCCCCTGAGACATCACCAAGACATCGAGCTGTAATTCTCACCCCGTCATTCTTAATCATGTGCAATTGTCTGTTCGTAAATACCGATAAGTTAAGAATTGCTTCCTTGACTATATTTTTCTCGGCAAAGTATTCACCAATTTTAAAATCAGGCGGATTGGACATGCCATCAGATGCTTCTGCTTGATTTTCCATATGCTCCAAAAACTTCTCCCTTGCAGTCTTATCAGGGTCGTAGCTTTTGAATTGGTCTGTGTCTAGTTGATCCACCACCTCTGCTTCATTAATTTCTTCTACAGGTGAATCCAAAACGACTTGAACATTTGGCATGTCCACTTCCTAGTCGTCCAGTCTTTTGTGTTCTTGTAGATGAATACTAACATCACCTTCATTGACATTCTGAGAACAACTTACAGAATTTTGTACGTCTTCAATGTTGTTTGTTTGTGGGACATTTTCTTCTTGCATATTGTCATTGGTTTCTTTCAATGACTCAAACCAAATTTCCTCAATATCTCCTTGTAAATTCAAATTTTGAGATGTGTTTACCTCCCAATGGTAAATGGCATCTTCTGCGTTGAATGTAAACACAGGGTCATATATATCAGCTTGAAAGGCATCCAACTCATGTTCTTCCCAAACGTTATTGTTGACAACAGCCACATCATTTAAAGTTACCGCTGGGGTAACTGCAGGATCGTAAACAACCAACTCCAATGATTAAGCATTGTCATCAGGCATCCCTTCTTGACGTTCAAAGGGTTGGTTCAAATCAAAACAGAGTTTTTTACTACATGAAGCTTTAGAACTTGCAAACCTTTGTATTTTCCTTAGCTCAGGTGAGATCAACATACCATCTTCAGCAAGATAATTGGTGATCAGTGATTTCCCATGATTATTCACCAACGACACCTCGTGTTCAACATACATTTTAATCTCACCAACAATACAGACATACCGAGCTAGGATCTTGTAATCGGCGTCACAACTTAATGGAATTAGACCCTTCTCTAAACTAATTACAGGTAGCAGAAAGTGTATAAACTGTGGCTCATGTATGTCACATAGTAATACCCTAAGTATTGACAGCATTACTTCGTGGTTGAGTTCTTTGACATCAACATTGTCGATGTAACAAACCTTACCGTTTGAATATTATAGACTGGAATATCACACATAAGCTTACCATAGCCGTTGAATGCGGATGTATCCAGCACCTGATTTCTTATGACCCACATCGTTTCTTGAAGCTTCAAGGGTTTGCTCGCAAGGTCTTTAACGGATTATAGGTTCGTATGCAGTCGGGTACTCGATTTGGCAAACCAACCAAATCTTTGAAGTATATACTTATGAGATGTACATTTATGGCGCGAAGATAATACCTGCAAAACTCACAGAGGAATGGACGATAATACCCCCACGTGTCCGGCACATGTGGGGGTTTGATAAATTTAACCTGACGGTAACGTTCTCAGGGCTCTTTTTGTTAGTTTCCGCAAACGTTAGTGACCTTCTATGTGGGATTTGGAAACTTAGGACCTGTCTGTTAGTTTTCTCAAACCACAGGGACCAAAAGTGCAATTTACTCACTCTTTGTATTATTAGTTGCCATTATGGATCATTAACCCAAAGAGTTAGAGAATTGAAATCTGTCAGGATTTGGAATGCAATTATATATTGTGTTTAGTTGGCAGAAATAGAATTACAATCCAATTCCATATTTTGTTTGATTGACAGAAAATGAAATTAGAATCCATGTAAATTGACAGATTTTTCCTTTTATGTAAAAACATATATATCGTGTAAAATATGAGAAACTAGTGTAACACCCCGCTCGTTGTTGCGGAAAATGTATGTATGTATAACATGGACGAAAACTCTAATTATCCTAACTTAAAAACTATATGGACTAAAACTGTAATTAATGTTAAAAATTACAGAGACCACAATTGTAGTTATTGTTTATGAGGACCAATACTATAATTAAGGAAAATTATAAAATATTGAGGCGAAAACTATAATTATTCTAAACAGAAAATTATAAGGTTAAAACTATAATTAATGCAAATTAAAAAATTATAGAGACCAAAATTGTAATTATACAAAATTAAAAAGTATAGGGACTAAAACCATAATTAATCTAAAAATGTTGATAATTAAAATTATAAGGACTAAGTTTATACTTATATTAATTAAAAAGGTCAAGGGATTGAAATTGTACTTTTGTAAAATTAAAAAATATAGAGATTAAAATGGTAATTAATCTAAAAAACTTCATAATTAAAATTATAGGAACTAAGTTTATACTTATATAAATTATGTTTATACATTTGTAAAATGTTATATATATATATATATATATATATAGGGTCCCGTTCCGGTGAGGACTCTTTTTTCAGTAAGGACTCGTAAGGACACCTTAAAAAATTGAAAAAAAAATACAAATAATAAAATCAAGAATAGTACTATATCATTATAAAAAAATTAGAAAAAAAATTGGATCATTGAAAACAGTAAAGATCCAAATTTTTTTCTTTTTTTTGGATCATTAGTTCATTATAAAAAAATATAATAATCCAAAAGTTTTTTTTCGAATTTTTTATCTAATATAGTACTATGATCAATTTTATTATTTACATATATTTTTATTTTTTTTCAATTTTTTTAATGTGTCATCACGAGTCTTCACTTTAAGAAGAGTCCTTACCCGATCGCTTTATATATATATATATATATATATATATATATATATATATATATATATATATATATATATATATATATATATATATATATATATATATATATATATATATATATATATATATATATATATATATATATATATATATATATATATATATATATATATATATATATATATATATATATATATATATATATATATATAGGGTTAGGATCCGGTAGGAACCCAAAATACGGTAGGAACCGCGAGAACTGTTCTCGTCCAATCATTCTCCAAAGGGCAATAACGTCAAACATCTTCAATCGACGTGACGCTATCACGTGCGACGCACGTCCACGGAACGAAATACGAACTCGAGGTTTTAAATGGGTTTTTTAAGTGATTTTTTTTTCAACGTGATTTAAGTGAGTTTTTTCTTTTCTTTTTTTCATTTTTCGTTTTTTTTCGTTTTTTTAATTTTTTTATTTATTTTTTTTCAAAAAAAATTATTTTTTTTCAAAATTTTTTTATTTTTGATTATACTCGGTTTTTAGTGTTTTATTTTTTATTTTTTTTATTTTATTTATTTATTTTTTATTTTTTTATGAATGCTACAGTACTCGATTTTTTATTTTTTTCATTTTTGATGTTTATTTTTTAATTTTTAATATTTTTTAATCTTAATTTTAACGTTTTCTTTTTCGTACTTTTAATCTAATCATTTTGGATCATGATATTTTTAATCATAACATTTTGGATCATGTATTTTTGAATCATAACATTTTGGATCATAGTTTTTTTGAATCTTGGATCATAATTTTTGAATCATTTTGTCGTTGTTTGTTTATTTTAACTCGTTTTAGATCATAACGGGTTTTGGATCTTGGATCATAACGAATTTTGAATCTTGGATCATAAGTTTTGAATCATAAAACATATTTTGGTTTTAATATTTTTGAATCATGTATATTTTTTTGTTATTTTGATGAGTTTTTTACTTAAAAATATAAAAATGAACACAAAAAAAAAACAATTTTTTTTCAATTTTTTTTTTTGCAAATTTACTAATATAATATCTACAATGATCACTAAAAATTTTATAATTTTTGGAATTTTTTTTTAATTTTTCATTTTTTATAAAAATAAAAAATAATAAATATATATATTTTTTCAAATTTTCATGATTGTGCTTGTTTTATAGAGAATTAAATTTTAAGAACTTTGGTTTTTTCATAATTTTTTTTCTAAAGAAAAAAAAAGTTATTGCCAAAATACAAAGTGGGTGGAATATAAATAAAGCTTTTCCAATCAAAAAGTGACACGTGGCGCGTGGACATCATAGGCGCGTGGAGCTGAAATTTTGTGCGTAACTCTTCTTAATCAAAAGACTATTTTGACCTTCACTAGTTATGGTTTCCTCCTTTTTAGTTTCTGAAATATACAAAAGTAGTCCTTGAATTTTAAAACATAATCATTTTTTTCACATTGAATCTAATCCATCAAATTTTCAAGATTAAATGTTCGGATTTGTCCTTACGGTTGTTACCGGATTTTGGGTTCCTACACGATCCTCCTTATATATATATATATATATATATATATATATATATATATATATATATATATATATATATATATATATATATATATATATATATATATATATATATATATATATATATATATCATTATTATATACAATCATGTGTATTCCTAGATTTTGAACAAATGGACTCAAAACATTGAAGAGATGTGCTCTTTAAAGAGCGCGTGGTTTTTTCTTTAAGCGCGTGTCATACGTGTTTACCAAGTTAAAAGAAAGGTTTTTCAGGGATTTTTTAGGAATAAACAATAGGACATATCGCATACTTCCTCCTCAAGTTATAGGAAGTTATAGGATACACCTGTATCCCACCACCGATCATCTATCTTCTTCATGACGCTGGTTCTAAACACTCACCGTTTGAAAGTTTGGTTCCACCAATGTTTTACCTCCACGGCTCCACCATTGACATACTACTGTTAAACACCGCTCCACCCTCTTCTCTCCATTCAATAAACTCTCGATTTCTTAATTCCTTTATGCTCTGTCTCTTACTGCCTCCAGCGATGACCCAATTCTTCCTCTCCGACGTGCTCAGCCAATCGGTCACTAGGTGATGTAGGTGAGAAACCCAAATCCGCAAAGCTTAGTTTGGACGCTGTTAGCTAATGATTCAGATATTGAAGTTCCTAAATAATTTTCTTCTCCACATATTTCTCTAATATGGCTATTTTTTTTCAAGTAGGGCACCTTGATTGCTACCCCGCTGGGAATCTATCAAAAGCTTTTCATGCTTGATTCTTCTCTTCTTGGTACATATCAGTTTCTAACGATAATTATATATAATCGTGTGCTTTGAAACAACCTCGACCAGCCGGCCTGTGGTGCGACTTCGAACCCACGTCGACGACCAACTTCTATCCTTCCAATCAAAGATCGTTGACGTACTGATTTCTTCATGTCGGGTCAGCTGAATGTCGGCTGCTGCTCTTGACGCTGCTTGCCACTCGTGCTTTCCTTTACTGCCTTAAACAACCGACTCATCTTGCTTTTCTCTTAAATCGACAAACAATACCATTCCTTTGCTGTAAAGAAACCTAAATATTATGTTTTGTTATTCACGAATTGAACACTTTGAACGGTTTTCAATTTCTCATTAGTAATCATTTAAATCTTTGATAGTTGATTGATTTTCTTCTGAAGACCAATTTCCAATTGATCTCCGGTTTGATTTTAGGTTTCAGCAGCGGTACCCTTGAGAACGTGAGTTCCGTTTTTTGTTTTATGTATATACTGATTAATTAGTTGATTTAATTATGTGAACAGTTATGAATCTTCGGTGATTGTCTTTTCCCCAATGAAACGTGTCTGTCTTACCTTCTATTCCTCTTTCTCCCTCGCTTCAAGTTTATCGGGATTATTGGTGCTTTAAATTTTATTTTGTCACTCATATTATTCTTAATTTCTTACTTTAAGAAACATTTACACGGTTGTACTTAATGCGCTTGGGAAGGCAAGAAGACAGGTGGAGGCAGTCAATGTATTTCACCCTGATGATGCAGGTAACTTGTAAATTCTTAGTGAATTTTAAAGTTTTTCTTTGTTAGATTCTATGTTAGACTTTTATTTTAGATTAATCATAATAAATTTATCCTTTTAGTCGTTTAGGATTTCTTTAGACATGTTTGTTATATGTGTAGATTGAGTTTGTGTTATGGGGTTTCAAACTTTTTCTCATCGGAATGTGTTTTTGTTATGGTAGTGGTTGTGGGTTTGTGTTGTTAAAAGATGACCAGTTCCATGATGTACACAAAGTATTCGATGAAATGCTTAAACTAATGGTGCTTGTTCCACATTGCAGTTTTTTATGTGGTTATAAAAGATATCACATTACGTGTGCATTATAACGTAAGGTCAATAATTATAGAAATTTTATTTTTAATTTTCAATCTTACTCATTCAGAAATTTTATTTTTAACTTAAGCCACGTGAATGAATTGAACATACTTCTATTGTTTTCATGATATCTCGCCTAACCCAATAATTATTTTGCAATGTCTACCTTCTGTTACTATCTTGATCCGCAAGTCCAGCCGGGTACTCGAACCCGGACCTGAACATGACCCGCCACCCATGGGTCAAAGCTACGTCCCCTCATCATACAGAAGCGCGATGATAGAAGCCTGTTGTCGGTGTCCGCCGTTTTCGTTCAAGTCCATTGGTGAATTTGATTGGTAGATGAGGCGGTACTTTGAGGGATTTATCATTTATTCAGTTGAGAATTTCACTGCTGCAAAACCCAAGGTGAGATTGTTACAGAATCCTGTAAAGAAAATGGTGTGTTTGTTTGCTGGACTGTGGCCGGATTAAAATGACAATCTTGCCCTTGCACCTTTCTTCCTTCCCTATTGAAAGTTTGACAACTCATACACTCACAGTTGATACCCTTTTTGTTAGATACCAAATATTCGAACAAATCACATTTTGTTGATTTCTTAGGGTTCTAAACAAATTACTTTACGCTTGATAAGGAAAATGTCAGATCTGCATATAAAATAATATAACATTTTCTTTCACTTTATAACTTTTTATTTAAGTTTATTTTTGTCAATTATTGCAACTATTACGTAATTAATATTGGTAGTATTGCTTTTGTTTAACAATGAGATTTTGCCTTTATTAAAGAGTATATACTCAAGGTCAGGACGGGAGTTCACAATATACATCAGGTGAAAGCCTAACAATTTTCAATACTCTAATTCTAATGTCTTTTTAAAGTACAACGTCCTAATAAAAGAATTATTGAAAGTACAATGCTATAATTGGGACATAATTCCTATGTGGTTTTGGTTAGTACTTGACAAAACCAAATCTCATGATGTATTTTTATTTAAACATTTCATGTTACCGAGTCGGTTCAAATGATGGGGTTCCAATAGACGAAGATTAATTTATTAAAAATATTGCTGGAAACCACAATAATGACATTGTAGTTGTCTTTTTCCAGGATGATATTGAAAGGCGTTTGAAATTCTGTGAAAAAAAGAAGCTTAATTTAGAAGCGAGCAACCACAAGATACATAATGCTCAAGGCATACAAAATCAAAGAGATCACTTGCCCAAAATCTCCACTGCCCGACACACCAACACCAACCAAGAAACCCAAATAGACTATGAGCGAAGAAACACTTTCCTATAAATTTTGCACTTTAAAAACCATTTGTAACTATGGAACAACAACAGCCAATGAAGCAGCATCCCACAAACTAGGATCTGATAAGCCTTTCATTTTTGTACGTTGCCTCAAATGGACAAATATTTTAGGATTGTTATTGGTTGTTTACAAATAATAGCAACCTACTTAGAATTCTTTATTTGTAATAGCAATGTACTTGCATTTCTTCAAAGCTTTAGAATATTTTGATTGGAATACCCAAATTACCCTCCATGGGCCGTGTTTAACACGTCCCTTCAAGTGTACCTAGTATATATATATGCGAACGTATATAAATATGTATTTACCTAGTATAATAATCGACTTGTAACAAAAAATATTAGAAATATGTACCGAAGAAATATGGCATTATTTTGAATTGTTTGTAGAATTTTCGAGTTTTGACAAATTTGTATCATTGTCAATTCATATTCTCTCCTTGAAGGCTGTTGTAATTTCTGAAAACGTATTCATGGATAACGATTTGATTGGGTGCATGGCGTGAAGAAATTTTGTGCAAATGCTATGGATCATGACGCCAGCACTTCTCACTCCAAGGACCAAGTCATCGTCAATGTCGACGGGGAAGATAGGGATGGCGGAACGACGGGAAGCAGATATCGACGGGGTTCGGGCCAGCAAAGCGGCGGTCGCATGGACGATCCTCCGTCAAGGCTGATAGGCGAGTTTTTAAACAAGCAGAAGGATTCGGGCGGGGAAATGACGTTAGATATGGATTTGGAGATGGACGAGCTTCGTCATGGAAGCCATTCTAGCAATGTTCTAGATAAGAATCCCGAGACTCCGAGTACAAGTACGATCAACAGCGAAAGCGTCAATCCAAATACTAGGGTTTCGAATTCGAGAGAATTGAAAGTTTCGTTTCAACCGCCTCATTTATCGTCTAAGGTGCTCGATATTGTGCCTGATAACGATCGAGCTAAGCAAGCGAATCAACATAGCGAATCATCAGATGACGAAGAATTCGACGATATCCGATTACAAGACCAACAAAACCCTCAGAGACGAAGATCGAGCAATCTGAGCAATTCAAGCCGCGGATTGGACGACAGAGGAGAAGAGGTTTTGAAATGTTCGTCGTTTCAGAGAAGAGCCCCTATAATCCGAACCAAAACGCTACAATCCAGACTGATAGATCCACCAGAGGTCGAGGTTGAGGTTTCGTTATCAGGAGCAGCTGGTAAGTCAGGGCACTATAGATCAGGTTTATTACCTCGCCCCTCGGGGATATTAACAAGAGGTGAAAACGAAGAGGAAGATGATTCCTTCATCGAGGAAGATAATCCAGATGATTTCAAAAGCACACAACTCGACGCAATCACACTCATCCAATGGATTAGCCTTATTTTAATCCTAACATCATTAATTTGCACTCTTACCATCAAAAATTGGAAGCAAAAGGTATTACGAGGGCTTCACATTTGGGAATGGGAGGTTTTGGTTCTTGTTTTGATATGTGGCCGGTTAGTTTCCGGTTGGGGTGTACGGTTCATTGTCTACCTTATCGAGAGAAATTTCCTTTTACGCAAAAGAGTCCTATACTTCGTGTACGGAATCAGGAAGCCAGTTCAGAATTGCATCTGGTTAGGTTTAGTCCTAATTGCCTGGCATTACATGTTTGATGAAAGAGTTGAAGGTCACAACGAATTCCTGATACTCATGAACAAGTTAATGGTCTGTATGCTTGTAGCTACTTCATTATGGCTTGTGAAGACGCTAATGGTTAAAGTCCTGGCATCTTCTTTTCATGTCAAAAAGTTCTTTGATCGGATTCAAGAAGCTTTATTCAACCAATATGTAATTGAAACCCTCTCAGGCCCACCATTGGTTGAAATCGAAAACAACAAAATAGAAGAAGAGAAAACATTAGCAGAATTACACAGGCTTCAAAACGCAGGTGCTAACTTACCTCCAGACCTTGGTGAAACCGTCTTCCCATCAAATAGCGGTAGGATGATAGGAAGTGGAAGATTACAAAAACAACCCCAGCCACTTGGTATCAAGAACGATGAAAAAGAACAAGGGACGATAACAATCGATCACCTCCATAGACTAAATCCAAATAACGTATCTGCATGGAACATGAAGAGATTAATGAGAATTGTCCGGCTTGGAACATTGAGCACGTTAGATGAACAATTACATGACATGGATGAACAAGACGATGAATCAATGACACAAATCAGAAGTGAAATCGAAGCCAAACGTGCAGCTCGCAAGATCTTCATGAATGTTGCGAGAGCTGGCTCAAAGTATGTTCTTACATGATCTATTTCCAAAACTATTCAACGTTTTTTTAATCAATGTAACATGTTTGAGATTCTAGGATGGGAAGTTTGTTGTTTGCAGGTTCATCTATCTTAACGATTTGATGCGTTTTTTGAGAGAAGATCAAGCTGCGAAAACCATGTCACTTTTAGTCGGAACACCTGGCGATGAAAAAGTCAGCAAGGGTGCTTTAAAGACTTGGGTGGTAAGAGTATTTCATCTTAATAAAATTAAAGCCCTAGACGGATCCCCAATTTGATCTGAATTTACAGGTGAATGCATTCAGAGAACGTAAAGCACTTGCGTTGACACTAAACGATACAAAAACAGCAGTCAACAAATTACACCAAATGGTCAACGTCTTAGTTGGCATCATTATCGTGGTTATTTGTCTTCTTATACTCAACATCGCAACCAGCAAGTTTTTAGTTTTTATAAGCTCACAGATCGTTGTGGTGGCGTTTATATTCGGAAACACCTGCAAGACTATTTTTGAAGCGATAATCTTCTTGTTTGTGATGCATCCTTTTGATGTCGGTGATCGTTGTGAGATTGATGGAGTTCAGGTAATTAAAAAAGATATTAAGATATGCAATTCAATTCCTAAGTGTTATTTTTAATTTTGGAATGTTCGACACGAGTCAGATGATCGTAGAAGAGATGAATATTTTGACGACTGTTTTCTTAAAATGGGACAACGAGAAGGTTTATTTTCCAAATAGCATTCTTTCGACGAGAGCCATCAGCAATCACTTTCGAAGTCCTGACATGTGGGATTCCATCGATTTCTTCATTCATATCGCTACTCCTACTGACAAGTTGGTTGTCATGAAACAAAGAATAATCAAGTAAGAAATCCAATTAACAAAATATTTGTGTAGTATTATTGGAAATTGAGTTGTTGAAATTGGGTTTTTGGCAGCTTTATTGAGAGCAAAAAGGATCATTATTATCCGAACGATATAACGGTGGTGTCATTGAACGTTGCGGAATTAAACAAGATAAAGTTGCAAATATGGTGGAGGCACAAAATAAATTTTCAAGACATGAGCGAGAGGTACGTGAGAAAAGGTGCGGTGGTTGATGAAATGGTTCGGATTTTTAAAGAAAACGACGTCGAATACAGATGTCTGGATATTAGTATTCGAAGCATGCCTCCACTTGTTACTCCGTCTAGGAATCCTCCCGCATGGGGACCTCCTCCTCCTGAGTAACAAATTGGTGAAAGGTACAAGTTTAATTGCATGATGTACAGGTTTACGGTGGTGGTTCAGAGACCAAATGTAGAGTTGCATGCGGAAATCAAATATGTGATTGTGCACCAAAATAACTGAATTTTGTTGCATGGGATTCTGTTGAAGGGCAATGCGGATATTAGTTTTGGAGATACAGAGAAAAAATGATTTTGGAATTATATTTTTTTGATAATGGTTTACATTTGGAATAACCGCTTTGTTTTGGGTAATGCTGCAAATCAAACCTTTTTGAGATAAAACCCAATTGGTATAGTTCCACGGTTTAAAATCATTTTATTTAACTAAAATCGGTTTTCAGTAAACCATGAATATTATAGTCAAGTTGTTAATTATGTATTATAAATAAAATTGGATTATTGTTATATAAAGTTATTCTCATACAACATCAATTACATCAAACTTATTTAATAAGAGTGGTTTAGTTTGGATTAACGACTTGGCATGCCAAAATACAAATAGGTTCCTAAAACTTCTTCAAATGCTAAGGATAGGGATTTGGCATAAGGGTCTTTTGAATGTTGTTTCGTCTTTCACCAAGTTAAAAAAACATTCAGGTATATTGAAATGGGATTAAGTTTATAGAAGCTACCTTTCTTGTGGCTTAAACACTTGGAGATTGAGTTCCAAGTTGTGTAGGTGGGCACATCTCCAACATATGCCATGGTGAAAGAGTAATAGGAAGAAGATAAAATGGGGTAGGAAGCTTGGGTGCCGAGAGAATATTGTACGAATTCTAAGACTTACAACGTATCTTATAAAAGTGGTGAGAAAATTACATTTAGATATGAAGGTGGTAGGTGAAGCAACCAACACGTGAATGAAATGATTGTGATTAGTATAATACGTAAAGATAGAGGGAGTAACTTATACAGTGAATGAAATGATTGTGATAAATTTACAGTGATTAATGGAAGTTTCAAGTTTGTCAATCGTCAATCATACAGATAGGAGCGCCCTTTAATTTGGTCATATAGAATGGGTTTGTACGGCTAATATGGACTTTTTAATAAAATATAAGGAAATCAATTTAATTCTTATTGCCCTATCTCGAGAAATGAAATTATATTGATATAATTTGTGAAGAAGGATCTCCATGGTCCTAACCTCGTAAGAACCGTAAAATCTTTTGTCAACTACACGAGTGTAGTTCACTGGATTTGGATCGTTAGGTACAATGCCTTCAGCAAAGTACTGCCAATCATCAACATCCGCGACTCCAAGATTTCGGGTACATGCAGTGCCAAGAATAAAAGCAAGGGTGAGATCCTCGAGATTGCAGTTATCTTCGGGTGGAAACCAAGAACAAACACGGTCTTCAGTGTGCCAATCAAATAACCACCAGGGTCGACCGTTTACATCCCTAGAGAGTGGTGTGAAACACCAACGCTTTCCTTCTTTCATGATTCGGGTAAGACCATAAAAGAGGCCGTTTCCAGGTGTGAAATTGTTAATGCCAAAGGGGTTTGGATCGTTGACATTGATAGAGTCGGCTATAATCGGTACATATTGGGCGTTATCAAGAGCATTTTTAATCTGAGTGGGGCGGATTGAAGCGTTGAGTTCATAAGTTTTCTGTATTGCCACTGAGACAAAAACAATCTGGCATACAAATCAACCAGGTTATCGAATATCTCTTGTGTTCGAAGGTTAACATATCGTTCGTGAGAAGGACGGATGTCTGGGAACTGTGAATTTCCAAAAGGATATTCCGAAAATCTGGTTTGGTTTTCAGGCCATTTTGGTGCGGGAAAGCTGAAATTCTCAGTCATTTTGTTAGAGGAATAAGAAATTATAGGTTGTAGAGAAAAATGTTTACTTGACTACTGAAAGTTGCTTACAGTTCTCATCTTCTATCAATTTTGCCTTGGGTTCAGAACATGTGACATGAAACGCAGAATTTTAAAATGCTGATACACAAAAGCTTGTAATACAAACCAGAGAAAACTGTAATTTGAAAGTTTTATAGTGCAAAGGCGAATGAGTTAAACTGTATCAAGTATAGGTTACGCACTTTCACTGACGAAATGCAGAGGTTTTCCGGGATTCATTATTGAGATAAGCGAAACAGCGCTACATCGTTTTGATGACCGACACCGCTACTCGTTGGTGGATTCAAGCCCCTTTGATTGTGTGCTTCGCAAGTTGTAGGGCGAAAAACGGCAGAAGCATCTGCAGAAATAGTTGGTTCGAAACCCTAACACTGTCGTAATAGACTCGTCGGAGTCGCGGAGACAATCGAGCGGCAACACAACCCGAATTTTTGCATGTTTGTTTCTATTTTTGGTTTCTTCAAATTGTAATGAAATAAATTCATAAAAAAAATTCTTAATTTTATAATTATTTTAGGGTTTTACTCTAAATATATTTTTTTCTTTATTATATATATTCATGAAGAAATAAGTATTTTTATGTTTTTAGAAATATAAATATATATTTTTATGATTTTTGAAATATAAATCTATTTTTTTGTATAAATACGTGTTTATCAATCAAATGTGAATTATATAACAAGTTCTATCATCTTTCTTAACATTTTTCTATTATAAATACGTTTTTATTGCTATAATACATGTTTATATGCAAAAAAAAAAAAAAAAAACATATTTATACTATAGTAAAGATGCATATTTATACTTCTAAAAAATGTAACTATATATTTTAAAACCGTAAAATTATATATTTATACTTCTAAAAACATATTATACTTCTAAAAAATTATCAACATATGTCTAAAAATGTAAAATACGTATTTATACATCTACAAACATATTAATACTTTTAAAAAGAAAAAACTATGTTTTTACTACGGTTTTAAGAATGTTAGGTTTTCATCATTATATAAAAATGTAAATAGGTATTTTTTACGTTTTAAACCTTATAAAACGGCAAATATATATATATATATATATATATATATATATATATATATATATATATATATATATATATATATATATATATATATATATATATATATATATATATATATATATATATATATATATAACATTTTTTAAAACATGAATACGATGTAAGATTAAACAATATTTTCGTATATAAATAAGTATTTTCTACTTGAATACATATCATACGAAGAAATCTTACTTGGTGTAAAATTGTAAAGGAATTGTAAACTTAAGAGTTTTTTTTTTCTGAATTTCGTTTATTGGTAATATTGATACAACCACTTACAAAGTTTAGATATTTACACAAAAAAATTGATATTAATATAAAACCATAATTTTAGACAAACTATAAGATTTTGTGACAAAAAACGTTACTTTTTTTTCAAAAGTGACGATTTTCAGGTAGCCCTAACCCATTTTGGAATATATATATATATATATATATATATATATATATATATATATATATATATATATATATATATATATATATATATATATATATATATATATATATATATATATATATATATATATATATATATATATATATAGAAGTAGGTTCCATTGAGAATGAAAATAAGGTTGAGATCGTGAGAATGAATATGGGCCACATATTTTATATTGTCGTTCTAGTGCTTTACACATATGATTTTCACCACCATTACCACCTGCACCATCTACGTCACCACCACCACCACCAGCACCGTTGCCGCCGCCACCACTACCGCTGCCACCGCCACCTCCGCCACCGCCGCCGCCGCCACCACCACCACCACCACCACCACCACCACCACCACCACCACCACCACTGCCAACTCTACCACCTCTATCACAATCTCGACCACCACCACCGTTACCACCACCCACTGCCACCACCACCACCACCTTCATCACCGCCGCCGCCGCCACCACCACCTTCGTCACCACCCATCTCCACCAACACCACCACCCCACTAACACCGCCGCCACCATCCCGACCATCATCGCCACCATCTATCACCATCATCATCATCATCGCCGCCATCTACCATCATTCCGACCACCACAACCATATTTCAAAAATGATTATTCATATATGTTTATTCATATATGAATATGAATAATCATATATGATTATTCATATATGATATATGAATAATCATATATGAATATACACATTCATATATGAATAAATCATATACGAAAAATTAAACCCATCTCGTCGTCGTAAAACAGCGCGTCAGCGCTGACGCATCTAGTGACCCAGATTCATTCTCGCATTCATATATGAATACACACATTCATATATGAATAAATCATATACGAAAAATTAAACCCATCTCGTCGTCGTAAAGCGGCGCGCCAGCGCTGGCGCATCTAACGGCCCAGATTCATTCTCGCATTCTCAACCTCTTTTTCATTCTCAATGGAACCCTCCTCTATATATATATATATATATATATATATATATATATATATATATATATATATATATATATATATATATATATATATATATATATATATATATATATATATATATATATTAAGTATGAATATTTAGTTTTACTTATATATTTTGATTTTTAAATATTTTTTACATATTAGTTTTTATATATTTGTCTTATAACTTTTTATCAAAAAAATATTTGAAAAAAAAACCCATATATTTCGTATATTTTTGTTGATTTTACCCAAAATCCGGAGATAACCAACCAAATTTTTTTTGGCTACCCATTTTAACTTGGTTAGTCGAACATTTTGTCCGACATGACAGCACAACGTCTTAAAACAGAAACTATTGCTCTGTTTTACAGACTAGTTGAAAAACTAGTGGGTAGCCGAAAAACTAGTTGGTAGCTGAAAATTTAACCGATAAAAAATGACGTTTGGTAGAAACTAGCTGATAAGCTAGTTGAGAAACATAAAATGACATAAAATGACATGTACATAAAATGACATGTACAAAAATGTTTGAATATTATAAGAACACTAAACTAGTTCTCGCATCTCATGTCATGACTCTCGAATTTTATCATGCCTAAAAATCTCTTCAAACCGGACTTGATAAAACCTTTGTGCTGTAAATCAATGGTTGACGAAAAATGGCGCCACTGGTTTTGCAGAAAAACAATCACACAGGAGAAAATCAATTTATAACTAGCGACTAGGATATAGTGCAGATTTATTAAATTCGTAGAGTTTATTATTTTAAAGGACAAAGTTGGAACATTTAAAAAAATCTAGTTAAAATGTTGATATGAGAAGCGTATAAACAATGAAGCTTGTAATCATTCTTCCTCAATGTGTATGTAGACTTGGTAGTTGTTGGGCATGTGAACTCGTTATTGACTAGCCAAGATACATATTAGCTTGCTAATTCGAGTACTGGGTTGAGCGATGGTTGACCAACACAAGTAGAGCTGGCAAAAACCAATCCAGCTCGCCAACCTAACCCCAACTTAATCCAAGATTAGTGGGTTGAGTTGTGATTTCGACCCGTTTAAAATAAAGAAGTCAACCCATTGTATTGAGTTATGGTTGAAACATTCAACTTGTTATCAACATGCTAGTTTATGTATAATAATTATTTATGTTTTGTATTTTTAATATGAATATTTTATATATTTATTTATTTTACATTTAATAAATATATAATAATAAACCCTAATAGAAAAAATATCAACCGCTCAGTCTTATGTCACATTCTTACTTTTTTTATTACACCATATTGAACCTACCAAAGAATTATTATTTTCTATAATTAATAAGTTAAATGATTATTATTTATTCATAGAGCACCTTATAAAAATAAAACACTAAGTTCTCATAAAAGTTCGGTTTTGATAATATATATTTTTTTCAACTAAGCCACCACGTTTTAAAAAAATTGATTTTTAACACTCCAATAAATTACTTAAGGTATATATTACAAACAAAACTAATAAAAATAACCAAGAAATTGCTCTTTCATTTCTTTAAAATATTGATTTTTCATTTTAATAATGACAAATTGCAAAAAATACACTAATCGGTTAGGTAGAGAACTGTGGAGAAGAACGGTCAAGATGATTTTGGGTGAGACGACTGATATGGCTGTAAAAAGGTAAAATTTGGATGGTGTTTTGTAAAAAGGAGGTAAAATGGTTGTAAGGTAGACTACATGGTTATTTGTAGGGCGAACATTAATTGAAAAACTGTCTGAAATCGTTGTTTAATTGGTTTTTCAGGTTCGAGTTATTCAGTTACGGTTTGGTTTTTGGTTGATCCTTAATCGGTTTGGCGGTCCGGATTCGATTTGGTTAAAAATTGGTTTGAAACCGAAGACCGATTAAAAAATAAGACAATTTTACAAAAATGGTCTGTGTGTTTGTTATTTTTATGTGGTTTTGGTCCAAAAATTTTGGTGGTGCATTATTGGTCCAATTTAGGATTTTTTTTTTTTTTTGTGGTTTTTCCTCTATCAACTTGAAACGACAATTATACCCCTTATATTTGTTTTTCTATTGTTTTATATTTGTTTTTCAATTATTTTATATTTATTTTTATATTTTAATTAATTAAAAATAAAAAAGCCCAACCACCTCTACCTTTCTCTCTTTCTCTCTCGCACACATCCGAATTGGGGGAAATCGAAATACAAGTCAGTCGATCTCCATCACCACCTATTTAAAGACCAACACAGGTGTGATGGTGGTGCAGATGTGGTCCGATGGTGCGCTGATGTTGCGTTGGTGGTGGCGGAGGTGATGGCTGATACCGGAGACCTGCAAGAAGTGCCCCCACACTCGCTCTATCTCTTGAATTCACCCATTTGATGATAACATGTTCAAGTTTTCGGCCTGTGGAGACCTGCAAAAGATATTAGGGAAAACCTTCTCATCTCTGGTGGCACCATTACTTGTGATGCCTCACCTCCGACGACAACACCTCTGCGATGCCTCACCTTTGCCACAAACACCTCCCTGCATACAGAAATTGACACCACATTCATGATCACCTCGTGACCGTTGCTCTTGTTTTGATTACCGGAGTTTCGTTTTGATTATAGGTTTCATTAGCAAACTGATGATCGGATTCAGGGTGGGGGTTTTAAACCTAGATTGTTCACGAAGTTTTCCAAAAACCTCAGAGATTTTACCAAGACGAAAATGATGCCACCTGTGATGAATTGATCTCAAATCCGTTGGGGAAGAACCGTAATAGAGAAAGAAAGAGATAGAGAAAGAAGGAGAGAGAGAGAGAGAGAGAGAGAGAGAGAGAGAGACTTATTGGATAATTTAATAAGCACTTTTAATAAAAAGCACAATTTGTATTAATTAAGCAATCACAAACACCCTTTAATAGGTTATGTTAGAAAATCTCAACTCATTTAATTAAATAGGTCAAATAGGGTTGGAGTGAGTTGAAAATTTTAACCAATTTAATAAAAAGGTTGAACTCGACTCGAACCCAACCAGACCCATTGACACCCTACTTGAACCCGACATGACCCATTGACACCCCTACATGCGGGTCTGTTTGACTAGGTGATGGGTGGGTCTTGTGTGAAATTTTTGAAAATGAGGCAAGGAGAAGTCGCATGTAGATTTAATCTGGAGATAGAGAGATTAAATACAGAAAACTTCAAGCCCTTAGCATTTTAGTACATAACCCTAATAACATAGAGAACATGAAGTTTCTAGTACCAAAAATATTCCCATTTGAATTCAGAATTCCACATTTTGTGTAGTTCTTTTTTCCGGTATACGGAGTGCATCAATTTCTGAATAGAACTCATGCATCTTGAGAATCGTGCTTTTAGATCTGTTTCGTCCATTGTATAGGCATGACAATGACTTAAGTTCTATTACTTTGAGCGACGCCATTATTCATACCAATCGAGCATAGTAATGTGAATAATGTGCATGAAGTAACTTGAAACAAAGTCATAATCTTCATTAATCATGATTTCCAAATATTCATCACAAAAACGATCCCAACTAATATATCGCAATCAAGAAAGCAAGAGACGACTAAGGGCATTGGTCCTTTCATGGAAGTCCATTTTCAGATAAACACGATGGTGATACACCCAGTCAATTAACTTGAACCGTGGCATTTGTCGATCAACTCTAGTTTGGTAGCCATTAAATTCAGTCTCGATCTCCAGGGTCCTAATTTCGTGAGAGCCATAAAACCTTCTCTCAACTACACGATTATAATTCATCGGATTTGGATTGAGTGGTACAATGCCTTCAGAAAAATACTGCCAATCATCATCATCCCTGACTCCAAGATTTGGAGAACACGCGGTTCCAAGAATATAAGCAAGGGCGAGGTCATCACGAGTGTAGTTGTCATCAGGTGGAAACCAGGAGCAAACACGATCTTTAACGTTCCAATCAAATAACCACCACGGTCGTCCTCTTGCATTACTTGAGAGTGGAGTCAAATGCCAAAGACTTTTTTCTTTCATGATTTGTGTAATACCATCAAAGAGGTCTTCTTCGAGTGTGAAGTTGTTAATGCCAAAAGGGTTTGGATTGTTAAGGTTGATACACTCGCCTATAATGGGTATGTATAGGGCGTTATCGAGAGTAAATTTAACATGAGTGGGTCGGATTGAAGCGTTGAGTGAAGTCAAATAAGAGTCGTACTCGTGGGAGAAACGAAAGACTCCTCCTTGATATCGCTCGTTGAATGCAATGATAGAAAGTTTTCTTACAGCCTCGCGGTTGGAAACATAAAGGTCGATGAACCACATGGAGATGTAACATCGAGCAGCATAGATCTCTGGAGACACGTCTGGTGGAGGTGGAATTACGTCCATAAATTTTCTGTAGTGATTCCCCTGAACGAAAAACATATCGGCATACAAATCAACCAGGTTGTCGAAGATTTCTTGTGTTCGAAGGTTAACATAACTTAGCCTGCTGAACAATCCCATTTGTGAACTTTCAAAATGACATTCCGAAAGTCCGAGTACGTATCCAGGTGGACCGGGAATCGTTTGAATTTCAAAGCCCTTAAGGCTCTTACCCCGAGGAATCCTGTCAATTTCGTTCATTTTGTTGAATGGAATTGTTAATTGCAAGTTTCAAACACGTGGAACGTCATCCCTGGCAATGATCTTTCTCTATCCGCAAATTATAGTAGCCTAGTAGGCATGGTATCCGCCTTCAAAGCTGTGAGTATATATGCATCCATCTCTGCCCTCTTCCCTGGAAATACTTGTTGATTATCAAAGATCAAGTTTCAAAGAAGATGAATATCATAGAGGCTAGGGTTTTGAGAGAAACTTATAATCTGTGAAAGTTTAGTTATGTCATATTACAAAGAAAAGAACCTATATATACTTAGGGCTAACAATTCTAGTGGGCTAAATAAGGCCCAAACACACACAAACTTATTAGGCTAACATCCCCTCTCAAACTCACAATGCGACAGTTATAAGCATTGAGAGTTTGTCACACAAGAAACGAAATCGAGAACCAGACAATGCCTTCGTAAACATATCAGCAATCTGTAGGGTTGATGGAACATGTGGCAAAGTAATGGTCCCAAGTTGAAGATGATGACGAGTGAAATGGTAATCAATTTCTATATGTTTTGTCCTTTCATGAAAAACTGAATTCTTGGCAATCTGTATTGCACTATTGTTGTCAAAGTGCAAGGGAGTAGGATGAGAAGCGTCAACTCCCATATCAGCAAGAAGCCAACGTAGCCAAACAATCTCACAAGTGGTGACAGCCATAGCTCGATACTCAGCTTCAGTAGAGGACCGAGAGACAACATCTTGTTTCTTACTCTTCCATGAAATCAATGAGTCTCCAAGAAAGATGCAAAAACCAGTGGTGGATTTTCGATCATGAGGATCGCTATCCCAATTAGCATCGCTATAGGCACACAACTTGAGTGAGGATGTGGAAGGAAACACAAGGGTTTGGAATTGAGTGCCCCGAAGATATCTCAAGATACGAAGAACAGCTCCCCAATGAACAGTAGTAGGAGCGGTAACAAACTGGCTAACCACATGAACTGCATGAGATATGTCTGGTCGAGTAACAGTAAGATAAACCAGACTTCCCACAATAGTTCGATATAGGCTTGGATTTGACAAGGGGACACCGTCTGTTGGAGAATACCTGGCATTAGTCTCTAGGGGAGTATCAACTGTCCTGTTGTCTGAGAGACGAGTACGTTCAAATAGGTCAGAAATATACTTTGTCTGAGATAAAAGATAACCTTTTGAAGATTGTGCAACTTCAATCCCTAAGAAATAACGTAGCAATCCCAAGTCTTTCATAGCAAAGCGGTAAGCCAAATCACGCTTCAAAGATTCTATACCATCATGATCATCACCAGTAATAATCATGTCATCAACATATAATGATAGGAGAATCCGACCTGCATTCGTGCATCTAACGAATAACGCTGAATCATGATTACTAGGAGTAAAACCGAGAGAAGTAATCACAGTAGAGAATTTCTCAAACCAAGCACGAGGGGCTTGTTTGAGACCATACAAGGCTTTCCTAAGCCGACAAACTTCACCTGGTTGGTGAGCAATCCCCGGAGGAGGAGACATGTAAACTTCCTCATGAAGTTCGCCGTTCAAGAATGCATTTTTGACATCCATTTGGAATATCTTCCATTGACGAATAGAGGAAACTGCGATCAGAGTGCGGACAGTAGTCATTTTTTCCACTGGGGCAAAAGTCTCCTCATAATCCATACCATATTGTTGCGAGTATCCTTTTGCAACCAGCCTTGCCTTATATCTTTCAATTGAGCCATCAGACTTGGTTTTGATCTTATATACCCAACGACAACCAATCGTACATTTTCCATGAGGAAGCTGTACCAGATCCCACGTATGAGTCTGATAAAGAGCTGTAAGCTCTTCCGCCATAGCATTCTGCCAACGAGAATCAGAAACAGCTTCTTTGTAAGACTCCGGTTCAGAAAGTCGATGTATATTTGCAATAAAAGATGCAAATGTTGGCGAATAAGAAGAATATACAAAATCTAGCAGTTTAGTAGTCTTATGAGTACGTACAGGTCTCGATGGTGGTGAAGATGGTGGTGAATGATTTTCTTGAGCGACAACAGGAGTGGGAGCAGTTGCAGACTGAGCAGGAGGGTTGTATGGAGCTATGGAAGCATCATCAACTGGGGCACTAGATGTAGTGTCATCACTATCAATGGTAAAATGATCAATATTTTGAAGTTCTGACCAAGTCATGTTGTGAGACTGTACAGGAATAGCATAGTAAGGAATGTGCTCCAAAAAGGTAACATGTCGAGAGACATACAATTTCTGACTCGCCGGGTCATAACACCGATATCCTTTCTGACCAATACCATATCCCAAGAATACACAAAGGGCCGACTGTCACACCCCCAAACCACGATGGCGGAATCGTCTGAGGGTGGATGACTTCATGAACAGTATCATAACAACGTTTGTACTATAGTGATCAAAGCAAACACATCCATCATATACATAATTGTAAATGTTACAAGAGTTCAAAATACAATATGTTCCAATTACAATTACAATATGATATTAAATACATAGTATGATACCATAATGAACCATCGTCAAAACTTGTAGTTACCTGATTCATCAATTTCCTGAGAATACAAGTAGTTTGAAAAAGTGTCAACATTACGTTGGTGAGTTCATAAGATCTTTGTATGAGAAAATTCATAGTCCTTTTTCCTTGTAAAGAGATAATGTTTAAAACCAGAAAATCCAATATTTTCTATGTGAATACCTGTTTATTCGTAGATTAGTTGTAGATCTAATTTTGTAAAACCTTTACGTAGGTGAAATCGTATTTTATTTGTATCTTACTGAATTGTAGTTTTAATTCCATAAAACTCGTATGTGTAAGTAATTCGTACTTGTATTTATATCTTGATAAAATGTAGTTTTAATTTCCATAAAACCAGTGTGTATAAGTAAATCCATACTTATATTTGTAATTTGTTATAATGTAGTTTTAATTCTATAAAACTTGTATGAGTAATCCATTTTCTTGTAAAATGTAGTATCGTAATCCAGAAAATCCGATATTTTCTTATAAATGTGTTGTAGTCTTAAAAGGTCCAAAGACTAAAAATGTATACCGAAAGTTGTATTATAGTATAAAACTATTTGAAGTGTATATTTATCCACGTAAACAGTTTAATAAGTTGATTGTTTTCCCATGTGAGACGTCCTATAACCATACTGTGACCTTGTAGGCCTGCTGCGACGTTCTTCAGGCGTCGGAATGTTATGACATTTGTCACCCCAGACCCGTCGGTCTAACTGTAGCTAGCAGTTCAGGTGCGAGATTGTCAATCTCGTATAGATCTATACACAATTATCACGTTCTCTTACCGAGACTCTGGTTATAAATGCAGGACTTATTGTATCATGCTTAAATAAGCACTAGTGAAGACCCGTCTCACAAAAATGTATGTATATCAACTTGTTTACGTAAACTTTGTATATGAAAAACCCTTGTATTTGTACAATATAGTAATGTATAATAATTATATATTCTATATAATTATTTGTCTTGTTTAAAACGTCTTAGTAACCTTTGTATCCACAAACTATTCCTATAATAGTTTATTTTTAGTATTATGTTGTAAAAAGCATATATTTACGAATATATGTGAAATAACTTATTTAGATGATTATACATCTTTTAAAATATTTTCCACAATGGTAGTGTAATAATTTGGTTTTACTCTTTATTAATTCCAATATAATACTTCATGACTATCAAATAAAGAACGGCCAGGTAGAAGATCAGATGGGAAGGCAGGACCCTTTCAGCATATAAGCCTTTCGGAAATCCAACAACCTAGCCCTATTGATCGGCCTAGACACCGCTCTCGTAAGTAGATCAATCAATATTATATTTTTGAAATTATAATTGAATTGTTATAATAATAACGTTTTACCAAATTTGCATTTTGTTTACTATTGTTGCAAATGTTCCATAAATAGTCATTTTTATAATATAACTTGTATTCTTCCCCTAAAAACTTGAATAATGGTAAAAAGAAGGGGTATGAACTCACCTCAATGTCGATTAGCATCTTATCGTCGATTGTTGTTAGATCGCCCGACTCTTCCTCGAACTTACTATATTTATAACTGAATAACTACTTCTAACGCTCATTCTTCGTATATATCTATATATATCGAAGAATATTCTAACAATACTATCTAGTGATATACAGAGCAAAATTCTGTGGTGTGAGTAAAATGAGAGAAATGAGACTCATATTTATAGTAGATTTATTTTCGTATAGCGGCCCTCAAGATACATAGATTTGATAATTATAACTTTTAGAATTTGTTTATGACAAAACATACCCTTAAAATACTCTTTAAATAGATTTAATAGTTTTTATAATAAATAAACGATTTTTGTTTATAAAAATATAATCTACAAAAATCGTAGTTTAATAATATCAACTTTTTAACTAAAAATCTCTAACGAATTACCGAAAGGGTATTAGTTGTAAGTTTGATAAGAGTATGAGGTTTAAATGTAAATATAATTTCTTTTTAAAGAAAAAGAAAATATTAAATATAAAACTGATATCCATAATATGAAAATTTGATGTCAGGTTGTTCGTATCGACGATACCTTTGTAACGGTATATTTTGTATTTTATAAAACAATATATTATTAAACTTAACAATACGTTTTGAATACGTATTGTTCAAAATGAATATATGAATTTTTAAGGGTAAAATATGTAAAATTGGATAATAATGGAGTGGGACCCGCTTTATATATATAATAATAATAATAATTCAATTTGGTCACGGAATTAGTTTACCGAACATTCGTTGATTGTATATACATATATTATAATATAGTTAAATGTCGCTTTCAAATTTAATTATACGTTTTTCTATCATATCTTTTTATATCTAACGTCTTGTAAAAATATAAAAATATATTTGGAACCGTCGTAATTTTATCTACGTTTCGATATAAAATTTGTAATATTCCGAAGAGTTTTACATTTTTACCGTTCACTACTCACTATTTGGATACTATTCATTGTCACTATTCACTGTTCACTATTCACTGTCACTATTCATGGTTCACTATTTACTATTCACGACGTGAAAATAAATAATATTTTTTTTAAAAAAAATATATAACTTAATAGCGTTGGTTCGTATAATTGTTTTGAATTTGCGTACATAGTATTATAATATCAAATAATACATTGTATATGTTATGAAATTTATATTTCAATATATTGACCTATCATACGTTTCGTTTGACTTGAGTTGACTTTCGTTGACCTAATTTGACAGTTGTTACATTATCTACCTGTTAGAAAGAATTTCGTCCCGAAATTTAGTACTTTGAGTAGATTCTCAAGTGTTTAAGAAGAGATGTCGGTATTTCTATTTCACTTGTTCCTTATGTTCGTAGGTAAATTCAGTCCATACTTGATGTTCCCTAGTTTTCGGTTGCTTTGATTTTGTATGTATGTGTGTATGTATGTATCTATGTATGTATGTGTGTATGTATATATATATGTATGTATGCACGTATGTATGTATGTATGTATGTGTATATATGTATATATGCATATGTATGTATGTATGTATGTATGCACGTATGTATGTATATATATGTGTGTATGTATGTATGTATGTATGTATGTATGTATGAATGTATGTATGTATGTATGTATGTATGTATGTATGTATGTATGTATGTATGTATGTATGTATGTATGTATATATGTAGGTATGTGTATGTATGTATGTATATATGTATATATGTATGAATGCACGTATATATGTATATATGTATGTATGTATAGGTATATATGTATGTATGTATGTATGTATGTATGTATGTATGGACATATGTATGTATGTATGTATGAACGTATGTATGTATATATGTGTGTATGTATGTATGTATGTATGTATGTATGTACGTATGTATGTATGTATGTATGTAGGTATGTGTATGTATGTATATATATGTATGAATGCACGTATGTATGTATGTATGTGTAGGTATGTATGTATATATGTATATATGTATGTATGCACGTATGTAATGTCATTTTATAGCTGATACGCATAGGAGGAATAAAATATGCAAGATACAGGTGGACCATGAGCTGTACATACGCCAGGTGAGTAGGTTCTAATTCATTATTTAGGATTAGATTATGACATTATTTAATTAACTGTTCTTTGGATTATTTCCGCTTTTAGGAAATATATATATATATATATATATATATATATATATATATATATATTATATAAAGAGTCTTTTCGTTTTCCTGTCTTTATCGGAGTTAAGTAGTGAATGTAATAAAAATGACAATTAGGGTAGTGGAAAGGTCGCATCTACTGTAGGTGATTGAATATTCGTTATTCTGTCATTATCGGAATTAAACAGTGAATGTTGAAAAAATGGCACTTAGGGTAGTCGAAAGGTCGCATCTACTGTAGGTGATTGAATTTTTGGTAATAACGACGCGGATTGTCCTTTCAGTTCTAGCTGTAAGATGCTATATAAACGGGTATGTATCATCATTCATATCTACATCTTTTCAGTCTCAGTTTCATTCTTTCTTACTACCAGTTTATTCTTATAAAATCTCAGATTTCAAATCGAGACATGGAAAACAGATCTCATATGGAAAACTTGTCAGAAAGTGAGCGGAATTTCCTAACGGAAGAGGGTACCTCACTATTTAATCAGTTATCTCCATTGGAGTCGGGTAATTATATTATCCTAAACTCTCTTTATTTTCTTATTTCTTTCTATAGTGTTTTGTTCTAAAACTATGTGAGGTATAGGTATTCCAGATATATTACCGATTGATCAGCTTCAAAATGATCCTGAAGTTTTTCCTGAGTTGAACATCAACTTAGAAGATCCGGTGCATGCATCTTTAGACCATGCACTTGATCAACCTACATACCTTCTACCAGGTTAAATT
The DNA here is from genome assembly GCA_023525715.1 of Cichorium intybus. NCBI lineage: Eukaryota > Viridiplantae > Streptophyta > Magnoliopsida > Asterales > Asteraceae > Cichorium > Cichorium intybus. Next base: position 16,127,477 of record CM042016.1, on the reverse strand, counting down.
CTTTTAAATGATTGATTCTATGAATATTCAATTTTGTTCTATCATCTGACAATTTTTATTCGTAGACCCATCTGTGGATGATCTATCTGGCTACAATCCATTCATCGACGTACCCCCAACGAGTAGTGAGATCATCCCCATAAATCAAGAATTCATGACTGACATTCAGAATGAAAGTCAATTACAAACAACTCATAACACTAATATTGAAATGAATCCCGAACTTGGGGTTGGATTTCAATATCAAAATCAACTTCAGGTGATTCAGAGGAATCTAGAAGGATTTCAGAATCCTGGGTTTTTAGTTGAAAATCAACAATTACCACCGATAGAAGCTACTGATTTTAATGAATCAATGTCCATCTTGGGTTCAGAAAATCAGGATCATGTTCAAATGATCCCAAATAATAATAATAATAGTAATCCTTCAATTCCGACAACCACAGTAGCTGGCAGTAGAAGAGGTTTCAGACACTCATTAAGTAGAGAACTGATAGCTGAACACTTTAACGAGCCAATTGAGAAAGCTGCGAAAGAACTCAACATTGGATCCACACAGTTAAAAAGACGCTGTAGAGATTTAGGTATTGTTCATTGGCCCCAACGACAACTCAAGAGTCTACAAACTCTCATTGATCGTATTGAGGTAAAGAACTACATTTTTTTTAATTCATTTATATCATAATGTTATTATTACTAAAGTTGTTTATGTAACAGGAATATGGTAACGAGTTTAGTGGAGCAGCAGGATTATCGATAGATTTATTACCCAACCTAAAAAGAGAGAAAGAAGCAATAATGGAAGGGTCACAATCAGGTCTCACTGATGGCACAAAGAAACTAATACAAGCTGGTCATAAGAATGAATATAAGAAAAGAAAATTTCTGGAAAAAGGGGAATCTTCATCCAGAACTCATACACAGCAGCAATCTCTGCCATCTAATTCCTGTATGAGTAGTATTAATCCTGGTTTACTCGAGCCTGTGAGTGAGGGAAATTTTGGAGGCTCTGTAGGTAATCTAGCCTGGTTCCCTCCTCCTTATAGCTACCCCCAACTAGTTCCGAATTGGAACCCTTCCTCATCACTTCCCTACTTGCACACTCCCCAAACGAGTCAATTTTTAGCCCATACCCATGGGGTTACGGGTTCCAACCCTATCGAGACCCCGCATCTTGGAGCTCCTCCTCCAATATCTGAAAACATACCCCTTCCAAATCCTCAAGAAGGTACAAGTCAACCTAATGATGACAAAGAGTGGAGTCTAGAAGATTTTATTTCGCTTCCTTCTGATTCTTCAGATTAGATTAGTAATTCTGTAAACTTTTCTTAATGTATTAATATAAAGTTATAGTAATGGATCACCTCCCATGATAGAAGGTATGACCATTCCTATTCATCAGGAAGGTCCAAGTCAAGTACTTGTTGATGAAAATTGGAGTTTCTTAGATCAGGAAGATATAAATCTTGATTTACTTGAGCATGATGAAGGCTCCCATCCTATGATAGAAGGTATGGCCATTCCTATTCCTCAGGAAGGTTCAAGTCAAGTACCTTCTAATGAAGATTGGAATTTCCCAGATCCAAAAGATCTTTGTTCTACTTTCTTTGGCTCTCAATCTAAGTCTTAGACATTTCTCAGTCTGTAATATATGTATGGTGGTTATCTTTTAATAAGATTAACATAAGATTTAAGCAATCTATATGTCTATAATAGTTGTATTCTAAAGTATTAAGTATCTGCAGCGAGTTTTAAGAAGATTCTTCAATCTCTAAAGCTCTCAACCATTGTAGTGTGTCAAACACATTGATCAACATTGATTGTTCACCGGTTCAACCATAAATAATGTAGGCGATCATTTCATGTTTATTGGTGGTATTCTTGTGCCATTGAGATTAAGTTTTCGATAACAGCTATTGGTTAGGTATTATTGAAATGTCAGGTCGACTATGTAAGGATTTGGGTATAAGAGATCCATAAAGTGTCTAGATGTATGGTTCTATAGTATTGTAAAATACTCCTATAGTATTTTAGCTTTATTTTACTTTAGGACTATATTGTATTGTTTATTATATGACATTCTGTACCACGACGTTTGCCAAAATGACAACTCAATCCCTAGACTTAGAAATATGTAGTATGATGGATCTGACATAGTTTTTAACTTAAGGGACTATATTTGTGTGGTTTCAATTTCTTTTCCATAAGGTGTAAATTGATGAGTTGTTAATGCTAAGAATATGAAACGATTAATGGAGAGATTTATTTTTGGATGCTAATAACATGCTTGATCTTGGTGTTATATAGGGGTTTTAAGACTCTTCATTTCCCCTGTGAGATATTTTTAGAGTTTCTCTATATATGGTTCTTAGTAAGTTTTTAGACTTGTTGTTCACTACGACTATTTCTAAGTACATGTTAGTCATACCTTGGACAAATAGAGTTGATCAGGCTCTATCTGTCCTAGGTATGATCACATAACTACCTAGGCTTACTCGTAGTGTTCAACTCATCTTATTACTCTTGTATTGTTCTAGTTATGACACAGTTCTAGTATGTATGTACTTGTACTTATACTTTATAAAAATATCATTGTATTTTAAAGTATACTTTGTACAGATTGTTTTAGAGAGTTTTAGTCCCATTGTATTTATAGTTGTATATCTTAAATAGATTGATATACTTAGTTCACTATAAACAATGCTCTGATACCAATCTGTCACACCCCCAAACCACGATGGCGGAATCGTCTGAGGGTGGATGACTTCATGAACAGTATCATAACAACGTTTGTACTATAGTGATCAAAGCAAACACATCCATCATATACATAATTGTAAATGTTACAAGAGTTCAAAATACAATATGTTCCAATTACAATTACAATATGATATTAAATACATAGTATGATACCATAATGAACCATCGTCAAAACTTGTAGTTACCTGATTCATCAATTTCCTGAGAATACAAGTAGTTTGAAAAAGTGTCAACATTACGTTGGTGAGTTCATAAGATCTTTGTATGAGAAAATTCATAGTCCTTTTTCCTTGTAAAGAGATAATGTTTAAAACCAGAAAATCCAATATTTTCTATGTGAATACCTGTTTATTCGTAGATTAGTTGTAGATCTAATTTTGTAAAACCTTTACGTAGGTGAAATCGTATTTTATTTGTATCTTACTGAATTGTAGTTTTAATTCCATAAAACTCGTATGTGTAAGTAATTCGTACTTGTATTTATATCTTGATAAAATGTAGTTTTAATTTCCATAAAACCAGTGTGTATAAGTAAATCCATACTTATATTTGTAATTTGTTATAATGTAGTTTTAATTCTATAAAACTTGTATGAGTAATCCATTTTCTTGTAAAATGTAGTATCGTAATCCAGAAAATCCGATATTTTCTTATAAATGTGTTGTAGTCTTAAAAGGTCCAAAGACTAAAAATGTATACCGAAAGTTGTATTATAGTATAAAACTATTTGAAGTGTATATTTATCCACGTAAACAGTTTAATAAGTTGATTGTTTTCCCATGTGAGACGTCCTATAACCATACTGTGACCTTGTAGGCCTGCTGCGACGTTCTTCAGGCGTCGGAATGTTATGACATTTGTCACCCCAGACCCGTCGGTCTAACTGTAGCTAGCAGTTCAGGTGCGAGATTGTCAATCTCGTATAGATCTATACACAATTATCACGTTCTCTTACCGAGACTCTGGTTATAAATGCAGGACTTATTGTATCATGCTTAAATAAGCACTAGTGAAGACCCGTCTCACAAAAATGTATGTATATCAACTTGTTTACGTAAACTTTGTATATGAAAAACCCTTGTATTTGTACAATATAGTAATGTATAATAATTATATATTCTATATAATTATTTGTCTTGTTTAAAACGTCTTAGTAACCTTTGTATCCACAAACTATTCCTATAATAGTTTATTTTTAGTATTATGTTGTAAAAAGCATATATTTACGAATATATGTGAAATAACTTATTTAGATGATTATACATCTTTTAAAATATTTTCCACAATGGTAGTGTAATAATTTGGTTTTACTCTTTATTAATTCCAATATAATACTTCATGACTATCAAATAAAGAACGGCCAGGTAGAAGATCAGATGGGAAGGCAGGACCCTTTCAGCATATAAGCCTTTCGGAAATCCAACAACCTAGCCCTATTGATCGGCCTAGACACCGCTCTCGTAAGTAGATCAATCAATATTATATTTTTGAAATTATAATTGAATTGTTATAATAATAACGTTTTACCAAATTTGCATTTTGTTTACTATTGTTGCAAATGTTCCATAAATAGTCATTTTTATAATATAACTTGTATTCTTCCCCTAAAAACTTGAATAATGGTAAAAAGAAGGGGTATGAACTCACCTCAATGTCGATTAGCATCTTATCGTCGATTGTTGTTAGATCGCCCGACTCTTCCTCGAACTTACTATATTTATAACTGAATAACTACTTCTAACGCTCATTCTTCGTATATATCTATATATATCGAAGAATATTCTAACAATACTATCTAGTGATATACAGAGCAAAATTCTGTGGTGTGAGTAAAATGAGAGAAATGAGACTCATATTTATAGTAGATTTATTTTCGTATAGCGGCCCTCAAGATACATAGATTTGATAATTATAACTTTTAGAATTTGTTTATGACAAAACATACCCTTAAAATACTCTTTAAATAGATTTAATAGTTTTTATAATAAATAAACGATTTTTGTTTATAAAAATATAATCTACAAAAATCGTAGTTTAATAATATCAACTTTTTAACTAAAAATCTCTAACGAATTACCGAAAGGGTATTAGTTGTAAGTTTGATAAGAGTATGAGGTTTAAATGTAAATATAATTTCTTTTTAAAGAAAAAGAAAATATTAAATATAAAACTGATATCCATAATATGAAAATTTGATGTCAGGTTGTTCGTATCGACGATACCTTTGTAACGGTATATTTTGTATTTTATAAAACAATATATTATTAAACTTAACAATACGTTTTGAATACGTATTGTTCAAAATGAATATATGAATTTTTAAGGGTAAAATATGTAAAATTGGATAATAATGGAGTGGGACCCGCTTTATATATATAATAATAATAATAATTCAATTTGGTCACGGAATTAGTTTACCGAACATTCGTTGATTGTATATACATATATTATAATATAGTTAAATGTCGCTTTCAAATTTAATTATACGTTTTTCTATCATATCTTTTTATATCTAACGTCTTGTAAAAATATAAAAATATATTTGGAACCGTCGTAATTTTATCTACGTTTCGATATAAAATTTGTAATATTCCGAAGAGTTTTACATTTTTACCGTTCACTACTCACTATTTGGATACTATTCATTGTCACTATTCACTGTTCACTATTCACTGTCACTATTCATGGTTCACTATTTACTATTCACGACGTGAAAATAAATAATATTTTTTTTAAAAAAAATATATAACTTAATAGCGTTGGTTCGTATAATTGTTTTGAATTTGCGTACATAGTATTATAATATCAAATAATACATTGTATATGTTATGAAATTTATATTTCAATATATTGACCTATCATACGTTTCGTTTGACTTGAGTTGACTTTCGTTGACCTAATTTGACAGTTGTTACACCGACTTTGAAGACAACTTGTTTCGTTCTACATGAGGTCGTAAGACAAAGCAGGTGCACCCAAATACCCGTAAAGATGAATAATCAGGTAATTAACCATACAACTTTTCATAAGGAGACATTCCAGAGTTGTGGCGAGTAGGGATGCGATTAATCACATAGGCAGCAGTAAGGATAGCTTCTCCCCAAAAGACACTAGGAACATCAGAAGATAATAACAAAGATCGTGCCGTTTCTACAAGGTGTCGATGTTTCCGTTCTGCTATACCATTCTATTGAGGAGTATCAGTACATGATGATTGGTGAACAGTCTCATCAGATGCTAGTAACTGAGTAAAATCATTAGAAGTATATTCCCCTCCTAAATCACACCGGAAGCATTTTATGACAGCAGAGTGTTGGGTCTTCACAAGAGCTCTGAAATTGCTATAAATGACAAAGAAATCTGACCTGCGCTTCATAAGATAAACCCATGTATAACGAGTATAATCATCAATGAACGAAACATAATAAGGCGATCCTCCTTTGGAGGTTATTGGGGAAGGACCCCACACATCATAATGCACAATATCAAAAGGAGCAAACGAACGAGTGACACTATTATTAAAAGGTAAGGCAGAGAACTTTGCCAGTTTACAACCACAACAATCAGAAATGTCAACATTGTTCAAACGACCTAACACACCAGTAGAGGATAAAAACTGTAAACGTGAAGCTGAAACATGACCCAAACGAGAGTGCCAAAGATAAAAATTTGAAGACAAATGACTTAAACGAAAATACGACAAATCAACACTAGAGGCCGCAATATCAGAAACTTGGAGCTGCTCCAAAACATAAAGCTCCCCAAGTTTACGGCCGATCCCAGTCACCCTCCGAGACTGTGGGTCCTGTACATAACAAAGAGAATCAGAAAAGAAGACTCAATAACCAGATTTACACAACTGACTGACCGAAACAAGATTCAAAGCAAGTGTGGGAATATAATAGACATTAGTGAGAGAGATATGGGGGGTAACAACAGGACCAATACCCTCAACTGGCATAGGTGTAGCACTAGCTGACATAACAGAAACATGAGGACTAGCTGATAACGAAGAAAAGGATGACAAATGTGGTGACATATGAAGAGATGCACCAGAATCCAATATCCATAAGGATGAAGGAATACCTGAAGGACTAGATGCTGATAGACCTATGTGAGACATAGATGTTGACATGGCAGTAGGATTGGAAGCAATGAACTGGCGAAATTGCTCAAAAACCTGTGGATCCAAAGCTGATGGTGGTGTCATATTGAAATCGTTCTCTGTAGAAGGTACAGTAGCAGCAGTAGTGAACTGTGGAGGACGAAATGGTGGAAATGATGGACGTTGTTGAAACTGTCCAGGAGGCCTGTTGAACTGTGGAGGCTGAAACTGTCCATATGGTCTTGTTTGGTTTTGATAATTTCCCTTCCCCAACAGCAATGAACATTGAGACTTCCAATGATTTTTCTTTTTACAAAATGCACACTCATCAAATGCAACTTAAGGCTTAAACTGTCCAGATGGTCTTGTTTGGTTTTGAACAGCAAAGACAGTAGGAGTGGCTACTGCCTTAGACCCTTTGTCAGATTGGGACTTGATACGGGTTTCCTCAGCAATCAACTCATGAACAACTGAATCAACCGTGGGAAGAGGAGTACGATGAAGAATTGTCCCACGTAAGCCTTCAAAATCTGACCTTAATGCCATCAAAAATTGGACCAATCTCTGCTCTTCCCTTCTGGCAATGTAAGGCTTGAAAGCCTTTAAATCTGCAGATTCAGTGAGAGCTAATTGATCCCACAAATCAGACATAGAAGCTTAAAAATCCTGAATACTTAGACTGTTTTGTTGGAGGGCTCGGATATCAAATTCTAGTTGATACTGTTTTGCAAAATTAGATTGAGTATACAGTCTTTCCAAATGATCCCAAACTTCTTTTGCTGTATCATACTTTGCCAACTGTGTGCCAATTGACTGAATGACAGAATTATTAATCCATGTAATAATTTTGAAATTATCAGTCTCCCAAGAGTCCAATAAAATAGCAAAATTTACAGCCTTGTCATCTGTTGGTTTTCCTTTTAGACCTGTAACAATCCCCCACATAGCCTTGCCCCGTAAAAAATTCTTCATTACATAACTCCAATACGCATAGTTTTTACCATCAAGTTGTGTACTAATGGACTGAAGAGAGTCATCTCTTGGAGCCATAATATCAACAAACAGTCAAGCAAATGTTCCAAAATCGTCCTTATGTAGATGAACAAACAAGCCAATAATAGCAGCAACAATTAAAACCCTCAAAATCAAACAATCAACCCAGAATATCAGCTTCTCAAGAAAACAGTAGCAACCCATAATATTAAGCCCTCAAAATCGAGTCAGAAAACCAAACTTGTTCGAACAAACAAACTAACAATAAAAATAACCTTCTTGAAATCGACCAAATCAAGCCGAAAATACCAATCGGAGCACATAAACGAAGCAGAAAATCATACCAAAAGTGCAGAAATTTCCGAAAACGGGGCGTGCATCGTCGTGCCTGCTACAAAACCCCTTAACAATCTAGCTTTGATACCATGTTGATTACACTACTAGAAAAATGGGTATTTAGCCACGAAAAATAGCCACGCAAATTTTGCGTGGCTAAATAGCCACGCAATTACAACGCATCAGTTACACAACCTGAGACCCCAATCTTAGCCACGCACTTGTAACGGAACTTTAACGCATAAGAAATTCGTGGCTGTTGCGTGGCTAAATAGTCACACAACAGCCACGAACAATGATTTAAAGTATCAGGAAAATGGCTGGTGGTTATTGCGTGGTTAAATAGCCACGCATCTACCACGAAAGCATGGTTATTATATATAAATGGAAAACAATAAATAAGGCGTGGTTATTGCGTGGCTAAATAGCCACGCAACTACCACGCACAATGGTTTAAAGAATCAGGAAATGGGCTGGTGGCTATGGCGTGGCTAAATAGCCACGCATCTTCCACGAACAATGGTTTAAAGAATCAGGAAATGGGCTGGTGGCTATGGCGTGGCTAAATAGCCACGCATCTTCCACGAACAATGGTTTAAAGAATCAGGAAATGGGTTGGTGGCTATGGCGTGGCTAAATAGCCACGCATCTTCCACGAACAATGGTTTAAAGAATCAGGAAATGGGCTGGTGGCTATGGCGTGGCTAAATAGCCACGCATCTACCACGCACAATGATTTAAAGAATCAGGAAATACGTTGGTGGCTATGGCGTGGCTAAATAGCCACGCATCTTCCACGAACAATGGTTTAAAGAATCAGGAAAAGGGCTGGTGGCTATGGCGTGGCTAAATAGCCACGCATCTACCACGCACAATGGTTTAAAGAATTAGGAAATACGTTGGTGGCTATGGCGTGGTTAAATATTGTTGCTATTATTATTATTATTATTATTATTATTAGTCTCATTATTATTATTATTATTATTATTATTATTATTATTATTATTATTTATTTCGTATTATTTTTTCTTTTTCGTTCAATATATCTCTTTCGTATAATTAATTATTGGTATTATTGTTATTATTATTATTATTATTATTATTATTATTATTATTATTATTATTATTATTATTAGTCTCATATTATTATTATTATTGTTAAGTTTATGAATATTACGTGTGTGTGTGTGTGTCTATGAGTATGTATGTATGCACATCAATGTGTTGGTGTATTCAAATCACAAGTGCTTATACACCTTGAAAACATAACGTTTGAAATGAACAACGGGTTTGGAAGGTGTACACGCTTATGTGTAAGTCGAATTTATGTATAAACGAAGAAATATAAAGATAATAAAGTATAATAAGGATGTACAAAAAATGAACCCAAAAAAATAATTTTTGGCCTTCAAAAAACAAAAAATACAAATACAGTCGTGGCTATTGCGTGGCTAATTAACCACGCATTAACCACGCACTGTTTGGTTGTGTGGTTATGGCGTGGCTAAATAGCCACGCAACTGCCACGAACAATGGTTTAAAGAATCAGGAAATGGGCTGGTGGCTATGGCGTGGTTAAATAGCCACGCATCTACCACGCAACATTTAAAATCGAAAAAAATGGGAGCCGGGATTCGAACCCTGGTCTCCTCTGTGGGGGGAACATCAACTACCACTTCGGCTATAAGCCTCATCCGTTCATTATTTCCCTTTCTTTCAATATAACCCTTTCGAAAAATTAATTATTGTTCATGTTATTATTATTATTATACTCATTATTATTATTATTATTATTATTATTATTATTATTATTATTATTATTATTATTATTGTTAATATTATTAATATTATTATTTATTTCGTTTTCATTTTCGTATTATTTTTTCGTTTTCGTTCAATACATCTCTTTCGTATAATTAATTATTGGTATTATTGTTACTATTATTATTATTATTATTATTATTATTATTATTATTATTATTAGTCTCATATTTTTATTATTATTGTTAATTTTATTAATATTACGTGTGTGTGTGTGTCTATAAGTATAAATGTATGCACATCAATGTGTTGGTGTATTAAAATCACAAGTGCTTATACACCTTGAAAAGATAAGGTTTGAAATGAACAACGGGTTTGGAAGGTGTACACGCTTGTGTGTAAGTCGAATTTACGTATAAACAGAGAAATATAAAGATAATAAAGTATAATAAGGATGTACAAAAAATGAACCCAAAAAAATAATTTTTGGCCTTCAAAAAACAAAAAATACAAATACAGTCGTGGCTATTGCGTGGCTAATTAACCACGCATTAACCACGCACTGTCTGGTTGTGTGGTTATGGCGTGGCTAAATAGCCACGCAACTGCCACGAACAATGGTTTAAAGAATCAGGAAATGGGCTGGTGGCTATGGCGTGGTTAATATATATAAATGGAAAACAATAAATAAAGCGTGGTTAATATATATAAATGGAAAACAATAAATACAGTCGTGGCTATTGCGTGGCTAATTAACCACACATTAACCACGCAATGTCTGGTTGTGTGGTAAATGTGTGGTTAATTAGCCACGCAATAGCCACGACTATATTTGTATTTTTCGTTTTTTGAAGGGTAAACATTATTTTTTTGGGTTCATTTTTTACACATCCTTATTATACTTTATTATCTTTATATTTCTTGGTTTATACGTGAATTCGAGTTACACACAAGCGTGTACACCTTCCAAACTCGTTACTCATTTCAAGTTTTTCCTTTCAATGTGTATAAACGTATGTAGTTTTAATACACCAATTCATTGATGGACACACACACTCATACTTATATACACTCATTCTCATATACACTCATACTTATACTCATACTCATGATTGTATGCGTATCAATGTGTTGGTGTGTTAAAATCACAAGTGCTTATACACCTTGAAAGGATAACGTTTGAAATGAACAATGGGTTTGGAAGGTGTACACGCTTGTGTGTAACTAGAATTCACGTATAAACCGAGAAATATAAAGATAATAAAGTATAATAAGGATGTGTAAAAAATGAACTCAAAAAAATAATGTTTACCCTTCAAAAAACGAAAAATACAAATAAAGTCGTGGATATTGCGTGGCTAATTAACCACGCATTTACCACACAACCGGACAGTACGTGGTATATGCGTGGTTAATTAGCCATGCAATAGCCACAACTGTATTTGTATTTTTTGTTTTTTGAAGGCCAAAAATTATTTTTTTGGGTTCATTTTTTGTACATCATTGTTATACTTTATTATCTTTATATTTCTCGGTTTATACGTAAATTAGACTTACACACAAGCGTTTACGCCTTTTAAACACGTTACTCATTAATAAAACGAAAACGAAAACGGATGAGGCTTATTGCGTGGCTATTTCGTGGTTAAAAGTCAAAGAAAATGTTTGTGTTTATTGTGTGGCTAATGCTTTGCGTGGCTGATGCGTGGAAAAGTGTTGGTGGCTATTGCGTGGTTAAAATTGAGTGTCCATTGCGTGGCTAAATTTGGGTTGATATTGCGTGGCTAAATAGCCACGCATCTACCACGCAACATTTAAAATCGAAAAAAATGGGAGCCGGGGTTCGAACCCTGGTCTCCTCTGTGGGGGGAACATCAACTACCACTTCGGCTATAAGCCTCATCCGTTCATTTTCTGTTCAATTAAATGATTTCTTGATCTTTTTTGGCATTTTCTTTTAGCTTGTCGTGTTTGACACTTTAGGTTTCTATAAAACCCGCCACAGGGGGTCGAACAAAATGCCGTTCCAAAAAAAAAAAAATTAGATACCATTACAAGTATCTTTACTAATTGTAAATTTTATATTGTTCTTTATACTTTATACTATCATACTTAAAGAAATTTATAAGCATGATAACAGCAAATAATTACAAACCACTGATATAAGCTATATATATTTTACTTATTCTAATAGGTGCGAAATAATATATAGTTATATTTTCAATATAAACAATGCATGTTTGAAGAAAGAGAAATCCCACCACTCATTTCTAGAACTCATCGTCCTCGACAATATCTCACTATTTAAAATTCAATTGGGTGTTGATAAAGACACTCCATCCTACTCCACCTCATATATAGACTGGAGTGTCTATATCAGTGTTAATATAATTTCCCAATTCAATTTGGTTTTTAAATTAGGCACAATGATGAATGTTTGACTCCAAGTTTGTCCATTATTACCAACATCATCATGTGCCTTGCACATTCTTATTTCTTTAAAGAAAAAATCGTTTTCAATCTCTTAATTTTGTCCATTATTACCATTACCAATTCCAAACCGGATCCGTCCGTCCCAAAAGAAACCCTGACACTTGCCCAAAAGAAACCTAGCTAACAGCGATCTCCCAAAAGAAACCCTAACACCAGCCTCCCTCCTGCATCACGTCTCCCCTCCCTCTCTCTCTCTCTCTCTCTCTCTCTCTCTCTTACTACAATCTTACACCCTCATCTCCTCTCTCCCTCTAACTCCGCTACCCTTCTTCCCCATCTTTTCTGTCGCACGAGTTCAAACACCACCATCAACGTAGCTCCGATTCCGCCCACCATCTAGCCGAGTCTCACAGTTTCGACACCGATTCCTAGGTTAGGGAACCGACCGGTGCAAACCCCTACCCTCTCTCTCTCTCTCGATCTCACACTCACTCGCATCACTCGCATCACCGAACCAAACCTGCAACTTTTGATTCCGGCGACCAAACCACCTATTCTCGTCCAAATACCACCGGTTCCTAGCTCTGATGGCCGTCCGAAACAAACCCTTGCCATCTTTCATCTCGATCTGCTTGTGTTCGTCCGATCTGTGCTTGTGTTCGTCCGAAACAACGCACCACCACCACGACACCTCTTTCTCCATCTCTTTCTCTCTCTCAAAAGCATCACACAAGCAAACATAGGAAGATGACAAATACTTGGTTCTTATGTTTCAGATCTGATGTCAAATACTCGCCGCCGCTTATGAAGATGACAAATCTGCACTATCGTAATTTTGGATTTACTGATTTTGATGCTTCTTGGTTCTTGGTTCTGATTTTGGTTTACTGATTCTGATGCTTCTTTGTTCTGGGTTCTGATTTTGGTTTACTGATCGAAATGCAATTTCTTTTCTGATTTTGATTTTTCTTGGTTCTGATTTTGATGCAGAGGATCGAAATGCAATTTTGATGGCGGATCCGGAGGTTTAGATCTGTAATGGTGATTTAGATCTTGGTTTTGATTTTGTTTAGTTAACACTTTAGATGTGGAATGGCGATTTTTATCTTGTTCAAGCTTCACTCAATCCTCAGATATTTGTCAAAATCGTTCATAAGAGCTACTGGAAATCTATATGGTATATTATTATTACATTCCAAGATATTATAATCATGTTATGCAGAAATATAATTATCATTCATTATCTTGATTTTTTGCAGAAATTTATCAATGAGCAGGAATTTGAGAATGAAATAATAGAGCAAATCTTTGCAATGGAGTGAAGAAATTGTCAATTAGAATTCTTTATTTGTAGTGTAATTTTGGTAATAAATTTTTTGGAGGGAGTCAAATTTTGAAATGGTGATCATGTCAATTCTCTTTACCTGGATGTAATATGAGCCAATCAATGGCTTATGTTTTTTTCAAAGCATCATTGGATTGTACAATATGTTTGATAAGTTGTGCATTGTGTATTATAATTTGTACTATCTTAAAAATTAAGACAATTATACATAAGAGGGTTGTAATTTATATATGGTTTATATATATACTAGCTGCGTACCCGCGCAATGCGGCGGCGGCAAATAGTTTCGTTTCGGCAATTACCTTTTAGGTTTTAGGTTGCAGATAGGAGGGGGAGTTAACGAATATGAGAGTGATTAATTTCTTTTCGGGCGATTGATTACATTTTCAACGATATAGGGGACAGTAAAAACCCGAGAGTGTGGGACCAAAGTTGAATTCTCCATTTCATCATTTTCATTATATATATATATATATATATATATATATATATATATATATATATATATATATATATATATATATATATATATATTTCAAACGACTACAAGTCTGTGCTAGTCACTAATACGCGGCAGGTACATTAGAGACCAATGTTTTTTTGACAAAAACCGACCAAACTCGGTGCGGTGCGGTTTTACCTTAGACGCTAAAATTTTGATAAAAAAATACTTTATTTTTGGTCTCTTGTAGTTTTAAAACCACAATTTCATTGTGCGGTTTAAAAACCGAAACAGCACCACTTTGAAACCGCATCGTTAGAAAAAACGCAAAACCACACCACTTGAAAAACCGCATTTTGTGGTTTTAAAATTACATAAAAGGATGCATGCGGTTTGCGGATTGGTTTGGGCCTAAAACAGCAACAAGCCGCACTATGCTCATCCTAGCTATTAGCTTTTTCCGATAGATTTCCGACGGAAATGCTAGTCACTAATACGCGACGGATTTCTACAGAAATGTTCGTCTTACATATTTTTATTATAATAATTAAAAAATATATTATTAAATAAATATCGAAAAAAATAACTCGTAGACATATAATTCAAATTAATTGGTATATTATTATAACTATTATTCTTTTAAATAAAAAGTTCAATTTAAAAGATAGATAAAAAGTTTTGTTGGAATCTACGGTTTTGTCAAAAGGGGGTCGATTCGTTTCATTTCGTCACATGTCGAATAGTAACTTTCGATCAATAGTTTCATGTCGGTGTATAATTTTGTTTCAACGATTAGTATCCGTTCCTAAATATAATGCTTATACTTTCATTTCAATGATTCGTATCAATGGTTTCATATCGACATATAATTTTTTGATAAGGTAATTATCATTTTTAATTTACAATTATTTTCTTAAATAAATAATTATATTAAAAATATAAATAAACTTTGTTTGGTTGACATAGCAAATTTTCAAACTTTTGATACATTTAGTTAAAATTTAATTCTAACATTTAGTATTTATTGATTTCAAATGATTTGAAATGTAATCACTAATAACATAATTTATTAACTTTTTTGTTAATTAAACTTTTTTAGATATATAGTAATACTTAAATTAACATTTAATAATTCATTGTATATGATACCTTTAGGAATCTACGGTTTTGTCAAAAGGAAAATTATAAATATCCACTACACATAAGCATACAAGACAACAAATTCCAAATTAAAATTAAACAATATATCTTATGCATACTAATAATAAAAATATGAGAGTAATCTACTACGATGTAACATCGTCGATGTTAAAGATAATTCTGTTGAAAATTTTACATTATCGAATATATGTGTTAACTAATCCATAACATTTTTATTTAGGTTTAATACTAATTGACCATGTATTTGTATTTGTCACGTCGTATTTGTATTTTCAACGTGACAGCCCATGCCATTCTGACAACACGGCAACATCTATTTCTATCTTTGATATCTGTGCGCATGCTTAAATAAAATACAATATTTTAATCCCACGCAGTGTACCGATGCGGCAATGTGGAAGCTTGTGTACTTATCCTTTGGAAAATCAGCAATATTACCTAACCTTAATTAACCTTAACTAGTGGGCAACCCGTGCTATGCACGGGTCGGGTAGAAAAGTTTCGTCTCGAGTTTGTAGATTCGATTATCCTAAGCTAATGTGCCTTTAATTTGATATTAACTTTAACAGAATAAACAAAGATAGGATGCTATATTACACAAACAAACAAAAGTACATTGCTATTTCTAGCATTCAGCCAAAAAGTAGGAAAGAGTTTGTTACCATAATCATAAACTTTGTTGCTTTCAGGAGCATTAACAACCACAGGGGTTGATGTTTCTGGTTCAGGTGGATAAGATCTTTTGTAAGCAGTTGAACACAATTAAGAGAACCCAAAAAGAAGTGGCGTTTGCTGACATGATGAGGAAGGAGTTCCATAGTTGTGTTTGGAGGATGGAATTGTAGATTATGGAGAAATTAGATGATGGGTTTTTGTTGTGGGTCTTTAGGGATTGAATTACGGATGTCTTTGTGATGAGGAGGAAAGAGAAGGTAAAGGGTAGGAGTAGTATTGCTGACGTGAAGGTTTGGGAGAGTTTGAGGTTGAAGGTGATGAAGAATTTTGATGAAACTGTAATTTCAGCAGCTTCAAATAGGGACCGAAGTCAAATGGACTGTGTGTTGGAGGGAGATGAAATAAGGTGAAAACGATGATGAAAGGAGGACTGATAGTGAGAAGGGAAGTGCTAAAAGAGATGAAATCGTAAAATAATTGTAGCTCTGGAGAAATATGTGGATTGATCTTCTGATGATCTTAATTGTGGTTGTTCCCCCATTGGAATTGAAGACATAATGCATATGATTCTTCCAGTTTTGATGTGTGCGTACTTCCTGTCAAGGAAAAAAACATAACGGTGGTGAGGGCATTTTCGTCGTTTGGCGTGTTCAATTAATAAAGAAAAAAAAAATAGCAGTGAGGATATATGGATAGTTCTTGATTGCTCCTTACTTGCTGCCATTACTGACTCCATTAAAGGTATTCTATGGTTCAAATCTTCAACCTCCTTTTTCTCCTACAAATGATAAAACAAACCAAAAAAGTAAGATTAATATATATTTTAAATGGTTGTTAATGAGAAGTAATTTTAAAGAAATGTAGGATGAAGTTAGAGATACTTTTCACCTGCATATGAAGAGTTTGTTCTGATTGAAATTTGTCTTCCTCTTTGTTGGTTTCAGAGATTATTTGAGTAAGTTTATCTTCAAGATCTCTCTTGGCCTCTTCAACTTCTTTGAATCTTTGGTACCATCATATGCCATGTCGAACTTTAAATAAATGATGAGAAACATTAAAGAATCGAATCATTACCAATTATAACAAATAACAATCTTGGATATGAAAATGTCTTCCCATCATTAATGACCTTCCATAAAACATGTTCACCATTTGCATCATTCTCATTTAATAATGTAGCCACACGTCTATCATACATCATTGTTGCTTCTAAAAGAATGCCAAAATCTTCATCTGGGGTCCTAAAAATTAATAAAAAAATAATTGATTTTCTTATTTGAATAATTGAATTATAAAATGTTTATTTTTTTAGAACTTACCAACTTGTACTGCTAACAATAAGTGCATGCCTATTTTGCTTCAAGTGATAATCTTCACCATTCTTGTTTGTAAATAGAGTTGTATTTGGATCTTGAATGTCATTGGTAGTTATTCCTAAAATGTTTTAGCGGTCAAAGAGAAAGGTCAAAGATGGTCAATGGTGTTGTTATATTACCATAACATGCAATCTGTAGGACCGTTTGACTTGAACATATCTTGCTTAATTCTACAAAATAACTGTAATCAACAATCAATATGAAGTCTTTTGAGTTCTTAAAAAAATAGATACTTGGTCAAAGTACATTATCTTTTTATGCAATTTTCCTATAAAATATCTGGAAGTATAATTTGATTTACCTTGTGCCTTTCTTCAAGAAGAGCCGGACGGAAAAACTCGGGAGGTTGATCATATAAAACCGTGGCTCTATTATTTAAAAAAAGAAAAACGAAAAAAAGGGGATTGAGATTTTAACATTATATTAATTAAAAACTAAAAAAGTTAAAAACTTTAAGCTAACCCTCTCACTTGATTCCCCAAACTTGATCCAATTCATGTTGCATTGCTTTTGTGACACATAAAGCTTCATTTGCCATCTTCCCAAAATGTAATTCAACCCTAAAAAGTTCAAAAAATAAAGTTTCCATCACCACAGAATACAAAGTCACTCAAATTTATATTAATTAGTGAAACAAATATAACTTTTTTACGAATAATATACAGCTACAAATCGACTACTTTTACCAAGAGATAATTCAAGCAAACTATATCCAAAATTATGCCAATCAAATATAAATGATGACCGCCTTAGCCAGCTGGCCCATTTTACAGCAACTAAAGTTGGAACAGATGGTGGATTCTGTAAAACAATAATAATTAAAATATTGAATTAATAAGATTTGAAGATATGAAATAAAGTGTTGTAATTTAAGAGGTTACCTGTACTATAAACACATCGGGGGACTTTATTTTAACACAAAGAAACCA
The DNA here is from genome assembly GCA_023525715.1 of Cichorium intybus. Taxonomy (NCBI): domain Eukaryota; kingdom Viridiplantae; phylum Streptophyta; class Magnoliopsida; order Asterales; family Asteraceae; genus Cichorium; species Cichorium intybus. The sequence continues at coordinate 16,109,161 of CM042016.1, read as the reverse complement.
AAGAAGCATAATGAACTGAATCAAGGGCTTTAGTAAAAGCATGAATGGACGAATATTTTTGGTAAAATTCCGTCTCTTGATGGCCATTGCCTCTGTAGAACATGAATTAAGATGCAAAGAATATGATAAATGCCGGTCTGTAAAAGATTATACAAAATTGTTTTGGTAACATAAAGAGTACCATTGTATGAATATGTATAGATTCGTGCTCTAGTAGAGCAGAATGTAAAACAAATGGCTAACTAAATGATGATGAATATAATCATTTACTTGCAAGAAACCTTGGAGCGTTTATCACAACCAAGATCAAGACCTTCAAAAACCTTTTTTTTACCAAAAACAATGTAATAGTGTAAAAAAAATACCAGGCATTCGGTCATCTTCCTCATTTGCCTTAAACCCCCAAGCCTAGCCTCCAAACTGTGGGAAACTTGGACGTGTTGAATTGGAAGTTGATTATTGAAGAGATTGCCCTCTCAAAGTTACCAGAAACATATAGAAGAAGACGTATGATAAAACCGAAGATCTTCAAACATCTGATAAGTTTAAGAGGTCTGACCATCTATAACCGCTCTTCAAAAACATCAGAGTCGATTTTGATAGTCGGTTTTCCAGAAATAATAGAGAACGACTCGACCTTTTAACATATAGTCGTTTGGTTCGTTTTGTGTGCTTCACATTGACATGCCCCAAATAATTGCGAAAATTGACAATTGAAGCGAACATCGACCAATTTTATAAACCTAAGTGAATACAAAGGAAGAAGGAAAAGTCGTACCTCCTTCTCCGAATCCTATTACCTTCTTCTTGCTGCTGTCCACCCTTTCTGCAGACAAGTCGATTCAGTGAATCGTCGTACCTCGTTGGGAGGATCGCGAGAGGACGGTATGAAAGGCGAATGAAGAACTTTCGCATTCAGTTAATCGCCCTTCGTCGGAATCGCAGACTACAGACACCATAAACAATCTCTATCTCAGCTTTGCGATGGATCACCGGTGGAGAAGACGGAAAATCATCACAGTCTTCCTGTAAGAGAAGAAAGGCGGTGGCGGTGTAGAAGAAAGAAAATCCACAGATCCCGAAATCAAGCAGGTATCGGTAGTGTCGCCAACAGTTATATGGAAGAATTTACCTGATCACAGAGATCTAGCCGAAGAAAGACGAAGATCGGCGATGTGGATGAGTACGACGACTGTGAAGTGTTCTCAGATACTTGGACGGTGATTTGGATTTCGGAAGAACTACCAAATTCTCTGTCTTCGTTTCGATACCAAAATAGCATTTCTCCTTTTCCTGGTTATTAACTATGGATCACCGACGATTTCGATAGCTGTCTTCGTTTTCCCGTTTTCGCTTCCCGTTTTCGCTTGAAGAGAGGCGGAGACTGAGGAATGAGAAGGTGAAGCGGTGGGCGGATAATGGGTCGGTGACCAAAAGAACCACATGCAAAGAAAAACAAAAGACGATGGCGGCAAAACAACGAAGACGCGACGGGAATTCACCGGAGAACAAACGAAAGGAATGAGACGACAAAGCTAGAAAACGAAACGGTGAGGAAGAAAGAGTGCCTGAATACCACGTGTCACTGGAGAAAAGCTAAAATCCGGAAACTATCCAAACCCGGTTTGAAACCCGACGGACATAACCCACCCAAAAAGTAACAAAACCAAAAAAAAGTGGCATAACATTATATAACATGGCCAAACTTGACGCTAATTAAGTAATAGATTAATATTATTGAGCATATTACAGCCTCCGCCAATAGTAAAAGATAAATTCTGTAAATAAAAAATGAAATGTTGGCGGAAGAATCTTGTGCGATTTGTTGTTTTCTTGAAGATTTTATCTTTTAACTCTCAATTCCAGCCCATTTACACTAACTAAAAACTCTCAATTCCACCCATTTTTTAAAAGACTTTTAGAGAAACCCTAATCCTCATTTCCCATTCCACTTGAGAGAACCCTAGCCGTCACTCTCTCTTCCTCTCTCCCTCTCAGCGAATCCGGCGCCCATCCTCACCGGCCGATCACCGCAACGCAACTACCCCGTCCGACCACCGCAAACACACCATCCGACAAGACCACCGGCTCACGTACGCCTCCCCTCTGCGCCGCCTTCATCCGATCTGCAACCACCGCCTTCATACGATCTGCGCCGCCTTCATCCGATGCAGCGATGAGGGCTTGTGTTGATGCAGCTCCGGTGATCGACGGCAGGTGGGCCAATTGCAATCTTGCTTCTTTGCAACATCTTACCGATCAACATCACACATCAGATCGGGATTCCGGTTCCAACAACTCCCCGTCCGGCTCTCACTTCTGACTGCAACATCAAGGTGTCGTCTCCTCCAGAATACACCACCGTTACCTGCAGTTGGTTTCTTCTCACATCACACATTAGATCGGGATTCCGACCCTAAATCCATGAAACTTATTGGATCTGATTTATGTTTCTGTTTTATTTTCAGATTTTGGACCTCAATGGAACCGATTGGATCCGATTCAAGGTTTCGAACTCCTTCTCCGGGTTTCGACCTCATAATAAACATTCCAATCCACCGTTTCCTCGTCACCATATTACCCTTTATTTTGTATTGAGTTCTTTTCTTGCGGATCTTTGTTTCAAGGTGAAGCGCCGATCTATGTTTAACCGATTCAAATCATTGCTTATCTGTTTTCTGAATTTGAAATTGTTTATGAAATTGTTTGTTTCTGATTTATCTTATTGCTTACTCGTAGATGTTCATCTTTAACCGGTAATGGTTTCATGAAATTGATTTTGAAATTTTTTGGATCTTTAAAAATTAGTGAATATTAACCTTTCTGAAATTTCTCTTGGAAAAACAGCTTCTGGTATGATATGTATATTCAGATTTATCTTTCTGATGTTATATGTTGTACAGGAAGTGTGCAAATATAAAAAGGTGGAAGAATTTTTTAACTTGAAGCAGGCCATAAGGACATAGGTATCTAACTAAGCTACATTTGCTTCTTATAAACCTTTAGTAGTTGATGGTGGCTTGCAACTCATTGCATTTTTTTCTTCACAATATCTGCGTTAATTTCAACTACAAAAAAAATAAATAACTTTTAAGTAAACCAAATATTATCATAATTAGTATTTTTTGTTTTGCTTTACATTTTTCAAATCTCCAGATTTTGAAAAGATTAGTAGTATTTTTTTTTTCAAACCTGCAAAATGTAATTAGTAGATTCTGAAATTACATGTTGTTGATGGTGGCTTGCAACTCCTTGCATTTTTTCTTCACCATATCTGCTTGAATTTCAACTACAAAAAAAATAATAAATAACTTTGAAGTAACCAAAATATTATCATAGTATTCAAATAATCAATGAAATGTTATATGAATAAAAACAACTGTGCTTGAAATCTATAAGAAAAGGTATAAGAAAGCATTTATATGATAAATATATCAAATCCTTTTTGCAGGTCTGCACAAGCAAGGAAAAAAAAGAAACTGTGATGGGATGCAATGGCTGTTTGGAGAATCTGTCAATTTATAAGCTAGATTTGTTTGTAAGAGGTGTATTGTTAACCGTTGGATTGCAATCCGTGTGTAATAAAAGTGTAACCAATTGTGAACCATTGGATTATTTTTTTATGATTTGGCAATCCGTGTAACATCTTTTTGTCCAATTAAATCAAGCATAGTCCCGTGTGTATTCAGTAAATTAGAGGTGTGCATTACAAGCTTGTACAAAAAGTCTTAATTTTAAGACTTTATGCTTAGATGGATTGTAAATTATATATGCTTTATATAGTATCAAAGATATATATATATATATATATATATATATATATATATATATATATATATATATATATATATATATATATATATATATATATATATATATCTATCTGTGTGTGTGTGTGTGTGTTTTGTCAAATGTGGTTAATTACAAAAGAAATTGGAATTAAAAATAATATTCTGGTATTTAAAAAAAAAACCGTAATGCGTGGTAATTGCGTGGCTATTTCGTGGTTAAAAGTCAAAGAAAGTCAAAGAAAATGTTTGTGTTTATTGCGTGGCTAATGCTTTGCGTGGCTAATGTGTTGCAAAATGTTGGTGGCTATTGCGTGGCTAAATTTGGGTGGATATTGCGTGGGTAAATTTGCGTGGCTAATGCGTTGAAAAATGTTGGTGGTATTTGCGTGGCTAAATTTTGGTGGATATTGCGTGGTTAAATTTGCGTGGCTAATGCGTTGAAAAATGTTGGTGGATTTTGCGTGGCTAAATTTGGGTGGATATTGCGTGGCTAAATTTGGGTGGATATTGCGTGGCTAATTTTGATGTCAAGTCTCGGGATTATTGCGTGGCTAAACGTACGTTGCCATGGCGTGGCTAACGCGCGTGGCTATTGAGTGTTAAAATGGCGTGGCTAATGCGTGGTAAACTGTGCGTGGTAGTTGCGTGGCAAATTTGCGTGGCTAAAGCGTCACTACAATTTAGACACAAAGGGTTTTTCCACAGGTCAGTTTTCGTGGCTATTGCGTGTCTATTCGGCTTTTACCACACAACAGCCACGCAAATGTGCGTGGCTAACCCCCCAGTTTTCTAGTAGTGTTATCAAAGATCAAGTTTCAAAGAAGATCAGATCATAGAGGCTAGGGTTTTGAGATAAACTTATAATCTGTGAAAGTTTAGTTATGTCATATTACAAAGAAAAGAACCTATATATACTTAGGGCTAACAATGCTAGTGGGCTAAATAAGACCCAAACACACACAAACTTATTAGGCTAACAATACTTACCAGATCAAATCGTTGACAAAAAATCGGTTCCATTGACAAATAGAATGTGATTTTTCGCGACAAATAATTCTCCATAAAAAACCCTCAAAACCACAATGATTGATGATACACAAAAGCTAATAATTGAAACCATAGAAAACAGTAATTTGAAACTTTCGTAGAGCAATCACAAATTAAACACAGTAAATAAAAGAAAATGAACCGTACCAGTGATCGCTTAAACTGTACGAACCAGTAAAGGGAGAAAATGGAGGGATTAGGTAAAGGATTCCTTGGTGAAATTAGCGAAACAGCTATATATCGATTACATCAAGTTGGTGGATTAAGGCCTCTGATTGTCTGCTTTGCAAGTTGCTGGGCGTAGAACAGTGGAAGTAGCTCCACAGATACTTGGTTTAAAACCCTAGGCTTTCGAATTTGTGTTTAGCGGTTTGTTTGGTTCCTTTTAATCGTTTTCTTTATTTCAAAAATATTACCCGAAATCTAATTAAATAAGTTTCGACTTAATCGGTTTTTGTTTTTTCGGTTTAATTGGATCGATTTATGGTTAAATTCGAATAACATATTAAAAAGAAAATTGGTTTGGCAAACTTTATTCTTTTGTAAATTGAAAACTAAACATCAACAACCGTATGAAATGAAATAAAGAACATGACATGCCTCTTCTCAGACTCTAATGCTTGTCTAAACTCTAAACAACTTATTTTTGTCCTAGAATACATGTTTAAAGATAAATCATTCGTGTGATTCTGTACGACGTGTCTCAAGTCTTGCCTAATTAATTCTATTAAACAGAAAGACAATATAAACAGATACTTGGAAGGATAAGCAAAATGTCATTAGAGCACATACTAATCAAAAGTGAATACATGATAATTAGGAGCATCGAATAAATTGAAACAAAAGTCATAATCTTCATTAATGACGCTCCAGAACTATTCTTCACAAAAAGCTCCCAACCAATATGTTGCAATCAAGCAAACGAGAAACTTCTAAGGACTCTAGTCCTTTTGTGGCTACACGGTGGTGATACACCCAGTCGACTAACTTGAACCGTGGCATCAATCGGTCACCTTCTTGAGCTTCTTCACATGTTACCAGGCTCATTTGTTGTCTCACCACTTGTTGCAATAGTAATGGTGGGCTCAGATGCTTGACCTTTCTTCCTTGGCTTTTTTAACTGCAACAGTATCAACTACGTTGTGGTTCACTTGAGCACGAATTGGCGGGAGAGAGAAGTCGGTCTCGATCTCCATGGTCCTAATTTCATAGGAGCCAAAAAACCTTCTGGCAACCACGCGATCGTAGTTCACTGGATTTAGATCATTTGGTACAATGCCTTCAGCAAAGTACTGCCAATCATCAACATCCCTCACTCCAAGATTTGAAGTACAAGCAGTTCCAAGAACATAAGCAATAGTGACATCCTCATGATTGTAGTTATCTTCAGGTGGAAACCAAGAGCATACACGATTTTTCGCGTGCCAATCGAATAACCAGCAGGGTCGACCGCTCGCATCACTCGATAGACGACTAAATTTCCAAAGACCTTTTGCTTTCATGATTTGGGTAAAACCACGAACAAGCTCTTTTTCATGTGTGAAGTTGATGATGCCGAAGGGATTTGGGTTGTTGATATTGATACTTTCGACGATGATGGGTATGTATTGGGCGTTATCAAGAGCATTTTTTATACATGTGGGGCGGATTGAAGCGTTGAGTAATGTCAGATATTTGTCATATTCATGGGAGAATCGATAAAGTTCTTCTTGATATTGCTCGCAGAATGCATCGACAGAAAGCTTTTTTACAGCCTCACGGATGGAAACATAAAGATCGATGAACCACATTGAAATGTAGCATTGAGCAGCATAGATATGTGGAGACACGCCTGGTGGAGGAGTAAACGAGTCCATAAATGTTGCGTAGTGATGCCACTGAGCCATAAACATTTGAGCATATAAATTAACCAGGCTGTCGAACATCTCTTGTGTTCGAAGTTTAACACAGCGTTCGTGAAAAAAACGGATGTTTCCAATTTGTGAATTTTTGAAAAGATATTCCGAAAGTCTGACTAGGTTTTCAGGCCATTTTGGAGTGGGAATGCTGTCATTGTTAGTCATTTTGTTAGAAGGAATATGAACAATAGTTGTCTACATTTGGCCAAGATTTTTGAACATGTTGAATATAACCATCAGGAGGCAATGAACTTTCTCTATCCACAAAATGAAGTACACATGGTGTCTTGCTTCAACGCTGAGTATATGCATCCACTTTTGCCCTCTTCTAATGAACTACTGCCACAGCTCAAAATCGATACAAAGTCAGATTCGATAGACTAACTGAACATGATTGTTCAAAGTTAAAGCAAAACAAATGAACGACCAAACAATCCTCCACACAAAATTCTCAAAATCATTATTAATGCTCACAAACATACGCTAATCATTTAAAACCTTATTAAATAGATATTTTAAATTTTCGTAGCGCAAACACAAATTAATATCAATAAAAATGTACGAACATTTAAACTGTACTGACTGCGAAAAATAGTAAATGCATGGATTAGGTTTAGGTTACGCATTTTCACCGAATAAGCAACAGAGGTTTATCCAGGATTCTTTGGTGAACTAGCAAAAGAGTTTGACATCGAACTAATCAAGAATGACATGAGAATCATTGGTGTATTAACAATAATAAGTCACATTCCACCACCAATAACATTAAGCAGTTACACTTAAAAAGAATACGAGGATGGAATGCATATTCACCAACAATTGAAGAAAAAACAGTAACATTAAACACTCCTGTGTACCTGAGACAGATAACTGAGAAGGAGACAATGAGACGAAGAACCGAGAAGACGACGACGGGTCACAGAACTGAGAAGAAGACGTTAAGACGAAGGATCGAGAAGAAGAACAAATTCCAGCGACGGAGAACCGAGGAGAAGAGCGGTCAAGATGATTTTGGGGGAGACGATGATACGGCTGTAAAAAGGTAAAACTTCGATGAGTTTGGTAAAAAAAAAAAAAAAAAAAAAAGGCAAAAGTTAATAAGATATAGTAAAATTTAGATATTTTTGGTTTTACCTTTTGCCAAAATTTAGGTTTACTTAAACCTAAATTTTGAAAAAAAAAAATTAATTTCAGATTACCATCAATTTAGTTTCTCATAAAAACATTTAAATTATTAATTATTTTTTACATTTGTACCCTAGGTAATCTTTTTTTCATATTATACCGCCTCCTATCACCATTGCAGCCACCGGCCACTACCGCCGCCACCACCCACCACTACCACCACCGTTATTGCCACCACCCACCACTATTATCGCCACTACCAACACCACCCACCACTACCTACAACCACCATCGCCGGCACTACCACCACCACCACCACCGGCACCACTCACTACTACTACTGCCGCCAACACCCACCACCACCACCACTTCCACCGCCAACACCCACCACTACCACCACCACCACCACGATCCCCACCACTACTACTGTCGCCACCACCCACCACTACCACTACCACCACCACGATCCCTACCACCCACCACCACCACCACCGCTACTCTAGTAGTGATGGGTGGTGGGAGCGATTGTGGTGGTGGTGGCAGCGATGGTGGTAGGTGGTGGCGACATAATTGGTGGGTGGTGGCTAGTAGCAGCAATGGTTGTAGGAGGTGGTGGTGGTGGTATAATATAAAAAAACAATTAATTAGGGTAAAATCGTAAAAGAAAATTTAAAAAAGAAAGTTTCAAGGGTTTTATGCTAAATTTAATTGATGGTAACCTGGAAACTTGTTATAGCAGGTTTCCAGGATAAACGCTAATCATACAGGCAGCGGAAGATAAAACATATTAAATCCCAAAAACTGAGCAAGATCATAACATGTTCATAACAAGATCATAAGTTCATAACAGTTGCACCAACAATATATGAAAATCGATTCATACCTTGTGTTTGGATGTTAAGGATCCAAACTAGAATCCCTCTATTGATTCACATCCAAGATCACCAGAAGAACAAGTAGACATAAACTTCCAAGGCTTATGGAAATTGATCCAGAAACTCTTGGAAGGGTTTAAGGATTTTGACAAAGAGGGAAGGGGAGGGTTTCTTGGAGGTGGTGGCACCTTTAGGGTGTTGGGATGCCTTAAGGTTGCACCTTAAGGCCTCTATTTATACTGCATGTGCTCCTAGGGTTTCAAACTTAGGAGCCTTTTGGCGGCCGCACCCCCTGGACTTGTTCTATTAATTAATCTATTAATTAATTACAATCTAATCCCTAAATTAATTTGTATAAATTAATTTTACAATTAATTTCTATAAGTTAATTTTACAATTAATTTATCAATTAACTATTGATCCAGTTTCTGATTAATTAATTTCTCAATTAATTAATAAACCGATCATTCCTCTATTATTTCTACTACTGATTGTTTTTAATGGATCGTAAGTGTTGAGTGTCGTGAGACCAACAAAATAAAAGAGTTGAAATATGGTTTAAAATGATTTGTTAATTACCAATATTTCGTGATTGCACTACTTGTTATAAATACTAACTATGTAGTATAAATGGCAAGCAGGGTCGATCCACAGGGAGCGATGGTCTAATGGATTACACCGTGATTTCACGGGATTTAAACTTGTAAAGAAAGTAACAAAGGGGGGGGGGGGGGGTTTGATGTTTAATTGGAATACGATTGTATAATTGACTTGGAACAAAATGTAGAAAAATTGCTTTTGTATTTTATAATTTGGGGACAAATTCTGGTTTTGTATTTGTAGTCATATGATTGGAAATAACAATAAGAATGATGTTTATAACTTTAATCTTTCTAAGTTGGTACTTTGTGTATGCCGAAAGCTCGCACATACACCATTCACCTAATATACCTTAGTCAAGAGAAGCTCGTTAACTAAGACTAATCTTACTAATCAAATCTAGATAAGATCATAGAGTTTGAATGAAAGATTGCATTATGTTTTATGTGAATGTTCCCAACAATGTTCAATACTCCTAAACAAGCGTTGAAGCGTTAAAACATGATATATGATTTTCACCAATTAAAGATGATTGTCACAAATAACATTTTATGAAACAATTACGGATTTCATAATTTGTATGACTAGATTGATTTATATTTAAGATCAAATGGCCAATATGAAATAAATAAAAACCAAACACTTGTTAAGTCTCAAAATCATATCACTAGAAAGATATAAAAATCAAACATCAAACTTTATATTAAATCACAATCATAATCCTTAATACAAAACCAGAATAGTAAGGTTACTAGCCACTCATGACTAGTAGAAGAGAAATAAACTTACAAAATGAAGATAATCCACACTTGATGTAACGCCAAGACACTCTTTTTATATAAATATAATAAAAAGGGGTAAATGGTCATTTTACCTTGAAAGGGTAAATTGGTCTTTTGGACAGAAAAGAATTTAGTTTAAAATAATATTTTGAGTTTTGGACTTAAAATGTTATAAAAAACTGATTTTTGGTCATTTTACCACGAAAGGGTAATTTGGTCATTTGACCATGTGAAAGACCAATTATGTAAAAATGTTGTTGGTTGTGGCAAAAATGTAAGAAATGAAAGTTTTATTGTCATAAAACTTGATTGTTGTGGTCAAAGTTCAAGAAAATGAACTTTAGGACTAAAAATGTAAAAATTGGATGTATAAATAAGAGAGTTGACTCTCTCTTTGACTAGCCATTTGTGCAGCAACGGGAGGAGCAAGGAAGATGCGATTTCTGCAGGAAATCATGGAATTGAAGTAAGGAATTGGAATCATAGCTTGGAATTGGTGATTCCTATGTTAATCAAGGTAAGTAAACTTGATTTTAACCAAGTTCTTGAAGTGTTCTTGATTTGGTTTTATAGAAACTGAAATTTGTAAATTTCAGTTATGATTATGTAGTTTAAATGGTTTAATGCTCCCATTAAGTCATGCTAAAAGGACTTAATTCAAGAAAATGGAAGTAGATTGCTATTTGTGATGAATTTGAAGTTTTGGGGTTTTTGAACTAAGAACCCTAATTCTTCATTTTGATTGATTTAGTTGTTTTGAATGGTTGAAAACCTTGTTTTAATATAAGGTTTTAGCCTAGAAACAAACCCCAAACGATTAAGGACTGGATTGAGGACTTAATGGGCCAAAACTACGTGCTACAGTGCACAAATCGCGACTGGCCAGGAGACCTGCACTGGCGCCAGGCGCAGTGCGCCCAGGAGCCAGGCGGGGTGCGCCCTGTCCTAGGCGCAGTGCGCCTCCAAGCAGGGGCCAGGCAGGGGATCAAAAATGCTAACTTTTGTTTGGCTTGTCCGATTTAGCTCAAACTTGAACCATAGGCTCGTTATGGTCTGAAAAGTTTGGGAAAATTTTTATATTGAGTTTCCGACCCCTCGGGGGCACTGTAGATCGATTCGAATGTCTCGGTGAATAGTAAAATTCACATAAAGATAGTAAATGTAAAGCTTACTATCTAGGCATTGTTTATAATGATATTGTATTGAACTCTATTGCATTAGAGTCAATTAGAAATGGTTATTAACCTATTATCATTTGGTATATAAATGAATATATAGGTATGGGACAAAATGGTTGTGGTGCACGCAAAGGCAAGAAACCACCGGGAATTAAATGCAGCTAGCATCCAGGTGAGTAATCTCACTGATATCATATGTGATATATGATGATTGAATTGTTACAGGTTGAAACAGCTTCGAGGGACGAAACGACAAGTGTAAAATATATGTAAAAGACAAGACCAGATAAGCCGTGAGTCATTGCGATGACAAGAACGGAGCTGTGAGTCAATACATATATATATACACTATGATATGACAAGACCGGATAAGCCGTGAGTCTAGGCAACAGCGGGCTAACCCGTGAGCCATAGTTTATTTTAATGAGTCAAACTTATATAGACAAGACCGGATAAGCCGTGAGTCTAGGCAACAGCGGGCTAACCCGTGAGCCAAGGCAACAGCGGGCTAACCCGTGAGCCATAATTGATTTTGTATTGTATGATATTCTGGTGCGGCCTATACGGCTATGATTCTGGATGTTATATCCAACTGGTGCGGCCTATACGGCTATGATATTGTTACAGGAACATGGTGCGGCCTTTTGGCTATGATATCGGGTTATTAAACCCAGCTGGTGCGGCCTGGCTATGATTTATATATTGATAATGTTTTGGTGCAGCTTATATAGCTATGACACAGGGTGCGGCTTAAATAGCCATGAAATACGATGCGGTCAATTATGACCAAGAAATATGGGACAGAAATGTATGCAAATAACAACCCGTAAGACTATGCGATAGGATGGGCAATCCTAAGACATATATGGTTAGCCAGAATGGCTAGGCGTTTGGGACCGATATCCGGACAGAGATATACGGTTAATAGATTTATCATATATAGGAAATTATATATGATTGTATTTTTATACGTGTTATTTGCAGATACGATTACTCACTGAGCTTTGTAGCTCATACCGTTTGTTAAATGTCCCTGCAGGTTAGCATAACCCTGGTAAGGGTAAGGATAAAGTCCGTGACTCAAGAGATGGACTTGTAGATGCTGTCAGTAGCAGCCCGGCTTTAAAGGAGATTTAGTATTTTATACTCTCCTTGATACGCTTGTACCCGTTTTTATTAAAATATACCCCTTTGTTTATGGTTTTAAGTACTGAAACCTTTGTTAAAAATGAAAAATTTTCAGGGGTGTTTTTGTTTTAAAAGCCGGGTGTTACACTTGAAGTTGCACACAAACACAAACACAATATAACTAGAGAGTTTTGTAGGAGAGAATGGAATAAGAGATATATGAGATCGTTTTTAGTCTAACCAAACACATCTATTTATACTAACACACCAAGGGTAAAATGGTAAATTGAACAATGGCAAACATCATCATTCCAAGACCCATATCCTTCATCACATGGCCTCAAAATCAGGTTGGATCTGCATCTGGTCGTGTAGCATGAGGATGACAGCACAAGAAGGAGTAAACAACTCATAGTGGGCCAAAAAGTAGATCTGGACAGCAGGAAAAGTTACACGGCCGTGTAACTTTTTGGGCCAAGATTACACGATCGTGTAATCCTACATTTTTCCTGGACATCCCTTGAGCTGACGTGGCATCAAACGTGGCATGATCAAGTTACACGGCCGTGTAACTTCAAGGCATAAAGTTACACGGCCCGTGTACCATACTGTCTTCGGGACGACATTTTTGTAACTTCTTCGTTTGAGCTCCGTTTCTTCTGAAATTTATTGTGTAGCCTCCCATTGTCATCCAATACAATATTCATCCTTCAAAAGCACCTGAAAACAACCACAAAGTGTGAAAGTAGATTGCTATTCTTGAAATCCCGAAAAACATGAAAATATGCAATAATGAGAATCAAATGCAAGATAAAACAAGGATAAAAAGGCCTGAAAACATGCTTAGAAATACACTTAACAGTAAGGGCAACCCAAATAGGACCCTGCTATTATTTGAAACATCACCACAGTTGATGACCTGGATATATATCCAACAGTATTCTCCTTCAGCTAATTACTTGTTGTTGATTGAGAATGGTGAACCTGAGTCCTATCCAGAGGCCTTGAGGATGAAAGATTCCATACAGTGGAAGAAGGCTATGGAAGACGAGTTGAGCTCACTTGACAAGAACCAGACTTGGTCCTTAGTCAAGCTCCCAACAGAGAAGAAAGCACTGCATAACAAGTGGGTGTTTCGGGTTAAGGATGAGATTGATGGCAGTAAAATATACAATGCATGATTGGTGGTCAAGGGGTTCCAAGAGAAAAGAGGGGTTGATTATAATGAGATCTTCTCCCCAGTTGTGAAGATGACTACAATCCGAATGGTCTTGGATATTGTAGCCTCTGAAGATCTCCATCTAAAGCAGCTAGATATGAAAACAGGTTTTCTCCATGGCAACCTGGAAGAAGACATCTACATGGTACAACCAGAAGGTTTTCCTATAGTTGGTAAGGAAAATATGGTGTGCAAGTTAAAGAAAAGTCTGTATGGATTGAAGCAAGCTCCAAGACAGTGGTACTTGAAGTTTGATAGCTTCATGCAAAAGAGTGGGTATCATAGATGTGAGATGGATCATTGCTGTTACTTGAAGAAATTAAGCTCCTCATACGTCATCCGTTTATTATATGTTAATGACATGTTGATCGCTGGATCCGACATGCAAAATATTAACAAGCTTAAGAAGCAGTTGTCCAGAGAGATTGAGATGAAGGACCTAGGGGCTGCTAAGCAAATATTGGGCATAAGCATAACCAGGAACAGAGTTACCGGTACATTAAAACTTTCACAAAAAAAGTACATCAAGAAAGTTTTAGAAAAGTTCAGCATGGCAGATGCCAAGGCCAGGAGTACATCTTTGGGAAGTCAGCTGAGACTCTCAAAGAAGCAATCCCCAAAGACGGAAGAAGATGGAGAACAGATGGCTAAAGTTCCTTATGCATATGCAGTTGGTAGGTTGATGTATGCAATGGTATGCACCAGACCAGATATTGCTCATGTAGTGGGAGTTGTGAGCAGGTTTATGTCAAATCCTGTAAGAGAGCATTGGGAAGGAGTAAAGTGGCTGTTACATGAAAGGAACAGTTGAGATTGCCCTATGTTTCAGAAGAAAGGGGGTGGTCTTAGAAGGGTTCGCCGATGCAGATTTGGGTGGATGTGCGGATTTGGGTAAAAGCACAACAGGTTATGTGTTCACAATCGGAGGTACGACAATCAGTTGGATGTCCAGGTTACAGAAGAGTGTTGCTCTTTCAACCACAGAAGCAGAGTACAGGGCTATTGCAGAAACAGCCAAAGAGCTTATATGGTTGAAGACCTTTCTATCAGAACTTGGAATGCATCAGGAGGATTATGTATTGCATTGTGACAACCACAGTGCAGTTCACCTGGAAAAGAATCATGTGTTTCACAATAGAACGAAACACATTCAGATGAGGTACCATTTCATTCGAGAGTTAATCAATGATGGAACTCTAAATCTGAAGAAAATCCTTGGAATGAAGAATCCAGTATATATGCTCACCAAGGTGGTTACCACAGAGAAGTTGAAGTATTGTATGTCATCAACTGGCATTTCGGAAGTTTGAATAAGGGGCATGGCAGAGAGAGAGAGAGAGAGAGAGAGAGAGAGATGTTCTTCAAGTGGGAGATTGTTATGTGAAAGTGAATATTTTTAACTTGGTTGGTGAGTCAAAGTTTGGTGGGTCAAAGTTTGGTGAGTCAAAGGAAAGAGCTGGTCAAAGTTTGGTGAGTCAAAGGAAAAAAGCTGGCTATGTAATTTGATCTCCTTGATTATTTACATATATTATATACATTTTCAACATGTATATATAGGATGCATCGGTGAACACAACAGATGCAACACAACACACAAAAGAAAAAAAATAACACATAGATAGATATATCACAGTCTTGTGAGGTAACCTTTTGTGCAGAGCCCAGTTTGGCAGCCAAACGTGCGAGTGATATTTACTTGTGAGTGATCAGACTACAAGTGCAGTTTAGCCTTGTATGATTGTAATTTTCTTGGTGTTAATAAAACCCTCTCTCTCTTGTTCGCCCATGGATTAGCTGATCAGACAGATCGTGTGAACCACGTTAAATATTGTGTTCCGATTTTACAGTTTTAGTTTGTAGTTATTCTCCATTTTATTTTTGCGTGTTTTGCCAGAATCGTTTAATTTTTGTCGGAAGTGCGTAATTTGTTTTGTTATTCCCAACATAAAACCCTTATGTTTTCGAAATCGCCTTAATTTAACCATTATGTTTCAAGACCGCCTAATTTAACCCTTATGTTTTCGAAACCGCCTAATTTAACATTTATGTTTTGAAACCGCCCAATCGAAGGCACTATAACCGGCATTTTCTAACAAGCTCAGTCCCTCCCTTCGATAAATGCTAACTTCTTCTGTTAAATAAAGGTAAAATGACTATTTTATCTTTCATTTAATTTTTTATTTATTTTGTTTTAAGAAAAACTCTCTCTTTTCACAACCGGTGGCAAGAAAACTGCCCACTTCCTCTCCTCTCTTTCCTTCTCTTCTGCCGACAGGTATTCCATTTAGCATGACAATGATCGATATATTCCTTGACTTTTGAGCTACAAAACACCATGAGTAGCATCGGTAAGGATTTCAGTTCTATGAACATGGACGAATTACAAGTGTTTTAAAATATTATTATTTTTATTAAATATGACATTTGTCATCATTTAACATGGGTATGAGGATAAACAGAAGGAAAAGTTAGAAGGATATATGATTTCTCTTAATTATTATTTAATTATTAGAGATGTTTCTAAAGTTGTGGAGTGTGGGAGATGGAGAGAACGCGAGAAGGGGGGAGATAGAGAGAAGAAGATCAGCCAATAAGAATGGAAGAAACGAAAGAGGGGGGGGGGGTCTGGGAGTATCTCCAGGAGGACGTGTGAGAACGGTCACGCAAAGAAACGAAAGAGGAGGACGGTGTTTGATCGCGTTTTAGACGCCACTTCAACAAGACGCGGATGTGCATTCCGACACACCCCATAGCCTAAAGTTAAATCGAATCTTTATACAACTTTTTTTAGTGCCACCCGTCCTTCATCCAACTTTTCTCGGTATATAATAAGTATATGATTATATTTAATGAATTTATATGTACGTGCGTGAGAGAGAAAGAGGGAGGAGTACATATTGAGGTGTGTTCATCTCCTATCGACACATAAGGATCATATCAATCAGCAATTAGAGGTTCAACTACGGATCCTTCCACTTCTAGGTATTTGCTTACACTCAGATTCAGTTTTTCTTTTTATCAACATATCAATTCAGATTGATAATTTCATTGATTTACAATATTAGATTTGGATTCCACCGGAATTCGTTCATAGATTAATTTTGGAACATATTCGAGCAATGCAGATCAAATTGTTGCGTCTCTGATGGTTATCTATCCTTGCAGGACGATGAAGAAAAGGAACAGAGCGAGCGTCGACACGGCGGTGGTTGATATCTGCCACCGTGAAGTCGGCCATCTTTCCACCAGGAAATTCGCCCACCGCCTCGCTGCTTCCGAGGTATATATTTGATTTTACATCACTTGTTTCCTTCTCATTGCCGTTTAAATCAATCACACACATGAATATATGGTTCATCTGTTAATGTACATAGAACCAGGTAAACGAACCAGTTGTTTCATCAGTAGTTGTGTGTTTGCTGAGTTTGATCTGATGATTTGATTTTAGGGGAGAATTGTCTGCAATCGTAAAACCTTTCTATAACAATCACGCATCACATATTTTTACCTTTCATCTGGTAGGATTTAGTGCTCAGACTTGATCTTGTAAGGAAGCTGGAAAAACACAGAGGATGTGTGAACACTGTGAGCTTCAATGCAGATGGTGACATTCTCGTGTCTGGTTCAGATGACAGAAGAGTCATACTCTGGGACTGGGAAACCGGAAGCGTTAAACTTTCTTTTAATTCTGGCCATAACAACAATATCTTCCAAGCAAAAATCATGCCAGGCACCGATGAACGAACCATTGTCACTTGTGCTGCTGATGGCCAGGTACTTTTACATAAAATTTCCCAATTCATGTCATATTCTATACTTATAAACTATAATCACAAGAACATAATCAAATATATATTTTATTTAGGTGAGGCACGCAACCATTTTAGAATGCGGGAAAGTGGAGACAAGATTGCTTGCAAGACATCAAGGAAGAGCTCATAAGCTAGCAAGTGAACCCGGGAGTCCACACATCTTCTATACATGTGGTGAAGACGGATTGGTTCAACATGTTAGTCACATTCAATCTAATTACTTTAACTGAAAATTCTATTTTTTTCTAAATTGTTGACTAGGACCACATCAAGACATAAACCCTACTTTTTTCAGTTCGATCTAAGAACAGGAGAAGCAACAGAACTTTTCAGTTGCCAACCGGTTCGTGGTAGAAGCTTCATGCGAGTTGTTAACCTAAATGCAATAGCAATAGACCCACGAAACCCTAATTTATTCGTGGTAGCTGGTTCAGATGAATTCACTAGATTATATGATATCAGAAGTTACAGATGGGATGGTTCATCTGCTTTTGGTAAACCAGCCGACCATTTTTGTCCCAAACATTTATTAGGCGATGAAAATGTCGGAATTACCGGATTAGCCTTCTCAGATCAAAGTGAACTTCTTGTTTCATATTGTGAAGATTCCATCTATCTTTTCTCCAAGGACATGGGGTGGGGTAGTAATGTAAATTCAGTTCTAGATGATCACATGATGGAAACTGATCCCAAACCGGGCCCACAGCTCTACAAGGGGCATCGGAATTGTGTGACAGTGAAGGGCGTTAGTTTTTTTGGACCTAAATGTGAGTATGTTGTGAGTGGGTCGGATTGTGGAAGAATGTTTATTTGGAGGAAAAAAGATAGTGAGCTTGTTCGTGTAATGGAGGCGGATAAACAAGTGGTTAATTGTATTCAGTCACATCCACATACAACTATGCTTGCGAGTAGTGGGATTGATAGGGACATCAAGATTTGGACACCAACTGCCATCGAAAAGGCACCGCCCCCAAAAAATATTGAAAGTGTATGTTTCTTTCTTTTTTGGAGTAAATTACATTTTTGGTCCCTGAGTATGGTTGATTTTTGCAATTTTGGTCCTTATTTGAGGTATTTGTAACGTTTTTGTTCCATCATGTTCCAAGTAAAACGACTACATTTGGTCCCTTTTTGCAATATTATCCCAAAAATATAGTCATTAGACTAAAATTGATCAAAATTGAAAAAATCGGGTTTGTACGGAGGGACAAAAGTTGACATTTACAGTAAATTACATTTTTAGTCCCTGAGTATAGTTGTATTTTGCAATTTTCATCCCAATAAGTTTTCTCTTGCAATTGTGGTCCTTATTTGAGGTTTTTGTAATGTTTTTAGTCCATGGTCCAAGTAAAATGACTACTTTTGGACGGTTCCTAAATCCTAACAGTTGAATTTTGCAATTTTTGTCCCAAAAATATAGTCGTATTTATTGGAACAAGAACCAAAAACATTACAAAAACCTCAAATAAGGACCAAAATCGCAAGAGAAAACTTGTCAGAACCAAAATTGCAAAAACCAATTACACTCAAGGACCAAAAATGCAACTTACTCTATATCTTATATTTAATATGCTAAAAATGTTTTTTTTTTTTTTTTTTTTTTTTTTTTTTTTTATGTTTTGGGTTTTCTAGTCGAGGCCTAAGACAAGTGGTTGGATGTATCAGATGGTGTCACCGAGAGAGATGGCGATGCAATTGCTTGCATTGCAAGCAAGCCATGAGAGACGGCGTAATGAGAATGTGAATGTAGATGGTAATATGTTGGAGTTTATTTTGACTTTTGATGCTAACAGCTCCGAGGAAGATGATTTCGAAGAGGAAGAGACCACCGGTGCTAATCACCACTTTACTTAAGTTGTTGTTCAGGGTGAAACGCGTATCGCTAAATGTACATACAAGTGTAGAGAAATAAGTTTAAAAGGAGGTCTTCCGTGATGGCTTTGTGGGTTTTAGGAAGACCTTCAAAACTATATAATACATACATTGGTTCACCCATGGTTCAACTAGTTGTAGTTTCCTTTTTATGTTGATAGTTGTCAACTCCTTGGTTATACCAGTTCACTGAATACCTGATTTACCTCTCAAATAATATGTTCAAAGACTGTTGTTCGATGTAGGCCAACTGGGGTTGTTAAAATTTAATTTTTGAGGTTTAAGATGATTCGCATGAAAAATGCAAAATCTCATTTAAATGTTGTAAAGGAAATATTACAAAAATTAAATAAGCAAGTAGCTTACTAAATGTTTACATCATGCTTACTAAGGTGCTTACAAGTCTTATAACACAAGAAGGGAAAATGACTTATAAGGGTAATTATGTTTTAAAACTGTTCAAAAAACACCATCCAAGTTTTGTCTGTTCAAAAAACACCATCCAAGTAAGGTCTTTGTACAAAAAACACCATCCAAGTAAGGCCTTTGTACAAAAAACACCATCGAACTACATGTTTTGTTCAAATTTTACCCGATGGTAACCGGCTCTTGCAGGTTAAAAGATGACTTGGCCGGTCACCAAGTATTAGGCCAAGTCATCCTTTAACCTGCAATAGCCGGTTACCATAGGGTAAAATTTGAACAAAACATATAGTTCGATGGTGTTTTTTGTACAAAGGCCTTACTTGGATGGTGTTTTTTGTACAAAGGCCTTACTTGGATGATGTTTTTTGAACAGACCAAACTTGGATGGTGTTTTTTGAACAGTTTTGAAACATAATTATCCTTATAAGTCATTTTCCCACACAAGAACAACTCACCTAAGTCAAGCATGACAAAGCAAATCTAAAATAAATGAGTAAGCAAGACTATAAATAGGTTGTACAAGTAGATGTATATGTTGTTGAGATTTTAGAAGGAGTGAATCTAAGCTAAGAGGTGATTTGGAAGGGTTAGAAGCATGAGGTGGAGGATAAGGGGAGACAAGTACAAAGAAGTACTATAAGGTGTAATATTATCATAAGAAAACCACTTTTTAAACCTAAAAGACAAGCACATCAATGCACATAATTCATCTATAAATAGCATACAATGGTTAGCATTTATAATCATCCCAAAAACTAAAGCACTTTTAATAAATTTGCCTGTATTAATCATATATTTATGCTAAATGTCAAAACCATAACTACTTACTAGCTTACATATTCATGTATGTATCTCAGGAAAGAAACCGTAAAAACCAACAAAATAGTTGCTTTTCTAATAAGAAGTTTTTGGATATCTCATAAGCCGTTAGAATAGTTTTTCTTTTTCGTACTCCCGCTTATGTAACTTTATTATGTTTTAAGGAAATAAAAAAGGCATTAAAGTTCTTTAATACTATACAAGTTGATAGTAAAATGACGGTACCCACAGGATCGGGGCATCACAGAGATATTAAGTACCCACGTCTACGAGACCATGTCCTCCCTCATAAAGAACCAACTCCTTCATGTCCAACTTCATGCTATCGTCTCATCATCAACTGTCATCGTCTCCATCCTCCCAACAATCATCATTTGTAGCCTCACATGTCTAAAGCACCGCCCACATTCTACATTCCCTTAATTTTTTCAATGATTGGTGGTATCCTATCCATCAATGTTCTACCGCATGTCCCCCGACATCCTCATTTCTACTACTTTCATATTACTCTCATGCTCCTTACTCACCAAACATTTGCATCCATACATGGTAACTAGCCTAGGCTAGATGAGACCCACAACCCTAGTCAAACTAAAAATATGAATTAATAAATAATTATAAAATGTGAAAGAACAAGAATGCATTGACATTTTCTGCTACAAAAGAAAACCTTCAACTACAACAAGCAAACATCCAAAATTGACAGGAGCCATGTACGAGTATTTATTCTCAAACTTGACAAAAACTAACACATTTAGGGTATCCAAAAATGGCCATGGCAACAATCCAATTTCACCTCCTGTTGATATACTATATATTATAGTCATCAATAATTCTCAATCTCAAATCACTAACAGATTTACTTAATTGGCATCCGATAGAAACCATTGTATCTCAGCGTCGCCACAGACGCCCCGCTTGCTTCTGCTCCTGCATTCTCCTGAATCATCCCAACAAATATATATATATATATATATATATATCAACTTATAACTCAAATGTCTAAATTACCCTTCCTTTTCGACATAAATAAATGTTACCTCTGATGTTCTTTAGAACGTTCAATGAACTCTTTGGCTATATCACGTCCTTGATATGAAGCCAGTACAGGTCGAATATCAGCAGGCCTATGGCGTGCAACATCTGCATTTAACAAAATAAAAAAGGTACCCATAAATCCAATTTAGCTGATATTATAAATATATATAAAATCAAAGTTATATTAAGTGCTTACAATCAAGAAATGGTATAAGGTCCACTAATGCTGT
This sequence comes from Cichorium intybus, assembly GCA_023525715.1. Classification (NCBI taxonomy): domain Eukaryota; kingdom Viridiplantae; phylum Streptophyta; class Magnoliopsida; order Asterales; family Asteraceae; genus Cichorium; species Cichorium intybus. The sequence continues at coordinate 16,087,321 of CM042016.1, read as the reverse complement.
GTCATCAGCTTCACATTTCCATGGTTTTATTGGTACGCAGTTCTCTGGCTGAAGGCAACTCTCAAAAGCATTACCACTCACATACAGAATTCTTGCAGGATCTCTGTTAAGTTTCGACAAGTCCTAAAAGAAAAAAAAAAAAAAAACAATTATTTTATATAATATGATTGATATTTAATAAAAGATTTTATATGTAATGTAACAGCAGTCAACAGCATACTCTATAGTGCTTTCCATCTTGATATCGAGTTGCAGCCCTTGATAGCCTATATCTTATGCAGTGCTTTCCGTCTAGTCTATCAACAATTGGATCAACATACTGCAAAACCAAAATAAATGTTAATATGATTAAGAATATAAAATTAAAGAAAAAGAGGAAGGGTAATAAGGTAATATACCATGGGCTGCTGATCTGAATAGACTATGATTTCATAAAATTGAGCTAGCTGCTCCAAAAAGTCATCAACTCCTGGTCTTTTAAATGTTCTCCAACCTCGATCACGCTTTAATTTAACAACAGACATGATAGAATAAAATGTTGATTATGACATAAGTTTAAAGAGAATTATAAATGATGGAATATGTTTTATATATAATATATATATTTATACCTTCCAGTCAGAGTATAGTAAGGTTTCATTGAGGTCCAAAACTAATGTGAATACATGCTGCTCTTGTGGGTGCAAATCTGGAAGGAGTTTTTCTGACAAGGGTTCGGTAAAACCCTACAAAAAACCAAGATTATAAACAAAAATAAAGTGAATATATATAAAAGAATGTTTTAATTTAATTGAGAAAAGAGGTTATATTATATACACACCCGAACATGTTCTTCTGTAGATGCACGCAGATCTAAATAAAGCTCGATTAACTTGGCGGGAACTGAAACATCAAGAACATAAAAAAGCTAAAATATAAACGATTAAGAAAAGAATAGATAAGTATGGAGAAAAAAGCATTTAGAATGAACCTGTCATTGCGGTTGATTTTAGCATAGCTTGAAATTTCTGCATTTAAAATAAGTAAATATGTTAGAATTTGATGTTTGAGTCTCCAAGATCATAGTATGAAAGGCAAGAAGGTGGTTTGTGAATAAACAAAGATGTGAGAGATAACAGAAAAAAATGTCTCCATTTAACAATGTTCCAGCTAATTATACTTTGCATCAAACTACATAATAAGTCAATATTTCCTGTTAGGTATTTTTGTCACTTTGTCTCTTAGGTCAACCATTGTCAAAGAGCAAAAATAGAAACTTCATTTTAATTGATGGATTAAGATGAGTCATTCTAACATGTTGCACAATTAAAAAACTAAATGAAATTAAATTGATAAATGAAGGAAATTTTGTTGATATGTAAAGACAGACTTTAACCAAATAAAGATAGTCTCTAGATAAATTACATATAAACATATTTCATGGCATTTGAAATATATATACTATTCGTATTTCGATAATAGAAAAAACAAATTATTTATCTAAAAAATGTTTACAAAAACAAACATCAATTAACTTAAATGCCATGAGATCTTATAACAAAACAAAAATCGAAAAAATAGTTTTAGTTACTTGGAAGATAACAAAAAATATTTTGATTGAAGTTTTGCATTTTTTACAAATATATTACTGTTGTTAAAGTAATATTTAATAATAATAATAATAATAATAATAATACATTCCATTCCATCAAGGAATGAAAAAAAAAAACACCCCTCCCCATGGAATGAAACTCACATCTAGTGAGTCTAGATAATAATTGCTGACAAAAAGATTCAGCAATTTCTTCATAATTTTTAGTTCAAAAAACAACTACAAAATGATATCTACTACCATATAATCAGAAGCGGATTCATAATCATATCACTAAACAAATCAGTTACTGCAAAAAAACTCAGTCATGCAATCAAAAATATAAAACAATACGAACATAATTCAAAGTCATACTAACCTCAGAAGAAGACAAATCATCACTTATAGAAGCTTTAGCCGATGCACGCAAAGCCTTTGTCTTCTCATCAACTTCTTCTAAACTGTATGCTGCAAAATGGGGATAATATAGATGTTTAAAGGTGCAAAAAAACAAAATTATATTTAAGATTTTTGAAAAAATACATGGCAACTTATGAAATTCAAATGTATAGAGGGAAAAGTACATACCATAAGTCGCATAACCAGCAGTGGCAACACCTCCGGTGACTGCTGCGATTAGAGAATACTTGAGAAAACTCCATGGTTGTCCACCACCGCCTCCGGCGGCGGCAGCGGCTGCATTTTCCTGCGGTGGAGGTGGTGGTGGTGGATTTGAAGATGGAAGCTGATCATTGAGGATAGAAGAGGAGATGATGGGTTCTTTGGGAGCATTTGCAGTGACACTAGAATACAAGCGTGGATTCTTGTTGCTCTTCAATACAATGGAGAAAATCCGTCTAGATCGGGTAACTATCGACATGGATTCTTTTAACCAACTGTAGGCTACTCTATGAGAACTACAATTAAATAGATAATCTAGTGAATTATAAGACTATGAACAAATCAGAGATGTTTTAAGATGCATACATTGTAGTTATTACATATGTGTGGGTATTTGCATTGTTCTAAGAAAATGTATCACACCACCTGATAACATAGATTACGGTTTACAGAAATGACAAATGACTTTCCAACCCTGTTTCTAAAATTTTAATCCAACAGTAAATCTCAAAAGAAAAACACAAGAGTCTTCACAAAAACTGGAAATGTTAAGCTATACGTTCAGAGATCAATGATACGATACGAATTTAAACATCACAACAAAACTGCTGTTACTGATATAGCAATATGCAACAATCAATTGTACAATACATGCAATAGATTAACTACGATTACATCTTTCTCAACTAGTTAATTCCTAAAACCCTAGATCAAAGTTAAACCTCAGGAGTGAAGAAAACATTTCATCCACGATTGGTAGATTAGAGGATTACCTATCCGAATAGAGAGAGACGTTCACCGCACAACCGACATAGAGCTTATAAGGGAGAGCGATGGCGGTAATTGTGAGCTGAAAACGCCGGCGGCTTGTTATAGAAAAAGCTCGATACGTCTTCGATGGAGGAGGGTGGCGTTAAGCCCAAGCCTTTTATTCGACCCGTAAACCCACGTGATCAAAAACGGGTCTTCTATTACGCATTTTGTTATTTAGCCCAAAATTACACACAAGCCCAAACTTCTTACATGTAGATAATGTAATTAACTAATTATGTAAGGAAGAAATTTATAGATCTTCCACAATTTTCTTTACAAAAAGTTTATTAGTTTATAATTTATTATAAAACTTTGAACAATTTTATTGAAAGTTTTAAATAATTTTGTTATTTAGTTATGTTCCCAAGCGTCGTCACTCGCCTGATAAAGAAAGTATGTGAAGAAAATTAATTAAATAATTTATTTATTCAAATCAACTTGTATTTTTTATTTTATAACATCGAAGGTTGTGGAAAATGTTTAACGAGTCATGTATAATAATGTTATAAATTAAAATCCATATTTATTTTTAAAATAATTAATTTTATTATTCTGAAAAGATTAACCATGTTAGCTTGTTCATTTGTTGATATAAATTTATTTTTTATATTATTAGAGTATTGCAATGCGCAATATTTACTTGTGACTTTAATCATTTGTTTTATTATAAAAAACTAATAATCTATTGTATTGTATAAAGTTTTGAACAATACATATATGAAGCGAACATAATTATTTGCTGTGGTTTCATGGTTCAAATAAAATCTCATCAAAATTTTAATACAAAAAAAAAAATTAAAATTATGATTTTAAATTAACATGCACACACATAAGAAACTAGCGTTGATCCTTTAATAAATGTTTTCATCAATTCTCATATTTAAACCCTATTAGGGTGGGAGGAATAGTTTCCTCTCATTCCACCGAAACCATTCGTCACGTCAGCTTTTTTCTCTCTACTCACTTACATATTTTCTCATCTTTCACCCGTGGAAACAGTTCTCATTGAACCCATGATGTCACATCATATTTTCGATTATTAAATTCATTTATTAATTAAGAAAATTAATTTAATATTCCAAATAATATTAAAATGCAATAAAAAAATTTTAAAAAAAAAGTCACCATTACAAAACTTAAAAAAATCTAAACACTGGAAATTAAATCCTAAATCCGAGAAATTAAAACCTAAATACTGTGTGTGTGTGTGTGTGATATATATATATATATATATATATATATATATATATATATATATATATATATATATATATATATATATATATATATATATATATATATATATATAGGGAAGGGTTCAAATGAGAACTACTAAAAGGTTGAGAACCGTGAGAACCACTAATTCACAGTTTAATAATGTTGTATTTTTTATTTTTAACACTTGTTTTTTATCAAAATAAAATTACCAAACATATAAAAATATATAATTATCCTTCCTTTGCTATTAAATATCAATATTGATGTGTTTTGAAGAAAAAAAAATTTTACGTTACAGTATTCACAGTTTAATAACTAGAAATTTTATTATATTGTGAATATTGTAAAACTTATTAAAAATAAGGAAATTTATTAAGTTTGATGTATTTTCACATAATAAACAAGTGTGAAAAAACAAAAAAAAAACATGATTTTTAATGTGTGAATATTGGTTCTCACGGTTCTTAACCTTTTAGTGGTTCTCATTTGAACTCATTCCTATATATATATATATATATATATATATATATATATATATATATATATATATATATATATATATATATATATATATATATATATATATATATATATATATATATATATCTTCTAATAAAAGAGTAATGAAAATGCCATGTGGCATCCTCTTATTAACCTTCAGTCTGTCCTCCCGCTCAAAAACTTTCGTGATCCCTGATTTTTGGCGTAATTAGAATCATCTATTTCAGGCAACAAGAAATCATTCTTGAATGTCTCCTGCATTTACGCATATATTTATGGCTACTCAATCTCATTATTCACGTGTCCTCCTCTTATTCTTCTTCAACCTTATTCTCCCGCCCAATTCTTCTCAACGCCCAATTACTAACGATCGCTGCTTTTTTGGGAATAAAATCAATTCGAATCGGTATGTTACACGGCACAATCGCATCCCAAGTTTACCGTTACAGAGTCTTCATCTTCTTTGCTGGCTCATATACGCTTTCACGATAACCCCATGATTTTCTCTGATTTCTTTCTATCAAATATCAATCGCGTAAAATCAGGAACAAATTGTGGAGGAAATTTTTTGTAATTGTGATTGAAATCTTATCCTAATTTGCGCACTCTCACTCTCCATATGATGAAATTGAAATTTCAAACCCAGCCATTAGCTTCTCATTCTTTTATACAAATATGAGACTTGATCTTTTTTTTTCTTTCAAAATCCTATTTCAAACCTGCAAATTGGCCTATTCTCCTCGCTCTCAGTTTTTTTCATCAGAGGAATACTTCATAAAAACTCTAATTCCCTTACGCACGTACATCTGTTATTGTAATCATGTATGGTTTAATTGTCGTTGTTCATATTCTAAGTGGCTTGTACTTACACCTTCTGGTTTCCTTCCCCATTGATTGATAGGGTCAGACGGTTGCCATTGGGAGTAGTGATTTGGGGTACGTTCTGCTTCTCAAATCCATCCGCAATTTAACATACTCCAATCGACTTACCCTCAAATCGAAGTGCTTCTGCATCAATGGGTACGTATTGATGCTTTCACAATGACAACCATCTATATACTTGATAATTATCTTATGTCTCGATGGTTGTAAACTTATGCTCTTCTTCACATTTTAAAAGTATAAAAATGCAAGGTGTGGTCTTTGCAAACTACATTACTTTGACTTGCACACCATATGCTCGACGAAATGCCATATTGAAGAATATTAATCGTTTGCCTGAATTTCTTTATTCCATTATATGTGTAAGTTGTGATACTAGCAAATTTGAAGGTGCATTTAAGGATAATTGTGATTCAGAGCAGAATTTATTTGGTGAGAAGTAGTTTCTTGAAAAAATTTCTGGTAAGGGTTATGTAATACAAATTTCTGGTAAGGGTTATGTGATACAAATTTCTGGTAAGGGTTATGATTCAGAGCAGAATTTATTATATGTGTAGTTTTCTTTGAACAAGATTGAAAGTTTCAACATGTTTGTTTTCTCATATGACTTCTTTTCTTTTTATTACATTTGTTGTACAGGGAAGTGGACATTAATGGATCATTACTTGCTATAAAATCTACAGTCAATTGTGACCTTGGTTGAATGACCTAAGAGTTAATGGGTAAAAAAGAAATGTGAATTTGACCATATTTTATATGATAATATTTATATGAAGCAATGATTAAGACCTCGATTGAACTTCATATATATGTGGCTCTACTTTTTCGATTATTTTTCCCAAAACCTCATAATGATATCTGATAAGATTGAACCATTACTTATATTATTGCAGGGCTAGAAAATCCATTAAAATTAGAATTAATATCTTTAGATGCTGCTTTTGAACTCATATTGATGGAACCAGAGAAGTAGTAGCTTTTGTTCAAAGGATAATTGTAACACCCCAGCTTTTACAACATTTTTTTTTTCAAACTTATAATACAAATATTTAATTGTACAAACCGTTTATTATTTTTTTTTTACAAACGGGGTATCACAAATACATATCATAGCCATAGTTCAAACCTGTTTATTTTACATTTTTATACAACAGAAGCTACGGTCCTACCCGACTCATTCAACGCCCTTCCTGTTTACCTGAGTACATAGCATTTAAAAAAATACGTGAGACGTAATGTCTCGTGAGCATTATGGGTTTAGACCCAAAACAGTTTGCCAATAATACATAATTCCTTAAATTTCCATTATTTCCTTTCCTATGAGCGCACCCATAGGTATTCCTTATTATGTGATGGTACATTCCTACGAGCGCACCCGTAGGTTTTATACGAGACGCACCCGTATAACTACTTCCTCAATAGCATGAAACGGATTCATCTATCAAGGTAAGACAACTACTTCGCGACGGGAGGTACCATCCCAGTAGTGTCTTATTGCCACCCCTACCGCAGCAGGCAGTGGTCTTTATCCGGATACTAAGCAATTTATCATCATGGGCAATCACATTATTAGTTCACTGTATTTCTGGTCCTCTTTCTTTACACGTTCTATCATATTTTTCATAAAATACTTTTAAAGTCATAAAACCACTTTGACTCCAAAACATTTTAAATAAAACTCATTTTGCTATGTACCCGAAAATCCGCATAACACTCACCTCGAGTCACTTAGGAGTTATTTAGCTTCTTGAATTCCTTTTCCTTTCACTTGGTTATTCGTATTTGAACCACCACCTATTATTTGAAAAAATATATATTTATATTCAATTCATATATATATTTATAACAATTAATTTTACAGCACAAGAGTGCCATACTATGCAACTACTGATTATAATTAGGCTACAACGCTCATTACCATAACTTCCTTTAATTTGTAACTTTTTCCCGAAATACGCGTATTTTATTACAGTACCTTCGGGAAGTCGTATTTTGGTTCCGACAATTTTCTACAAAGTTTTGGGCCATAATAAACCTATGTTTAAAATTTGGGATCAAACGGACAAATATTGGTCAAAATCTAAAAACTCAAAATCTCACTGCATGGTCGCCTCGCGACGCGACCACGGGTTCTGTCGCGACGCGAAGACCTCATGCTTCGCGACTCGACCAAGTGTTTGCTCACGACTCGAAGGCTACCAGCCTCGCGTCGCGACCAAGGGCAGGAGCGTCGCGGCACGAGCGCTGCTGGTGCAGACCAGAATGTCCGATTTTTGTGCTGTAAATTCCATTTTTCCATATTAAGCTCTTTATGACTTACTTAATCGTTTTAGACTCATTCCAGGACCAAAACCCATCTTTTAAACAAGTCTTTTAACCTTGGAATCACTGATTCCATCCAAATTCCACAAAAACCCGTTTTTGACATTTTTGGTCCAAAAATCCGAATTACCAATTTATAATTGTTTCTATTGGTTTATTTTGATCAATATAACCTCTAGAACTTATTATAAATCTTTGGAATCAATTTGATCATCAGAACTCACAATCTAGAGTTCTTGATCAAAATCTCAATTCCTTGACAATAGCAACCTACTTTCTCAACACCCTTAAGATTTGTGTGTTTACTTAGTTGTTTAAGCTTGTTTAGATGGAGGAAATCATAGGAACAACCTGAACCATGACCATGATTTCAGATTTCAGTTTGTCCCCGGGATGAACACACAAGAAATTAGGTTAGAAAGCTTGATTACTAACCTTCTTATTGAAGAATTTCCTTCTTAAGCTTCAAAACTTGACTTCTAATCCCGTGAATCCTCAATCTTTGCCCAAACTCTCGATCACTCTTGCTCTCTCCCGTAACTTCTGCAATCTTCTGGGAGTTTAGAGAGTCTTCTCTCTTATTTATAATTCCAAAAATTCCAATTTCAACCCCCTAGTTCTATTTCTCCTATTATGACCACAAAAGTCAAACTTTTAATACACAATTTTTATTTCTCACAATATTGCCATAAACACAAAATATTTTACATTAAGAGCCCAAAATATGGCAAAAGACCGATTTGCCCTTTTTTTCATAACTTTAATACTATACATACTTATCGGTATTATTATTTATTTATTTATTATTATTATTTTTTACAAATTTTTGAAGGGTTCTTACAACCTCCCCCCCTTAAGAGGATTCCGTCCTCGGAATCTTCTCATAGTTCGTGAAATTGGGGTACCTTCTCTTCATGTCTTCCAAAGTCTCCCAAGTTAAATCTGAACCCGATTGGTGCTTCCATTTGACTAAGACTAAGTCAATCTCTTTGTTTCTCAATTTCTTGGTTCTTACTTCCAGCATTGCATCTGGTTCTTCTATCAACTTATTCGGGGCTTATACTTTTAAGTCTTCTAACGGAATAATAAGTTCACTCTCCCCGAAGTACTTTTTCAAATAGCACACGTGGAACGTATCATGTATACCACTCAGTTCGCGTGGTAACTTTAGCTTGAAAGCTTGTTCGCCAATTCTCTTTAAGATCTTGAAGGGTCTAATGTATCTTGGACTCAGTTTACCTTTCTTTCCAAATCTTACCACACTTTTCCACGGTGACACTTTGAGCATTACTAGATCACCCTCTTTCAAATCGTAGGGTCTCTTCTTCAAATCTGCATAACTTTTCTGCCTATCTTGAGCAGCTTTCATATTGGTTTGAATTACTTTGATCTTTTCATTTGTTATCCTTACAATTTCGGGCCCAGTTATTTTAGTCTCCCCTGCTTCCAGCCAACACAAAGGGGTTCTACATTTTCTGCCATATAGAGCCTCGAACGGTGGCATCCCAATACTGGAATGATAACTATTGTTATAAGAAAATTCCACCAATGGCAAGTGTTCGTCCCAATTTCCACCAAAATCCAGAGCACACGATCGTAGCATATCTTCTACGGTTTGGATCGTTCGTTCACTTTGCCCGTCTGTCTGGGGATGATAAGCTTACTCATTTTAATTTTTGTCCCCATTTGTTCCTGTAGTGCCTCCCACAATTTTGAGGTAAACCGTGGGTCTCTGTCAGACACAATAGACAAGGGAGCTCCATGAAGTCTTATAACTTCATCCTTGTATATCTGCGCCAACGTTTCCAATTGTGTATTTTCTTTAATCGCCAAAAACATTGCACTCTTAGTTAAACGGTCAACAATGACCCATATACCATTATGACCTCTTCTAGTTCTTGGCAACCCAAATATGAAATCCATGGTTATGTCTTCCCATTTTCCCGCTGGAATTTGTAGTGGTTGAGTATTTCCATACGGGGCTTGGTGTTCCGCCTTCACTTGTGCACAGGTTGCACATTTAGAAATATACTTGACTATTCTTTTCTTCATTCCCGGCCACCAATACTGTTCTTTGAGATCCCGATAAGTTTTCGTACTTCCAGGATGAATGGAATACTTTGATTTATGAGATTCTTCTAGAATCAACTTCCGGATTCCACCTGCTTTTGGTACCCATATGCGGTTTCTGACTGTCTTCAATCCTTGGGTATTTTCCCCAAACACCAAATCTTTTCCCAGCTTTTCCTTCTTTAAGTCACCTTTTTCCAATACTTGTTTCTGCGCGTCTTTGATGCTTTCTATTAAACTTGATTTCAATTCGATCTTCATCAATTTCTCTTGACTTTTCTTTTCATGAAACTTCCTGCTTAAGGTATCAGCTACCACATTCGCTTTCCCAGGATGGTAAGCGATTTCACAGTCATAATCATTTATTAGCTCCAGCCACCTACTTTGCCTCATATTAAGATCTTTCTGTGAAAATACGTATTGCAAGCTTTTATGATCTGTGTACAAGGTGCACTTTGTTCCGTACAAGTAATGCCTCCAGATTTTTAATGCAAACACAATTGCCGCCAATTCCAGATCGTGTGTTGCATACCGAGTTTCGGGTTCTTTTAATTGACGAGAAGCGTATGCTATCACTTTTCCCCGCTGCATTAGTACGCAACCCAATCCTCTATTAGAGGCATCACTATACACCACGAAATCTTCAGTTCCCTCTGGTAGGGTAAGAACCGGCGCATTGCATAACTTCTCTTTTAGTGTCTCAAATGCTTTCTCTTGTTCCGTCCCCCATTCAAATTTTACCCCTTTCCTTGTTAACTTCGTAAGAGGTACCGTAATTCGGGAAAAATCTTGGATAAATCGTCGGTAGTACCCGGCGAGTCCAAGAAAACTTCTCACTTCCGTCGGGGTCTTGGGAATCTCCCATTTCATCACTGCCTCCACCTTTGCTGGATCTACTTTAATGCCTTGGATTGAGACAACGTGTCCAAGGAATTGCACTTCCCTCAGCCAGAATTCACACTTCGAAAATTTTGCGTATAACTTCTCCTTCTTTAAGACTTCCAGTACTGTTCTCAGATGATTTTTGTGTTCTTCTGCATTCTTTGAGTAAATAAGAATGTCATCAATAAAGACGATAACAAACTTATCGAGAAACGGCTTGCACACCCTATTCATCAAATCCATGAAGATTGCCGGGGCATTCGTCAGACCAAAAGGCATGACTAGAAATTCATAATGCCCGTAGCGAGTGCGAAAAGCAGTCTTCTCAATATCTTCATTTCTTACACGCACCTGATGATAACCTGACCGAAGATCAATCTTTGAGAAATAATCAGCACCTTGCAATTGATCAAACAGATCGTCTATATGTGGCAACGGATAACGATTTTTAATGGTAATTTTGTTGAGCTCGCGATAATCAATGCACATTCGCATCGTACCATCCTTCTTTTTAACAAACAGCACCGGTGCACCCCAAGGTGACACACTAGGGCGTATGAAACCTTTATCAAGTAGTTCCTGTAACTGTGACATCAACTCCCGCATTTCGGTCGGGGCTAAACGGTATGGAGCACGGGTGATAGGAGAAGCTCCGGGTACAAGATCAATCCGGAATTCTACTTGTCTCTCAGGTGGCAAACCGGGTAGATCGTCTGGAAATACTTCGGGGTATTCTCTCACCACGTCAATGTCATTTACCGTTTTCTTTGCTTTATCTTCCATCATTACATACGCCACATAGGATAAACATCCTTTCACCAAACATCTCCTGACTTTCGCTGCGCTAATCAAATTGGACATCCTCTTGGGTTTTTCACCGTACACATACACTTTGCTGCCACCTGGAATTTTCACTGACACTATCTTTTTCCCACATGCGATTTTTGCATCATTGGCCCCAAGCCAATCCATACCAATGACAACATCAAAAGTCTTCACTCCGATTGGAAGAAGATTCAACGAAAATTTCTGGTCATCTATGCTGAGTTCGCAGCCACGGTACACATGTTTTATCTCCATCTTCTTACCACTCGCCAATTCGACCTCACATACATGTTCTAATGGTTCTAGCGGTATATTAAATTTTAGACCAAACTCACGGGACACAAATGAGCACGTAGCACCAGAATCAAATAATACGTAGGCAGGCATCTGATTAATTAGTAGAGTACCTGAGACCACGTCTTGTGTCTCCTTTGCTTCTTCTCGGGTAAGTTGGAAGGCGCGAGTCTTCACCTTTTGGGGCTCCGTCTTTTTCTGCGCAGTTGATACCATTGTCTCGCCACCCTTCTTCGGACAGTTGAAACTATAATGCCCCTTTTCGTGACATGAGAAACACTCGACTTCACTGAGCTTTGGATAGGTACACTCCCTAGCCCCGTGGCCCGTTCTTCCGTAGTTAAAACAAGCTGCACTTCCCATTTTACATTCACCCGTATGCTCTTTCCCACATTTCTCACACGTCTTCCGGCTGCCCTGCTTGGTTGACATCACTATCGACTTTCCCTTCTTATTCCAGCTACTGCTCCCACCACTGAATTTACGTTTATCCCCAGAAACTTGCCTCTCCATTATTCTTCGTTTCCACACGTCTTCAACATTTCTTGCTGCCTCAAACGCCGCATCCATAGTTACCGCCCGTTTTACTTCCAATTCATACTCCCAAGGTAGGCCTTTCACATAACGGTTGATTCGTGCCCGCTCCGTAGTATAAATGTTTCCCACAAATGGAAGCATATCGCTAAACTTCTTAGTGTACTCAGCAATAGTCATATTCCCCTTCTTTAAAGTAAGAAATTCATCTTCAAGTTTTTCTATGTCCCGAAGGGGACAGTATTTGTTCTTCAGGCGAGTAGTGAATTCGGTCCACGACCATTTGTAAATTACATCCTTCCCAACCAGTTCGTACAAGGTATTCCACCAAACTAGCGCATCGTCTTTTAACATTCGTGAGGCATAATAAACTTTATCTTTCTCATGACACTTGCTGACCTCCAGTACTTGCTCCGTCTCCCGTATCCACCGCATCGTAACTTTGGGCTCAAAACTTCCATAGTATTCGGTTGGTTTGCATGTCAGGAAAGTTTTGAAAGAACATCTCTTCTTGTCTTCTGTCCCCACACTATCTTCTTCTGTAACAGAATCTCCATTAGTGGGTCTCCAAGAGGCATCATCCGCTGAAGGATTAGGGTGCGGTTCTCCCAGCCGAGTATTCAGCATTTGGCGCATATCTTCCCGCATTTCTGTTTTTAAATTGCTAATAAGATTTTGAATAGCCTCCAAAGTCACAGGTGGAGGTTGCGGTATTAAATTTGGGTTAGGACCCATGTTAACAGCATCATCGACAAGGTTATCTTCATGGGACGGGGTATGACTTGCTGCCTGTCCTTCAATCAAAAGGTTCTGATCACCGCCCTCCATTTACTATATAAATGAAATAGATTTGCATTTATTATTCCACATAAATATATTTATCAATATATATATATCCGAAAGCTGTAGCATGTGATCTCCCTATGGAACCTGTGTCCCCAAGTATCTCTCTACTAATTTCCACAGCCAAATTCCTCAGGCTCCCTCGTGACTTCACCATTTCCAAGACATATCCTGTGGTTACTATAATACGGGCCCAATATTATTTTAACCACCTATATGCTTTGGCTCTGATGTTATCACAAGATCTCCTGATTCATTGGTTTATGTGGATTCCAACATTATAATTTACCGACTCTACCCCGTTAGTTAGTACCTAGTACTACTACTTATTATTAGTCCACTAGTTTAAGCCTAGGATGGTTACCCAACCTAATTCGCTTAAACCATGGCTCTGATACCAAATTGTAACACCCCAGCTTTTACAACATTTTTTTTTCAAACTTATAATACAAATATTTAATTGTACAAACCGTTTATTTTTTTTTTTTTACAAACGGGGTATCACAAATACATATCATAGCCATAGTTCAAACCTGTTTATTTTACATTTTTATACAACAGAAGCTACGGTCCCACCCGACTCATTCAACGCCCTTCCTGTTTACCTGAGTACATAGCATTTAAAAAAATACGTGAGACGTAATGTCTCGTGAGCATTATGGGTTTAGACCCAAAACAGTTTGCCAATAATACATAATTCCTTAAATTTCCATTATTTCCTTTCCTATGAGCGCACCCATAGGTATTCCTTATTATGTGATGGTACATTCCTACGAGCGCACCCGTAGGTTTTATACGAGACGCACCCGTATAACTACTTCCTCAATAGCATGAAACGGATTCATCTATCAAGGTAAGACAACTACTTCGCGACGGGAGGTACCATCCCAGTAGTGTCTTATTGCCACCCCTACCGCAGCAGGCAGTGGTCTTTATCCGGATACTAAGCAATTTATCATCATGGGCAATCACATTATTAGTTCACTGTATTTCTGGTCCTCTTTATTTACACGTTCTATCATATTTTTCATAAAATACTTTTAAAGTCATAAAACCACTTTGACTCCAAAACATTTTAAATAAAACTCATTTTGCTATGTACCCGAAAATCCGCATAACACTCACCTCGAGTCACTTAGGAGTTATTTAGCTTCTTGAATTCCTTTTCCTTTCACTTGGTTATTCGTATTTGAACCACCACCTATTATTTGAAAAAAATATATATTTATATTCAATTCATATATATATTTATAACAATTAATTTTACAGCACAAGAGTGCCATACTATGCAACTACTGATTATAATTAGGCTACAACGCTCATTACCATAACTTCCTTTAATTTGTAAATTTTTCCCGAAATACGCGTATTTTATTACAGTACCTTCGGGAAGTCGTATTTTGGTTCCGACAATTTTCTACAAAGTTTTGGGCCATAATAAACCTATGTTTAAAATTTGGGATCAAACGGACAAATATTGGTCAAAATCTAAAAACTCAAAATCTCACTGCATGGTCGCCTCGCGACGCGACCACGGGTTCTGTCGCGACGCGAAGACCTCATGCTTCGCGACTCGACCAAGTGTTTGCTCACGAATCGAAGGCTACCAGCCTCGCGTCGCGACCAAGGGCAGGAGCGTCGCGGCGCGAGCGCTGCTGGTGCAGACCAGAATGTCCGATTTTTGTGCTGTAAATTCCATTTTTCCATATTAAGCTCTTTATGACTTACTTAATCGTTTTAGACTCATTCCAGGACCAAAACCCATCTTTTAAACAAGTCTTTTAACCTTGGAATCACTGATTCCATCCAAATTCCACAAAAACCCGTTTTTGACATTTTTGGTCCAAAAATCCGAATTACCAATTTATAATTGTTTCTACTGGTTTATTTTGATCAATATAACCTCTAGAACTTATTATAAATCTTTGGAATCAATTTGATCATCAGAACTCACAATCTAGAGTTCTTGATCAAAATCTCAATTCCTTGACAATAGCAACCTACTTTCTCAACACCCTTAAGATTTGTGTGTTTACTTAGTTGTTTAAGCTTGTTTAGATGGAGGAAATCATAGGAAAAACCTGAACCATGACCATGATTTCAGATTTCAGTTTGTCCCCGGGATGAACACACAAGAAATTAGGTTACAAAGCTTGATTACTAACCTTCTTATTGAAGAATTTCCTTCTTAAGCTTCAAAACTTGACTTCTAATCCCGTGAATCCTCAATCTTTGCCCAAACTCTCGATCACTCTTGCTCTCTCCCGTAACTTCTGCAATCTTCTGGGAGTTTAGAGAGTCTTCTCTCTTATTTATAATTCCAAAAATTCCAATTTCAACCCCCTAGTTCTATTTCTCCTATTATGACCACAAAAGTCAAACTTTTAATACACAATTTTTATTTCTCACAATATTGCCATAAACACAAAATATTTTACATTAAGAGCCCAAAATATGGCAAAAGACCGATTTGCCCTTTTTTTCACAACTTTAATATTATACATACTTATCGGTATTATTATTTATTTATTTATTATTATTATTTTTTTACAAATTTTTGACGGGTTCTTACAATAAAGGTACATAATGGTTTATTTAGTTATTTAATTATATCCTTTTGTATTTATTTATTTTTCATATGACTTCCAAATGGACCATTCTATCCCTCTGAAAACATGAAGGCTCTGTAAAATCATATTGTTCTTTTACGTTTTTCTTTTGATTTTTAGTTGCAGGCTTTGCAAAAAACAAGGGTTCGCCACTTAACCTTATTTGTAAGGGTGTCGGTAACGACCAAGTATGGAAGTATGCTTTCTTTAAACTGATCTTTATAATTGATTTTGTCATTTTTTATTTTTTTATGTATCGCATGCAGAGTTTGGTATATAGAAATCTGTAGACGAAGGTTAGAAATCTGGTGTGCAAAATCTACAAATTTTCTGTTTGGTTTACTTATTACTTGATAGTATTAATTTAGAAAATTTTATTTTGTTTGATTTACTTATTACTTGAAATTGGAAATTTTTTGTCATCAAAAAAAAGATTGTGTTTTTTCAAGATTGATCTCAGTGATGAAATAGGTAGAAAATCTTTCTATCCTTTTTCCTTATTTTATATCTTCATTACAATTTTAATGTACTTATCTTTCTAACCTACATATTGCTTATCGATCCTTGTATAGAGAGGCAACCGGTGGAGTGTCGTAGTGGGAAAAGTAAGTATATTCTCAAATTGAGTTTTTACCCAAGTTAGTGAGGTTCATTGTTTTACAAATAAACTTTTTCTTGCACAATAGATTTTTACCAAGGACATTGGTTATATAATTGTACTTTTAGTATTTTTTTATTAGGAAGTTATACTTTGAAAAATCTGCTCAATCAAAACAATGAAAACTGTGTTAGGTTTGGATGACATTGCTATAAATTGGTAGATTTCTTTTTTGTAATATGAACAAATAAAAGTAAGATGCTATTCCTTGAACTGTTTAATTGGTTGAATGGTTGGAGTAACACCAGTTTATAACCCAGGTGATATAAAAACCAAAAAAAAATCAAAGTAAAATTTCTTTTTATGCAAAAGTTAAGTTGTCAACCCGTGTTTAACACAGGTTTATAACCTAGTGTATATATATATATTGTTGGATTAGGTGTCTAAGCCATGACTAATAATTAGTATTTATCTAATTAATAGTAGCATAGTCCATTTGGGTTGCCCTCATAGTTGGAGGATTGGCAGAAAGTCCGGTAGAGAGAAAGATTGATTTATTATGTGATTAATAAATCAATAGAAATTAAATAAATAGTTTATTAATATATTTAAGTGATAATATATTAATTAGAAACTATAATAATTAATTAGAAATTTTTCTGGAATTAATTGGAATTAATTTGGCAGTTAAATTGATTAATTAAGGTGTAGGGACTAAAACTGTAATTATTCAATAGTTGAGTAAGTGACTGTTGAGTGAGTGAGAGTGGTGAACAAAATTATATATGGAAACATATATATTTTCGATTTTGATAATGAGGATAAAAGGGTTTGAATTATTAAGATAAAGGCTTATCTTAATTTGAATTCAAAAAGGTTTATCTTTAAGGTTTATGTGATCACCATTTGGATCCTATAAATAGGGAGGCTCACCCTAACCCTAGAGCCACGATTTTGAAGCTCTCTAAGAAGGTATTTTTGGCCAACAACTCTAAGCTAGGGTGTGACTGCATTTGAGGCAAGAGGTTTCTGTTGCTTTGCTTCCAAGATTCACTAAAGGTTGGTTTTTCTTGATCTTTCTTTTAGTTTAATTCTTTTTGGGCCTTTTAGGAATTGTTATATGTTTAACTAGAAGAAAAACTTAGATCTATATAGGTTGCATGTGAACTTAGGAATTTTAGTTCATAGTTGCAGAAATCCTTTCAGTGGTATCAGAGCTATTTGGTTGTTTTTCTTGTTAAATTGCTATAACTGCTTTCCTGAAAATTAGGGTTTAATTGTTTATAAACCCTAATGTGGCCAATTTCGAAATTTAGGGTTTGTTTTAGAAACCCTAGCCCCTCCCCTATGATTTGGCGATTTTTTGTGGATTAGGTTAGAAGGTATTCTATTTTTGGTAACTTTAAATTGTTTAAAAGATAAACCTTAAAACCCTTTATCCTAAAAATCGAAATTTAAGGGATTAGGATAGGTTTTAATTAATTTGATTAATTTGATGAAAACCTATCTACTTTTGAATTAATTTAATTAATTGGTAATTAAAAGATAATTCAAGGATTTAATTTAATTTAAAATTTAATTGCTTTAAATTGGCGAAAATTAAATAGATAAATCCTAAAATATTTTAAAATGTTTAAAATATCAAATTTAATTAATTTAATTAATTGGTTAATTAAAAGATAATTAAAATCGATTTTAAGGTTTAATTTAATTTGAAATTTAATAGTTTAAATTGGCAATAAATTAAAAGATAAACCAGAAACAATTTTTTAAATGGTTTAAAAAAATTACATCTTATATATATTATAATTAGGGAGTTATTATTATATGTATAAGATTAAAAATGGTTAGTCAAATCAATAGTAGGCCTCATTCACGAAGCTGATCTATAAAGTGGGTATAAGGAGACTGCCTATAAAATGGCGGTCTAATGGGTGAACACTCTCGCCCACCGCTCGCCTGATCAGTGGAGGGTCGTTAGCCGAACGGGTTTGATAGGACCGCCTAATCTCATTAAAAGTATAATGATATTATTCAAAGTACTAGAACCTTTTAAATAAAACCCCAAATCTAGCTACTTTAGGAAAAATGTGAATTGGTGCTAATCCATGAAATTGCACATTGCACTTTATGAAACATTGGTGGAGCGTGTGTGGTTTACCGGCACGCCAATAGGGGTTCATAAAGAGTTGCAATGGGTTTCCCGAGTATTATCATTGTTGATGGAGCGTGTGTGGTTTACCGACACATCAATTAGAGATGATAATCAACCCGAGAGTACCAAGCTAATTTGCATGGTTATTCACATCCAGTTTGTGATCCTCGGCATCCCAGTCACAAACAGTGGAGCACATCCGAGATTAAACATGCCATTGAAAAGTTTAATGAATCTCAACAGATCTAGGAATTTCATAAGATGAAATTGATAAGTTTTTATCTACCTTAATGACCATTATGTTGTGATTACGGCATCCCTCTTCACACCATAGTTGGGGTATTTTGGATCCTAGCCTTATTAAATAACATATTGGGTAATTATTTAAAAAGGACAAATTAAGCTAATAAATTCTATTTTCTTTTATAGATATCAAGTGTCAGTTCTCCTCCTTCTCCTCCTTCACCTATTTCTGAAAGCATCAGAATGCACCTGCTTAATATGGAAAGGCTGACTGGCCTCAACTGTAAAGAATGGCTTCGCAATTGGAGACTGGGTCTCAGCATTGCTGGCAAGCTACATCTCACCGAGTATCCGATCCCAGTTCCACCGGAACAAGTCATCATAAAAGGTCCTTATGATGAATCCGAAGAGATTCGTGACCTCATGCTATCAACCATTGACCCCGAGTTCCGCAAGGATTTTAAATCCTTGGGGCCATATGAGTTGATGCAACTGGTGGAGGAAAGGTTCCAAAAACCAGTTGAAGAGGAACGAGCTAGAATCCTTGGAAGACTTGCAGAGTGCAAGCTAAAGGGAGGAAGTAGCATCAATTTGCATGTTCTTCAGATTGAAGGGTACATAGGCGAGTTATATAAACTTGGTCATCCCATGAGTCAGGAGGAGAGTGTTAACATCCTGCTCGCTTCGCTGACAAATGAGTACGATCTGTTCATTCAGACGTATAGAAAGGAAAACCAGAAAAAGACCCTCATGGAAATGCATCCACTGTTGACTTTATACGAGTCACTCTTGGACAGGCATAGCTCCAATGGCTCAGCTACTTCTGGATTAAGTCCAGTAAAGAGACGAAACAAGAAACGGTCAAGATCGACTAGACATGTCTCAAATTGGGAATCCGCTAAATCGGATACAGTCACGGAAAGATTGGAAGACGCTCCAACTCTTTTGAAAGCTCAGGTATATCTAAAAACCTCAAAACTCCTGTTCCAAGATTTCTTGATACATAATGTGACAGTCGCATTTTGGTTTGTATGCAAGGAATCAAGAAGGCACGGGACTCTGGTGCATAGGAGCACATATGGATTGGATCTCCAGCTCGTGCAGTTTTGAAGTTTAGATAGATATTAAATATTGTTATTAGTCTTTAGATACATTTTTGACATTGTCTATTACATTGATCAAGGATTTTATTTTTAATAAAATTGTCATATTTTCTTTTAACACCTGTTGTCTAAAATTATCCTTGAAATGTTATATGAATGTGTTGAATGTATGATTAGTAATAACTTGAATGTTGATACATCCAAAGTGTTTGGATTCAAGAATTGTGTCATTTATGATTGTTAATACAAAAGTTATAAGAATCAATTCAACCATAGGTCCAGTTGGACAGGACCTTGGAATCATTTGACTTAGAGTCACTTGATGAATTGATTTCTTAATGTGTCAAGAAATGAATCAACCAAAGGTCCAGTTGGACAGGACTTTGGAATCATCTGACTTGGAGTCAGATGATGATTAAGTTCTTTATAAAGCACATGTGGCAAGAAATGAATCACCCAAAGATCCAGAGGATAGGATTTTGGAATCAGTTGACTTAGAGTCAACTGAAGATTGCAAGTCTTGAACAAAGTCATAAGTTTACATAGATATGTAAAGGACATTGAGATTAAGAGCAACGGACACACCTGTTGTTGTGTATTGCTAGAATCTTGATATAGAACATAATTGTTTGTACTTCACGATATTCATCATTCGGTATGACGAATATGACATTGCTAATCGGGATAAGCAATTGAATTGAAACCTCGAACAGTTCAAGGACTTCGAAGGAAGTACAAGTTCCACAGAACCTGAGCGATAACATAAACTGAGGAAAAGGTTTCACAGTTCATTCTCTTCCAAGAATATTAATGGTTATAATGTGTCTTAGGGAAGATAATGGAGCATTGGTCGAAACAGTTCGATCCTCGGTGTATGAGATACATTGCCAATTAGTTTCCAATAAGATGAACACTATACCAGTCAGTCCATATAAACCATACTCCGACCACATCCTAGACTAAGTAGGTCTTGTAGACACTGCCTGAAATGTAAAGCTGGGATTATCCCACTTGTACATAGAAAGTCCAGGGTCTTGTAGTGTTCATCTGAGCCTCATGACCAGCTGAACTTGATCAGCATTGTCGTCTCATTAGCTATCCCACTGTAAATAAAGAGCTCTTTTAGAAAGAACTCATGGTCCAAGGAAACAGTGGGAGTTGGGACAGTCCTAAATGAGTTTAGGATTAGCAATGAAAGAACCTTTTTAGTCATCACTAGGCTTGGAGCAGAAATCAGATTTCTGCTTTACAACTGACATAATCTCCTCTTGACCAGTAGTATTGATCACCATCATAAGTAGTTGTGATCAGGGTGACATACCGATTGGTGGTAAAACACTGCAGTTGGTACGGATTTGCAATCCGACTACTTGGAAGCATTGGTGAGCCCGGCTGCTGCCAAATAAGAGGACCTTAGGGCGAGACACGGACTGTGTGAAAATTTGATTGATTTTACACCTGGTTTAAAAACCAGTGGGAGTAACTGAATCATCAAAAGAAAGCAACATGGACATATACATACCTTCAGAGCATCTAGTTGAGTCGATACTCAGAGTCCAACAATTGATTCCGAGTAAAGCATTCTCAATAGAAGATGAAATCCGAGAGGATTCTCCATGGCATAGTGTGAGTCGTTAGTGGAGCATGTGTGGTTTACCGGCACACTAATAGGGACACACATAGAGCATGCCATTACAAAAGGTACATGGCCCCGGGTTTCGTCCCACGGGCATCTCGCAAGAAAGGATATTCAGATTCTCAAAATATGCCAAAGGATTGGATTTTGAGAAAGGGCTGAAAGATTTCCATTAAAATGTCAGAAAGGTTTAGATTCTCAAAATGTGCCATAAGTCCTGGATTTTGTGAATAGCCTATAACCGTGTCAAAGCTAGTGGGAGTCGCCGTTATCCACTATCCCCACATGTGGGATAAATAATGGTTCTAGGAAACGTCTCTTTTCATTACGAAGTGTAATGACTTGGTGTTAAGAGACGGATCGCTATGAAAGCCTTAACAGAAATACGGCATACTCAGGTGGTTATAAACGTCTATGAGATAGATCCAGATTCTTCCAAGATGATCTTAATGAGATTCAAGATGCATAGACTTAGGAAAGGTTTTTCCTTGTCATTGCAAAGTGTGATGACTTGGCATGAAAGAAATAAAGAAGGTGCAACATACTCATGTAATTCACAGTCATCTATTGGAAAGATGAAATCACCAGCATAGACTTAGCCATTGTAAGCATGATCTTGATAAGATTCAAGATGCACGAGAAAAGTCTCCGAAAGGAAAATAGTTTTTCGAAAATCATGACACAAAGGATTATAAATAATCCTTGGATTCCGAAAGGGTTTGGAATAGGATTAGATCTGGTTCCACAAGTTTTGGATCGATCATAAAGTCATGAACATGTCCTGATAACTTAATGCTTAGGGCATAGTAAGTTGGATTCAGGACATTGCCTGGCTAGGTATACTGGATGGATTGTTTTCAAGTGAGAATTCATTAGGAAATGATTGGGGTGATAATGTTAATTTGAAAGTTTTTCAAATGGGTAACGTCAGGACATGATGTTGAAGGACATGATGGTTAAAGAATCTCGATGGTATTCTGATGGAGCGCGTGTGGTTCACCGGCACATCATAGCACCTCAAAATAGTCTTAGGGTGCAGTCAAGTAGACTAAAGACCCCAAAACCATAGGAAGTCACCGTACACATTACCAGAATGGAGTTAGGAGAGAATTTAACAGGATAACATATTGAGATGTTATCGGATGAGCATCCGATTGGATCATCTGCAATAAAGTGTACAAGTATAAGATACTTTGGATACATAGAAAGAGTGTAAGGTTCATAAAGACATAGATGTAAAATTAGAATTGAAAGTTTAAAAGAAATTTTTGAAACCGATAATAGTTTATGACAAGACCAGACTTGGTGATTACCTTGTGGAGACTTGGTAATAAGCAAGAGTAGCTGCCAGTCAGATCTTTATGTTTCGCTTTCGCATGTTTTACTTCCCAAATAATTTAATTATTCAGAAAGGTCCACAGTCGCTCATACTTTGGGAAGTAAGTATTGAATCAAGACTGTCGTGAATTGATTTGTAGACTGTCTAAGGAGTTAGGCATAGCAATAGGATTGCTACAACATTCATGAGTACTTAGAAATAGAGATTTGAGTATTGGATAAACCCACGCTCAATAGATTGCTTCATGGATTATATCACAAGCAATATTGATACGATAATATCCTATGATCTTCAAGTAGAGAGATATGAGTTATAATTTACAAGGCAGTTGTTCATTGATAATACGAAAACGCATCGGTAACTCGATGTTATAAAACGTGTTGTTGTGAATGATTTGACTGGTAAAAGATATAAGCATATGAGTCGAAGCTTATTCGTTCCTTGACCCTGATGGGAAACAGATATCTGTAGGCCTCTCGATGATTTTGAAGTTGACTAAAGTGCTGGCCAGCCTAGACTAAATTGATGTGTTCAATTAGAAGTTCTAAAGTCATAAGCAGAATCGGAAATCGGGAAACAGAGTATCGGACCGAGATTGATATCAATCCATGTCTCGTGTCTGAAAATATCTTGTTAGACGAAGGATCATATGTTCACTTATCATTGGACAGAACTGACTAGGTCAGAGTTCGGCAGCGGTTTCTAGGAAGCTACAGTTGCTAATTAATTAGAGGTTAAATTGGTAATTTTAGTCATAGACTTATCCAAGTGGGAGACTGTTGGATTAGGTGTCTAAGCCATGACTAATAATTAGTATTTATCTAATTAATAGTAGCATAGTCCATTTGGGTTGCCCTCATAGTTGGAGGATTGGCAGAAAGTCTGGTAGAGAGAAAGATTGATTTATTATGTGATTAATAAATCAATAGAAATTAAATAAATAGTTTATTAATATATTTAAGTGATAATATATTAATTAGAAACTATAATAATTAATTAGAAATTTTTCTGGAATTAATTGGAATTAATTTGGCAGTTAAATTGATTAATTAAGGTGCAAGGACTAAAACTGTAATTATTCAATAGTTGAGTAAGTGACAGTTGAGTGAGTGAGAGTGGTGAACGAAATTATATATGGAAACATATATATTTTCGATTTTGATAATGAGGATAAAAGGGTTTGAATTATTAAGATAAAGGCTTATCTTAATTTGAATTCAAAAAGGTTTATCTTTAAGGTTTATCTGATCACCATTTGGATCCTATAAATAGGGAGGCTCACCCTAACCCTAGAGCCACGATTTTGAAGCTCTCTAAGAAGGTATTTTCGGCCAACAACTCTAAGCTAGGGTGTGACTGCATTTGAGGCAAGAGGTTTCTGTTGCTTTGCTTCCAAGATTCACTAAAGGTTGGTTTTTCTTGATCTTTCTTTTAGTTTAATTCTTTTTGGGCCTTTTAGGAATTGTTATATGTTTAACTAGAAGAAAAACTTAGATCTATATAGGTTGCATGTGAACTTAGGAATTTTAGTTCATAGTTGCAGAAATCCTTTCATATATATATATATATATATATATATATATATATATATATATATATATATATATATATATATATATATATATATATATATATATATATATATATATATATATATATATATATACCATCCTAATAAATAAGTAACTCAAAGTCACATGTCATCTCCTCATTGAATTTGACACATGTCATTTTCTCATAATTTTAAATTTCTTAAAAAAATTAATTGGTTTGAAACGTTTCTAACTCCTTAATGATCGGTTTAATTATCATTCAATTTCAAAATTAATTGTCATCATTCAATTTCAAAATTAATTATTTTTTAATATCATATTATTTTTTAATGTGTAGAATGATTTGAGAGACAATTGATATCATAATATTTTGAAGAACGATTCCAATCATAATAATGAATTTAATTTTAGTACTGGTGACATTCTCATAATCAATTATATTTATCAGACTGGGGGGAGCAGTCAGCGCATGCTAAACATTGACACGTCAGCATTTAACATGTTAGCATATGCTAACCAAATTTGGTGGGTGTAGTCAGCATGTGCTAACATGCTAAAAGGTACAAGTCTCAATGGTGTATGTACAAGTCAAATAGCTTATGGCGAGCTCGCTGAAAACTCAGCGAGGAAGAGATGGCGAGATGCTTGGCGAGGAGGGGAGGAGTAGTCAGCGAGCCTTTGGCGAGTGTTTGGCGAGGAGGGACAACGAGCTACTCCCTCCAGCCTCAAAATACAAAGTCGTAATAGTAAAAATCAAAAGCGAGATGTCACGATACACAAAAAAAATTTCTTATGTAAAATTATTAATGTTTAAATATTCTTAATTAATAATTTTTTGTATCATCCCGTGTAATACACGGGTCTCACAACTAGTATATATATATATATATATATATATATATATATATATATATATATATATATATATATATATATATATATATATATATATATGTGTGTGTGTGTGTGTGTGTCTGTGTGTGTCTGTGTGTGTGTGTGTGTATGTGTGTGTGTGTGT
The DNA here is from genome assembly GCA_023525715.1 of Cichorium intybus. Classification (NCBI taxonomy): domain Eukaryota; kingdom Viridiplantae; phylum Streptophyta; class Magnoliopsida; order Asterales; family Asteraceae; genus Cichorium; species Cichorium intybus. The sequence continues at coordinate 16,061,692 of CM042016.1, read as the reverse complement.
ATGTGTGGGTTCACGAAGCCACAACCCAACCTTCCCATCCCCATATTTTGCGAATCCGTATGGGCGGGCAGTGGTACCGAGGGTACCGGAGGTACCACTCCAAATATTCCTTCGAACCCACACCATCTTTCGACTACATCGTCTACCCTTATATGTTACCAACATTTCTATATATCTATTGAAAAACTTTTATATCAAAATGTTTTCCTTTGTGATGAGTATTTTACTATATGATTTGATGGTGGACCGTTATGATGTTTCAAAATCCGAATAGTAAAAATTGTTTTTTAGGCTGTTTGATATTTGTTGATTAAGTTATAGTTGATTGAGTCAATGTTTGACCTAGTCAGACTTATCCTGAAGTTGATAGGGTAAGAGGCAGATCAGATGAGTCAGGACCGTGTAAGAGACAGTTTGTGGGGGTATCTAACGTACTGGACCTACTAAAAGGTATATCAAACACTCCCTTAGACCTGTTAGGGTTGCTTGCAGGTCCTTTTCTCATATTTACGGTCCAACGAAATTAAATTTGATTTTATTCTAATTCATTAATTCAAAACTATAAACTAATAATAGTAATTATAGAATCTTCAATCATCCAAATATATGTATCTCACCAAATTATGAATGTGGTATTTAGAAACATTTGTATTTTTATACATATGCACTATTGAAACATATATGCTTTCGAAAAAAATAACTTACTGGAAAAATGGTATTAAAGATCCTTAACAAACATCCCAAAGACATTAATAGAAAAATAAAATGTACACAATAATATATGTGGAAAACTCTAAAAATAAAGAAAAATCATGGGCCTCCAAAGATAAATATCCGCTTTATGATAAATTGTCACAATCACATAGACTAATATCTCAAGTCACTCCCCAAATTACATTCAGACTTTCAAAGTTTTAACTAACACTTTCACCACTCTAAAGTAAGATAAATAAAGAAAAGAACTAAACACCTGATGTGTATTTGATTTGAGTGCTTTGAAACCAAAGCCTTAGGGGGGTGTTTGGGATTGCTTATTTAACTCAATAAACACTTTGGATATAAATGCTTATTGACTTATATAGTTATATGATGACAAAAATAAGTTTATAAAAAGTGTTTGGATTGGTTTATTTGATGGAAAGAGGTTATAAGTTGATAAGTAACTTTTTTTAAATGTTTGGCTTGACTTATTGAGTTATATGAGTGTTTTTGTTCCAATAAGTCATATGGATATTGAAAAGTAAGGGGGAACTTAGTTATCTATTTTGACTTATTTACTTATGTTGAAAAGGAGTTTCAAAAGTGACGTATTGACTTATTTGTATTTGCCAAACACACTTATTAACTTATTGGCTTTTTAAAAAGCCAATAAGTCAATAAGGAGTTTTTATAATCAAATCCAAACACCTTATTAGTCTCCTTTTATATGCTAGGAGACCAACCAAACTTTTATCCTTGTACTAATGTGGGACGGGGAGCCTTTCTTCATAAACCAAAACCAACAATATTCACCTTGGATAAAATGAAAGAAAACTGCAACCATATAAAAGGAACATCGTCTTCATCGACCATCAAAAATCTAAAGACATAGAATTATCATACTCAACTATAAAAAATATCTCCACCTAGAATAAACCATCATAAGAAGTTCTCCTCGACACATGTTGAAATTCCTGCTAAAAGATTATGATGCAACTTCTTATTTGGCATACCCAAAAGTTCACCAACCATCAACATCATCTTTCACCACACATATTGAATTTATGCCATTCCAATGTCCATATGTAGTTCCCACACTAACATAAACACATCCCTTTACATGGTATCACGGACATACCATAGGGATAACATAACTCAAAATAAGTCATAACCATCAATAGTGGTGGAGATATTGTTAATTGTATCAGAGATTTTTGCCGAAACCGATCCCCTTATACAATTTCTCTTGACATGCCCAGATTGTCCACACTTCCATCAGATTGGGTTCTTCTGAGAGTTATTCTTCTTCAGGTTTCCACATATCAACATTGTTCCTTTTGACGAAGCATCGCTGCTATTTCCAGTCTTTTCTCCTCAGATAGGAAAAAAAGACCAAAATAGCATTTTAGGGTAATTTGGAGGAGTGGAAAAGACCAAAATAGCCTTTTAGGGCAATGGACGAAAAATGCAACAAAGGTTTGAGATAGGGGAAAATTTTGTAACAAACAACCTTGTAGCTTTCAGCTATCAACTACCATTATGTTTCAATTTGAGTTTTTATTCATGTCACATTTACATATTTTAAAAGTTTACACCCACTTTACAAAGATTTTTATACAAATAAAAACCAAAAATCCTAACTCCAAACAAAAACTATATTATCCGGATTCCAACTTTTAACTATCAACTATTTTTGTTCAATATACCCCTTATTAAATAAATTTTATAATTTACTCTATATAATCTATTAAAATCCGACTTATTTTATTGTAGAGAGAAAAAATGGCCCCCTTTAGTTGGACTTGGACCTGGCTGAACTATTCGTTCAAATTCAAAATCCAAAACTCAATGTGTTCCTATACTCCCTCCACTAACTCATTTGACGTGGCAAAACGTGGTAGGGACCACATAAAATATCTAAAATTAAATAAAAAATCACCGGACAGAGAATTCACACATCATAAGAACCGCACTTCACACACCCCACACACACACTCTCCCTTTCACCCCTCTCTCCATGGATTCGGTAACCCTCGTCTGCACCGTCTCCCTCCTCGCCGGCGGCCTTTACTGGTTCGTCTGCGTCCTTGGATCCGCCGAGCAAAAAGGCAAGCACGCCAGTCAGCTATCTGGAGGCTCAATCCAACGCGAAAATGTTCAAGACAATTACAACGAGTACTGGTCTTTCTTCCGCCGTCCCAAAGAGATCGAGAAGGCGGAAAAGGTTCCGGCTTTCGTTGACACCTTCTATAACCTCGTCACGGATATATACGAATGGGGTTGGGGACAGTCGTTTCATTTTTCTCCTGCAATCCCTGGGAAATCGAACCTTGAGTCCACCAGAATCCATGAAGAAATGGCGGTAGATCTGATTGGTGTTAAACCTGGACAGAAGATTCTCGACGCCGGATGCGGTGTTGGAGGTCCGATGCGCGCAATTGCTGCTCATTCCGGTTGTAACGTCGTTGGGATTACTATTAACGAGTATCAAGTGAGCCGAGCGAAGGCACATAATAAGAAAGCCGGGTTGGATAAGCTATGCGATGTCGTTTGCGGGAACTTTCTAGAAATGCCGTTTGAAGACAACAGTTTCGACGGTGCGTACTCGATCGAGGCGACTTGCCACGCGCCGAAGCTGGAGGATGTTTACAGCCAGATTTTTAGGGTTTTGAAGCCTGGATCGATGTACGTTTCATACGAATGGGTAACAACCGAATTATACCGCGGCGAAGATCCAGAACATGTGGAAGTTATTCAGGGGATCGAAAGAGGTGATGCCCTGCCGGGGTTGAGGAGTTACTCCGACATTGCTGAGATAGCGAAGAAGGTTGGGTTTGAGGTGGTGAAGGAGAAGGATTTAGCGAAGCCTCCGTCGCATCCATGGTGGTCGAGGTTGAAGATGGGGCGAATTGCGTATTGGAGAAACCACATTTTAGTCATGGTGCTTGAAACGCTCGGCGTTGCGCCAAAAGGAACCGTAGATGTTCACGAGATGCTGTTCAAGACCGCCGATTATCTCACCAGAGGAGGAGATTCCGGCATTTTCAGCCCAATGCATATGATTCTCTGCAAAAAGCCAGAAAAGCCGCAAGAATCTTGATCATATTCCTTGAGGTTTATTCTCAGTATCAATCGTTTGTTTCTGCGCACTCTGTTTTTTTTTTCTTTTTCCGGATCAGGCCCTTTTGGTTATTTTTAATTATTAGTACGATTTATCTGTTTTATTACAGTTCGATTTGCTGTGTTTAATTTAATCACTGCTTCTATTTAGTGGGAAAAGAACTAGATTCTGCAGAAGTTCCTCTTTATTTAGCTGTTAAACGAAGTTATGCAATTTTGTAATCCATAGTGTTTTCCTTATTTACTTTCTGGATTTATTCATTGTTAAAGATAGTATTTGTGGCATTAATCTTTATTGGCAAAGTGAATTATGTTGGTTTGATCATTTTAATTCCAACTTTATGTTGTGGGGACTCAATTCTATACATGTTAATCACATTGTAGATCTGATTAGTCTGTCAATTATAGTTGTAAAACCAAAATGCCAGCAGTATGTTTGAAGAAAGATTCCAATTTTCGATAGTGTGTGTGTGTAAAAGATTGTTTGAAGGAGATGATCACGTGAGAATTGAGGTAAAAGTTGGCAAGTCACGTGATACTTTTTGCATAAATTAATCGATTTAAACACTCACATGACAAGGATTCCGATCCATTGCTGAATATGTCAGAAGTTGGTTAATCATTTGTTGTCCAATTTGATACTTGTATCCATCAAGATGTGGTCAGTTTTGCTTATGGAGGATATTTTAACACTGCAGTCTATTTTATAATGACACCCTAGTCTATATTTTGACCAATTTTTATTGATGTATTTAATAATTTTCTAAAGATTATTGGATGACTATTAGATATGATTAGTTAATGATTAAAATATTCATACCTAGATATCCTCCTTTTGCTTATAATTGATATTTAAAAAAGCAAATGAATTTTATTTTTATATAGTTTGTTGTTATCTGGAGTCTTGTTGGTGTCTACTTTCTAGATCAGAACTAAGTGTAATTACTGAAAATGAATACTTTTATTTGAATAGTATAATGTTTTTCGGATCTCAATAAACACTACCTTCCAATGTATCCGACAAGCTTTATTTATAATTATAAATACCTTAAACAGGACAATGAATCTTGAATCTTTTTGCTAATTGTTCTGTGCCGGCTGGTTTTAGGAATATAAAAAGGCGTATTCAAGTTGTTTTTTGTTACAAGAAGTAACGGTTCTTGGATAGATGTTTGTGTTTGGTTTCTTGGGCGTGTACCATTTTGATCGAAGTTGTTGCCATTACATGTTTGTACTTCTAGTTTTGGTTTATGTTAATTTGGCTTTTTCCCTTTTGGTTTTGGTGGATTACTTGCTTTTAAACGTACTATATCTTTTCGTTTCTACACTTGAGGTAAAAAACAATAGATTATAAGAATATTCTTCTTTTAAATTTGGTTAAACATAAATGTACTTTGAATTTTGAGAAAGTAAAACCAAAATATCATATTATTATATGTTTTTTCACACAATAGCCACGAATTGTATAATTTTCTCTTAATGACCATATATTTTGTAGTGGGGGAACTCGTTCCAATGTTTTTTCAAAGTGGTTTGTTGCTTGTAGGTTTCACAGTGTGATTACTATAAAATTTTTGGATCCTTATGTAAATTACTTTTTCGAAAAATGATTTGTCGTTTTGTGCCAGTAGATTTTACAATTATCCTTGTAACCTTGAAATTGGTAAGTTTTTCTATAGATCGAGAAGTTTCGCAAATATAATCTTCATCCAAATATTCAATCCTTCAAACATTTTTTCTTACCCTAAATGAGTTCATCGACGGAGTTACTGTAGTTCATCTAAGAAATTATTAATTTTTTCACAACCTGGTTTTAAATTATGGTTTAGATTTGCCCTCAAATATAAACTTCTAGGTTATTTGATTTGTTGGCAAAAGAAAATTATGAATAGAAGATAGCAGCATCTATGTATCTTTCGAACATCCCGACTTGAAACATGTTATGAAGATCATCAATGACAATGATATCAAGAACTTGCTAAATGTTGTTCATGTTCTGTGTCCAGAAATTGTACATCTAGATGATGTCCATGTACATAATTCTCTTGTAGAGAATCAAATGGTTGATAGAGTAAACCGATTTACTGGAAAGCGGACCAATGAAAATCTATCACGTGGTGGAAGCAACAATCAATGGGTTATTTTAATCTCTCCCATGATGTTGCATATGAAATACTAGTGATAGGTATTCAATATGTTTCTCTATATAATCATTCGTATGTTGGTGATGGTGTTGCTACATGTGGGGATGTTGACTATCGAGACACGCTTTTCGTTGTTAATGATCTGAATCAATATCCTCATGGGGAGCCATTAGAATATTGTCCATTAGATTATTGTTTAAGGACATTTCACCTTGAAAGAGGTAATTTCAGGGATAGTTGGTCTGAGGATGAACATAATGGTAATGAAATAAGAACATCTTTATGGGGTATGCCTCCTCATACTATTGCGAGACTCCGTTTTACACCCAAGCCATCATATAACCACTGACTAACAACACATATCAAACCTATAAATGTTCAAAACCAAAGAAGATCTTAAACTATCTACAAGAATGAAATGTGTTCAGATCAAAACAAAAAGATTTACAAACGATAGGATAGACGCAACATGTGTTAGCGAAAATCGTAAATGTGTATAGGCTACCTTAATTTCAATTGTTACTCTTTTTCAAGTTCAAAATTTTGCTGACAAACACTTGTTTAAGAAAGCAATTTTAACTCGATCCTTTTCAAGCCAACTAAAAGGTGCTGAGGCATTTATTGAAAGAGGTTATGTCTGATAACTTCTATAAAATATATTGAGGGAAAGAATTACATGCCGTTTCAATTCCATGCTCAAAGTCGACATTTCATAGAAACAAGCTTGGCGAGCAAAGTGTTATATGGTAGAACTTTTGACAAGGATCTTAGAAAATTCATTTGCCAATAGTCTGATTAATTATTACAATTTGAAGAAGGTGAAACTCGACACCGTGTACCGATGATCAGTTTAGTTACTTCTTTGTCATAATTGGTTGCATTGTAACCTTCATTTTCATTACCATATGCATGTTGCATACTAATATTTGTCATTCTAATGCTGACCATTATGCAGTTGCGGTTATTTCATGACTGCACATGATGAGTGATCATAATAGACAATGCCCACTTTAAGAGTAAATTCTTAGGCACCATACTACTAGCAGTCAACATGGTTGGGAGCTGCCAATATAGAATTCGTAAGTCAAAGAGTAGGAATTTATAGACATAGTTTTTTGACAAACTACATGATAACATGAATACGTCGATGACTTGGAACATTTAACCATCACATATGATAGGGTTAATTCCATTAACTTGACCATTAAAAGGTATCTCCAAACACAATCACGACATTGGTTGTCATGATTTGATTAGAAACTTGCAAGAGAAATTTGGTAAAAATAAGAAAACTACTATGTCATGCTGGAGCACACACATAGCCTCAAAATTGTCAAATTGTGAAGATGATCAATTAAGCTACGTTATGTCTAATCTTGAGAATGTGAAATATTTAACAATGTTGGTCATACAAAAACACAAGGGCATGCTTCTGTGGACATCGTTATAATCTTATAACTTCCAGTAGAGTCGAGTCTGTCAATACGTTTATCTAACGATGCATGGAGCATGCTAGTAGTGATGCTTATTGATTTCTTCAACAACATGATGCAAGAATGATATTTTCAATGTCACAATCTCTGAGGTAAATATACACATTTGTTAGGTAGAAAATTTTTATGGCATTGTAGAAATGATTTATCTCGTGCATAAAAAATTCAACATTCAATCGCCTTACTGGCAAAGAGAAAGTTTGCCAAGAGAAAGATTAAAAGTGCTCATATAATTAGAATGACATTGTTAATTTCCATGAAAAAACTTTTACATGTCCTAAGTGGCACTTAATTGGTATATCTTGTGATCACATGATAACCCCCTCAACATACCTAAAATATTCTGACTGCGGCGTGGTAGTTATTGCTTATTACATGATAGAGGTTTGTCTACCTACATCCCAATGCATCTTCTTCCAATTAGCTCTAAGCAGGAAAGGATCTGAAGTTATGATCGTTTAACCCCTGCTCAATGACAATATCAAGCTAGTTGGCCTAAAAACATTATCTGTATTCCATCACTAGACGATGGTCCAATAAAAAAAAGAATGTTTTAAATACTATAAAAGGGGCATACTTATCTCGATAGTACATCTTTGTTACAAACTTATATGCCAACGATGGGAATGTCAAGTATGATTAGGACTTCTTGTAGCTATTTATAAAGTCAAAAACTATTACCCTAAGTTTGATTTAAACAATATGTAATATAATCGAATTGGTGTTTGCATTCAATAATATTAAATAGATCTTACTTTATATATACACAAAACATAATTTTTTAAATGGGTACTTTATTTTACATAAAACTACAGTCATTTTGTCCAAAGATACCGGATGGAGTATCGACTTCTTATTCGATGACAACTCACGTAAAAGATTAGTTTCCAACACACTTCCACTTGAGTTTTCATCTAACTAAGAAGTACTTGCTAGTTTAGGATCTCTGCCTTGATAATATCTACTTCTTCAATGTACTTTCTTGCTTATCTTCGAATTGACATTCTTCAATTATGTAATGACTCCATCCATAATTAAAACTTATCTCCAACTTCAACACCCATTGCCTTTATGTCTTGATTTTGAGGAATTCCAATGGTGGTCATCTTCAATTTATAGACTTTATTTAGTAATAATTCACTACACAAACAAACATGAGTACACAAATGATAGGGAACTTCCAAGTTCTCCGTGTGTGTATTCATATTGCAAAACATAGACACCATAGACTTGCCCAAGGTTAACATCTTCTTCATCTTAGTTTGATGATAATTCATACCCAATGATTAAGTAATCAAGGTTGTTCAAGATAAACTAACTACCTACCATGAAGCTATTCCAGAATCATATTCTAAGAGGTTACTTGAAGTATAAATTCTGAGATCCAATCCATCTATGATAATAAAGTATGGGATTTGATTGAACTTCCTAAAAAGGAATACTATTGGTTGTAGATGTTTTTCAAAAAGGAACTATGACATGGATGGAATGGTACAAACCTAGAAACTTTCTCCCTACTGGCTATGCTAACGTCTATCAAAGTATATTTTTTCGTTGTTGCATACTATGACTATAAGATACGAAAAATAGACGTCAAAATTACCTTCATTAAAGAGAAGTTATTAGAGGATGTGTATATGACATAACCTTATGGCTTTGTTGATCCAAAGAATCCTAACAATGTATGTAAGATTAAGAAATCCATTTTATAGATTGAAGCAAGCTTCTTAGAGTTGTAATCTTCATTTTGAAAAGAAGATCAAAGAGTTTGGATTTCTCAAGAATGAAAATAAACCTTGTTTTTACAAGAAGGGTATTAGGAGTTCAACAATATTCGTGCTCTTGTATATAGATGACATACCACTCATAAGACACGATATACCTACTTTGTAGAAAGTCAAATGTTGGTTAGGAAAATATTTCTCTATAAAAGATCTAAGAGAATATGCACATATATTGGGTATTAAGATATTTAAGATATGCCAAAGAGACTAATTTTACTTAGTCAAAGTACTTATATAGAAAAATTTTGAAATGGTTCGAGATGAACAAACCCAAAATAGGATTTATCATTATATTATATGGTATAAATTTAAGTAATACGCAATATCCTAGTTCAACAGTTGAACTATAAATGGTAAGTACGATGACTGAATGCCTTGGTTGTTAGATCTATTATGTATGCCATGTTATGTTTTAGACCTAATATATCTTATGTGTTAAGATTGACAAGTAGATACTAGTCTAACCAATGTGAAATTCAGTGGAAGGTTGTGAAAAACACTGTTAAGTTCTTAAGACGTACTAAAGACACATCTTTAGTATATGGAGGTGTTGAGAATGAGCTATGTGTAAAATTTTAGATAGATTCTAGCTTCCAAATCGACCAAGACAATTATAAGTTCCATTCAAGGTTTGTATGTTATATCAATAGAGTTGTTGTAAGTTGGAAAAGTTCAAACAAGACACACTTGTAGATTCAACTACAGAAGATGAGTATGTAAAAACATGTGGTGCAATAAAGGAAGTTTTCAGGATGAAGAAGTTCATTATAGATCTTGGAGTTATCATGAGTATTTACAGACCAAGAGATTATAGGTTCCCCCAAAAATATAAAAATACACTTAAAAAGTACCATCTCATCAAAGAGATAAATGATAGAGGAGATATCAATGTAAGTAAAGTAGCCACAGAATAAAACTTTTTGGATCCTCTGACAAAGCCCTCGTCTCAAGTTGTAGATGAAAGTCATGTATGTAGTATATGAATGAGATTTCTATATAAGTGGGAGTAATATTACTAGACTAATAATATATATTTATGAATTGTTACATGAAGACCATGAAAGTTGTTTAAAATTAAAGTGCTAAATGTAATTATAGTTTTTGTTCAAGTTAATATTCTTGTTTGTATGCTTTAGTATCCTTAAAAGAATTATGTTTATTCTAAACATTTGAGCAGTTATTTATTATCAGATCACAAGAAAAATCTATTATGAAAGACCAGTTTAAATGGAAACGAATGGTTCTGCCAGATTCATTCGCATTTGTTGAGAGCAAGATGTAGAACAAGATCCATCATCAAAGTCTTTCTATAGAATAACATCAAAATGTGATTATCTACTAGTTTATCATGTTTTCATTAAACTTGACATGCTTATAATCTCAACATGAATAACAATGCACTTTTAACATACACTAACGCCTATAAAGAATATGGTTGTGTAGAAAGGAAAAGCTTGTAGTAGGAGTGTAAGTAGTAAAATGAATTTTATTCTTCTGTAAAAAGAAATATGTTTATGCGCCCTATAAATGAACAAGACTAAACTTATAGGCATGACCATTCTCAAGTGTAGTGATATCTGTCTCCGTGCGCATTGTTGATTGAAAAGCGTAATCATCAAGTAGATAAGGTTAATTTTATCCATGACATAGGCTTGGCACCAAACATCACACAGTTAAACTGAAGCATAAACCAACCTAAAGTCACCACAAAGTTGTCCAATATGTTGAATTTATGCGAATTGCACATATAGTAGGAGTGCATTGTTAGTTTTTCCTATTGATAATATTTGGGTTGTACAAAAGGGAAAGTTAGTGATTATGGTTTAGCATTAATTGATCGTTTATAATTAATTCTAAGATAAAGGAATTTAAATGAACAAATCAGATTATTTAGGAATTAACAATGATAAAATGAATATTCGATTAGCCTTGGAAAGGCCAATTTTCATTTATTTACACAATGAAATGAAGCCCATAAGGGCCTTCCTTGTCCTTGGCAAGTTTAAGTGTATCATTCCCTTAACCAAGAAAAATTATATTTAACATATATAATGATACATTCATTGCATCTTTAACCTAAGTACGTCTCTCATCAAGGTATCGATTTTTGCTTAGATATATAAAGGTTCTTTTGTTCTTTCTTCCGCAAGATCGATTTCCATAGAGTTCCAAACTTAAGCTCTAATCAGACTATTGTTGCACTAATAACGAGTTATCGAGTACCATATGTATGGACCTTTAGAGGTGGTAACTTAATCACTATTGATTCATGGATATTCATACATACAATAGTCAAATTAGCACCCTCAATGTAAGTGTTTCATTGTCTAATTTATGTTGGTTAGAAACAGTAGTCCATTGGTAGATCTAACTAAGGGAGATGGTTTTGATTTTGTTTATTTTATTTTGTATGTTATGTAAATGTGTTTTGTTTGAACCAAAAGACAAAAATTTCACCTACTGGTTTTATGAGTCATTGTAAGAGATGTTAGGCACATGAATCAATCTAACCATGCCATAACATCCTCCGACAGATGAAAAAAGAAAAAAGACTATACAAACGATGGAGGATATGTTAGATCATGTGCTATTGACTTCGGTGGTAAGTAAGATTATCATTCTCCATTGGTTGAGTTTTCCTACATTAATAGTTATCACTCAATTATTGATATGCCCCATTATGAGATGCTTTATGGAAGGAACTCTATGGCTCTCTCATGTTGGCTTGAAGCTGGAAAAAACACTTCAAAAAGCCATAACTTGTGCACTTGAAGATAAACAAAGTAAAGGTGATATGAGAGAAAATAAAGGCGACACAAGATAAAAAAAAGCCATGAACCTTTCAAATATCAAACTATTGACTTTTAAGTAGGTGACCATGTTATGTTTAAAGTATCCCCATGGAAAAAGTAATGTGGTTTACCTTAAGAAATACATGGGGAAAGATGAAGCGATAGCTTATTTGATAGAAATGGAAGTGGATGAAGCACATGTAGACAAGGATGATATTTTTTCCGATTTGAGAACAACTCGTTGACCCGTTGTTTGATTTGTTGGCTTTATTGGCCAATGGGTAAAAATGGGTACTTTTAGATATTGCATCATTATTGACTTCCAAAATGGAGTATAATGTCTAATATGTGATTTTTGGTGAAACTAGACAGGGGATTGAAGATTTTTCAACCCTTTAACAAGATTCCAACAACAAAATCTCAACTGAATGTATGAAATCGTACCTAGGTATTAATGAGATAATAGTCGAATATAGGGGTTGGATAGCAAGTTAAATGAGTGAAATTATATGTTGCATGGTCAAGATCATGCGTGATATAAAGATTAGATCTTGGTTAAACATCATAACTAGTACAGAATATCATGAATTGAACTTTTGATTTTATGACTAGAAATGTTAAATGTGAAACCCAATTAGGGAAGATGAAATTGGAAATTTCATGATGGAAATATGGATTGATTACTTGTTATTATATCCAAATGGCGACACTTTTTACAAGATTATCATGAAATTGTACTTCGTGATGGAAGTTGGCAATGTATGGAATCATATGTATGCTAAATATGTGTTCTTTGATAGTAATGAAAGAATAACACTATGCATTAGTGTTAAAAGTCTTGATATGTACAAATTTTTATAAATGCTAGTGAAATTATGAAATTAATGTCAATGATATGGCATCATAATGTGTTAAACACATTCATGTGTTATATGAATGTATGCCTTAAATGAAATGAGGATAATATAATATTGTCATAAACTAATAGTATGTAAGGTGGGCATTAGAAAATGAAAGTAAAATGCCTGAATAAGAATGTATAATGACTAGTAGTGGTAAAGTGCAATGTGATTGTTAGTAGGTATTGATTACCTAAGAATGATGAAATTGTGTGGTTAGAATCCCTTATTGATGAATGTGCATTCTCTAACCAAGTGAAAACTAGAGGCTGATACTAACACTTGCTTAGTATCACAAGGTATGACCTTAACTATGATGAAGGTAAAGTATATATGGAATCATGTTACATTGCATTGCATAACATGAATATTGTAATGAACAAAAATAAAAGGGGTGTTTGCTGATGCATGCACGACATGAATGTGAAATGAATTAATTATGAAATATGAAAAATCGTCTAGACATATGATATTCCGTAGCAATAGGACATATAAGACGCTATTGGGATGATACCTCCCTTTGTGATGTAGTCATCTTCGTTACGACCCTCTAAGGGAAGGCCTTGAAGGAACATGATGACCCAATGATTATTTGATTTATTTTTTCATTATGACAATATTAGGTAACGTTAATAGGCCAAAAGAGCGAAGAGGAGTGGTACATCCAATTCAACAATGAACATGAACTAGTAATGAATATGAACTAGTAACTTCAGTAGATAAAGCATCAACCATGTAATTGATCATTAATATGTTAACATTGCATATTTGTGTGACACTATGTTTAAAGGCATATAAAAAGTTTTAAAGTTAACGTTTTGGCAATTGTTTTTACATGTATATTGTATGGAAAACAAAAACATATGTATCTCACGAGGCAATCTTTGTCCCATGTACTATTGTCGCAACATGTATTCGATGTTTGGGATTGATGTGATGATGCATAGTGCTCGCAGTAGATTCAACTTGTGTGTAACATGAAGTGAAGTGTAATAAGGGAATTAGCTTTTGAGAGAAGACTAACATAGTTGATGCTTTAGGTTGTAGATTGTGTAAGAACTTAGATATTATATTTTGTATTACTTGTGCTTGTAACACTCAGATTATGTTTGATCCACCTTATGATATGATTAACTATATTTCTGCTTGTGAACAACGTTATATTGCTAATTCCCAAACATAAAATATGAGATGTTACAATTAATATCCAAAAGCTAACGAAGGAGATGAATGGTTCTTGCAATGAAACTCTGCCAAAACAATGTTTTTTTGCAAAAGATTCTTTTTTTGGACCAAATCCAAAGAATTCTCTCTACACCACCTACCTTAGCCCACATCATCACCACACCACTATGGAATACTCACTACTTCACATAGTCAAAATAATTTTAATTTTCTATAATTTAATAAACTTACTAATAATTTAATTTAATAAAAACACAATATTTAATGAAAAATGTTACATTAATTTGAATAAAAAATCACATTGTAGACTATATAAAATCAAATGAACAATGGAAAAAAATTAAACATCCTTATATTTTTCCACGGATTCGTCTTTGTATCGCTAACAATGTTTCCCGGTTCTCACTCGAGACATTGTCGGCCAATATCGTTAGGATTTGCATATCACCCACAAGTTCTTTGACACGTTTCACTTCCTCCATTATCTTCACCTTCTGCTCTCGAAGTTGAAGATAACGGTCAAACTTCTCCTTCAAACGGACTGCTTTGATTTGAGTTTGGATTTGGTGATAGGGTATTTAGATTTTGATTCATTGTTTGAGAATAAAAAAATAATATTGGAAGGTATTGTAGTGTATTCGATATAGAAAGAAAAAAATTGTTTGAAAGAACATGGGTGAAAAGATATGATTTATAGATAAATTTATAAAAAAATTAAATAATTTTTTAAAGAACCGTTGCTTAACAGTCGAATAAGCCAATCAACCCCATCCTTCATCACGTTGCTCGGCCTTGAAAGGGAGACATGAGACCGCACCGAGATGGTATGCACAACGATTAGTGCCAACCCAACTCACCACCACGTCAGTGACGCGGTCGGAACGCTGTATAGCCTTATGGTGTATTGGTATTTGTAAACCTTACAATCATGGACCAAATATTCGTGTTTTTATGTTATATTCAGTTGTTACAAAATATAAATATTTTATTTTTCGCATCTTATTTGCTCCACATTTCACCTCATTCATATGGAAATGAATCGATTTATGTTGTATTTAATTGACAGCCGATCAAACAAGTAAAACATAATAAATTAACCATAAAAATATAAAAAGACATTATAGTTGAAGATCAAGCAATAGATTTCCATGATAAAGAAAGGAAAGTAATTGACTGATTTACGTTCTACAACATCCATTTTGTACAATATATGATCCTAGATCACCAACTTTAAAGGCATCATAAGTTAATATTGAATCATGACCCTTAATTAACTTAAATACAAAGACACCAAAAATTGAGAAATAAGAACAAATTCACTTACCACAGTTGCAGGTGAATGTATCCCCAAAAATGGGACAATATCTACTTGCAACCAGTTTTCAACTACAGATCCCACCACCGCACCCGCCACAAGACCGCCTATAGTTATCACAGTCGCCTTCCCTGAACACAATATTTAATTTAAAATCAATTAATAATCCTCATAGAGCTTTTTGATGTAGAATAAATTATTTAATTTGGTAAGGCTATATATGAGTGTTTCGAATTGATTGAACACTTTATCCAGACAACAATGAATGAAAAAGAGAAGAAATAGTGCCCAATTTTAGTGGGGTTTTATTTCATTTTCTCCCAATATATAGTACATTTTCTTTCTTCTCAAGTTGAAATTACATATTTGTCCATTATGATCAATACAAACAAATAAATAGAATTAAGTTGGATCCACCATATTCCTTTATTTATCCTTATTACAGGGCATTCTAGAATAATAGTCAGATACTTTCCTAAAGTGATGTACCAAAGTCAAATAAAGCAGTTTCAATGTCTGAAAAAGAAGTTAAGAAATGAGAAGTATCATATTCATACCTAGTTTAACATTTCGTTTGGTCATGAAGTATAAAGAAGCCCCAAAACTAGTTGCCAAAATTAGCCCTGGAACATCAGCACCTGAAAGGGAACTACCCACTGGAGAATTTGCACCATTTACATAAGTTAACACAGCTAATGCTCCATAGACACCTGCCTCAATCCCCAAATCACGTGCAGATGGTGTTTCTACTGAAACAGGTGCATTTTTCAAGGCACCTTGTGCCCATTGTGGCATTGATCCCATTTGAGGGGCACTTACAGGTTTTACATCAGCATAACGAATGCTGCTATTTACAACTTTGCCTGCTCTTCTCTGTGATAAGCTTTGCATAAGTAACATGTCATATGCAGCCTCCACCTGGGAAGCAATCGGGATATTTTAGCAATTTGGAAGCAATTGGAATGATAAAGAAGAGTTGAGAATAGAAGATGAATATAACGGAATAATTGGTTTAGATAACTGTGAATTAGCTGGATTCGCCTTTCAGTAAGTGTATGAATGAAGAAAACAGTCATAACTATCGTCAATGAGATCTTCGCCCAAATCATCAAATTTAAGCTTCTTAACTCCAAAATTGTTCTAAAAGGCAAAAAGCACATAAAACCTAATAGCACTAATTTTGAAATTAAATGTGATTACAGTCAAAACGACCATATTCACATATAATTCTTCAAATATAAGCAGGTTTTAATCGGAAATCCTAAAGGATAACAATCACAATCGAACTTGAAATAAATCGTGTAAAATTAGCACAATCTGTTTAATTCTGATATAATTAACTAGCAGAAGTTCAATATAATCCGGCATGAGTGCAGGAAAGTAATAAAAACCTGTGCAATCGACTCTTGGTCATCTTTACAAGCAGCCAAAACTGAATTCTTAGCTCGAAGTATATCTTCAAAGGAAGCTCCTTCCGATACGCCTAATAATTTCAAAGCCGTCTCTAGAGACATCTCGAACGACGATTCATCGGCTGTCGAGCCACCGCCGGCGGCGAGGACGACGAATCTCGATAATGAGGAGCGGCGAGAAGAGGAGGAGGTGAGCCCCAGTCCATCGGCTTTGAATGATTTTCCAACTGTGTGATTGTTGGCCGTTGTAAATGGCTGTCGGTGAGGGCGGATTCGGCCGGCGACGCCGAGTAGGGAGGCGCGAGTGGGACGGGCGGAGAGAGGAGTGGTAGCCATGCGTGGAAGAAAATCGGTTGGTTGTTTGAGTGGGTGTGCGATTGTCGTATCGTATAATTGAGGGGCGTATTTGCCTTTGCTTCCAAGTTAGAAATTCTTCTATTTCTTTCGACAAAAATAAATGGATATATTAGTATATTAATATAATATTATTACATCTGAATCTAGTACAGTTTCCGCCAACTTAAAAATATATATTAAATAACACTTTAATATTAATATTTTAAATTACAAGAAAATAAACTTGATTACCAAATGAATAATCAACTATCTACAGATACCCTATAATTAAATTATTAAGAAATTTTCATGTATTGATTAATCAAAGACCATGTATGATGAGATATGCTTCATTGGGGGTACGATAGATATATCTCGGCTGATTGTGAATAGTTTGATTAAAATAGAATAGATTAAAGTAATTTAGTTTGATTTGGACATTCCGTAATTGTATATTTGGTTTGAAAATATTGAAACCAAGCTTACTTAATTTGGTTTATAGTATATTATGATTTATGTCAAACCCAACCCATACTTAAAAAGATTAAAAAAGAAAGAAGGTTTTTTTTTGTTATTTTCACTTGAAATTTTACAATATTTTATTGGATTTTTTCAACTTTGTATGATCTTGATAATTGTCATTTTGTGGTGTGGATCTAAATTTATCGATTAGGTTTGTGTTTGTACGGTAGAATGAAATTAGAAATAAATTGACATCATAATAGAATAAGCAATGTAATTGAATGAATTATTATATTTTATTGATATATTTGGTTGGCTCAAATAAATGAAAGAAATCATATAAATATATTTTTTAAATTAATAAATAAAAACTAGATAAATTAAATTGATACATAAAGAAAAAAAATATTATTTTATAAAAATTAAGTTTAACTAAATAAAGATAAATCGGAATATAAATTGTATATAACATATTTCGTCTCGTTCAAAATGCATATTTTATGTTTTACGAGTAGTTGAAAATTTATTTATGCATTAAAAAAGGTTTCAGAAAAAACAAAATGACATGAAATCTTAACAAATAGTTATAATAAAAAAGTACTTTTATTTACTTTTTTAAAAATAAAAAATATTTAATTTAAATAATGAAATTCAAAAATATTAATTTGTATTAAGATTATATGAGTAAAATAATAATTATAGTATATATATCATTATATTTCTTCATGGAATAAAAAAAATATCTCTCACTCATGGAATAAAATTTCAACCTAAGAGAAAGAACCATATTTCGTAAAAATACTCAATTTTATTCATTCATGACAATCAAACATACATTTTTACATTCGGTTATAGTGTTCCATATCATTTCCTATTTGATTATTGATGACATAGGTCCACCATCCGACCTATACTGCTTGCCAGCCCGCTTGCCTGGCTGGACTGCCTTCCAGCCCGTTTGGCTGCTTTGCCAGCTAGCCGGCCTAGCCGCGCTGCCGGCTAGCTGGGCCTAAATTGGGCGGGCCCAAAGTTTGACCTAATTATGCCTTATAAATCAGTATTGTAAAAATTGGTCAACTCAGCCGAGTACTCGGACTCGGCCTCTTACTAAGGTGAGTTAAGTCAACTCAACCAAACAACTCAAAAATTGGTCAGACCTGGTTCTACTCGGCGATATGTACCAAATATCATTTGATCATTTTCTGCGATATGTAAGTTTGAATAATTAAAACTACAAAGACTAAAAATATCATTTGATCATTTTCTACTATATGTACCAAATGCGCATTATTAATTTAATGTAAAATAAAATATATAAATGGATTCTTACCACCCTCACCAAGGAACTGAAATCCATTGAAATGAAACTTACAATTTTTTGATGAAACTGAATTATATTTATTTTGCAAGTAAACAGTAAACATGCATTGCAATGAAATCTCCGGTACCTATATTGAAAATGATGCTACTTGATGAACTCCCAACACACAATCAAGAATATATATACTAGTTGTATGTTTATGCTTTTACTTTAGGGTACAAATAAAATGAACCTAAAGTAACTGTTATATATATATATATATATATATATATATATATATATATATATATATATATATATATATATATATATATATATATATATATATATATATATATATATATATATATATATATATATATATATATATATATATATACTTTATGGATAGGTACATGTAGGAGCCTATTGAAAAACCTACAAACTAAGCATAACTAGTGAACTATTTCAATGCATTGATAGTACACTTCACAAAAATGCGTTATGATTAAAACTTACATGTTGATCATTGTATTAAACCCACCAAAACATAAAGTTTCATCTTATTTCTCTAAAAAAATATCATAATTTGGACGTTAAAAAAAATAATATTTATACTGTTTCATCTCGAAATCGCTGTCATAGAAAACAAAGTGACATATGTGTTACCAACTATTTATGTTAAAGAATCAGGATTAGGTTATCAATAAGTTTTATATATAAAAGCTAACCAAGTCATAGTAGGAGTTTGTGGCTGCCGATTTTGGAACACATAAAGTCGGTTTATGTTTATATGTATGTGAATGTGAGTGACCACGTCAGTTTGTACATGTGTAGTTGAAATGTTGAATGAAAACTTTTTGCCCAACTAATGAATTCGAGTTCCAACTGGTTAAAATTGAGAGATAACATATTAGAAATAGAAAGGTGGATAATTTGATCAAATCATTATAACATCTACATAAAAGTATAAAACTGAGTCAAACAAACATAAAACGTAAACACATAGTCCCGAATCATAGTCTAAACTCAAAACACAGTCTGAAATTCCAATAGCGAAAATAAAAAAACAATCCCATAATTCGATTCTTAACATATTAAAACAGTGATGACAACACAAACCAAAAGCTTAAAAATCATCATCATCTTCCTCAGCAATATGCTTTGCAAGCTCTTGCTCCTGTTGCTGTCTCTCCCTCCTCTTTTCAGCACTCTCTTTCTCCTTATGAGAATTAGGAGGAAACCGCAGCGCCCTAACCGCCTCATTATGCATATTCAAACAAAAAGCAATCCTCGAATTAAACGCGAGTTGAGGCTCGTTTGTCGAGTAAATATCACCCGTTTCCTTGGACACCATCCACCCGTTCGCGTGATCTAAAGTCGCGTCGATCGCACCATCACGGATTGCCTTTGAGACGATACTCTCGGCATCCGCGATTGGGTTGGGTGAGTCCAGCCTCAGCTTCTTTGCCACGTCAGCGAGAGAGATACGAGAGTAGGAAATGCTGATGTTGCGTAGCCCGGTTCGGATCACGTTATGGCGAAGTCTCACAATTAGGTTGTTAGTGCGGTCTGAGCTGAAAGTTGAAGAGAATTTTTCGGCTACGCTTTTGAATAGTTCGAGATCTCCGATTCTAACAGCCTGGAATTAAGAAAAAGAATAAATGAATTTGAGTTGAAAGAAAATAAAATAGAAATATTTTAAGTGCTTACGTTTGTGAGCTCGAAGTATGGCCTCAAGGCCTTTTCCATGCCTTTTTGCATGAAGACTGTTCGTTCGGGGATCTCGCCGAGGAGTAAGCGGACGATCACTGCCCATTTGTTGCATTGGACTCTGAAACCAAGGGCAGCTACGGGGGCTTTTCGGGCAGCTTGGAGGAGGGATTCCTTCGCATCTGTGTACTCAAGTTGAATTGTTCTGATCTTGCCCAAGTAAAAGAGGTAGCGACAGAACTGGTAGAGACGAGGGTAGATTTGTCATTTTACATGAACTTAAGCACCTCCAATGGAAGGTTTTTTAGAAGCTTATTAATATTAGAATAAGCTTTTCAAGTGGTTTTTACCAGGGAAACACATAGCTTCTCTGGTAAATTGCATCAAAAAGTTTTTTTTTAGTTGTGCTTTTACGTTTAATCCACTTCATTCGATAATATTTCATTTCACTCCCATAATTAAATTTATATTCCAAATCTTTATTATTCTTCGGCTAATTAAATTATTTTATTAAACATTCAATAATATCTTATGAAGAGTCTCCGATATCCAGTATGAAATTGTAATGCTGGATCAAAGAAGAATAGGGAGTATAGGTCTAAACCTACCTTTTAAATATCTCGAATAAAATGTTAATTTGTCAAATATTTTTTTAACAACATGAGGTGTAGTAGATGAGGATACTTAGGAAAACACTTTACATAAATGATGACAAATTATTTAAAAGAAAAAAAAAACTTTTGGAAAAGGTTGAAAACACTTTTGATAACAGGTTTTTGTCAAATAAAGTTAATGGAAACTTGATGTGGCAAAAATACCAAGTAATTGATAGGTTAATCATTGTGGATGCTCCAACAGTCAAACGACCCCAGGACCAAAAAGATTGTAATAAATCCATGAAAATAAGTAAAAAACGGAAATTATGATTTTTTAATTTTAAAAAGTACCTGTTGATTCGAGTGAGCTTCGAAACGTGGTGCCTTTGACCTAAGCTTTTCTGCTTGATCGTATAAATTGTAATGAAGGTAATTGCGGAGTAGAAGATTAAGGAGAGTTTCCTGGCCCAACTCATCATGGCGCAATGTAGCAACACGGTGCAAAGAAAGAAGATTTCTGGAAAATAAATAAATGTCATCATTTTAATTGTGAATAATTAACAAGATATAATTAATTACAAATAAGAACAAGAAAGAATTACTGTAGTACCCTCGGATTTCAGAGAGGTCGCCAGTTAGTTCATAGCTGAGAGAGTAGTAGAAGTAGAGCCTGGATGCAAGAACATCAACTGTTCTCCTGTTCAAGTTTTTCAGGCGGGCAATGCTTGCTGAAGAACAAGCCTTAGCCTGGATATTTGAGTAAAAATGACGTCACTTAATCCACTATACAGATGTGGAGGGTAAAATGGGAAATTAAAGATGCTGACCTCGCTGTATTTTTTCTGATCAATCAGGAAGATTAGGACGAGTAAGTAGCAATAGATTTCGAGCTCTGGGGAATGCTTGACAGTGGTTTGACTTGCAGATGATGCAGTATCGACTTCCATGTCATTTTCATCATCCTTTAGGAAACATTAAAAACAATCAAATCTTTGTTACTTTTTGACTAGTTAATCTATTTTTATTTAATATACAAAATAAAAAAGCATTTGTCAAAAGACACACGTATCAGAATATAGGTCTAGACCCTTTTTCTCAATAATCTCATATTGTAATGTATCATCTAAAATCTAAATGTTAATATAGAAGAGGATAAATTAGTTAATTATGAGTTGATCTATTTGAGAAGGTTTGTAATATTGGCTTTTTGCTAAAAAAACTGGAAAGTTGATGTGGCAAAAATAATAAGTCGTTCAAAGGTTAACTGTTAAGGTGTTTTACTTTTGCCACATCAGATTTTCATCCGTATTTGAGAAACGTTTTTTCAATTAGTGAAAAGGTTGGGCTCTACTATAAGATTTTGTCCAAAAAGCTTTTCACAAACCTTTTCATGTACCAACATATTGTGGATCCAATCTGAGTTCATTTGATTGTTTTCAAGTCCAAAAAGTTTTGTTACAATTACCGAAACCATTTGCATGCCGTTTAAGGAAATTATTCACATGGAATTCATACATTGGAAGTGATTGATGATATTAGATCCTTTTCTATCACAGAACAATCACTCCAAGCCTTACTTCCAAAGACTCTAATTGACATATCATCCATGTGACAAATTGAGATACAACCACTTGTGTGTCTCAATGTTTACCAAGAAATTTGCATATACTCTATAACTGATTGGTTGTACATCTTTAAGAAACAAACGAACAAAGTAGTTCTCAGACACTTCATATATGCAATTTCCTCTTGAGTTTAGTCCCATTCATGCAAGTATTTACACCAGAGAGATGTTTGCTTTTATTTGTCAGCAAGGGGGACAATGATGAAGCTCACACACATGAAATTACATAAGAAGAGATATCTTTCTAGTAGGCCATCAACTAGATTTACATTCTACAGGGTCCATATTGAGATTATTGGTTAAGTGTTACATCTTCTACATTCAGTCATTACAAATTTAATACATAAGAAGTTGTCATAGAGTAGACCACCAAATTGTTTTTTACTTTATCTTTTGTTTTCATTACCATTCTCCAATACAATTTATTAACAATGGAATGGCATTTGGTAACCCAACTTTAATCAGATTTTAAGCAAGTGAAATATGTTGTCAATTGCACATTAACATCATGAAAGGACTCACTATGGTCCTTTCTTAGTCTTGTGAGATGATCACATGTGCTAAGATTTGTAGTTGCTGCTTAATCATCTATGAGTTTAGGTCCAAAAGCATATTAGGATTTCCAAGTGTCATTGCTTATTCAAGGAAATTTAGAAAAGAAATGTCTAGTTTTGTGCTTTTGAGAATTTACATACAGAAAATTTTGATTCCATATTTTGTACTCCATGAACACTAGAATGAACAGGTAAATAGTAAGTAAAAAGTTGCCTTCGATTGATATAACATAGCACAGAAGCTAACCTTTGGGAGATATGAAGATAACCGAGTGTGCGCTTCGGATCCAGGTGCAAGAGCAACATTGAGGAAGGAAGAAACCACAGAAGCCTTTAACTTCCTCCTCAATGCTATGGTCAGCCTAACAGCCCTCAAAATCCGACGAACTTCACGAGCATAAGCTCCCGTCTCAATCAGAGCCGCGATTTCCTTCAAATCTGAATGTCAATTTGACATAGTTTCCGCACAGAGAATTCAAAATTCAATTACTTATACTTTATTTCATTCAAACACTGAGCATTAACTCCATAAGGTTAACTCGACGCTCTTTAACATCACTTGTTTTAACACAGATTAGGAACTACTTTCGTCCGGAAAGAGTATATCATGTACATAAAGGAGATAACGAATTTACACAGGATTCATTGATTCTTACGCTGTAAAACAGGAGTGGTAGATGAAACGGAATTCGAAGGAGCTGCCGGGACCTGCTGCTCTTTCATCTCAATATCCTGAGTCATTTTTTCCTGTAAATTTGCAATAAAGTTATACGAGATTGAAATCGAACAAAATATGTCAAGCTTCACGAACTCAATTTAAACCCTAAGTTCACCTGGATGAATATATTGCAATCGCAAGCTCTTGGATCAATCAGCAATGGAATTAGGGCTGCTTTTCCCCCAAGTTAACTCTGTAGTCTCGTTTTAGAAGTCTTGGAATTTACATTTCCGGCCCCTAATTATACATGAAAGAAAGATTCGGTCCACCGGTTATGACAATTTCTCCATACCCACCCCCAGATAGCAAACAATCATTTTGGTCGTTTAACCGGGTTGAGGTTACATAAATACCAACTATTGAGTATTGATCATAGAAATTAACTTAAATATGGTCTCATTGGTTCAACTTGTAATGCCAATCAAGTTGTGATAAATGGGAGGTTCAAAAATGAGTACATCATCTACCACTTGGACGATTATAACCTAATACATACAAATTAGGTTATGTAAAAGAAACTTATGATAAACGTTTCATAGGTTGTTTGACAGTATTTAAATGATTCAGAAAGCCGATTCAGAGGTTCTTAATGAATCTACTTTTGAATTAAAACATGTTTGTTCAAGTATTTGAATGAATGTGTTGATGTTGAATGATGAAAAATAACTATTTTACCATTTTGTTTAAAATAATAATATATATCAACAAACAATAAAAAAAACTAATCACATGTTACTAAATTGGACAACGAACGCAAAAATCATAAGAAATTTATACATCTGATAATCAAACTTTATTTATACAATTAAACAACAAATACAAGAGTACAAAAAACTTAAAGAAACCCACACCGCCATTTGCAATAGTAATAGTTCCCAACGGTTCCATCGTGCTGCTATCTTTTATCATTCAATTTTAAGACAAAAATAAGGTCAAATCCATGAAAGATGTAATCATTCAATAAGAAAATCAATTTGATGACCATACGGTGCCAGGAATGTCTATTTCACCACAGTGCATGAACGTACCATTTGCAAAACCTGTAAAGAATTATAAGAACAAGAAAGGGATAATTTCTTTTCTATTAAAGTGGTAAAAATATAATATTTATTGCTTTCCTTGTTTCAAAGTTAAAGGTAAAGGAAGATTACCTTATGATTAGTTTGTTCATTTAGTCCAAACAACTTTTCATGCTCCCAGTCGTAACAAAATATAAATAAAATTCACACAGTCCAACATAATAAGTAATTATTCTAATCGGATGCTATAAGGTTAAAATAAAAATCCTCAAAATGAAGAATAAGAGTAAAGAAAGATATCAAAAGAGTGAACATTTATTAGTGACAACTGTAATGAAGTTGTGGAAGGAAAGATAGAATTCACACAAATGATGATGATAGTGTAGGCCAATAAAGATAGATGAGTATGGTGCTAGTAACACAACTCCGGCGGTAACACTAAAGTTCTCCACAAACCCACAATGGCGATGACGATGCTAAACAATGGCCAAGATGAAGTACGATGACGAGGAGGAAGGATGTCGGTTTCTGTTAGCGATGATGAATAATGACGAACAGGCTTTGATGTTGGCTTTTGTCAGCAATAAGTAAGAGAGGCTTTGATGTTAGATTTTGTTGGCAGTGAGTGAGGAAGAATGAAAGCTTCTATTAGCGATAGAGAATGATCGATTTTAGATGTGTCGACTTGTATCCCTTGCTGAATGTGGAGGCTTGAAGAAAATGGAGAAGAAAGGGGTTTTAGATTAAAGGGTAAATAGAGATATTTTAAAAAATGAATGGTTCAAACGTGTACCCCTTGTTGAATGGTCCAGATGACTCTTCATGATTCAAAGGCTAAAAATAGACGAAACAAACGGTTTGAATGGTCAGTCGATAGAGCCTGCCTATTAATGGTCCTATTAAGGGACCATCAAACACCATTCAGTCTCAGTGTTACAAATCTACTAAGATTGTGTTTTTAACCTTCAATTAGTTGTTTATAAGGTTAAGTAGTTGAACAAAATCTTATAAGGTTAAGTAGTTGAACAAATTTCATATAAAGTCATGGGAACATATATTTTTAGTTTTTTATAAGGTTAATATTGTTGGAATACGATAACATAAAACAAACGCAGCGGAAACAGAAATCTAAATCGCATTCAACCAGGATCACAGAATCATGCACACTTTTGTAACTGTAAAATCAAGAGGGTTCAAGACATACCTTTTAAATCACAGATCTGATTTTGTTAGGATGACGAGAGCCCAAAGTAGAACTCCTCTAATGTAATCGCACCCAAGACAACGATCCAGCACCCGTTGATGTAGTATATACCTTTGCTTGAAGTTTTAGCACGTAATACTTAGGGTTTTGAAAGAAATCGGCCGTATACCGAGGGGTGGGAGGAGAGTGACGAAAATTAGGTGGCGTTTGGTTCGCAGAAAGTTTTTGAAGGAATTGGAATCTGTCAAGGAATTGGAATCTATCAGGAATTGGAATCCAATTCCATATTCTGTTTGGTTGGCTGGAAATGGATTTGGAATCTAATTCCATTTTCTGTTTGGTTGTCAGGAAATGGAATTGGAATCCATGTAAATGACAAATGTTCCCTTATTGTGTTTTGCATAATATTTACTTTTTATATAACTTGTTGCTAGTGGTGAATGGTAGCGGTGGGTGGTGGTGGTGATGGTGGTGGCGATGGCATGTGGTGCTGGTGGCGGTGGGTGACGGTGGTTGGTAGTGGCGATGGGTGACGGTGGTTAGTGGTGGCGGTAGGTGGTGGTGGTGATGGTGGCGGTGGCATGTGGTGGCGGTGGGTGACGGTGGTTGGTGGTGGCAGTAGGTGGTGGTGATGGTGGTGGTCGTGGTGGTGGTGGGTAGTGGTGGTGGTGGTGGTGGTGGGTAGCGATGGTGGCGGCGGCGGTGGTGGTGGTGGCGGTGGCATGTGGTGGTGGTTGCGGTGGGTGACGGTGGTTGGTGGTGGCGGTAGGTGGTGGTGGTGATGGTGACGGTGGCATGTGGTGGCGGTGGGTGACGGTGGTTGGTGGTGGCGGTATGTGGTGGTGGTGATAGAGGGTTTCAATTTGTGAGGTAATGGAA
This sequence comes from Cichorium intybus, assembly GCA_023525715.1. Classification (NCBI taxonomy): domain Eukaryota; kingdom Viridiplantae; phylum Streptophyta; class Magnoliopsida; order Asterales; family Asteraceae; genus Cichorium; species Cichorium intybus. The sequence goes on along the minus strand of CM042016.1, from coordinate 16,034,444 downwards.
GGGGTATAATGGTAATCTTGCACATTCCCTCCTCCAAGGGAATTAATTCCTTCCATCCACTGAAGGAATTCATTCCCTCCATTTCAAAGGAATTGGAATCCAATTCCTTCATAAAAAACTTGAACCAAACGCAGGAATTCGAAGGAATTGGATTCCAATTCCCTCGAATTCCCTCGAATTCCAACGAACCAAACAACCCCTTAGGATTTTGGCGGCCCTTACAACTCATATCTAGGGTTGTATTTATAGTGCTCCTCATCCTTATCCCTTCCTTTGTGGATATTTCACTTTAGTCCTTTATCCTTATTAAGTTTCTAATTAATATACCTTTGGTATATTAATAAACTTAACCATTAAGTTTCTAATTAATATACCTTTACTTTGGTATATTAATAAACTTAACCCCTCAAGTTTATTTTCGATCTCTTTTAGCTAAATCTTCTCTTGCGTGTAACCCAAAAGGACCCTACTATTTATAATAATATTACCAACTTGTTATAACGATGGGCATATAACCAACAGTCTCTCACTTGCACTTGTTATAACAACTGTATGGTCTAATATTCATTAACCTAGTAAGGTGTATGTCATCCTAGACAAATGCCGTGTTCATCTAATGAAACAGCCCTTAGGCAAGTGATCAATATTCCTTTGTTCTACAAGATATCCATATGAACGTCTGACATGGAATTCTGTCAGTCTCAAACATTCAAGATTATGTTTCCCGATAGAGATTTGTGATGACCACAACAAACTGCACTTATTGATTCTATATCAATTCAGTTCGAGTACGGCCGTACATTTGCTGTCAACACCAAATCATCGAGGGGCCCACGGATATCGCTTCTCCTGTTAGGGCAGAAGGAACAAATAAACTTTGACTACACGGACCTCGCCCACTCATCATGTCATATCTGGACATTCTCTGTATGGCTGCCAGTTACGGACAACGTTGGAGAAAACCAAGACATAACAGACTGCAGGACTAAGAATCAATGCATCTCCGCTTGAAGAATATAAGATATTACCATCTTAGAATTACTCGTGACACATTCCATGAAGTAATCTCTAAGTACATGTTACTCCAATACTTAATCCCTATTAAGTACACATGAGAATTAGCGCATCTCTATGCTATGTCCATCTCTATGGACAATTTACTAATTCCTCATGTCAGCCTTGAATCAATACTTACTCCCAAAAGTATGACCGACTGTGGACGTTTTGAATAATAAAATAATTATTCAGGAAGTCAATAAAACATGCAAAATTAGAACACAATGATAAACTGATGAAATGACTGCCTTCATGCATATATTAAGTTCTCCATATAATAATCTTCAAAACAAATAGAGTATCACATTGCTTGAGTTCCAAACACAAATCAAACTAAATTAAATACACTTAAACCAACTCATTTGCAAATCTAATGCCCATCGACCTAGTATGAGAATCATGCTTGGCCTGAGATAACGGTTTAGTGAATGGATCAGCAAGATTATCTTCTGATGTAACTCTACTAATCGTGATGTCTCCTTCTTCAACGAGCCTCCGGATATAATGGTACTTCCGGTGTATATGCCTTGTGCGCTTGTGAGCTCTGGGTTCTTTCGCCAAGGCAACTGCACCCTCATTGTCACAGAAGATCTCAACTGGATCATCAATGCTAGGAACAACACCGAGATCCCTGATGAACTTCTTCATCCACATGGCTTCCTTTGCAGCTTCATTAACTGCAATATACTTAGCCTCCGTTGTCGAATCAGCTACTGTTTCTTGCTTGGTACTCTTCCAAGTTACTGCCCCACCATTCAGTAAGAACACGAATCCTGACTGCGAACAGGAGTCGTCTCTATCGGTTTGGAAGCTAGCATCACTATAACCACTTACAGTGAGTTCTTCCATGCCCCCATAGACCAAGAACACTTCTTTCGTCCTCCGAAGATACTTAAGAATGTTCTTGACTGCGGTCCAATGATTTTCACCAGGATTGGCCTGATAACGACTCGTCATACTCAAGGCACAAGAGACGTCAGGCCTTGTACATAACATGGCATACATGATCGATCCCATTGCTGAAGCATATGGGATTCGACTCATTCTCTCTCGTTCATCACTAGAACTAGGACATTGGTCTCTACTCAATGTCATACCACGTTGCATAGGCACGAATCCTTTCTTGGAATCCTGCATCTTGAACCTTTTCAATATTTTGTCTATGTATGTACTCTGGCTTAAACCAATGAGTCGCCTAGATCTATCTCTATAGATCTTTATACCAAGTATGTATGCCGCTTCTCCCAAGTCTTTCATAGCGAAACAATCCCCAAGCCAAGTTTTAACACTTTGCAACATTGGGACATTGTTTCCTATGAGTAGTATGTCATCAACATATAGCACAAGGAAGACAATAGCACTCCCACTAGCTCTGACATATACACATGGCTCATCTTCACTTCTCGAAAATCCAAACTCTTTGATTTTCTCATCGAAGCAGAGATTCCAGCTGCGAGATGCTTGTTTGAGTCCATAAATCGACTTCACAAGTTTACACACTCTATTGGGATATTTGGACTGTACAAAACCCTCTGGTTGTGTCATATACACATCTTCTGAAAGTTTTCCGTTAAGGAAAGCAGTTTTTACATCCATTTGCCATATTTCGTAGTCATAAAAGGCTGCGATGGCAAACAATATCCTGATAGATTTAATCATTGCCACTGGTGAAAAAGTTTCCTCATAATCAATCCCTTGGGTTTGAGTATAACCCTTTGCCACCAGTCTGGCTTTATATGTATGTACTTTTCCATCCATGTCTGTCTTCTTCTTGAAGACCCATTTACACCCAACTGTTTTAAGGCCAGGTGTTTGATCAACCAAGTTCCAAACTTGGTTATCATCCATGGATTTCATCTCGCTCTCCATAGCCTCCTTCCATTTGGCAGCATCTGGGCCTGCCATTGCTTCCTGATAGCTGGTAGGTTCATCGTCACCTACCATTGACTCATCACCTTCAGTAATATGTAAACCATAAAATTCAGGTGCATGACGTACTCTATCAGATCTCCGGACAGGAGGTGGAGGTATGTCAGATTCCCCAGCTGTACTTGGCTGAGGCTCAACAGGTTTTTCAATCTCTGATTGAGAGCTAGTGCCAACATCAGGTCCTTTATTGGTTGGTTCTTGAATTTCCTCAAGATCAATTTGGCTCCCACTGGCCTCTTGGTGTATCAGCTCCCTCTCTCGGAAGACTGCCTTTCGTGCAACAATCACCTTGTTTTCAGAAGGTTTGTAAAACAAATACCCAAAAGAACTAGCAGGATAACCAATAAAGTAACACCTCTCTGATCTGGGTTCTAGTTTGTCGATGGCTTCACGACGGACGTAAGCCTCTCAACCCCAGACTTTCAAATGCGCCAATGAGGGTTTAGTCCCATTCCATATTTCAGAGGGTGTCTTGTTGACCTTCTTAGTTGGAACAAGGTTCAGGACTTTTGCTGCAGTCTCCAAGGCATAGCCCCAGAAACTGATTGGAAGCGTAGCACGACTCATCATGGACCGAACCATATCAAGTAATGTTCGGTTCCTCCTCTCAGCTACACCATTATGTTGTGGTGTTCCAGGAGGAGTCAACTGTGAAACAATTCCACAGTTCCCCAGATGATCGTAGAATTCTTGACTAAGATATTCTCCACCCCTGTCGGATCGGAGGATCTTAATCCTTTTGCCCCGTTGATTCTCTACTTCGTTCTGAAACCTTTTGAACACCTCGAAGGTTTCAGACTTATGTTTAATCAAATAAACATACCCATATCTGCTGAAGTCATCAGTAAATGTGACGAAGTACCTTTCTCCATGTCTTGTGGCTGATCTGAACGGTCCACACACATCAGTGTGTATGAGGTCCAACAGATCCTTGCGTCTTTCAAAGTTCCCTGTGAATGGCGCTTTTGTCATCTTGCCTAATAAACAAGACTCACATACATCATCAGACTTGAGGTCGAATGATTCCAAAATCCCATCCTCTTGGAGTTTGGCGATGCGTTTCTTGTTTATATGGCCAAGTCGACAATGCCATAGACATGATTTATCCAATACACTTTTGGATGTATCTGAATCAACATTTAAGATTAAGCTATTATTTCTTCTAATGCTTACAATAGTTTCATAAATACCATTTGTAGGACATGCTTTAAAGTAAAGACAATCATTTTTGAAAACCAAAATATTTCCATTATCAAAACCAAAATCAAAACCGTCTCGATACAAAGCACTAAAAGAAATAATGTTTCTAGCCATTTCTGGCGAATAGCAACAATCTAATAAATTAATAGAAAATCCAGTAGAAAGCACGAGCTCGTAATCCCCAATCCTCTTGACAGCAGCCGTATGTCTGTTGCCCATGATCAGGTCAAGCTCCCCATGCCTTAACTTCTTACTTCTTCTTAGTCCCTACACATCAGAGCAAATGTGAGTACCACATCTTGTGTCTAGGACCCATGAATTAGTAGTAGAAGTATTATGGAGTTCTATCATGTATATACCTGAGGTACCAGACACTTTGGGCTTGATCTTCTTGATCTCCTCCAGGTATTTAGGGCAGGTTCGCTTCCAGTGTCCCTTTTCTCCGCAGTGGAAACAAATGGCATCATCAGGGTTTGGTGACGGCACTATCATAGAACCAGCCTTGCCCTTGTTGCTAGGGTTGGAGTTGGGGTTACCAACTTGACCTTTCCCTTTGCCTTTAGGCTTCTTGGCTTTCCTTTTCTTGATTGCCCCTTCCCTGATTGCCAATACCGGAGCCGTGGAGCTGGAGTTCTTAGATTTAGACATATTTGCCTCGGCAGTTTTTAGCATGCCGTGTAACTCCATTATGGTCTTTTCCAATCCATTCATATTAAAATTCAGTGTGAACTGACTGAATGTACTGCTCAGCGAGTGGAGGATGATATCCGTAACCAATTGCTGAGCGATCGGAAATCCAAGTCGCTCCAATCTGTCAACGTACGCTTTCATCTTAAGCACGTGTGCACTGACAGCGGTTCCCTCTTGCTGCTTGCAATCTAGTAGGGAGATCATAGTGTCATATCGTTCCTGTCTAGCCTGCTCTTGGAACATTTCCTTGAGCTGGTCGGCCATGTCGAACGCCCCAGCGGTCTCGAAACTCTTTTGGAGTTCTGGAACCATGGTCGCCAACATGAGACAAGCAACCTCATCCGACTGATCTTTATGCTTTTGCCAAGCATCCCTAACAGCTCTAGTTGCATCATCAGCTGGAGCCTCAGGAAGAGCTGTGTCCAGGACCCATTCTTTCTTATCATACCGGAGGGCGATCCGAAGGGAACGCATCCAGTCCAAGTAGTTGGATCCGGTCAGCTTATCCTTAGAGAGGAGTTGCATTAGTGAGATATTTGTAGCCGAATTCGAATTTCCATTTGTGTTTGGAGCCATCTATACGAAAAGTAGATTTAATTAGTTTGATTAATCCTTAAAAAAATTAATTACCCAAAACAATAATTTTACTTAAGGCTAGAATCCATATTTCACTTCTGGTGGTGAAGAGGTATGCCGTAGTCACCCCCAAAAGTTATTTAGGTAGGCAATACTCTTTGCCAACTTCAATCTCTATGAAGCTTCTAGATCTTTCGGGATTCATTGAATCTAATCAATGGCATGTTTAGTCCCATCATGCTCATCCTCTCTCCCGTGACGGGTATGCCGCGGATCACGGGTTTGGATGGTAAATCGACCACGAAGGACCCACGTGACACCCGGCCCATGATTCATGAGTTATCGCGAGTATCACATCATTTTGGCCGAGTCCAATCCAACGCGTTGGCTATAGCACTTCCCACGCCGGAAGGGCCCGGTTAAATGTGTGGTTCTTTGTGGGTAGCATGAGATTTACATTTTCATAAAACGGGATTTTGTTTCGTTTTTGTTAAAACATTTTAACATTTTAATTGGCATAAGGGTCAATTTAAACTTCTAAAACCGGTTTGAAATTGCCAATTTGACTTTTGAAAAATCTATTAACTTTTAACAAATTTTTCTTACTTGTGTATTTTCAGTAATACTTTTATCTTGAAACACTGTTCTATCAAACCCTTTCGGTAACTCCACTCGATAAAATATGACAGGCGGTGAGGGTGGTAAGCAATGAATGCTATTTAAAAACCGACCTCATTAGGAATCAAAGAGACCTCCTTCAACCTTCTACACATTTAGAGTAGGTGAACCTAGTCACGGTCTGACCAATGTTTTTATTTTAAGTTATACATATAGATACAATTCTAATATATATATCATTTAAAATTTTAAGTATTCTTTGAAAATTATATTTAACTATTAATACTATTAAACACGCAATGATGCAGTGTTAATAATTAATTTAAACAATCATTCATTAAATTTTGAAGCATTTTAAACTTTGTGTTTAGCTATTAATCCTATTGAGCAAGAAAGCATTCTATGTCAATGATTAATCTAAACAATCATACAATATTAAAATCACCATTTTATAACAAGAAATCTGATTTCAGAAAATAAAACATCACGACCGCCGCGACGCGAAACACGAGAAAACGCGACGCGGTAATCAAAAGAAACCGATCATGACAAGAACGACGCGGCGCAGAACACTAGGAAACGCGATGCGGCAAAACCCTAATGATCGTAACTTTAGAAAAACCCGCGACGCGCTATTTCAAGTACCGCGGCGCGGACGTCGATCAGATTCGATAAATCAGAAAAAAAAACGATTTTTAACAATTTTAATCGAATCAAAACAGTACAAAATCATGATAAAGCGGCTCTGATACCACTGTTGGAATACGATAACATAAAACAAACGCAGCGGAAACAGAAATCTAAATCGCATTCAACCAGGATCACAGAATCATGCACACTTTTGTAATTGTAAAATCAAGAGGGTTCAAGACATACCTTTTAAATCTCAGATCTGATTTTGTTAGGATGACGAGAGCCCAAAGTAGAACTCCTCTAATGTAATCGCACCCAAGACAACGATCCAGCACCTGTTGATGTAGTATATACCTTTGCTTGAAGTTTTAGCACGTAATACTTAGGGTTTTGAAAGAAATCGGCCGTATACCGAGGGGTGGGAGGAGAGTGACGAAAATTAGGGTTTTGGCGGCCCTTACAACTCAGATCTAGGGTTGTATTTATAGTGCTCCTCATCCTTATCCATTCCTTTGTGGATATTTCACTTTAGTCCTTTATCCTTATTAAGTTTCTAATTAATATACATATACTTTGGTATATTAATAAACTTAACCATTAAGTTTCTAATTAATATACATTTACTTTGGTATATTAATAAACTTAACCCCTCAAGTTTATTTTCGATCTCTTTTAGCTAAATCTTCTCTTGCGTGTAACTCAAAAAGACCCTACTATTTATAATAATATTACCAATTTGTTATAACGATGGGCATATAACCAACAAATATGTTAAACAAAATTCATATAAAGCGATGGCAACAAAAATTATAGTTGTTTATAAGGTTAGATAATTAAAGAAGATTAATAATTATGACAATGATATTTTTGATCTACATCAACTGCCTGATGCACTTGATGATTAATTGTGCATAATTTATTAAGTTTGGAGATGTTGAACTATAAAAATGATCGTATGTTACATTACATCAACACTTAGAATGTTTTCCATTTAAGCATCCTTGATACTTGAAAGTTGAAAAACGTCATTCTAACTCTCATGTGATTTTTTTATGATTGAAAATGTTGTTAAACAATAAATGACATAATATGTATATGATTATAAAGTATTATATTAGCTAGTATCGTTGTCTTATGGTACATTTCCCACGTTTATGTTGGATCATAATGCTTATTCAAAACAATTTGAAATATTAACAATGGAAGTGATTTTAACAAAAATCCATCACGATTAAACCAATGACCAATGTTCCTAACTTAAAATGTAATTAATATACACTAAAAGACTATTATGAATAATACATACTTTTGTGATGTCAAAAAGAACCAAAAGAGGGTCCAAAGAAGATTTCCTCTATGGTAGTCGCACCTCAAAGCTTCAATCAAAAGAGGGTCGCACCCCAAAGCTTCAATCAATGTTTGTAACTTAAATGTAATTAATATACACTAAAAGACTATTATGTAAATAAAGAAAACAAATGAATAAATAAATTTAATATTTTGTTATATTTTATATTGTGAATAAATGAGCCAAATATAGTTTTAAAATCAATTTGTAACCAAATGTGAGAAATTTTGTCATAAGGACTAAAAATGTCAATTTGGCCAAACTTACCCTAAGTAAATTCGACTAGTCATGGATTTAGAAAATTAGAATATATATTAAAGGAATTGAGGTGGAGTTTAAATTAGGTCTAATAATTCTTTGAATTTCATTAAGGACCTAAATTATGAAGAATTTTAGTGTAAGGGACCATTTGTGCCAAATTGGGAAACTAAGGGTTAGTGTTGACATAGAGAATGACTCATGTGAAATAAATAATTATATTTGGGGCATAAGTGTGAACTTAGAGACTTCTAATGAGAATAATGGACTTTATGGGTGTTGGGTGTAGAAAGACCAAACTAGAGGGACTATTGTTACAAATTCTTGAAAGATGACTTGTTTTTTATGGGGGTTTCCCCCATTTCAGCCAAAACACGATCTAGAGAGATAGAGAAGGAGAGAGTGGCGATTTTGAGGAAGCTTGGAGGATGAAATACTAGAGTTTAAAGATTGATCAAAGTTCTTGAAGATTTCAAGCAATCTAAGGTATAAACCCACATTTCTAGCCCTAGATTTCGAGTTTAGGTTTGGGGTTTGGACCCAATCCAAGTTTATGATGGGATGAGGTTCTCCTATGATTCCCTAATGTTTAATTGATGTTTCTAAGTTGATTGGAGTCTACATTCAATCCATGGATGCTCTAGATTCAATTAGTTGATTTATTTGGGTGTTATGAACCCTAGATTTTGGGGATTTGATGAATAGTTGAGGAATCTATAAATTTATGGTTGGATTTGGTAGTTTTGGATGAGGGGATTCATTTCTAATGATTCCCTAAGGATTCCAACCTTTGATTGTAGTATTAAACCTTGAATCATTAGAAAATGAGAATTGAGTGTTGAAATGGGTTTTATTCATGTAGATGATGATTGGATCTCTTGTTTAATGGATGAATGAATTTGTTACATCAAATGGGAAGTATAAGTGGAGTGAGGATCATTTCCTAATGATTCCATGGAATGGAAGAATGAATCTCCATTTGTAATCACCAATTGTAGGAATGGAATTGGGTATTCCATGGTTTAAGCTTATAGAGTGAAGTTGTGATCATGGCATGTAATTGATTCATTTGAAATGATTTTGGATAGTTTAATTGGGTCTAATGATATATATTTTGGGTAAGAATAATGTCCTTTTGATATCCCTAAGTGTTGGGAGGTTTTAGAACTTGAATTGGGTCAAAAAGTGGTGAAAATGACAAAAAATGGAGCTACAGCAGGACGTAACACGAACCGTGTTGCTTAAAACATGACCCGTGCTATCAAAAAGAGGGTTACACGACCCATGTAACCATTTACACGACCCGTGTAAGTTTATGTCTGGATTTCGGGCACTTTTTGGGTTTTGAGCTTTATGGTTTGGGCCTTGGGTCCTTGTTTTAATGCCAAACTTTGGGGAGGTTTTAACTAAGATTTTCCTTATATTAGAGAGTCAAGGACTTCATTTTAGATGATGGACGATTGTTCCTTCTTAGTTCAAGGAAGTAATTATGGTACGACTTTTAGATGAATCGAGTATGATACTTTCCATTCTTGTCTTGTAGGAAGGATATGTTTTGTTATGACTTAGAGGTAAGACTAAGGACTTGAGCTAGCACTAAACTAAGATGATTTGATGGATGAGATGATGTCTAGGAGCGCCTCCAAATGCATCAACCTTGTGTGGAGTTAGTGTTGACTCGTCAGTTGACCTTGGGTGAGTTTACCGGGAGTACACATCCTTCCCATTATCATTTATGTGTGTTATCAATTACTTTCATGCATGTTATTATGTGCAATGTGTTATATGATTACTACTTGTGCATTGCATGAAAATGAGTTTCTAAATATGATTTTAAATAAAGATGATAATGATGTTTTGAAAGATGTTTTGAGCATCCTATTTGTGCATTGCATTGCATATAGGATGGGATTGACCGTGTGAGCCCTTGATGTAACGTCCCAGTTTTTAAACCAATTTAAAATAAATAATAAAACAATTTCAGTAAAATCACATTATATTTTAAAAACATTCACATCTCAAAATCCTTAATCATTTAGAAACAAAACATTTAATACCAAATTGGTCCAGCAGCGGAAGCCAACAAGGCAAAGTCAACTCAATACAAATTTTCGAAAGAAGCTGCATCAGTGTGTACCCGTCATGTCCGATCATCAATTTCACCTGTATAACCTGAAATGGTAATTTAATAGGAAAAGGATAAGCACACGGCTTAGTGAGTTCCAACATCTACATAATATATCAATCATACATACTTAACCCCTACAGGAAAAATACTACCATTTATCACGCATAACCTGCTATACTCAGTACACCGAACTATAGTCTTCTACTCAGCATTTTGAGCCGCGCATGCTCTGTACGTCGAGTCATGCGTATCTGCTCAGTAGGAGCCGCGTATACCCTGTACGTTGGGTCATACGTATCTGCTCAGTAAGTCTAACACCTCTGCTCAACACTCAAAGCCGCGCATACTCTGTACGTCGAGCCATGCGTATCTGCTCAGTGCATCTTGCGGACATCTCCATATTGCTCAGTACGTCGAGCCACCCTATATTGCTCAGTTCGTCGAGCCCGTACTATCTACATACTAGACCTAGACACGTCTAGTACTAGCCACACACTATATCCCAACACGTACAACTATAACAGGAATGTATAATATTAATAAAATACACACAACCTGGTACTATCCACAAACATCTTACAAGCACACAAAATTCGGTAAAGCACATATAACGTCTATACAATGTAGTGAGAAACTCACCTGATATGTAGAAGTAGGTCGTACACACAAGCACGTGATACTCAAGAACTCTCCTTCTTCCCCAAACCTACATTCCACGTGATACTGCTTAGAACGAATTAACGTTTACATTTATTACTTATAATTATATAAATACGCATGTATTTTCCCGATACCCGACACGTACAGTGTCGATACCCTCCCTTTACCTTATAAATATGTCATTGAAGTTATTAATTATCTTAATAAGCATATATAGGACCAAACACCCGCTACGAACTCTTTGCCGCAGCCAATACCAAAAACCACAAAAGAAGACTTGACAGCCAGGCTGAATTTTTGACCCACGACAAGATTTGTAATATTAAACCAAGGAGGGTTTGAGAATAAAATCCAATAAAATTCAAGGGTAAACTAGACCCAAGGACAAGGTCACAGGGTCTGACCTCAGGTCATCTGCATTTCCCATTTGCAAAGGAAAAATCCACCAAGTCACCACAAATTACAAAAACAGTCACATGACCTGCCCTCAAAGATATTAACCAATAATGATAATTAGAAGTATTTGGGTTCTGAAATTTGGTGTGAACAAACTAGACACATGTACCGAACGTTTCCCACTGGCCTTGCCCTGAAATGATTCTCCTACTATCACTTATGAATTTTACAAGTCGGAATTCACTGTTCGTCACAGCCCTGGACCAGTCAGTGAAGATTGCAACTTTCACTAGACTTAGGTTCTGAGTTAGTCCAAGATCTTTTGGACCAAGAAAGTAGACACCTATACCTTTCCAGAAAGGTATAATTCATCCAAAATGGCCAAATACACAATTTTATATGAATTTTCTATTAACAGACCAAAATAATGAAAAATACGAAAATCCCAAAGATGACATTATGGTTACGGTTTTCAACCCCAAACCCATTAAGACATCATATAAAGACCTCTAGGGTCTGAAACAAGCTCAAGGACGACATAAAAATCAGAATACTTGAAGTTGGATCCCATATCATGAGCTTACACATCATGAACACACACATGTACTTCATAAAGATGTGTGTATATAAGGAGCTTGACCAACACTTAGAACACAAGAATCTCTTTCATGGAACTTGGAAGCATATATCTTGAAGCATCAAACCAAAGAAAACACAAGGAATAACACCCTTCATACACCAACACGCAAACATACACACACACAAAAACCCACGTAGGTTGTGGTGGTGGTGATGAGATCCTCGGTTAGTTGGAAAGAACCAAAAGAGAAGAAGAGATCGAAACCTTACCTCACCCAATAAATCACTCCCAACAATACAGCCCTTAGCCACGACTCCAAGGACCAAGCACGACCCACCTCTCCCTCCCAAGTCTACGGCAGCAGCAGCAAAAGAAAAGAGAAACCAAATGGAAGTAGGAGCTCACATCGGCAGCAACACTCAAGAAGGAGGTTCACGGCTTGCTAAAAATCATGATCTAGGGTTGGAATGTGGGCCGGGCTCGATCACGTAAGTAGAGCTTGGGCTGGATCATGAGGCTGAAGACTTCTCTTCCATTGGACAGCAGAAAAAAAAAACTCATGCAACACTTTTAGGAATGACAAGTTTGGTCCTTTAGGTTTGATCACTTATTTTCTTTTAAACATTTGCTAAATAAAACCTCATTTTAGGTTTTGGAAAATGACAACTAACCCCTCCCACATCTAGACAACATTTTTAAAATGCTATTTCATTATTATTATTATTATTATTATTATTATTATTATTATTATTATTATTATTATTATTATTATTATTATTATGTTTATTTATTTAAATTCACGAATTATATCATCTCAGGAAACGGGTGTTACACTTGAGTATGAGTTTTGTCCTTTTCTCATTTAAAGAGGGTGAGTATGAGTATGGGTTTTACCCTTCTCTAAAATAAAGAGGGTGAGGAGAGTTTGTTTCCCGACAATAGGGAACTGCATGAGAGAGTTGCTAACCCTCATGAGACTAGTGTGATGGCCACTAGTTCTAGTTTAACCTATACGAGGATCGAGTGATATGCTTTGTGCGTATCATTTGTGAACTTAGGTAGGTTCCATTTAAGTGAGTTGGACTTTTATGAGATGGACGTGGGTTTGGGATAGTTGCATCATGCATTGCATTTGCATATCATAACTATCTATTTTGAGTAAACCTTTATGATGTTTTAGATAACTTTTGAAGTGTGTGTTAAAACTATTTTTGGGGGTTTGTCCCGAGTGTGGTAGTTTACTACTCACTCGAAATGGGTCAACCTCGGGTAAACTCACTAGACATTTCAATTGCCTAACTTATTTTGATGTGTACTCAGGTTGAGGAGTTTAGATGACTTTAGAAGAGCTGGACGTTTAGAAGGCAACGGTTTGTGTGGTTTCATTTAAGCTATGTAATGGTATTTGAATTGTTACAACCTTGCTACTTTATAAACTAAAATGTTTTATCTAAAATGAGACCAAACGATGTTTTCCGCAACTTAAACCTAAATTATTTCTAATTAAACCCCATGTGTTTTAAAAATGGTTTTTGAAAGAAGATGACTTATTTGAAGATGTTGAAATTGAAGTTTTCACTAAAGGATTATTTTTGGAACAATGATGATAAACCATGGGTTAAAATGATGTTTTATGAAAAGCCTTAAGCGAGGGTGTTTCAACATACTTTTGTGATGTCAAAAAGAACCAAAAGATGGTCCAAAGAAGATTCCCTGTATGGCAGTCGCACCCCAAAGCTTCAATCAAGCAAGGCTTCAACTCTTCTTGCTTGGCCACCAAGCAAAACTCGAAAACCCCCTTAGGGTTTTGGTTTATTGCGCCATCAAAAATAGGAAAGAAGAGGGAGGGGAGAAGAATTTCGTAAATGGAGGCTTGAAATCAATTTCTCTTAAGGGTTTCCACGTCTTATATAGTTGCACAAACCCTAATGATTATATTTCTATAAAAGTTTACTTAATTATGGTAATAATACAATAATTCAAAATTTAAACCTTTGTGAAGTAAAGGTCAATCTCATTTAATTTCTAGTTAAAACATTAATTAATAACAAATAACAAATCAGTCCATTTGTTTATTTATTCTTGCTTTTCAGAATATATAATTGCGCAAACCCTAAGGATTACATTTTTCTCCAAGTTTGCTTAATTATGGTAGTAATATCATAATTCAAATTTTGAATATTTACATCATAAAGGTCATTCTCATTTAATTTTTGGTTAAACAATTAATTAATAATGAATAATAAAGTAGTCTATTTTTTATTGTTGCTTTTTTAGATTGACCTAAGTGGGTAACTCAATAGACATGTGCAATTATTAAATGTGACTAACTTATTGTCGGTGGGCATATTTCCAACATTTGTATACTATTGTCCAAGTAGTAGCAAAAAACTAAGAAAACATATTACGTTGACAGGCACTCCTCTTGGCCATGTAGATTCAGGTGCAAGGGTTTGACTCGGTTTGCTCTTTATACTCGGATGATCTCGACTTTAAGGGGGTGTGGTGACTATGTCAAATTCAACCCGTCAATGATTTATCGTTGTACGATGCTTATTTATTTAAGGGATAATGCTTGCGTGTTCCTTTTTGTTCATTACGAGATGTCATTTTTTTAGAAAGCCATGGAGAAGGCCTTGTAGGCCATTTTGGCTAGGACAAAATGGTAGCGTTACTTCAGGAAAGATTTAATTTGCCTAAACTAACATGAGATGTATCGTGTATTGTGAACCATTGTCGGATTTGCCATACATCAAAGACTCGAGGATCAAATGCGAGACTTTACACGCCATTACCCATCCATGTACCCCCTGTCGTACACATAAAAATACTCAATTATGGTTGTCGTTGATTGTTTTTCAAAGATGACATATTTTCTCTCATGTGTAAAAACTTATCAGGTGGCATGGTTATATTATGTAGAGATTGTGAGGCTCCATGGTATTCTGAAGACGATTACGTCTGATCGAGATGTCAAGTTTGTCGGTCATTTTTGGCGTACTCTATGGAAATGTTTAGGATTAAAACTACAGTTTAGTAACTCACACCATCCCCAAACGGATGGCCAAACAAAAATGGCAAATCGCAGCTTATGGAATTTATTTCGTACGCTAATAGATGAACAACCTAAGCAATGTGACATTGTTTTGTGGCATGCTGAATTTGCTTATAACCTCTTTGTAAAACGTACAACATGTATGTCTCTGTTTTGCATTATTTATGGTCACGATCCCATTACTCTCATACATCTTGCTCCGTTACCTTGGGATGAGTCTGTTAGCATTGAGGGAGCAGATCATTCCACATATATCAAAAGGTTGCATCAGCGAGCATGACAATATCATTAAGCACAATGAGCGCTATCAAGCAGGCCAACAAAAATCGTAAACAGGTCATGTTCAAGGAAGGCGATCTTGTGTAGGTTAACTTATACCCCGAGTATTTCCCGAGGGGTCGTTTTAGCAAGTTGCAACCTCGAGTCGATGGTCTGTTTGCGTACTTCAACGTATTAATGATAATGCTTGTAGAGCTTCCGACTCACTATAATGTTTCTGCTACTTTTGACATTGCTGATCTCTCGTCCTGTGAGTCGGCCAGCGATGAGGAGGTGGACTATAAGTCGAGTCCTTTTCAATCAGGGGAGGATGATGTCGGGGCAACCCACATTACTTATATTGGAAAATATCTCACATTTTAATTACTTAATTATTTACTTTTAGTGATTGGTTTGTTTCAAAATTAAAAACCCATTAATTAGGGATTAGACTTTATCTTCTTTGTAGTTGTGGATTGGCTTGGCTGAACTATTGGGGCCTTCCATAAGTATCTCTTTGCTATTGTTTTGATTGATTATTAAATTGAATGAAATAAAGAAATTAGAGAGAATTCTCTCTTTTGTTTGCATATGTGAGTTATGGCCATTTGAGGACTAGCTTTTCCATCAGGCATTGTCTCAAAATTACATTATAATTTATACAAAAAGAAGGCCACCGTCTAACCACCACAAGTCCATAACATGGATTATGTAGACACGTATGATATGTGATGCAAGATTGGCAGAGACCAAATAGCCGTGCACAATTGAAGAACACAAGGAACTAGAAAAACAATATTTGTTATTGATTAATAACTCAAAATCCTAATATGATAATCCCTAAACTAGAAAGTGAGAATATAACAAAACAAAACTAGACCCAATCCAAAAAGGAACCCCCCGAATTTCCAATCTAAATAAATCAATGAAATACTGCAGATTTTGTCAAATTAGGAGATAATACATAATTATTCATCCAAAAAAAGATCTGTGTTCGAAATTGGAGTGGGTTCTCCTTTCCGAGCACCAATATCACAATATGGAGGACACACACGTATCTGTTTCAAATCGAGTTATTTTGATTTTAGCTTCCTTTTTCGAATTGGTGAGAGAGATAAGATTTTTTATTTTCCATGGGTATGATAGACCACAATAAGAAGCCAATTAAAAAATTCTTTTGTAAGGACATTAGAGAATATACTTTGAGAAATGTTATATCCTCTTAAATTTTCTTCCTAACCATCCTCCTAATCATATGAAATGATGACAAGTGTATTAAAATATTATTTGTTTTATTGAATATGACATTTGTCATTATTTTACATGGTTAGGAAGAAAAGTTAGGAGGATATAGAATTTCTCATATACTTTAGACAACGAAGACCTTAGAAACATATTTATTAAATTAGGTTATCTCTTTGTAAATTCTTTCTCTTTGTAAATTCTTTAATCATTGAGGGCCTCTCCCGATGATAACTAATTGACTACATGACATACGACACTAAACTTCCAAATGACTAAGGGCGCGTTTGTTTTAAGTATTTTAATGGAATTCAAAGGAATTGAAAAGAGAAATATCGTTCAAAACGTGTTTGGTTAAAAAATGGATGGAATGGAATTGTGGAAGATTCCATCAAATTCCATATATAATTGAATTTATCATTCCTTTGCATAATGCCAAATAATTCAAATTTCATTGATTATTTTTTCTTATCTCCGATTAAAATGACATATTTAACCTTATAAATGATAGTTTAGTCATTTTATATACTTTATATTCCAATTCTTTCGATAAAATTTGCAAACTAGCAGAATTCAACAAATAATTCCATTTCATTATCTATCAACCAAACGCGCTAGAGATTCAAATTCTTTCAGATTCCAATTCCGTCAAATTCTCATTCATCTTAAAGATTTCAATTCCTTTGTAAAAATTATGTGAACCAAACGCCCCCTAATTAGGGGCTTAACTAATTAAATGATTCAGTCAAGGGACACTTAACTTCTATATAGTTTAACTAGTCAAAATGGTGAAATAAGTGAAAATAATTAATAAAATCGATTTTTGGGCTTAATAGCACTCGATTTAAATGATATGGGTTGTCGGGTCAAATCAAAAGGCTTGGGACGTTTATTCAATAACAAGTCGCAGTGTTTTCAAAATTCAGCTTACTTATCGCCATCGTTGTCACTCTTTCCTGGTTGTGCGATTCGTTCTCACCGAAGGTTTCTTTACCCGAACAGGTATTGTTCTCTTAAATTTAGTTTGTGCGATTGATTGTTGTAACCGTGCTGTTTTTATTATCATTTCGTGAAATGTTTTTCCACTCATGAGGCTTTTTGGTCTAGGATGTTAGGAATCTAACTTATTGTGAAGGTTTCTCTACTCGAACATGTATTGTTCTCTTAATCGAAAAAGTATTTTTCTCTTAAATTTAACTAGTGCAATTGATTGTTGCAACCGTGCTGTTTTGATTATCATTTCGTGAAATCTTTTTCAACTTATGATGTTTTTTTTTGGTCTAAGATGTTAGGAATCTAACTAATCGTGAAGGTTTCTCTACTCAAAAATGTATTGTTCTCTTAATCGAACAAGTATTGTTCTCTTAAATAATATTTAAAATTTCTAAGGACATGAATGAAATTCCGTCTTTTACTAAAGTTTTATTTTATGATTTTTTCCAAATACGACTTGATAATTTGAAACAAAACATTTTTATAAGTTTCCTTTTATTTTTCTACAATTTTTTTATGTTTTTGAAACTTAGTTTTTCTTTTGAAATTCACTTTTTTTATAACTTCCTACATTTTTTGGATTCATTTTTAAATAATTAAACTTTATACAAATTAAATTTTACGGCTTTTTTATATGTTGGTTCTTATGCATGTTTTTTAAAGAATTTATTCGCTTTTACAAGTTAGTTTTCTTTAATTCGTTTACATTTTTTTTTACATATTCATTTTCATTTATATAGGGTTTGAAATACATGTAAAAACTATCTTTTATAGATTCGTTTTCACAAACCAGAAATGCACTCTTATATATAGTTAAACTTTATCTTAACGTAAATTATGTATTGTCTGTTGTTGTATACACAAATTCTGCAGCATCGCACATGGTGCTACTTTTAGTTTTAATTGTCACCTTGTATCCTTATCATATTTTGATGTATTCACTAAAAAGTACATATTTTCAGACATGATGCGCAACTTGCGGGGTTTTAATGTAGCCAAGCGTCCCTACCTAGAAAACCAAGTCGCATAGGGTGGCACTACGAGTTCTAGACCCTCTGGGTGGTGGGCTTGCTGTAGGAACACCCTCTCTCTCTCTCTCTCTCTCTCTTCTATGCTTTTTTCTTTCTTTTTGTTTCCTTTCCTTTTTTGTTTGTATTAAACATGTGAAAGATGAAACATATTTTGAAAGATGAAGAAGAATGATGTAGCTTTGACATGGCTATGAAAAGTGAAAGATAAAATAACCTTTAACTCCTTTAGAATGATTCCAACATTGAACATTACATGTATTAAAGACGTTTTATTTATATGCTATATATGCGTAGTGTAATATGTAATATAAATAATAACTGGAACTAAAACCGAATATATCCTTTGTGCATTATTATAACTTTTATGAAACTTCTAATGGAACCAACTTCGTTGGTTCTGCTGATAAATTATATGGTAGTTACATAAATAATAAAGGATTGCCGTTCTAAAAAAAATAAATGATAAAAAATGTATGAAATAAATTTAAAAATGCAAAAGTGGTAAAACGAAAAGAAAAAAGCTCCTTGAAGGCTAGAGGTGCACATGAAGAACTAGTTTTTTTAAAAACCGAAATCGGTTTTTTATTAACCGGTTTTTACCCTAAATAGAACCGGTTTTTTACCCCCTTTTTTTAATAGTTAACCAAATCGAACCGGTTTAAAAACAAAAAAAACCGTGCTAGAACTCAACTTTATTAAAAAAAAAAACCCGATTAGGTTTTAACCGAAACCGATTGGACCAAAACCGAATTTTAAAAAAACGGTTCTTAAAAAAAAGGAACGGCTTAAAAACTGGATTTTGTACACCTCTATTGAAGGCTGTAGCAGAGTTATCATGTCATCCAAAACCCAAATCCACAATATTAGAAAACATAAGAATTGCACGTTTAGACCTAGCCCATCCATACAGTAGGCCCATCCTGGACACTACCCATTAGACATACACGAAACTTGGACTTGCGAACATAATTTTTTTTTTCTACAAATCAGATACCTTTGTATTTTGCCATATCGAATTTTGGATATCTGTATTATATTTATCTGGATTTTTTGTTGTAAATTTTCAGTTTTTCAATAATCTGGCGGATTGGATTTTTCAGATTTTGGATGGAAATTGTAGGATATTTTTCGGATAAAAATCCGGCCCTACAATATGGTTTGAATTGTTTTGAGTATCCGATTTGTATCCGACGAATGTTATTACATAAATGCGGTAGTTTTCAAATATACTTCCAATCTCAAACAGTATCGTAGGTTGATAATAGCCATTTGGGAATCAATGGGCTTCTAGCCCAACGGTATTTGGTGTTGTCTTCCATCCCAAAGGGTGGGGGTTCTAGTCTCTTTAGAGACATTGGTGGTAGTTTAGGAGGTGTTTAGGTTAGAAGTAGGTTTAGTTTTTTTTCCAAAAAAAAGTTAAAAAAAATAGCCATTTGGGAATTTAATTATAATATGTGATAATATGAGATTGTATGATTGTAATGTCAAAATGTAGATAACAACGATGCCTCAAACTGGTTTACATCGACTACTACATCAAATTGCCACCGATGGCCGATAGACAAACACACTATTAACCGAGTAGGCGTGGAACATTATCAGATTTGGTGCAACAAGTAATCATATATCAACATTGGTTCTCAAAATAATAATGAATATCAAACTGAACTTCGAGTCTTGGATAGTTGTGGAAAATATCATATATGAGTTTAATGCGCAAAACACGATAACAAATGTCAAACTGAACTTGGAAAATTTTGGAATCATGTATGTAACAGAATTTTGTTTTTTGTTTATTTACATGATATTTTGTATTTAGTTTTTTACTAAAACTTGTAATTATATTTTATATTTTTATTATTTTTTTGTGTTATTACAGAACCATGTTTTAACCGTCTGAAGATGTTATGTGCCAAATATTATATACTTTTAGTTCTAAAATGAAACGTATTTACATATTTTGTCTAAAAAACTGCTTTACTGAATAAATTAAAGGATGACACAAAAATGGTTGCAAAGAGAATATATAACCATGTACCTAAATGAACTATAAAAATTTAAGATATACTACCCTACTATACATCTTGTGTCATTTATTATTTGCCTAAAGATATTTGTCGCCTAATTTGATATATTGTAAAAAAAGAGTTTTTCATCAAAATGATCTAACAAGTAACAACCAAAATATATGTTAACAATGACCCTTAATAAAAAAATAGCTTTAGAGAAGAAACAAGCTTCTGTTTGTACGTGAATAAGACATAAAACAAAATTAGATACTCCTGTATGTGTTGTCATGTTATCTTACAATCCTTCTATTAAAAATTATCACTTTCACCGTTAGACAAAATATTATTTTAACAAGAAAAGATAGCAAAAGATCCATATATTTATGAAAATCATTATATAATACAATAAATACAGACAAAATAAAATGACAAGTATCGGTTGAGTAAATCGGGTATCATAATAATTCGGCGATCTAAAAAGTACGAAAATATTTTTTTAAAAACCGTTTGTGACGAAAAACAGCAACTAACAAAACAAATGCAAATGGGTAAATGTGTTACGCTTTGAAACACAAAGAAACCTATAAATACACTCAGGTGTTAGGAAGTACATGATTGTGCTTTTACATAAGCAAATGCAAGAGGATACATGTTTCTTTTTAATTTGTTAAATATCAATAGAAGAGAAATGATGTATTATTATTCTCTTAGCCAATAAAAGTACAACAAGGGGTATTAAAAGAATTGATCGTCACATTTTAGTTTGAGTTGTACTCAATTAGGCGAAGAATTAAACTTGGAAACCAAGTTTACTTGGGGATCAAATTAACTTGGTAACCAAGCATCATAATAGGTAAATATAGGCAGTCCAAAGAGCTCTTTCGGCTCATCTTTATCGCTGAGTTAAAAAGAATAAACATGTAAGAAACGTAGGGAATCACGATAGAGAATTAAAGAATATGTATAGAATCAAACACTTTCGTAAGCAAGTTAATTGTGACAGTGTCAATAACAATTAAAGTATTATTCTCTTATGTTACAAACTCTATAGCACAATTATTTGTGTTATGACGGAAGTATACAGTCAACACATACTAACAGAATCAGAAGCAAACGAAACTTATATTATTGAATCTAAACAAACAAAATCTGACACAAACAAGAAGACATACTTGAAATACTTGAAATTGCAGATCACAACACGAATTCTTAAGAGAATCTGTCTAAATGATACAACAACCTATGCAAGATCGTATATTGAATCTGTTGAATCTCTCCATGCTCTCTTCATGATTGTAGAAAAGGGAAAGTTTCAGGAATTTTGTGATGTGTATGAAAAATCTCTAACAACTACAAATTCTTTCAAGAGAGGTATTTATAGGCTTCCAAGTTGACAATTATTAACTGTCAATAACCAAACAATAACTACCAAAAATGTCTGTCATTTGGATATGACGAATATAACTAATTACAAAAATAATGTCATAATTAGTTAAATCTCTCCATGTTCTCTTCATGATTGCAGAAAATGGAAAGTTTCCGGAATTTTATGCTGTGTATGAAATCAATTAATCAAGTATAAATTCTGCCAAGAGTCACAGCAAAATCTTTAACAAGTATAAATTCTGCCAAGAGATGTATTTATAGGCTTTCAAGTTGACAATTATTAACTGTCATTAACTGAATAACAACTACAAAACATGCCTGTTATTTGGATATTACGAATATAACTAATTAAAAAAATAATTTCATAATTAGTGCTTTAAAAATATTATTATTAGTAAAGAAGCGTCCAAAAGGCCAGTGTCGCATTATTAACCATTAATTAATGAAAGACTAATTCAAACCCAATTTGGCTATTCCCAACATTACAATCCAAGTTTAAAGGCCTTTGAGTCTTACTAAATCCATTTGATACAATGAGGAGACAAAATATTATAAGGCTACTAAAAGTTTGCTTTCTTTCCTATATGGGATAAGCTCATAATACATCAAGCAAAGTTCCAAACACTGAAGCCTCGTCCCCTTATAAGCAAAGAATGGCCCAAAAAAGGCCAAATGACAGACTCATGGCTTTTAAGTCTTTTATATCCAACGATTGATAGCGTTGCTAAAGCCATACATCGCGTCATACCGCTTCACTATCACGTTGCTACCATCTAACGGTAGGGTCGCCGTTTGTATTCATCTTCTTGGAATTTTCAGAGGCATTCCTTAAATAACTAAGGGTTAATTGTTGTTCTCTTGACGTGGGGGGTGGATGTTTTGTCAAATTGGAAGTCGACAGGGGGTCGTCGGCTTAACATTTGTGTATCCATGGTGGCGATTGGGAAAAACGGTGAGGATAACTGAGGGGACGACGGTGGTATATGAGAAAATTGGGTGCCGAATTTAGGGTTAGACTAAGCCGATTGAGGCTATTTCAAGATTAGGGTATATCGACATCCTCAAATCGGGTATATCGACCAAGGTTCCAGATGGCGTAAGGCGTGACGGGGCGGCAACGTCAAGCCTCAAGTTTTACGAGCTTTGGCGAGCCTTGGCGTTTTTCAAGGCGTGATGTAAGGCGGCAATTTTATATAATGTAAAATTATATTATATATAAATATAGATTTATATCAAACATATCAGGTTTTTATAAGTGTTTTATCAATACTTAATAACAAAAAGTTAATAAAAACTCAAATGTTTTATGTCTAATCAAGAAATACAAGACAAAGAAGAAAAAACGGGTCTCAAATAGCAAAATCTCGCGCCATAACGCACCATGGCACACCATGGCTCGCCTCGACACGTGCCACGCCTAGCAAACACGCCTTGGACATTTTCGGGATGGCTACCCCACGCCTCGACGCCATGGCACGTCTTGACGCCGCCATGACACGTTATTTAGAACCCTGATATCGACATCCTCGTTGGGAAGTGTTTGATGGGAAGTTTCAAGATTTGAGAGAATGTATGTGTTTGACCTGAAGTGGAGGTGAGAGAAACGTAGATATAGGATGCAGTTTTAATAACCATATATAGTTTTAAAAAAGCTCTACAATCTTTTACTAAATTGCACTTCTATTAATTAAAAACAGATTAAATTAATAGAAAAATAATATAATTTTATCTTAATCACAACTATTGATTAATTTGATTAAAGATTAAAACTAGTCCTAAAGTTTATACAATAAGACTAGTCATCATATGATCTTAAATCTATTATATATATATATATATATATATATATATATATATATATATATATATATATATATATATATATATATATATATATATATATATATAATATATAATATAAGTTTTTTTAAATAACTTGTTAATTAACAAGCTTTTAACATGAGCTTTTCAATATTTGATAGGTCTCATAAGTTATTAACCCACTAGTAACTAATTGAAAAACTTTTTCTATTATAAAGATTATATAAAGCTTTTTCAATATAAGCTTTTCCATAAAAAAAACTTAACTTAAAAACTAAAAAAAATTTCTACCGTGGATGCTATTAGTTTAATATAATCACTTATTTTAGATACAAAAGTTAACAAGAGTTAGTTATTTTTAGATAATAAAAATATCAATGCTCGTTATAGTTTTAGAAAAAATTATAATTTTATGAAGTTTCTGAAGATTTTTTTTGTCTTATGAATGAGCAAGAATGTACTCGCTATAATTTTAAAAGATAATTTTATCAAGTTTAAGAAGATATTTTTTGTCTTATTATCTGAGTGAGTGAGAATGTATTCTTTTGAAACGAAAAAGTTGGTGAAAGAGTAACCTTTTTTTTTTTTTTAATCACACACTCTCTTTAATTTCACAAAATTAGGCACGTTAACATATGACACGTATAAAGAGAATTAAAAAGAAAATAAAGTTATACAAGTGAAACCGAAAGAACTACACCACCAATTCACTAATCATGATCGAATTCCTAAATACACAACCAAACCTAAAATATTACAAAAAAATAAAAAAAAATTTAAATAAACATTTTTCATATACATTAATACAGAAGAAAATTACAATTTTCTTATAAGTTCTTTATTTTTACAGAAGATTTTTTTCTCTTATTAGTATAGTAATGAGTGAGAATCTAATCTTTTGGAACGAAAAAGCTGGTGAAAGAACAACCTTTTTTAGGCTTCTAGCAAATACACTCTTTAATTTCACAATTACACCCTTTAATATATGACATATAAAAAGAATAAAAAGAAAACAAAGACAAGTGAAACAGAATAGATAAACAACACCACCACTTTCACTAATCTCAGGATCGAATAAATACACAACCAAACCTAAAATATTAAAAACAAATTAAAAAAAAAATTCAAACATTCTCCATATCCATTAATACACAACATAGCAATCATAAATTAAAGTTGAAAAATGAAGAAATAGTTCTTAGGTCCAAATACACATGTGCCCATCCTTCTTAGTTTGTAGGGTTACTCCTGAACGAACCCAAGGCCTTGATGGCTGCAGCCCTCAATATATATTGATGATATGCAGCGGCTGCCAATGCTCCCACGAATGGTCCCACCCAGAAGATCCACTACAACAATCAACGTACAAATTTCAATGCACAACATACAAATAGTTTCTTATTACAAGTTTTTATGCACACCAAACCCTTCTTGTACAACATACAAATAGTGTTTTTATGCACACCAAACCATTATTGTACTAGGTTCAGTGAATTGTATAGCTTTCAATGCACAACGTACAAACAGAAACAGTGCCTTTAAACAATATTACAAGTTTTTATGCCCACCAAACCCTTCTACGCATTTAAAACTTGTACTAGGTTCAGAGAGAATTGTACATCTTTCATGTTATCAATGAAAGCGATGCAAGACTCATTTGAATTGCATAATGACTTGTACACCATGCATAGGAAGTTGTACATTTCTCTGGTTGGATTATTATCCTTCTCTTACGGTTTTACCCAAAAACCATCATTTAAAAAATTATATTTTAAAGACTATATAGTATGCATTAAAAGTTGTACATTCTTTTGTCTTCTACAAGATGGAGAGAGAAAACTTACTTGGTCATCCCAAACTTTTTCATTATTGTAAATGACAGCAGCACCAAAGCTTCTAGCAGGGTTAATACCAGTTCCAGTAATGGGTATCGTGGCCAAATGCACCATGAACACCGCAAACCCAATTGGTAATGGAGCCAAAACCTGCAATTTTCGAGTTCCAACACTAAGTACAAGTTTCATTCCACAATGTACAACGTTCAAAAATATAACGAAGGGTAGAAGTAATACGCACAGGAACGTGAGAGTCACGCGCACTCCTCTTAGGGTCAGTTGCGGAGAAGACGGTGTAGACAAGTACGAAGGTACCAATAATCTCAGCACCAAGTGCAGTGCCCTTGTTGTACCCTGGTGCAATTGAGTTTGCTCCACCACCTAACGAGTTGTAGTACGATTTCATGAAGGCCTTCACCAAACCCACACCACAGATTGCACCCAAACTCTGTGCTACCATGTACGCCACTGCCCTTATTAAAGACACCTTTCTTGCCAAGAATAGCCCGAATGTAACCGCAGGGTTGATGTGTCCACCTATCCATCAAGGGTATTGTTGTAATTCAATATTTTGATGTGGGTTTGAAAGAAAGTTAATTGTAAGTTGTAAGTTGTAACCATGCAAGTTTAGGTAGAACTAGAAACTACTCGTTACAGGGTTGTACCTAGAGTACTAAAACCTCAACTTAATAATGGGGAAATTTATTAAGTTTTATGAGCCCACAGTACAACTTACAAGAAACGGCGTCGTTTGGAGTTTTCTCGTAAAGTGTAAAGGGAAGAGTGGAAGCTTACCAGAAATACCGGCGGTGCAGTAAACAAGGATGAAGATCATGCCACCGAAGGCCCAAGCGATTCCGAGGATGCCAACGCCGCCGCATGGGTCAGTTTCTTTCTTGTAACCGATGACGGTGGCGACGGTGACGTACAGGAAGAGAAGGGTGGCGACGAACTCAGCGATTAGGGCTCTGTAAAACGACCAGAGTTTCAGTTCTCCCATGTCAAGGAGGGGAGCTGGCGGTGGGTCAACATAGTCCCTCCTCGCCGTTTCTCCGGTTTCACTCACTTCTTTCGACATCTCTCTCTCTCTCTCTCTAGAAAACCCTCTGTTGTTTCTCTCTCTACAACTCAGTGAGTTGAGGTTTTGGTTATGGAGGTTTAGGGCGTTTTAGAAAGGTGGTGGGTGTGTCTCTTTATAATGAGAAATGATTGAGTTCTGGATAAGTCTAAAGGGGTGTTTCGGGAATTTTTCAAAAATTGTGAAGTTTGTAGATTATTTGCAGGATACTCCAGACATTTTCTGTTATTTGTAAAGAAAGCCATAATATTCTATCATTTGCACATGAAACCGTTTCAACAGTCCTGTTGACTCTCTTTAAGACGACCACCACATTAAAAAAAGAGTAAATTACAATTTTGGCCCTTGCGGTATTTATCTTTCTCTATGTTTTATCCTAGTTTTATTAAATGATATCACTGATCCTTATAGTTAGCAAATCCTTCGGTTTTGGTTGCTATTGAAGTTACCATTTACACCATTCCATTAAGTGCATATGCATAGACTACCTCTTTTGATTTGATTTGATTTTTTTTATTTTAGAATTCTCATGATTATTATATTAATTCTCATTATACCACTATCACCATCACCACCACCACTATTATACAACACCATCACTTTTCCTTTCCCATGGACACCACCATCGGCCATCGCCACCATATTTGGCAAACCTCACCACTCTCCGACCAATTCCACCACCACCCACCATCAGTCCTCGACCATCCCCACCCCACCCACTTACCGCTTATCATCCCACCCCCACCACTTACCACTTATCACCATGTAACACTATATTTGCTATTGTCGAACTCACCAACCACCACCATCACAACTATCACTGTCGTTGCTACCTCCAACAAATTGAAAGATTTAGTGTCCAAAGTTGGAGGAGAGTTCTAGGCATAGAGAGAGAGAGAGATAGAAAAATAAGAAGAAGAAGAAGAAAAATAGGAGTTGTTATTGTACACCCCTCTATTTGACTTCCTTTTAAAGGATGTGATACATTTTAACAGTGAATTTATACTCCAAGTTCTGGAAAAGAGGTCCGAAAGTCAACACAAAGGAAGTTATTGTCCCAAAATAATGTTTTTAATGCATGTTTCAAACCATTGACACATTTTGAAACCAATATCTCTAAGAAGTTGCATAAGTCAATAAGTTTGGTCCCAAATAGTTAAAATCATTTAAGCAATTAGTTTGTCAAGTCCAAAGAGGGAGTTGCAATGCATACAAATAATAGTTTAAATCAACCAAATAAATCTAAGAAGTTAAATTTACAAATCTTCTAGTTGTCCACATGCTAAGCCTCCATAGGTCACTTATAGGTTTTCTTTAAATCCTTCTCTATGAGTATATGTTATAATAATAATGTTAGACCCAAAGGGTTTAGTGAGTAAAATCGTAAACTTGACTTTGCAGCCCACCTAGTGTTTTTAGGGTGGGCGGCGGTGATGAAGAAAGGACATTGTCAACGACTGGAGGTTGGGATGGAGAGAGGTGATTGGTTGGCGTCTGGAGGGTTCCACCGTTGCCGAGGATGGCATTGTCGATAATAGAAGACTGAGGAGGGGGGGGGGGGGGTTGTTGAGTTGTTAGTGTTGGGCTCTAAATTTAAGGTTTTATTTGAGTTTCATGAAACTTTAGCAAAATATTCCTTGGAGTTTTGAAGTTTTCTCAACTTTGGTTCAAAGGTAATCTAGTTATTTTTATGATGCATTTAATTGAATGATACTAACAATAACTGTCTTAAGGACCAAAAGTGTCAAATGTACCAACCATAAATTTTGTAAACTAGAAATGCAAACGAGGAAGATGTGAATCACAATAACCAAAACTATTATTTAATCTTACAAAAATATAATCTTATGATTGTTTGACTTATAGTTTTTTGTTATAATCGTAAGATCATGGCTGTTAAATTTCTGAAATTATGATTAACGAGTCAAACAATTTAAAAAACACTAAAAAAATTTAAAAATATATTTATTAAGAAAAATATAATTTGTAGTTTCCGCCTATATCATGAAAACTTTCAAATAACGAACCACATGATGTACAGATGTAGTGATCCACCCGTTAACCTACTAACTTATACTTTACATTAAAATTTATTTGTTTTATTTCATTATAAATCCGTTAAAGCCACTAAATTTGCCACCTTTTTGATAAAGACATCTCACATTTTGTGAGACCGAAGACGTCACTTGTTTAAGCTGTAAATTCTTGATGTCTATTTGAAATACGACGATTGTTAAAGGGGCGAAATGAAACTTCAGGAAAATATGTGGATCTATTTGCAAACATTAAACAAAAAAAAAAAAGAGTTTGGGTGAGTAGTGGAAAAGTGGGCCTAAGGGTACAGCAAAGACCATGTGAGAAAGTAATCAATGTTTCTTTCAGGTGGGACCGTAATCGTCTGTGTGCTATTCTATGACAGCCTATCATACACCACACTTTATGTACAACGGCTAATTGCATGGTCATGGCCCCACTTATCTTTTTTCTTTGTATTTTTCCGTTGTATAGAATTTTAACAGCTAAAACTGGTGTCGTTGGCTTTGTTTTATTATGATGTTGCCAGTATGTCCTTCAACTTTTGTTTTACATCAATTTGGACCCTCCAAATTTCTGGAATTCCCTGTCACATGCGAGTCTCCGGGCCCTGGGTGAATTTGTGATTTTGTGGCATCCAATACTACCACCTTCTTACATTTTCATTTAAAATTTGAACTTTAAAAGCTTAACGAACTAATAAATGAAAAAAAGAAAGTCATTGTCTGTGAATCCAAGGATAAAATACATTAAATAGTAATTCACTTTTTAGAAATTCTCATATTTGTTATTTATAATACTTTGTCCTAGTTCAGTTCTTAAAGTTGTAAAATTTTCTCAATATTTGAATTTAGTGAATAGTGAAGTCAAACAAAAGTTATAACCCTGGTCCCAAAATGGTTGGTGGTTAATACTTGGAAGAAAAAAAAATTGTTGAAACAATAACAACGAAAACCTTGAATTGAAGGGACGTCCATGAGAAGGAGGGTACATTTGAAAACATTGCTCCATAAAATTCAATTTTAGATTTGAATAGGTTTTTAATATTTACGAAGAAGGTACATTTGAACTTTATAGTACAATTATAGATTTATAGCCATTTGAATGAGTTCTTAACACCCACGTTCATTGACCATTTGTATACAGCTTTTCTGGTTTGAACTTTTGATCACATAATTCTGTTATTTAATATAAATTTATAATTATGAGCTATATTTGATCTAATTTTAAAACACTGTCTTTTATAAATCAAATGCCCATCTTTGTAAAATATTATATAATGTCTTTTATATAATTGGGAGAATTTTGTCTATATCATTGTAAACTTTTACAATTAACTTTCATAATTACGCATATATCATTATAACTTCAAATTACATGTATATCATTATAAAACCAATAACTCTTGTATATATTCAAATACTTAATTTAATGAAAATTAATCTTTTTAAAAATTAAAATATATCTTTAAATTGATTTATTATTATTAAAAAACTAATTAAGTACTCGTAACATTATGATATTACCCTTCTCCCAAAAATCTCAAACATATTGAGAGAAATCCGGATGTAGCCGAAATGTCAACCGATTAAACAAAGTTTGGGTCCTAAATTTAAAATTCGGCATGAAGTTGTTATCAATTCACAGTCAAAATTTATTTTATCAACCAAAATTCACAGTCCAATGATGGCTATTTCCAAGATGTCGATCGATAAAAAATTGAACTCACATGTTTGAAGCTGTCATCGATTCGAAGCAGGTATCAAATCCAAAATCCTACCCTAGATATCAATTGATTGAATATCAATTGATTGAACAGAGTGAAAGTCTCAAATTCAAAATCCGATATTAAGTCAATCAATATTAATAATAAAAAATCAACTTAACCGATATTTTTTTAATTTAAAAAAAATCAATTATAATTAAATTAAATTTTGTTATATATATGACTTTATAAGTTTTATAATTAATACATGCAATTTCAAATTTTACAATGATATAAACGTAATTATGAAAATTTATAAGTATGTAGATAAAAATTCTTTATAATTAAAATAATAAATAATATAACAAAAAATGATTTTAGTACGATGAATAGTACTGCACTATGTACTATTCATTTACACAAAAGCAATATAAATTTTAATGATTGGTTGAAGTAAAATTTAATACAATACCATTATTTTAGTTTTTTTTGTTCTTAATTGGAATAACTAACAAAATGTCTAACATTATGAAATTAGATTGAGTTGTAAGTAGTGTTGTGTAAACCGTAGGACCAGACGAGCTTATGGACTTCTTAAGTAACTTCCAAATTCGAATTTTTTTAGTAAAGCAATAGGCGGAAATTTAGTGATTAAAACCCACAACCAACTCTTATAATGACATGACTTTGGGGGTGTTTAGGATTTGCTTATAACGAATGTTTTTTTTTTATATAAAAATATTTATTAGTTTATAAACTATGATATATAATCTAACCAAATGTTGTTTGGAATAACTTATATAATGTCAAAATATAATAACTTAATAAGTGTTTTCTTAATGTTTAGTTAATGTTGCTTATATATGTAAAAGGACTAAAAAGACGTAAGTAAAAGAGTAAGCTAATATGCACATCACTAGTATGAGAAAAGGAATACGAGATTGCAGGACCATATTATGATACTAATTTTATATGTTGTACAAAATATGCAACGGCGTCTTAGAATAGGACCACTATTATGCAACTAATTAACAAAAAAACCCAACTCCCAAAATCTAACCCCCTCCAGCACTTGATCAGTTTCCGGTGCCAGAAATAAAGAACACGACCGCCGATAGATTCTCTATTAGAATACGTAAACCTCAACATCAATAATTACTGCAATTGGTTTGATGTCGACCCATTTTTTGTCCTGGTTCAAGATCTTGATAATCATGACCCGACACCGTTTCAATTTAAACTGTGGGTTCAATATGCAGGAATCTTGAGTATGGTTTGATGAGACATAAAACTATTGACAATGGAGGTGCTCTCAGTGAATACAAATGCACATCCATGTGCATGTTTCAGCAAGTTACTTTAAATGGTTGTATGATTTTGTTTTATTTGATTAAAAACTTTTGCTGCATCTTTTATATAAAAAGAAATATCATTATATAAATTAAGAAAAATATAAAACCTGATTGCATGAATAAATAATTAATCCTTATTATATTGTGAAGTTACATTCGACTGATTCGAGCACAAGTCACAAAAAGATTTATAGTATTTATTTGGGCCCTATTTATTTTACTCTTTATTTTTAATTTAATGTACGTTTGGTTAATATTATGAAATAAATGCCATATAACCATCTAGGTAAAAGTTCAACAAGGGACTAATATAAACCATGGTACCAAGAGACTAATCTCATCCACATGATTATACAATTTAAGGTGGACGTGCATCTACTGTATTATAAAAAAAACCCACTTCGTCTTTTTTCTTTTTTTTTTTAATTTTTAGCGCTTATTTTTTATCGAAAAAAAATCTGAATATATACAAATTTATAACTTTTTATCCTCTACAAATAGAGATCTATATTGATATACAAAAATGATTTTTTTTTTCGAAATTTCCGCTAGTTGAGATTCACATGTGAATCTGAACTGTTATTCTGTTCACTGTTGACATACACAATGGCATATGATATTGTCATGTGAATTTGAATAAATTTTTGTAAATATCAATGGAATTAACTTATGAATCATAGTATATTTATTATAAATGATTAAAATGTTAAATTGTTAAAAAATTTCTAACTAAATTAATTATATTAATATTTTGGAGTATATTTAAAATACCATATGATATTGATATGTGAATCTGAGAAAATTGTTGTGTGAATGTAAATAATTTATATTGTGAATGAGAGTAAAATCATTATAAATGGTTAAAATGTTGAAGTAGTAAAAAACTGTTAAGTAACTTCTCAATACTATATGATTTTGATATGTGAATATTAATAAGTTTTCGTGTAAGTATGAGTAAATCCATTTGTGAATAAAGTATATTACTTATAAATGGTTATAACATTGAAATAGTAAAAGTTTTAAAAGTAAAATAATTACTCATATTCAAATTTTTACAGTTCAGATTCACATGTGAATCTGAACTGTTATTATGTTATTCTCTGCTGGCATTCACAATGACATATGATATTGTCAAGTGAATCTGAATAATTTTTTGTGTGAATGTGAATGAAATTAACTTATGAATCATAGTAAATTCATTATAAATGAATAAAATGTTGAAGTGTTAAAAATTTCCTAAGTAAATTAATCATACTCATATTAAAAATTATATTTAAAATACCATATGATATCGGTATGTGTATCTGAGTAATTATTGTGTGAATGTAAGTAAATTCAATTGTGAATCAGAGTAAAATTCATTATAAATGGTTAAAAGGTTGAAGTAGTAAAAAACTTATAATTAAATTCTCAATAGTATACGATATTGATATGTGAATATAAGTAAATTTTTGTGTAAATATGAATAAATCCACTTGGAATCAAGTAGATTACTTATAAATGGTTATAATTTTGAAGTAGTAAAAGTTTTAAAAGTAAAATAATTACTCATAGTCAAATTTTTACAGTTCAAATTCACATTATGAATCTAGACGAGTTGTACTTATAAAAAAATTTATTTTTTTATATATCAATATGGATGTCTATTTGTAGAGGACAAAAAATTATGAATTTTGGTATATTTGGTTTTTATTTTGAAAAAGAATAATGTCGAAAAATAAAAAAAACAAAAAAATGAAGTGAGTTTTTTATTATAATCATCTACATGTGCGTTGACGTAAGAATTTTACAACCTATTTTTTGGCCGTTCATGATTTTGATTCCGACGATCGAGATTAGTTCCTTAGTACCATGGATAAATTTAGTCTCTTATTGAACCCAACCCTAACCATCTATAGGATAAGTTGCATATCCACGTATACAATGTTAAATCATAAAATCAGATGCATCTTAAAATCATTAAAGAATTACGTCATCCAATATATTATTTTATGTTTTATGTTATTCATACCCAAACAAGAATGGACCAAATAGACATAGGGGGACCATATGCCTTGTGATGGAGATTTGTGTTTAAGAAAAAAAATGCATACAACAATAATGTTGAAAACTGGTCTTGTCTGTGTGCATATATCTGTGATGTTCGGTATGTAAATAAATCGGCAAGGTTATTAATAGATAGAACCGTAGTCAAATGATTCTAATGGATATGATAGCATAATTATGGTTTGTAAAGGGTCCTCAACAATCCTATTAGTGATTATCTATTTATCTTATATTGGATAAATATACTTAGATATTGTACATCTTCCGGTTAGATGATGCTTTTTTTATAGATAGGGATTATTTTGTACAAACTAACCATTTAGGAGATTGGGGAGAATTATATTATTATACGGTATTAGCTTAAAATTAAATCGATCATTTTTTTTTCTTTTTTCTCGTCACTCTCATTCCTCCTTATGGTATTCTTTTTGCATCGGCCATCTTCCTAATGTCGCCTATCTCCCTCCTTACGATTTCTCCCCAAACAACAATTCCTCATGGCTATCGGAAATCGCCTATCCGTTACTGTCTACAACATCAAGAATTTTATTCCAACCACTTTTGAGATGGAAAAAAGCCAATATTCATCATGGTGTGAACTTTCAAAGAGTGACTGGCATGAATATCAAGTTCTTGAGCACATTATACATCCCGCTTCTCTCACCACTCCTGTCGTTGATGCCACCGTTGCAACTAAAGAAAATTTGGTCTCGCCTTGATGTCATGGTTATAAAAAATGGATCTATGGCACCATCACCAACCACTTACTTCACATGATTCTTGTACCTACTCTACCGCTAAGTAAACTTGCAAACACCTCTGAGACGTTTTTCAAGACAACTGTTAGATGCATTTTATGCATATTTTCTAAGCCGTTTTTTCCTTTCTTTATTTACCTTTTTAGCTATTCTCATTCATTTTCGTTTATTATTGGGGACTACGATACTTCATAAATTGTGTGTGATTTCAGGTGGAAAAGGAGAAATGGAGTATAAGATAGATGGTGCATAAACTGGAGCGGAGCGAGTGAAGCGTGGAGCGAGGATATGGAAGGCATGGATTAATTGGAACGAGGATTGGATGGATTATGGAGCACTGGAGCTTAACTTGGAAGCATATTGGAGTCAAAAGAAAGAAGAATTGGAGCCAGCAGACCCATACGGGTCATGTGACCCTGCATGGGTCTTGCTAGACCCCTGAACCCACTACATTCTTTGTGAAGAAACCCCACATTGGCCGTGTATCTCTACACGGGTCGTGTGAGGCCTGCCTTAAACCGGACAGTAGACTCGAAGGTCCTACACGACCCGTCTGACTTTACACAGGCCGTGTAGCGCGCAAAACTGAAATTAAACTGCAGTTTCTTACATGGTTTATAAGGTGGTTTTTGGATCATTTTGGGGGGTTACACACATTTGGAGGAGGAAGATACGAAAGTTGAGAAGAGATTTCAACATAAAACATTTGGAAACACTAATCTATGATTTGATAGTTGTATTGTAAGTACAATTCAAATACTTTCTACCACTTGCATCTTAGATATCTTGGCCCGAGCATGTGTGGCCAGGTCTCTAGATTATCCGGTTCTGTGAAACATGTGATTTGGATTTTTAATTATTCGGCTAAGATTATGTTCATGTTTTCATCTAGTTGTTCAAGTTTTGCTTCTAATGTTTAAATTGATTTATATGTCATTTCGTGTTGGCTACTTGAATTGATGTTTGAATCATGATTGCAATTTTATCTGTGAAATCCGTAATTGTTTCATGGATAAATGTTAGTAGCAACGCCGAGATTAGTTTCATGTTAAATTTAATGTAGGTATAACTTGAACTACACATTTTTACGCTTCTGAGCATTTGAGAAGTATCAAGTGTTGAATGGTTTGTTCACTTGAATCCTAATGTGGTTTTCTAACATAATCTGAGAGCTTGTTTGGATTATGTATGACAATTGTAAATTTGGTCATCAAAAGTCAACCGTAGTCAAACGAAGCGTACGTTAATCCACATGTTGAAATGTAATAACCTAGAAATTTTACGATGTATTATTAGATATTATAATACTACGTATGCTAATTCAAACCAATTATCGAGTAAACGCTGAAAATACAAATAATAAACTACTGTAGCGTAAAAATTCCATAATCATACAATTATTATTTTGGGAATAATAATATTCATAAAATGATGGATTCGTGAATACGAACCTGTGGATATATAGAACGTCGAAAACAAAGTTCGTATGTGAAAGTTACAACAATTAAATCGCTGTGAACGAATAAATGTACACAAGGTTTGGACCAAAAATTCAAAACGTGGTACCTTAAACATCAAATATGGGATAACAAATCATATATTATGAAGCGTAATACTATCTAGTATTTAATTTCATAGCCAAATATATTTTCCGGTAAAATGCTAAAAATCGTGTATTCGGAAGAATACTGTGCTTAAACGCGTATATCATCACCTAACGAGTTATGACTTAATCTAAATAAATGTTTAGCAATGTTTTTACACATAATATTTATTTAGAATATCATTTCTCCGAAAACTTACAAAAATACGCTAACACGCTTTACGATTTTATAAAAACCACTTATTTTTATAAAAGAATGTCATTATTTATAAAACAACCCACCCACCCTCCTACCCCCATCGGCTGAATCACAACATCACACCAAGATCTTCATGGTTACTATTCATGAATCTAGGCTAGGAATAAAGAATTGCAACAAAATCAAACTTAAATCTATTAAATTATAACACTACTCATTTGAACACAATTTCATCCAACACCTCTTCCTTTCTCTCTCAAAATCCGATCATCTCCACCCTCTTCATCATCTTCGGCTACCACCACTCCACCACCATTAAAAGCCGTCGGCCACCACCTCCATTCTTCATTTTCAAGTGTTTTTCAAATCTACTTGGTAAGTTAGCTTCATCTAGTGATTTTAAGACCTATTGTACCCCTTTCATCTCTTTTACACACATTAACATTTACGGAAATCCATTGGATAATAGCTTTGGCTAAGGGTCCTTCAAGCTCCAAGGCTTAAATCTTTATTTCTACCGCTAATCTCTCGAGGCCAAACTTGTTTCTAGTCAAAGCACGCTTCAAGGGTGAGTTCATACCCCTCATTTTCATCTTTATCCAAGCTTTTAGGGGAGAATACAAGTTTACACACTAAAAACGACTATTTACACAAGTTTTTAACGAGTTTTTGTGTAAAAAGGTTTTTAACATGAAAAATGGTTAGATCTAAGTATTATGAACACTATTATGTAATATGTTTAAAGAAAAATTACAAATCTATAAACATAATGTGTGTAAATATGATAGATCTTAAAAAGAAAAGTCACAAAAATGAAAACTAGTATAAACTACGTTTTTGTGACCGGAAATACGACTTTCTAGCAAAAATGGTTATAACCAAGTTATTACACCATTTTTGTGGGAAATATCTTAAAAGATGTTGTTTATAACCATCTAAATAAGTTATTTCACATATAATGGTAAATATATGCTTTTTACGACGAAATACTAAAAGTAAGCTATTATAGGAATAGTTTATGGACACAAGAGTTACTATGACATTTTGAACAAGACAAAATAATTATATAAAAATATATAATTATCATACATTACTATATTATCTTGGGAAAAATGATAATGGTGAATACAAATGTTTTCTTATACAAATACCCGTAAACGAGTTGATACATACATTTTTGTGAGATGGGTCTTCACAGTACTTATATAAGTACGTATACTAAAAGTCATGAATTTATAACCAGAGTCTCGGTAATAGAGTGTGATATTTGTGTATAGCTCTATACGTGATTGACAACCCCGCACATGAGCTGTTAGCTACAGCTAGACCGGCAGGTCTGAGGTGACAAATGTCTAACATTCCGACGCCTGAAGAACATCGCAGCAGGCATACATGGTCACAGTATGGTTACAGGGTGTCTCACATGGGAAAATCATCTATACATTTTGTTTACGTGGAAATATACATTTTTAAAATAGTTTTATACTATGTTACGTTATACATTTTTAGTCTTTGGGTTTTTAAGACTTGAACACTTTTATAATAAAATATTGGATTTTCTTGGGTTACAATACTATCGTTTATAAATAAATAGATTTTTCTCATACAAAATATTTATGAACTCACCAACTTAAATGTTAGACACTTTTTCAAATTACTTGTATTATCAGGGAATTGATAATGTAACTTCCAAGTGTTGACGAAGGGACGCTACAACGTCATAACTATGTATTTTTGAATCATTGTGTAATTGTAATCGAAACGTACAACATTAAACTATGTAACTTTTACAATTAGTTTATGATGGATGTGTTACTTGGAATCACTATTATTCGATAGTGTTATGATATTGTTCATGAAGTCATCCACCCTTGAACGTTTCCGCCAATCCGGTTTGGGGGTGTGACATTATGCTTAAGAGAAATAGTTTTAATTCAAAGTGCATGTTTTGATTAAATAAAATGATGAGCTGAAAGTATTAGAGCTCGTTAATATTTTTGAAAACCATCTTATATGAAAATAGTGTAACTTATGGTCTTCGTTGAATTCCTTTATCAAACATGTACAACGGAATCAGAACTTCATTTCGTTTGTGTATTCGTATCTTTTAAATTATCTGCATGTTAAATTTGATAAATTTTAAATTACAAAATTACAAACCCCCCGAACATTTCTTGTATCTTATGTAAACAACTTAGCATGAAGTTAGACCCTTGTCCCTGAGGACCTACCTTGCTTACTCTGTACTATATCATTAGTATATTGGGCAGTGAACAAACTTAAAGATTTTTATTTATTGTTATTTATTTGTTGAGTGTGACGCCTCAACAACAACAATATAGTGGTGTTGTTACATTAAATCAACAATATGACCATCTCGCTCAATTCTATGAAGCTCAATCTAAACTCATCCTTGAAGAAACTAGACAAACCAAACAAACGTCTTCCGCTCTCCTCACCACCACAACTGCTACCCCCAGTACTAAACAACCAATTGTTGATAACCCCTCCTCCACCATTTCCCACATCGATAACCAGTCCAAGGACTACTCTAACGACGATCATTGTTACAAATCTAGAAGCTGTGGAACTCGCTTAACAATAGCATTCTAACTATGTTAGCTGATTTGGCCGACCTACCCACCATGGGCTTAGGCCCAACATGTGACATCCGTCAATTTTTGGTCAAAGAAAGTCAACAAGAGTCAACAAAAGTCAACTGAAGCGTAAATTAGGTTAAATGTTGAAATGTAATTTTCAAAACTTACTATTGTATTATTGAATATTATAATGCTACATACGCCAATTTGAATCAATTATCGAGTAAATGCGATAAATACGTATAATAGACTACAGTAGCGTAAAAATTTGATAAATCACACAAATATTATTTTTGGTATAAGTAATATTCATAACACGATGTATTCGTGCTTACGAATCCATGGACATATAGCACGTCGAAAATGGAGTTCGCATTCAAAAGTTACAAGCAATCTAGTCGCTGAAACGGTAAATTATACACCGGAATAAGGGCTGTAAACGCGTTTTAGCGTACCTTAAAGAATAAGTATAAAATGTTGGAACACATTTTATATAACGTAATACAATTTAGTATTTAATTCTATACTCCTTTATTTTTCCGGTAGAATGTCAAATACTGCAAATCCCGAAATCTACCGTGTTTAGGCGCTCATATTTCTGCAAAACGAATAGAGAAATGATTTAATTACGTATTTATTAATATTATTTTCAATAATATTGATTAACATAATAGTTAGTAATTATATCTTTCAAATTTATACAAATACACAATACATCACCATACTTTTATAAAAACCCAAGCTTTTATAAGAGAGACTAGTTAGTTTTTATAAAAACTAACTAAAGACAATTTTTGTCTCTATATGATTATTACAAGCCAACCTATATGTATTACTTTGGATTAAAATAACCAAAAAGCCTTAACCTAAATTAAATATTCAATAGACCATGCCATGCCATTTTCCCATGCAACTTACCCCACCCCACCCCCTCCCTCTCCTCTTTACGGCCGAGGGTGCCCACCCCACCCTCACTTCATTTTCAAACTCCATTTTATACTCTCTCAAGAGCTTTCAAGTTGTTTCAAGGCTTTTCCAAGTGTTTTTCAAGAATTGTTGGTAAGTTTCCATGCATATTTCAAGTTTCCATATCATTTGCCATGATCTTTTCTTCTCCTAATCAGCATCTTGAACCAAAATCCCTAGGCAAGTTCTTATAAGAAAGTCAGGAAGGTGGTTGCTTGCAAGAACTAGACCTTTCTCTCTTACTCACCATCTTCTAGGGAAAGCATAAAAGGTGAGTTCATACCCATTATTTTATATATTTTCAAATGTTTTAGGGGGAGAATACAATACCTTAAACTACTTTTTTTGATCTTGAAATATAGTATGTTACACATGTTTGGTTATTTTACTATAAAAATGCTTTACATGAAAATTGTGTTATGATGAACTGAAATACATGTTTAGTTTAAGAAAATAACATACAAAACTCTTACATATCAAAATCATCAACCAAAAATACATATTATTACTTTGTTGGTAAAAATGATCATAAAAGTAATAAAAAACCGACAAACTGTATCATCTGTACAACCCATACTGAACTATCCCAAGGCTCATCATATGAATGGTAAGTCAATGAAAGCTAGTAATACTTTAGGAGTGTCCTTGTTTGAACCTGGAACATCATTCGTGAAAACTCAAGGGACTGGACTCCATTGGATGACTAAAAGTAGTAAATTACATAGCTATTATGTGTAAACATGAAAGTACATTATTATTATGAATAAATAAATGAAATATGTTATTATCATGAACTATAAAAATATAGATATATTGATGCCATAGGTAAAATAATAAAATATATATCAATATAAAAGAAAAGAAAGTATGTTACTACTCATTACAATTTTTTGGCTTTAACATATAAGTGGCTATCCCTTTACAC
This sequence comes from Cichorium intybus, assembly GCA_023525715.1. Lineage (NCBI taxonomy): Eukaryota > Viridiplantae > Streptophyta > Magnoliopsida > Asterales > Asteraceae > Cichorium > Cichorium intybus. The sequence continues at coordinate 15,993,476 of CM042016.1, read as the reverse complement.
CGTGTTGGCAAGATTGCAAAGCAAGAGATAAAAATATTTGAAGAAAAAGTAAGCAAAGTGGGGAAAATTAAAAGAATCGAAAATAATTATGTTTGTTATTTCCTCATAACTTTTCTAATAAAAAGGCGAGAAGATTTATCGAAAAACAAACTTTCTAGGCTTCATAAAGTTGTAGTGACAAAACAAGCATTAATTAACGTTAGCTAATTTTTTTTCTTTTTCTTTTCTCTAAGAAAAATCATAACAGTTAAACGTTTTATTTAAAAATCGCCGTTTTATCTTTTTTTTTTTTAAGAAAAATTAGTTATATGTCTAAAAGTTTTCAGAAAAATCATTGATATCTAAAAAAATTAAAAAAATTTTTGAAGAACTTTTTTTTAAATATAACGTGATTTCTGACCATAAAATAAAATTTGTTAATCACGATAGTTGATGATTTGGGTCTTGACCAAAACTAAACCGAACTGAAAATTTTTCCTTTCAACTTCGAAAATGGCATGCCATTAGTTTTTTCAGTTTTAGTTTCACGTTTTTGGATTTTCAATTTTTTGATTTTATTTTATTATTTTTTTGTTGAAACGGCAAATCTAACTACTATTCATAAACCACCTAGTCACAAGTGAGAATTGAACATTCAACCTCAATGAGGGAATACAAATACCATGCCGCTTCATGAGTTTCTGTACCTACATACATCATTAATAGATTTACATTATCATGCTTGAATTTCAAAATATATCATAGATATATTTACAAAACTATTATATCATATATGTTTATATCAAAATTATTGGATGATTGTTATTTTTGTCAGTACTTTCTAAGACAAGTTTAAACATATATCTTTTAAACATGCATTGGGTTATCTGCTAAATATAAAGGATGCAATGTGATTCCACTTCATTAGGAATGTTAGATGTACTTGTGATTGTATGAAAGATGAATTTGACGGTTAGTAAGGGCGACCAAAAAGTAGACACCGTAAAAAACCTAAAAAACAGAAAATTGGAAACAAAAAACCAAATCATTTTGAAAAACAAATGGATTGGTTTTCAGTTAAAAAAAATTACACATTCATTTTAGAAATCCAAAGCATGTTTAAGTGATCTATATTCAAATCTGTCATAGAAAATATTGATAAAAATAACAAACATCCAATAGTTTTGGTACAAATGTATGATATAATAGTATTGTAAATATATTCATGACATATGCTGAAGTATAATCACGGTGATGAAAGTCAATTAACATGAATATGGTTGTAAGAAACCGATGAAAATAAAATTAAAAAACCGAAAAAGCAAAAAAAGAAGAAGAAGAAGAGGAATTAAAATAAAAAACCGACGGTTTGGTATTGCCGAAGTAAAAAAGCCAATTTTTTGTTCAATTTTGGTTTTAGTAAAAAATCTGATCATTCTCATCTCTAGAGATTAACAAACTCTATTCAATGGTCAAAAATTACGTTATATATAAAAAATGTTTTTTGAATTTTTTTTAGATATCAATCATTGTTTTGAAAACTTTCAGATATATTAGTGGTTTTTCTGAAAATAAAATAAATAAAGCAATAATTTTTAAATAAAGTATAGAAAATTTAGTTTCTTTTATAATCCCAATTATTTATATAAAATATAATTCAAAGCTTATCATCATATTCTTTCCCGTTTTTAATTAAAACATTTTTAGCTAAAAAATATATATTACAAATATTTTTCTTCTCTTACCAACTTGTAATGTACATTTCCCAAAAACCAAGAATGCAACGATCTCAATAAAACAACATCGTCTATAAAGACCATTGTCGTTATCACAAGGTTGTGTTTGTATAAGTTTCAACCTTTGGTATAGCCAATTTATACGGTTTCAATTTACATCAACTTTCATTTTTTTTAGTTGTGGTCTAACCTCCTCTTCTTTGTTAAATATGTGTAAAATGACAAATTTACCTATCTTATATCATGTTTCCATTTTGTATTTTAATAATAATATTATTTATTATTATTAAATAAAAGGACCCAATATCTACCCACACACAACTCCCTTTTACTCTCCTCACCTCAAAATACATTTTTATATGGTGTTGCCAAATACATTCTTATCTAAAGGCGATATAATCATCATCAAGGTCCAAGATTTGACTTAAAAGGAAGAAAAAGAAGCCTAATGTAATGTTGTTGCCAATGAGCTACCATCAACCACCATTTTTTCACTTGTGCTTCAACAATATGTTGTGGAGAAGTAGGAACAACTTGCGATATGAGGTGTGGCGATCAACAAGTACAAAGTTGTCATAGTCTTGATTTACCAGCATCAATACCAAATTCATCATCCTTTGTGAAGAGGTGTCTTCTTTGGCCTATAGGAAGGCAAAAAATGTTAGAAGTAATAAAGGAACTAGCAAGTTCGCTAGTTTCTTTGTGCTGCCAAAGGAGTTCCAACAGCTTTGGACTAATCAATATGGTACAATTGCAGATTTTTCTCAATGTAACTTTGTTGAAAAATATATAACAACCTCTCTCTTCTATCATTCTGAATCTCTATCCCCAATATCTTATTTGTTGCACCTAAATTCTTCATCTCAAACTCACTTTTCACTAGCCTTCAAGTCACTAATTTCAACCATATTCTTGGCTGCAATAAGCGTATCATCCATGTATAACAAGTATAAATATGAACTATCAGAAAATTCATTTGAGTAAACACAATTCTCAAACTATATTTGAATATAGTAATGCAAAGTCAGAAAATAATCCATTCTTTTTGTACCATTGACTCGGAGTTTGGTTTAAACCGTCTAGAGATTTCTTCAACAAACATATATGATCTCTCTTGGAACCCAAGAACCCTTCTAGTTAGGACATGCAAATTTTCTCATATATACTGCCACAAAAAATACAGTTTTGACATCAAGTTGTTCAATCATCAGATTAAGTGCACTCACCATGGCTAATAGAACTTGAAGCGTCTCATGCTTCATAATAGGAGTGAATACCTTGTGATGTCGATTCTTTCTTTCTGCGGGAACCCTTTTGCCACCAACCATGGTTTGAACCTTGTTGGTTTAACTCTAGGACTTCTTTCTTTTCTTTTAGGTAACCATTTCCATCCTACTGATTTTAACCCTTTCGGTAATAGAAGATCCTAATTATCATTCTTTTCAAGTGATTGCATTTCTTCATTCATTTCCATTAACCAGTTTGTACCAATTTCTTCTCCAATTTCTAGTTCATATGCTACAGAACCAATGCCACAAGTATTGACACATCCAACATATCAAAAAGGCTTTTGAATGTTCATTTTCTGCCTTCTTTTTTCTATAGTTCATGCCTCATTTTATTCTCTTAACATCAGCCTCTCTAGACTCTTGTTCTTTTTGAGATTCATCTTGTCTAGGATTTTCATTGTACAATTGATGTTCATCATTTATCATAACTCTATCTGGGATTTATGTCACAAACTCTTCCTTCTGGGTAACTCCACGATCTTCTTCCCCTACACAGGGACGAAGGTAACCATTACTTAGGTGGGTCCTAGGAACCACTTACTTTAAAAGTTTTTAATACAAATTTTATAATAAAAAAATATAACCTAACTTAATTTTATTTTAGGACCTACATAAATATTCTCTCGAATTTTCTACCTCACAGGCTTCTCTCAAATTTAATTCTTAATGTCCTAGCCGACTCATGAGCCTAACCCAACTTACAAATGAAATATTAAAATGAAAGCCTACTAAAAGCCTAATTAATATTAAACAATTAAACGACGGAAAAGGAGAAAAAACTTGATTTATATTTCTTGTGAATTAAAACCCAATTTTCAATGACCACATTTGAGGCTTTGACGCATGAAGATACCTTAATTTTCGTGGCGACTTACGACTACTAATCACGATCAGGTTTGCGAATTCTTCCGAACAATATTCTTTTATTTAATTTTCTAATTGTCTTGAGTCTTGTCTCTTTAGTTCTTTGATATTTTTATAGTTTGATTGTTGCTTTGGATTGTCATTCAGAGAGAAATAGAATTGAATCGTTGATTGTGTTAGAAATTGAAATCAAGAATTAGAATGTCATTGTCCAAGTGAATCTTTCAAAGCGTTCGATTTAGATAAACCAATGAATATTGCTAGGCTTTATCCAGAAGAGTTTCTAATAGAATATGATCTTTGAGTTCTTGAATTGGAACTTAAAAATTACATTATGGATATCCGAGAAGATGAAAGATTTAGTCAGTCGAAGAGCATTGGAGACCTTGCCAAAAAGATAATCGAAGAAAAGAAGCATATAATCTTTCCAAAAGTTTATCTTATCTTGCATTAACCTTACCTATTGCAACAGCAAGTGTAGAACAGACGTTTTCAGCAATGAAGTTGATAAAGACCGATATACGCAACAAAATGGGTGATCAATTTTTGATTGATAGTTTAGTGTCATATATTAAAAAAGTTGTTTTAAAAAGTATTAGTAATGATACAATTATGCAAAAATTTCAAGGTATAAGACCTCGTCGAGTACAATTGTAAGAACGTTAATATAACTATTGGATATATGCTTAAATTTGTTAAGATAGACCCGACCCACTACAAGTATTGTTAACTCTTTCATTTTTATCGGTTTCAATTAATTAGGGAAACACGTAGTTTTCTATCCTAGATTCGCAACTGCCCCTACAAGACATTTACTTTCTCCTCCCTGGTTACACATAACAAATTCATCAAATGTAACATCTCTGCTAATAATAAATTTTGAAGTCTTTACTTATTTTTACACCACAGTTGATAACCTTTCACTCTAGCTACATATCCTAGGAATATGCACATCATAGCTCTTGTCTCTAACACCATCATTAAGATGAGCATAAGAAGGGTAACCAAATATATGTAAAGTAGAATAATTAGAGGGTTTATGGGACTATACCTCTTGAGGAGTTTTTAAGTCAATTGTAGTTAATGGAGATCTATTCACAATATATCAAGCAGTGTTGACGACTTCTGTCCATAATTGCTTTGATAAATAATCAAATAATCACATAATCCTTCATGTTGCATCAATGTTTGGTTCATCCGTTATGCCACTCTGTTCTGTTGTAGTGTGTGTGTCGCGCGGTGCCTCACTATGCTTTATGTTTTGCAAAAGTTGTCAAATGGTGCATTGCAAAACTCCAACCTATTACCCATTCTGAGTGTCTTGACTTGTTAATTTATCCATTTTTCAACCATAGTCTTCCATTCCCAGAACTTTCCAAAACACTTCATATTTTGTCTTCAAAAATTACAACTAAACCTTTCTTAAATAGTCATCAATGGAAGTCACAACGTAAGAGCTTCAAACTTGTGATTTTACTGGAGAAGGACCCATAAATCTAAGTGAGCGTATTTGAGGATTTCCTAGCTTATGTGTTGACTAGAATTGAACTAAACTGCATTCCTTTCCTTTAACACATGATTCAAAGAAATTTCCTTTTCCAATTATTTCACTGCCTAAAAGCTTCTATTTACTCAAGATTGACATGCATTTGTTGCTCATGTTCACCAATCTACGATGCCACAACTCTATTTTATCATCACGTTGATCTAAGGCTTGAGATACATCCATGGGTCCTCTAATTAAACTACCTTCCAAAAAATACATTCCATGTTGCAGTTTTCCCTTCATAACTACATGAGCACCTTTGAATACCTTAAGCTAGTTGTCTTTGAATATTGCAACCCATGCTTACCAAAATGCCAATAAAAATCAGGTTCTTCCTACAATCAGTAACATACAAACAATCAAATTATAGACCATACTATCGTGCATATTGAACTGCACCATGCCACTGCCCTTGATAAAACACATCCCATCATCACCCAACTTCACTGTGTCATTCCATGTTTGCAAGACTCGAATAAGTCCTGGTTATATATCATATGATAAAATGTACTCGTGTCCAAGATCAATATATCTGTAAAACTAGTCATGCATACAGTAAAATTTTCACCTCTGTCCTCACCATTAGAACTATCATGAAACAGTAACATTGCCACTATAGTTCGATTCATCCTTGAAATTTCCCTTCTTTTGTTGTGGACAATCCCTTCTATGCTACCTAGTCTCTTTGCAGCTATACTATTTAATCTTAGAGAACATTTTAGATTTGGATAGTGACTTATCCTTATTTCCACATTCTCTAATTGTTGTTCTTCCCCTGCCTGCAAACAAACCTGAATGAGAAGCATCTTCACTAACAAAAACCGTTGTTCATTTGACAGCAAATATAATCCTCTACATCGTTAACAGTAATATTTGTTCTACCGTATAACATGGTATCAACGAAATTCCCATAAGAATTTGGCAGTGAACATAACCTAATAAGGGCTTGATCTTCATCTTCAATCTTAACTTCAACACCTTGTAAAATCCAAGATAATATGATTGAAGATATTAATATAGTCTTTTACCTGTGTACTTTCAAACATCCAGAGGGTACACAAATGTTGTTTATGATACAACCGATTTGTGAAATAATTGTTATGATATTTGTCATAGAGTTTCTCTTAAAGCCCGGTAGCAGTCGTTTGATCGTCAATCTCCTGTAATAGTTCGTTGATTAAGCTTAACTGAATAGCATTATGTGCTTTTGCCAGAATATCATTCTTCAATGCCTCACAATGTCTTTTGGTAATTTCGCTTCTTCTTCCAAAGTCGTCGTACAACCCTGTTGAGCCAAAAACTCCCTCATATTCACATTCCATAAAGTGAAATCGTTCAAACTATTGAACTTCTCCAAATCAAATTTGTAGGACGACATCTCTTCAATTGATAGAATAAACCGTAGCTCTGATATCACTTAATAGGAATAAACGAGAATAACATCACACATACGAGACATTTGTTCAACCTGATTTAGTCAATGTGATATACGTTCACTCGACACAAAAGAGTATTCTTATTCAATTTCTTGAATAACGATTTACATTACAATTGAACCCTAGCTAGCAACATTTATCTGTAAACCCTAAACAACAATCAGGTTGGGCCCAATTACACATAAGGTTCATACTATGTGAGTGTGGGGAGGGGGGGGGGGATCCCATGTGATAAGTAATAAGTGTGTATCGTGCTCGACTTCGAGCCTAACAACCCTTAGCCCACTCCAAAAACTTACCCCATGAAAATCAAGTGTCAGGTTTCTACACTTCATTCAGATGGGTCGGTCATCAATTATAAAGTCACATTTAACAAAAACTCTAAGAATTTTATTATTTAACGACTATCACCTACCAAACATCCTCCCAAAATCTAGTGTGTTGAGCATTTTCAACTCTAAGCTTGCAAAAAAAAAAAAAAAGGTCATGTTGAGGTCTTTGCTTTGAAGTTGGCTAGAAGCTAGATTAATATTAGACCAAGGGATCTCTTGAAATACCGACTCGAAATTTGGCTCAATCGACCATCATGACCGTGAAAAACTTAAATCATCCGAACCCACAATGCGTTGTTAAATTCAACAAACCGTTATATTTATTTGAATAATAAGCCGTTATATACATTAGCATTTCTAGCTACCACCTCTAATACCGCCATTTGTTCTACTTGGATCACCTTCTTCCAACTTCCAAGTATAATAATTTTATAATAACTGAATCAATCATTGTACTGATTAGATAATCACTAAAACTAAAAGAAAGATATATATGATGGAAATAATTATAAAAGCACATTTTATGATCTCCAGTTTGACTATATAAGCATATAGCAAACATTAAATATAATTATCCTTAAATTCATAAGCAACGAGACAAAGTATTAATACTCTGTAATATTCCCTTCTAAGTTCTAATCCCGCATAACTTAATTATTTAAATCTATTATAAAACCAGAAAATAGTACTTTCCGTAACGTGGTATTTGATACATTTGATCCGGCATTCCGGCTAATCTCACAAAACCGTATTTTCATGTTGATGAGACAAAATTAAGGTATTTTGTCTATACATGATTATTTTAGAGGTACGAAAATGAAATTCGTAAATAAATTTTGTGTTAAGTATGATAATCAACCAAAGTTTCTATAATGTAGCAGTATAAAAAATTTTGAGATTGAAAGTTTAAATATCTTGATAGACAATGATGTAGATTTAGAAAGAAAAATAGAAAATTAACGAATACGGCAATCAACCCTTCTATAGATAAAAGCATAAGAACGGTAGCATTAATTTTATCAAAAAATCCAGTTGGCAAATTTGGGGTGATTGAACTAAAAGAATAACAAATTGATCGCACCCTTGACTTTGCAATCTTGACAAAAGAGTTAGGTTAAATGATAGAAGAAGTTATATCACTCTTTTGATTTTGAATTTTATTACTTTTTATAAGTCGAGTGTTATATACTTTTTTATTTTATTTAATGTTAAGAATTTTTCTAGGAGTCCAGGATCTTCAAATTTTCTGATTGTTTGAAATTTGGTATTGATGTGATATGACAATTAAAATATTGATATGCCATATTTCTATTAACTGATTAAGTTGTCTGTGATATGACATCTATACTTATTTTGAAATTTCAATTAATCATACTAATTAAACATCTTACATTTTATTTACTTATGCAACCACTACCAACCACCTACGGCCACCACTACATAGTATACGAGTATGCTGTTAGAGCTTTAGAAAATAGAAATTGATTGTTATTATGGATAACAAAAATGTGTTGCCTATTTTGATAAAATTGATAAAAATGATAAAAGAGTTGCTCGTGTAAAGTGTCAACTATTTTCTCCTCAACGTGTACAGATCAGACTTACCTATGTGTATTGGTTAAATCGAGACGCTACTTTTGCACAATGTGTGACACAATCCAGTAGATCTGTTAAGCACAACATTATAAAACAGAAAAAAAAAAATAGCGTTAGGGTTAAAAAAAAAAGTTGATTAAAATATGTACTAAAAATTCACGACAAAACAACTTACAATATTATTGTGAGGAGATTTCCAGTAGAATCCTTGAACCACAATGACAACCAAGTTTGATGTCACAAGAATAAAAATACTTAAAGAATGTTTTCCCATCCATTCAAACGCAAACGCTATACGCCTCCATCCACAAACATCCACCTGTAAATGACACGTGTTAAAATAACTACACCAATGGGGGATCATTTTATTTTTATTTTTATTTTTATTTACCAGTAGATATAATGCACAGAATGTGATTCCTGATGCTGCTGAAGTTACGAGAAGGTAACTGATAGTGTACAAGGCCTTGTTCAAAGGTATACCTAAAAGAAAAGAAAACAATTAAAATGATTCTAAATATTATTTTGAAATTGAAAATAGAGTAGAAAAGCATACCTATGAGAGCAAGTATGGATCCAAGAATTAGAAACATAATTGACACGAGGGACCAGTTGGAAAGTCGATCTTTATGGCCCTGAAACAAAATCACTAATTGTCGTACCACTCTTATTTGACCAAGGCAAAAAAATATATTCATCAACAGGAAAAGATATTTACCTTAAATTCAATCAAAATATGACCATACTGAAGACCAATTATGCAGGCTGCAGAAGCTGTGAAGGAACTGCACATCCATGATTCCAAATATGTTATTAGCTGTCCAAGATTCAATAAAACTAAACAAGTGGCTTTTGTATGTATTTGAGTTTTGAGTAAATTACAAGAATGGTCCCTGTGTTTTACACGAAATGACAAGTTTGGTCCATTTTTTGAAATCTTTCCAATATCGTCCTTAGTTTGAAATAAGTAATAATAAAAAGAAGAAAGATATTCGATAAGGGCGGATAGTCATTTTACATGGTCAGGGACCATATCCGCAAGAAAAATGGAACTTAAAGACGAGATTTGGAAGATTTCAAAAAACGGACCAAACTTGCAATTTCGTGTAAAGCACAGAGCCATTCTTATAATTGACTCTTAATTTTTCGTTCAAAGCTGACTATATTCATGTCAAGTTTAGAACTGAAAGATAATTAATTACCTTAAAATGCCTTCGGGCTCAAAAGGGGCATAGCACCATGAAGGTGAAGATTCTAGAACTTGGCCACCGTTAGATATATTACATTCCTGTACGTAGATTGATATATTAATATATTATAATATACAAAACATAAACAATAATCGACTGCATAATATTAAAATATACCTTAAGGTTTCTGTAAGCAGGCTTTTGATATAAATGATCAATACCAAGAACATATCTATCTATCATTCCAGCAGCATTGCAGGCAGGCCCAAGATCACCTCTAGTGGAACATGTCACCTATAGTCAAGTGATTTATTTAAAAAAAATGATAATTATAAAGAGAAATAAAAAGAACAAGAGAGTGGTCATACAGTATGAACAGTACTTCCATTTTCTGAAATTAAAGAAGATAATGAATGTAAATCCTTAAACTGCCAATCTGCAACGTACAAGCCATATGTCAATCCGATGTAGATGGCGGACAACAAAATTACAGCACACCTACACCAATAAAACGTTTAGTTTCAAAAAGATCCATTTTTTTTACCAAGTCAAGATACCAGTTTGCTTACTATCAACAGTTTATCAGATGCCAGATTATTACAAGTTAAGTTATAATTAAATTTAACAAATAAATTAGGACTAAAAGTTCTCACCAGTGCCAAATATAAATCTTGAAGAATGGTTCCTTTCTGAAGGTTTGGCGGGGAAGCCATATTTCACACAGTGCTGCAGCAATGTATCCAATTGCTATCCTCTGAAAATGATGACAACAAATGAGAACATAAGAACCAAGAGACGTTTTATAAGTGGAGATGAATAGTGAGACCTGTAGGATGCCAAGTACGCGTATTCTCTCAACATCAACACCATATGTTAGAGAAGTAATCCCGTGTAGGTAACCACCTTGAAGAAAAACACCAAGAAGGAAAAGCTTCATTGCTCTTACTACTGCTTTCCATGTGGCTTCACATCTGTTTGGAATTTTCTGATGTTTAAGAAAGAAAGAAGAGCTATTCAGTTTCAAGTTTTTAGTTACTCCCATTATATAATCACACATAAATACATATATTTATTTAAATGTAACCATTGTGCATTAGATAATTTACAGATGTATAGGCCAGTGGCTTCTGGTTTTTGACTATTGACCAATGGCAATGATGAATTTTTATGAATATATCTATCAAAAAATTTACAGTTATGCAAAATATGATTATTTACCACCTTGTATACAATGGCAAGAGATACTCCAGCAGCAAAAAGGAACATAGGCATGACAAAGTCTGCTAAGTGTAGACCATTCCATGGGGCATGAGCAATAACTGGTAAACTAGAGCCAGCATAATCCACAAGCACCATAAGCTGAAAATAAGGAACCGTAATTAACTGGTAGTATATGATTCAGGGGACAAAAGAAAGAGAAGAATGCAGCAAATAAGATCCAATACTCCTTTGTAAGCATTATTGTTTGCTGCTCATAACTAGTTCAAATCTAAAACAAGTAAGGTTATCTGTGTTTTGGCCTGGTAAAGGATATGTTTGAGAAACTCAAATTCCCTGGCTTAGAAACTGTAATCCGAGCAAGATCAGTTGATATTTGGAGCTGAATGAGGTCCATATTTTCGAACATGACAACTGTTATGGCTCCGAAGCATTCATCTCAATTAACTTAATAAGTGACTAAGTGTTTCATCTCATTTGAGTAAAAAAAAGCAACATTCAGCTCAAGTAAAATATAAGGAAAAAAAACATCAATCGAGTTGAACCTTAGTCCTTATGACGACTGGTTTGAACCTAATGTCAAACAAGAAGACCTGTATCTGTTCTGGATCATTTAAAGTGCGTGTAAGTGAGATTAAATTATTATAAATTAAACTAGATTAGATTGAGTTACTTCTTCTAGACGATCATAGGCACTAACTTAACTGTCAAAATCGAGATTCAAATTAAACAAGATTAAGAAAAGTATAAGAGGTGGAAAACTTACGAAGATCGAGAGGCCGCGAAACACATCGAGTGAAGCGATTCTGAGGTTAGTTTTCTTCTCTACGACGATCAGGTGCTGCTGCTGCAATTCCTCATCGTCTGCTTGGTGATCATTCAGTAATGGTTGATTCTCTGCCATTTTGCGTCTGCAATTCAGAGAAGATTTTGAAAAAAATGCTGACATCTGCTCTACTGAAAGATTAGATGAAAGGATTTCAAATTTGAACAGGAGATCCGTTTGACATCATTTGACGAATTATTTGGTAAAGATATTAGTGATTCGAGTTGGAATGGAATGGAGGGTTATTATGGAAGGAGGTGTTAGTGGACCAATCAGATATCAGCAGTTTCCCTCCCCCGAGTAAAAGGTACGGTTCTTATTGGCATCTCGAATCAATTTGGTTCGATACCTGAACCGAATTTGACGTAACTTTTGAACCGTCGGTTTTTGTTTGGTTCTTTATGTTCCATATAATAATACTATAGTAAATTAAATTACAATAGAATTTAATTTTAATTATATAATAAATGATAAATATATTCAAAATGAAATCACTTGAAATAGTATTTAAGCTACTCTATTTTATTACTTTTATTTTTTTTACTTAATAGAATAAAAATCTTTAATTTCCTTCAGCCATAATTATCATGTGAAAAGTTTATATCATATAAAACTGACAAAACTTTTAGTTATAAAGAACATGCATGATAACCATGTAAGATTTGAATATGTATGTTCTAACATCATTGTTCTTTACTCTTTAGATTTGACATGCTCACATGAGCCAAGGAAGGTGCAATCTCCATTAGTGCATCTCCGTTCATGTACAAATGACACATATATTAGGCTAAGCGGTATGGATGCCTACGAAATCATCGTCATCGGCCTCCATGTAGGTGCCACGTAGGATGCCTACGAAAATGTTTTTGGATGCCTGCAATGTAGGATAGTGGTGTGTTGTTTATGACAAAGAAATAAAGGGGAATTGAAGAGAGATGCCGATTAATTTTCGGAGGCATGCTGATGCCGTTGAAAACCTATGCCGGCATCACGGGGCGGTGATGCCAACAACATCACGAGTTACACATCAATACCGCTGAGAAATGAGAAGCCATACCGTGAAGCCTTATGCCACCCAAAATGTATTTTTGCACCACACACAACGTATCATTTATGTCGCCGTATAAAATATTTATAAAGGACGTGGCCTTGTATGCTTTCCATCGTGCTTCTATGTCAATTTAAAAAATGTATGCGAGGTTAACTAGACAAACCAACATTGTTTTGTCCAATATATGCAGCAGCTAAATATGATTGTAGCATTCGACAATTATATTTTATGTGAACGATTTTGTTGTAAGCTTTATTGATTTAGGTTTTAAGAAGGGCTAAAATACGAAAAAAAATCCCATGTATTTACATCAAATCATCAAAAAAACCATTTGATAAAAATAAATAAATAAATAAAAAGCGAAAAGCCATTTATATATGTCCCTTGGGGTACAGACGAGCATGTCAACATATTGATTGGGATAGTGATTCTCACCAATGTTTTGAAAACCGGTTCGAATCGGCTGATTGAACCGGTTGGACCGCAAACCACAGACGATGACGGTTTGAATAGAGTTGGTTTTATAATGTTTTATTGACCGTAATGAATCGGCCGGTTTTGGTAAAAAACGGTTGAACCGGTTGTAGTGAAGCGGAATGGAAAAGTCTTATCTTGGGCTTCTGTGTTTGATTTGTGCTAAAGACTCCTAAATCTTAACTAATTTAATTAAAATCAGCCTACTATAAAAACAAAATATGTCATATGTGATGTTGTCGTCTTGCGTCTTCTCAATCTCATACATAACACAACTTTTGATTTACTTTGCTTGTCCTAATTGTTGTCATTTGTATTTTTAATGGTTGAACTTAGTGATGTCAAATTCTTGGTTTTATATATATATATATATATATATATATATATATATATATATATATATATATATATATATATATATATATATGTATGTATGTATGTATGTATGTATGTATGTATGTATGTATGTATGTATGTATGTATGTATGTATGTATGTATGTATGTATGTATGTATGTATGTATGTATGTATGTATGTATGTATGTATGTATGTATGTATGCAGGAAAATAGTAAAACACATAAAAACTCTGAGAAACCGGTTGAATCGAAAAAGATCATCTGGTTCGATTATAAAACTGCTTTTTAAAACATTGATTCCATGAATGCTTAACAACTTCATTAGAAGGCAATGTTGTAAAACTCGGCCAACTCAGATAAGTAATCGGCTTCTTACTGAGGCGAGTTAACCCAACTTGGCCAAATAACTCAGATATCCGTCAAACTCAGTATTACTCGGGTCAAATTTAGTAAAATCGGTCAAACTCGGTGCAACTTGGTCCAACTCGACAAACTCGGTCAAACTCGGTAATTTTAACTTTCTTTAGAAAAAAAATAAGTATAATTGGTAAGTATTTTTTTAACATCATATATTTAGTTATTTATTAAACATGTTTTTAATTTTAATTTTGTTCAATTTAATGTAAACTTGATAGAAAAAATAAAAAAGGACTAATGGTTAGATGATTACTTTAATATGAACGAATGGATATCAATTTTTGAAATAGTTTAATACTTTAACATTTGAACATGTATAATTGTTATTGATATTCATCTATTTGTTATGATTTTTAATGAAATTATGATAATTGTTATATATATATATATATATATATATATATATATATATATATATATATATATATATATATATATATATATATATATATATATATATATATATATATATATATATATATATATATATATCCTAAATTCATTAAAAATTACAACAATTTATCAACAAAAGGAAGGCTAAGATGTTGAATATGAATAAGATGAAGTTGTATCCTTTTATTGGAAAATGATGGTTAAATGATCAATCTAACTATCAAATATTAACAAATGAATATCTATTTTTGATGTAATTTAACATTTGAACTTGTATCGTTTTATTGATATTTCAAATTAGTTTTGTTATGAAATTCAATCAATTTATGAATTTTGAAATATATTTAATTTTCCTAAAAATATTTCTATATAATTTATCCAATCCGAGAACACCCCGAGTAATCAGAATACTCACTACGGTCAAACGAGTACCGATAATGAGTTATGTAACCCTGTTAGAAGGTGGTGTAAAGTCATACCATGTACGTCCTTTCAAGTAGGGATGCGAAGCCATATACTCTTTATTTGCCATTAAACTGTAAGATCCATTTCCAACTATTTTTCTAAGTTCTAAGTTTTCATTCTTGACCCTGGACACATAGCGGTGCTATCGTTTGGGTGTTAGCGACGCTATGTGTAGCGAGGTAATTATGCGGTTTGGTTGGGATAGCACTGCTAACGCCTATGGTTAGCGAAGCTATGTGCCGCAGATGCAAAACCCAAATTACGGGTTCTCACCCCTATATAAAGACCTCAGGACTTTAGGGTTCAATTTTTATCACGTCTGAGACCCTTTAGACGAACCTAATCCCTCTTTTCACTCACTTTGCCTCTCTTTTGCTTTTGGGAAGATTAGAAGAGGAAGAAGGAGTTAAGGTGCAGAGGAGCTTCATCTAGTCTTTGGTCCAGGTTCATCCTTAATCTCAGGACTTTTGTAAGTAACCTTTGACTCTAAGCTTTTGTAGTTAAGATTTAGTTATTGTTTTGTAGATTATGGGACAATTATGGTGTTGTGGTTGGAGTTTGAAGGACTCTAATCCACCAAGTCGAATTGGAACACCGTTCTGGTGTTATTGGTGAATGATTAAGACCTTCCTCCTTATCCCTTATGAGTCATGCAAAGGATTCATGAGTATTGGTTGTTCTTAGAAGTTAGCGTTGGGGTTTTGTTATACATGAGTCATGCATGGCCATCTGGACAAATGTTAGCTAGTCTTTAGTCCCTTAGGTTGAGGTCTGGAGAGCCTTGGCTACTGCCTTAGCCGATTAAGGACTTAATAAGGGAGTGTGACTTCCTAGAGTTAGCGCTACTAATGTTCTACATTAGCGATGCTAAGTCTAAAGAAACCCGTAGGTTAGCGTCGCTACTGGGGTTAGTTGGTGACGCTATGGTCATTGATGATCAACCTTCGACTTGGCTTTGACTTGTTGACCGTTAACTTCAGTTGACCATGTTGACTTGTATTTTAACGCATAGGATTGAGGGATTTGGTGCGATATTGATGTGTACTATGGAATCTAGGTGTTCCAGCTTTGCGTGTAGAATTTAGAGGATTACCGACACTAATGCGAATCAGGTGAGTGTCATCGCCTTACTATATGATGTTGCATGCTTAGGCAGCTTGTATGTTTGCTTACAGTTATATGATTTGTTCTTATAATTGTGATGAGGTTTATGTTTGAGTAGCCCAGTACTGATGTCGTTTCTCATAGGTGTTGTATCGTGAGTAGGAGGATGCCGTGTCCCGACAGTAAGACGGGTAAGATCTTGCCATGTCCTATGCGCGCTATATACCGGGTAGGAGGATGTCGTGTCCCACAGTAAGTTGGGTAGGATCTTGTCGTGTCTCGAGAACTTGTTGTTGATGTGTGTTGCATGTATGGTATTTGGGGAACTAAATAAGATTTAAGCTTACCTGTTGATTTTAAAAAATTTTCAGGTACTTCAATTGACAAAGGGAAGGGCATGATCTGATGGCGGCACATCGCATGCATGAGACACTTTATCATATGTGATATTTTATGATGAATTTTTAGACACGTTTCACTATGATTGATATTGATTTTATTTAGTCATGGTTTTCCGATTAAAAATAAAGAAAAAAATTGGTTGAAAATTTGGGTCGTTACATGAGCAATAGTAATCTATGATCTTGTATCCAATAGGTGACGTTGGGCATTAAAGGAGCTAGAGAGGTTTGGGGTAGCGTTCTTTTATGAGATTTTGATATAAGACTTGAGAACATGTTTTTTTAACATACGTTCCCTAGAAAAATGTATTTTACTTCATGTTTGTCTGTTGTTTATTATTATACATGTATGGAGTCTTATATGCTATGATGTGGTATTCATATTACTAGAGTCCTATTTTCAATTTAAAGATTTGCATACATGATGCGTCTCATTCGTTGGGTTTATGGGTGAATTAACTTGTGTGCATTCCCATTACAAAGAGATGATAAAACATCATCGCTACGTGAGCCGTAAGTCATACGCCATGGGCAATAGTTGGTGAAACCTATAATCGGCGCTTGCAGCTTCTTTACAATGCTTGAGACCAGCCTTAGTGGTTGGACCTATACACACCACTTATCCAAGTGGTGAATGATCACTTATAAATCAAAGAAAGGTTTAGCTTCACACGTATGCACACGACACCCATTCCCTCTACTTTCAAGTTCCAACATGTTTCCATATTCATTACCATTGAATGTTGATATCTTATTGACAAATGACAATAGCTCCAATTTGGACTTGTAAATTATAATATGTTATTACAAGACTCTATTAGAGAAGGCTCCGCAGTTAAATATAATATGATTGGTATACAAGTGTTCATATATATTTGTGTTAAAAAATCTTGACAAACCATGTTTCATCGAAAAACAATAAAAATAAACCATCATAAAGAATTCCATAATGACTTGGCTTTTAGTTGCATCAAAGCTGCTTATTTAAGATGTTTTTTTTACTCAGCTGTAATAAACAATTTTTAGTGTTTGAATATAATAAAATTAAAAACACATATTAACTTGAACAATAAGTTTTTGATAAGTTAATTATTTCTAACTTATGTAAAATAAATAAATTATTTAAACCAATTTATCTTATTAACCATATTATAACTATATGTTTATATACCTCTTTAATTATTATTGGTCATTTTATATTTATAAGTAGAAATTGTCAAACACTAAATCAAGAACTCAACAACTTATTAAGTTTAACTACAGAATAAACTAACCAAACACTTTTTTTAAAACTCTGGTTTTAGATAAGCTAATAAACGTTTTTAAAAAAAATAAACATAAATTGTTTTAAATAAGCAATCCCAAACACCCCAGTAGTCACAATTCACCGTACACTTATTTTGAGGTTATTTTGTCAAATGTTCATAGGTCAAAGTATTGATCACATAGCGAGAACGCACAAGAAAAAAAAAAAATCCAGTTTTGGTAGATAAAAAAGTCGAGGGTTGCTATTAGAGCATTCAAGAATTCAATGTTTTGTAGCTTCCAAACGTCTAAAGACAAAATGCAGACCCAAGAACGCACGAAAATGTAAACCACCAGATAAAGGATGTTCAGAGCTTTTCAATAAAAAAAACAAGACACCCACTTTATATACTACTGTCGTATTGACAGTTAAAACCTAATTGATTTACTCAAAAGCCCAAGCATTCTCCCTGCGCACCTCCTCTTCTTCCTCTGGAGTGAAATCGTTCTTGATGTTGAAGGTTTTGCGTATCTCTTCAGGAGTCTTGCCTTTGATCATGTCGGCAACAGTTTGACAGGTAAGATCCAGTAGACTCTTGATGTTCAAATAGTTAGCAGCCTGTAACATAAACAAGAATCATTCAACACGGCATTCATACACCATCCCATGTTTTCAACCAAAGAATATACACATGTAAAATGTAATTGAAATGAATTTTGAAGGTGTTTGTGTACCCTGAACAGTAGACAGAGATAGGTTTAGCACAGACCGTCCAAACAAATGGAAAAATGACATAAAAACAACGTAAAAAACAGTGTAATGCTGAGAACTACTGTAAGATATCAGTTAAGCCTAGCAAGATAAGAAAGAAAAAAGGAAAAATAAGGCAAGTCCAGAGAGTTCTTGGTACATTGATATGTAAGAAAGAATTACAGACATAAAAACTTAAATGTAAAGAACTCCCAAGATGAGAAAATACAAGGGGATTGAAAGAGATAAGAACCAGAAAAAAGAAAACGTATCCGCCAAATAAAACCGTTTTAAAAATCACAATTGCTGCGATTTAGAAAGCCAAAGACTAAGAGGCGAAACCCTAAAATTACCCCCAAAACTGCCTACATAAATTTCAAACATATTGATAACCAAACAGCAATTAGATATAATCATATTGACGTGACGAAAAAGAAATTGAAAGAGATACGCACCAGAATAAGATCAAACAGAGTGCCTTGATCGACTTTCACAAAGTCGGCATCAAACGACTTCAGATCCTCCTCGGCGGTCTTATCGTCGGTCTTTGGTGAGTCCACGTGCTTCTTACAGTATTCAATAACCTTGGAGAGGATCTTGCTTGTTACGTTAGGGAGAGGGATGCTGGTGTCCGCACATCCATCTTCGATCATGTGCTTGATCGTCTGAGACTCCACCGCCACTGCCTCATCAACCTCAAACGTTTCACCATCAGAACTCCTCAGAACGATGACCTTCGACGACGACATGGCTGGAATTTAGAACGACGGGAATGAATTGGGCACCACAGAAAACCCTAAGTTAGAAATTCCAAGAAAACCAGAAAACTTTTGATTTACGACTTTACGTAGCTTGTTTAGGTTCCTCTATTTATAGATGTAGATATTAGACGTTGCTGGTGCAGGACTCTAGTTTCTCAAACTGTACGTGATTAGCCCTTCTATTAAATATTTAACAAGTTCAGTCGCTTAATTTTACTTTGCAAAACGAATTTTAATTTTTACAACCAGACTAATTGCCAAAAACAAAATTCATATTAAACTATTCTTCAGTTTTATGATATCATAATTGATTCCAAAAACATAAACTCATATTAATTTATTTGTCATTATGTTATTTAAGTTTTAAAGCTATTAGGCAATAACTAAATCATTAGCTTTTTTAAAGTGACAACCCTTTTATTTCTCTGGGATTAATGTTCCTATGTGAGCTCAAATTGAAATGGGCAATAATCATATTGACACATGAATACAATGATTTTGGTTGAAAATGATATTAAAAAAGATATTTATGCAACTACTTTTTACATATTCTAACAATCAAATTTGAGTTGAATTTATTCAACAAATTGTAACGTTTAATCACAAACTAGTTACTTAATTATTTTCATAATTTAATCATTTATCGTTTGATAACATAACTTTTATAAAAAAATAAACAATTTCTTATTGTTCTATCTGAGCAGATTTAATTATAAGTATTTTCACTAAAAATGTAGTGGTTAAATTCAAAGCCAATATAACATCAATATAGTAGTTTGTGTTTAATGTGTTAATAGTTGTGCATTGTTCTTGATAAAGTTAATTAAAGAGCTCTAATCCAAGTGTGATCCAAACACATTTCAATTAAGTAATAATGTCAATGAACCATCCATCTCAAAAACCAAGGAAAGTAATAACTACATGCTTAAAACTCATATACATTTCAATTAAGTAATAACATCAATGTACCATCCTTCTCAAAAGGCAAGGAAAGTAGTAACTACAGGCTTAAAACTCATATTTCAACAAATCTTATATGCAACATTTTGGATAGTACATACAAACAAGGTGTTTAAATTGGTTAATATATAAGTTTCGGGATCTCTATGTAAATTTTGAAACATCGGTGGCCATTTACGAAATTTGGTAGATATGCATTGAGAAATTTGTTAGATGTGGACTCGAAAATATACATTGCATTTATTGTGCATTAAGTTATTTTTGAAAATAGAATCTGTCGGTATCATTGTAAGGCACGGACTCTATTTCAGATTTTTCGTTACAATCCCTTAAACATGATAACAAACTCATTTATCACACTTTTTAGTCATTTTCAAACATTCACATCTCCTCCGATATAACTCTAGTTAACAAGAATCTTTTTCCTATGTTTTTATTATTTCAATTAATACAATTTTCATATAAGGTTTAATAAATTAGAAGAACTCTAGAGTAACAATCAAGCATACACACACCCATAAACATACACCTCGTGATAGAGGTGATTCGACTATAACAAAGAGAAAAGGAATAGAGAACTCACCTAGTTGATGTAACGGTATGAACACTTCAGCCTAAGACTTCCTCGATCCACCCTTCTCTAACTCACTCTTCTCTCTCGGCATCTCCTTCCTCTCTTCATGACTTGGCAGAAAAAGAAGCATGTGAAGATGGTGTTCACAGATACAAACTTGGATTCTACGGTTGGAGTGACAACTTACACATCAACGTGAACAAAGCTTGTATGGGCTGATGGAAGCGAGATCCACAACCCCTTCCAATAGGTGTTCACACATATGAAATATTGTATAACAAAATATATGCTCGTTTGAAAATAGGTGTTCATACATATGAAATATCGAATTATTGTGGGATGCAATGTATATAGCTATATATCTCAAAATCTATGAGGAATTGAGATCCACGGCCCCTTCCAATGGGTGTTCATACATATGAAAATATTGTATAACAAAATATATGCTCGTTTGAAAATAAGTGGTCATACATATGAAATATTGAATTGTTGTGGGATGCAATGTTTATTCGCTAAAATAATTAACTTGCGAATATGACGTTCCAGAAAACGGATGTTACAAATAGATTTGTATAACAAAATATATGCTCGTTTGAAAATGGGTGTTCATACATATGAAATATTGAATTATTGTTGGATGCAATGTTTATAGCTATATATCACAAAATCTATGAGGAATTGGAAAAAAATCAACATTCTAAAAATTGTATTATTTGAAATAATAAAAACATAAGAAAAATATTAAGGTTAATTGGAGTTATAACAAAGGAGAGATGAATATTTGAAAATGACTAAAAAGTGACATAAATGAGTTTGTGTTCATGTTTAAGGGCTTGTAGCGAAAGATCCGTATATATTCAGACAAAAGTTTTGTAAACCAAAGTTATAGTACTACTTACCACATTTCTAGGGATATAAAGTTTGTAGAATTTGGACATCGTGTGTAAAAGTTATGTCACTTAAAATGAAAAAAAGTCATTTTATTTGCGAAAAAACCCCTGAAAAATCGTTTTACTTGTGAATTAACCCATGACCTGATATTTCAGGTGAAAGAGGTTTTTTCACAAACTTTTGCAGGTTTAGATGATTAAATCACAAAATAAAAATCAGTGATGACTTTGTCATAAATAGATCCAAAATATAGGGACTTTTTGAGAAATTTACCTAAAATTGTCTTATACCAAATTGCTATAACACTAGAAAGCTAACCTCCCTCTTGTATTCTGAGATGATGTCACAGTATTAAATGCATGGACAATGTATGTTCACAAATGTCACTTAAATATAAGAATTGTTAAATAACAAAATTTAGGGGCTGTTTGATATATTATTACTGGTCCAGTAAGATGTTGCTTCTAACTTGATCCGGGTCAATTAGTTTGATACCCCCCATAAATTGTCTAATACTCGGTTCTGACTTCTTTGATTTGTCTCTTACTGGGTTAGCTTCATGATGTGTCTGACTGAGTCAAGTATTGACTCAATCAGTAACTATCAAACAACCTGTAACGCCCCAATTTCAAAAATTATAAAATTACATTTATTACCAAGGTTCCAAAATATTTATTCCAAAAATTAAAACTGTTCGACATATTTATTAAACCAATAGCGGAAACATTTGAAAATCATAACATAGTTCTTTAAAATGAATCTCTTGTATGCGATGCGCTGCCGTCAGGCCTTGCCCTTCCCTTTGTCATTTGAAATACCTGAAATGTTATAAAATCAATGGGTAAGCTTAAAGCTTAGTGAGTCCACAAATTACCATACATGCCCACACATTAAACAACCTGTCCTCGAGAACGACCCGACCCTACCCGCCATACAACAGCTACGGGCGTCCATCATACAACAGCTATGGACACGGGAAGGTTCTACCCATCATACAATAACTATAGGTTTCCGGTTATGGCCCAACCCATCATACAACAGCTATGAGACAAGGCAATAGTCCAACTCGTCATACAACAGCTACGAGGGGACACACATCAGTACTGAGCCCAACAACAAATAACCACAGATATAGGGCAAATCATATAACTGTAAATAGCATACAAGATGCCTAACATGCAACATCATATAGTAAGGTGAGGATACTCACCTGATTCGAAACCGCACAGATATACTTTAATATCTCCTCTAGCTCGTCCACACACCTATATCCCACATATACAACATGTCAAGCACTGACTAAACTTCTATAGACTTGCCTAAAGGTCAGACCCCACGTTAGGTAACCAACACTGGTCAAAACTAAGCTTTTGGGTCAAACAGCCGCTCGCCGCGGCGTGGCTTCTCACCCTACGCGTCGCGGCTATCTCCACATAGTTACGGGGCTTAGCCGAACCCGCATCGCTGACATAGCCTGTTCGCGCCACGGACTTGTAACGCCAAAACATGTTTATTATATAATTATAATAAAAAGGGCAAAATGGTCGTTTTACCTCAAAAGGGTAATTTGGTCTTTTGGACAGAAAAGGACTTGTTTGGAAATAATATTTTGAGTCTTGGACTTAAAATGTTATAAAAATGTGATTTTTGTCATTTAATTTGTAAATTGTGGCAAAAGTTTGAGAAATGCAACTTCAAGGACCAAATTGCAAATATTGGGGGTATAAAAGAAATGACTTGTGCAGATTTTGGGAGACCTACGGGAGTTTTCTCTTGAACAATTTCTGCAAGGATTGAAGGTTCTTGAAGGCTTGGAACTTGCAAGTTTGATTATAGCAAATAAAAAGGGTAGAATTGGAAGTTTGGAGGTTAGTTTTTCAAGTTCTTATTGGTTTGTTCTTGATGAGTCTTATAGAGCTCAAAAACTGCATTTGCAGTTATGATTATGTTGTTAAGTTGATGTAATACTTCCATTAAGTCATTCTAATAAAGGCTTAATCAAAGAAAATGGAAGTAGATTGTTATTTTTGATGAATTTGAAGATTTGGGGTTGTTAGAACTAAGAACCCTAATTCTTCATATGATTGACTGAGTGGGTTTTGATGGTTAAAAACCTTGTTAAACTGTAAGGTTTTAGCCTAGGAACAAACCCCAAACGATTAAGAACAGAAATAAGGACTTAATGGACCAAAACTGCAAGCTACAGTGCATAAATCGCGACTGGCCAGGGGACCTGCACTGCCGCTAGGCGCAGTGCGCCCAGGAGCCAGGCGGGGTGCGCCCAGGCGCAGTGCGCCCTCCCCTAGGCGCAGTGCGCCTCCGAGCAGAGGCCAGGCAGGGAATAAAAAACGCTAACTTTTGCTTGGCTTGTCCGATTTAGCTCAAACTTGAACCGTAGGCTCGTTATGGTCTGAAAAGTTTGGGAAAATTTTTATATTGAGTTTCCGACCCATCGGGGGCACTGTAGATCGATCCGAATGCCTCGGTGAATAGTAAAATTCATATTAAGTTAGTAAACGGAAAGTTTATTAACTAGGCATTGTTTATAACAATATTGTATTGAACTCTATTGCATTAGAGTTAATTGAAATGGTTATTAACCTATAATCATTTTGATAATAAATGGAATTATAGATACGGGACAAAATTCTACGGATCACATTGGAAAGCAAGGAACATCAAAAGCTAGTTGTAGCAATCCTTCAGGTGAGTAATCTTGATTATATCTAGTATGATATATTGGTGCAGCCTTGTTGGCTAAGATTACTATCTTTGACATTAAATGGTGCGGTCTTAGGACCATGATTTTGGTGCGGCCTTCGGGCTATGATTTTGGTGCGGCCTTCGGGCTATGATTTTGGTGCGGCCTTCGGGCTATGATTTTGGTGCGGCCTTTGGGCTATGATTTTGGTGCGGCCTTTGGGCTGTGATTTTGGTGCGGCCTTCGGGCTATGATTTTGGTGCGGCCTTCGGGCTATGATATTCGGTGCGGCCTTTATGGTTATGATTACGGTGCGGTCAATGATGACCATGACTTTTGGGACAGAAATTGTTTAAGAGTTTAATTGTTGTTATTCTCTTGTATATGTGTATTTGATTGCTTGATTACTCATTGGGCTTTATAGCTCACAGTTTGTTTGATATGTCCCTGCAGGTGA
This sequence comes from Cichorium intybus, assembly GCA_023525715.1. Taxonomy (NCBI): domain Eukaryota; kingdom Viridiplantae; phylum Streptophyta; class Magnoliopsida; order Asterales; family Asteraceae; genus Cichorium; species Cichorium intybus. Next base: position 15,968,461 of record CM042016.1, on the reverse strand, counting down.
GCGTGACCCTGCTAAAGGCAAAGACAAAGTCCATGACTGATGATTTAGAATTTGAAGTGACATCCCGGCTTGAAGAATGTATAATATATTATGTATTGTACTTCGTGATACTCTTGTACTCGTATTGTATTGACTAAAACCCCTTACTTATGTTTTATTTGTAAAATATTTGGTTTGAAAAATGAAAAATTTTTGGGGTGTTTTTGGTTAATAAGTCGGGTGTTACAAGTTGGTATCAGAGCCGTGGTTTAAGTGAACTAGGTGTCTTAGATTAGATTCCTGGACTTAAACCTTGAGAGAGGAATAGATAATGGACTGTTAGATATGTATAAGTTTGCTACTATATATGTAATCTAACGGTTTGCTGAAATTTTGAAGTATGAGAAATACAAGAAGCAATCCTACTGGTGCGAATTCACGTGGAACTGCAAGAAGTGGACCAGCTAGGTCACGCGGCTCTGTTGGGCGAAGAGCACCAGTACGGGAACCGGTGGGAGAAGCCTCGATAAAGAAAGTTGGGTGTACGTATAAATCCTTCCTTGGTTGTAAACCAAAGGAATTCTCGGGGACAGATGATCCAGTCAAAGCTATGGAATGGATCATGCATATTGAGAAGGTGTTCCGAGTAAGCAAGTGTGCGGATGATGATCAAGTGGAATTTGCCACGAACCAACTTACAAGCGGTGCATTACATTGGTGGCAAACCTACTATAAATCACTGGATCTTGATTCATCCCAATCGATACATTGGGAGCAATTCAAGACAAAGTTTAATGAAGAATACTGCTCGGAAGTAGCTATTCAAAAGTTGGAGGATGAATTCCTGTAACGCCAAGATACTTTATTATATTATTATAATAAAAGGGTAAATTAGTCATTTTATCTTGTAAGGGTAAAATGGTCTTTTGGACAGAAAAGTATTTGGTTTGAAATAATATTTTAAGTTTTGGACTTAAAATGTTATAAAAACTGATTTTTGGTCGTTTTACCGAAAAAGGGTATTTTGGTCATTTGACCAAGTCAACGACCAATTATGTAAAAATATTGTTGGTTGTGGCCAAAATGTAAGAAATGGAAGTTTTATTGTAATAAAACTTGATTGTTGTGGTCAAAGTTCAAGAAAATGAACTTAGGGACCAAATTTGCAAAATTTTGTGGTATAAATAAGAGAGTTGACTCTCTTGTTGACTGGCCATTGTTGCAGCTACGGGAATGGAATTTTGGAGAGCATTTCTGCAGGAAATCATGAAGAGAAACAAGAACTTGAATCAATGGTTGGAGGATGATGATTCCAAGCAATTAAGGTTAGTAATTGACTCTTTAAGTCAAACTATTGATTGTGTTCTTGGTTTGATATTTTAGAAACTGAAATTTGTACATTTCAGTTGTGATTATGTGGTTTAATTGGTTTATTACTTCCATTGAGTCATGCTAGAAAGAACTTAACTCAAGAAGATGGAAGTAGGTTGTTATTAGTGATGAATTTGAAGTTTGGGGTTGTTAGAACTAAGAACCCTAATTCTTCATTTTGATTGATTTGGTTGTTTTGGATGGTTGAAAACCTTGTTAAAGTATAAGGTTTTAGCCTAGAAACAAACCCCAATCGATTAAGGACCTGATTAAAGACTTAATGAGCCAAAACTGCTTGCTACAGTGCATAAATCGCGGCTGGACAGGAAGCACCTGCAGGCGATAGGCGCGGTGCGCCCAAAAGCCTGGCGGGGTGCGCCCAGGCGCAGTGCGCCCATGTCTGGGTGGGGTGCGCCCCTCAGGCAGGGACTTTGAAATGCTAACTTTTGTTTGGCTTGTCCGTTTTAGCTCAAATTTGGACCATAGGCTCGTTATGGTCTGAAAAGTTTGGGAAAATTTTTAGATTGAGTTTTCGACCCCTCGGGGGCACTGTAGACCGATCCGAATGTCCCGGTGAATAGTAAAATTCATATAAAGTTAGTAAACGGAAAGTTTATTAACTAGGCGTTGTTTATAACAATGTTTTATTGAACTCTAGTGTATTAGAGTTAGTTGAGATGGGTATTAACCTATAATCATGTTGAAAATGATTTAATTATAGGTGCGGGACAAAATTCTACGGATCGTATCGGAAAGCAAGGAACAACAAATTAGTTGTAATAATCCTTCAGGTGAGTAATCTCACTGATATCATATATGATATATGATGATTGAATTGTTACAGGTTGAAACTGATTATGGGACGAAATTGATGGTTCAAAGACACATTTGAAGAGACAATACCAGATAAGCCGTGAGTCTATTATAGACAAGAACGGAGCTGTGAGTCAGTCAATATTAATGGTGCGACAATACCAGATAAGCCGTGAGTCTATAATAGACAAGAACGGAGCTGTGAGTCAAACCTATATAGACAAGACCGGATAAGCCGTGAGTCATTGCGATGACAAGAACGGAGCCGTGAGTCTAGGCAACAGCGGGCTAACCCGTGAGCCATATTTTATTCTGATAAGTCAAACCTTTATATAGACAACAGCGGGCTAACCCGTGAGTCTAGGCAACAGCGGGCTAACCCGTGAGCCATGGTTTACTTTGATGAGCCAAACTTATATAGACAACAGCGGGCTAAACCGTGAGTCTAGGCAACAGCGGGCTAACCCGTGAGCCACGGCAACAGCGGGCTAACCCGTGAGCCATATATAACCGGTGCAGCCTATATGGCTATGATATTGTTACAGGTACATGGTGCGGCCATTTGGCTATGATATCGGGTTATTGAACCCAGCCGGTGCGGCCTGTAGGGCTATGATTTATATATTGATATTGTTTTGGTGCAGCTTACATAGCTATGACACAGGGTGCGGCTTATATAGCCATGACATATGATGCAGTCCATTGTGACTAAGAAACATGGGACAGAAATAAAAGATATGAATATCTGTGCAAATAACTGATGTGGTTTGATAATTGCAGGTTGTCATGAAGTAGCCTGTAAGGCTACAAAATTAGGATGTGAAATCCTAAGAGATATATGGTCAGCCAGTAGGGCTTTGAGTTTGGATTCGATATCCGAACAGATATACGAATATATTTGATACACGTTATTTGCAGAAATGATTACTCACTGAGCTTTGTAGCTCATACCATTGTTTACTGTCCCTGCAGGTTAGCATGATACTGGTAGGGGACAAGATAGAGTCCGTGACTCGTGAAGTAGGACTCTTAGATGCTGTTAGTAGCAGCCCGGCTTAAAAGGAGACTACGGTATTTTATACTCTCCTTGATACACTTGTACCCGTATTTATTAAAATATACCCCTTGTTATGGTTTTATGTATTGAAACCTGTGTTTTAAATGAAAAATTTTTCAGGGGTGTTTTTGTTTTAAAAGCCGGGTGTTACAAGTTGGTATCAGAGCCGAGGTTTAAGTGAAATAGGTGTCTATAGAGTAGATTCCTGGACTTAAACCCTGAGACAGTAGATATGATGAACTGTTAGGTGTATATAGTTGTTATTATACATATATAACCTAACTATTGCTGACTTCTAACGTATAAGAAGTATGAGCAGCGGGTATTACTGGGAGGAATTTAGGGCACGAAGCTCTAAGAAATGAAACAACCCTTTGTCAAAGCTCCGTTATACGTGGAGGAAAAGGGGACAGAAAGCAGGAAAATACGCATGACAAGCAATAGTAGCTGATGTGGTCAGAGAAAGAAATCGGTTGCTTACCTTGGTTGATATTCAAGGTGAAAGACAAGTAGTTGAGACTACAAGAAAAAGCAGAAAACGATTAGTGGACTTCTCAGAAGAAGTTGTCACAAATTGGGTCCAACCTTATAGGGAAAGGACCAACACAGAGCCACTATGTATAGTGATCAGTGCAGGAAAAGGCACTAAGGAAAATTTTAGAGTTGAGACTCTACCGTTGACATGCTGAAATTGCAGATGATAGGAGCAGATTGCTCGAGCTTGTTGTATGGGACGGAAGTGGTTCCAGCGTGGAACTATAGATCACTTCTTTATGAAATACTCACATGCTAAATGTGGAGTAACGGGTAATGAACCCAGGAAAGAAAGAAGGAATGAATGGTCGAAAAGGACCCATGGTACCATGAGCATCCCAGTAGATTTTGGAAGAAGCTCGTGAGGAGACTGATATAGTCGCAAATGTCATTGTTCTGAATATAACTCGTGTATGTTATATTTGATCCATGAAGTTATGCTTTGGGTCGATGACTGATGTTTTGTTTAAATTTTTCATCAATGATTTTGGATGAAATATTTGAAATAGCTATTGTAGATAGCAAGTATGTTCAAGATATTGAACACCTGGAAAGTAGTCTGCCTAAAATTTACGGGACCATTTTTCCCTATGAATCTGAAGCCGATGACTACCATCAAATTTGAAGCAATTGTGCTTATGAATTGGTTAGCAATTAATTATGCTAACATGAATTGTAGAAATATGAACATGATGGTTCAGAAAGCAGAAATGAGCGGATGAAAATCCATGGTAAATGACCGTTGTTAAGAATACAGGTTAGCTTCTTTGCTTAAACTCAGAAAGAGTTAGTAAAGGAATGATGTTGTAGTTGGCATACGTGGTATGGGCCAAGCTTAATAAAGTGGTGAAAGTAGTGTACTACTTTAAATAATTTTCGGATGATTCTTTTGAAAAGAACTTCCAAGATTTCTGCCAGATTGGCAAGAAGAGCTTATGATTAAGCTGGTATTGGGAGCCGTTCCTGTTATCTAGGCTCTGTGTTGATTGGCCTCTGCAGAGATGGCAGAGTGGTAAAACAATTGGAAGAAATTGTTTTTAAATTGGGATCTCATATGACTGTAGGTGTCATCAGAGGGAGCCCTATCTTGTTTGAAAAAAAAAAGAAATATAAGTTAATGTGTATGTACATTGACTACTGAGAATGTGATATTCTCGAAACCAGATTGAATATGAGGTACATTGTACCAGATACTGGAGTTACTTCACTGAGTTAAGTGATATGTTAAATTCTCCAAGTATGAAAAATTTGGCTAAAAGAAGTTTCAACTCCTTGGGTATGATAATACTGCCAAAGATGATGAAATAAATCCAATGGGATAGATGATGTGGTAAAACTGGAACCGCCTGAGGAATCCGACTGACATTGTAGTTCCTTGGATTTGGCGGATAATAATGGGAGAGTTGTGGAAAACTGCTCCTTGATTGATGGTTAGCTGACTGAAGTTGACCAAGAAAAAGTGTAAAGTCTGAGTGGTAGAAAGACCACAGATAGGTTGTAAAGGTTTGGAATAAACCTTGTGTGAACCTCTAATATTAGCAATGATGCTAAGTGGAGAAGACGGATTGGATTATTGAAATGTATCCAACGTTGACTGTGGATGTATGAGATTGCGGTAGCAATTATGAACGTGGCGTTTAAGCTTTGGAAACACTACTTGTATGGTGTAAAGCTTATAGCGATAAGATCATAAAAGTTGAAATACTTAATTGATCAAAAGAAATGGAAGATGAGATAGCAAAGATAGATGGGTTACTTAAAGATTTCGGGTATGAAATCTTGTACCATCTCAGAAAGGCGTATGTGATTACAGATGCCTTGAATTTGAAAGAGTAACCTTTGAGGGTTACATCCACGTGTATGAATGTGGCAAATTGATTTACCTGAGTTGATTCGGGTAGCACAGAAAGATGTGTGCAAGTCTGAAAACGTGAAAAGTGAATAAATGATTGAATAGTAAGGAAGTTAGTTGGAATATCACAGTGATTTAACACCCTTGGCGGTTGTAAATGTGAATTCCAAAGTCAAACGAAATATAAATATCATCTTGAAAATATGTATTTTGTATCAGATATGCAGCATACCCGGGGCAATACCAAACTGTATAGGTCGATAAAACCTATGTGTTGGTGGCCGGGGCTGAAGAAAGACATTGAAAGATATGTGAAAAGCGTTTGACTTGTGGGTAACTACAGTCAAATCATTAGAAGTATGCGGACTGTCGGTCCCAAAGAAGAAATGGGACGAAAAATATCATAGACTTTGTAGTAAAGTCTTTACAAGTACCGCATGGATATGACACCATATGGGTGATTGCAGTTTGATTGATGAAATCAGTGTAAAATTATACCGACTAAGAAGAAATTAAGAGTGGAAAAATAGTGAAAAACTACAAAGACAAAGAAAATTGTCGACGTGAGTTATCGGCGCGAATTGTATCGGACAGAGATAATAGAATTATTCTTTGAATTTGGCATAAAATTCAAGAATAATTAGTTCAAAAGTACTAGTAAGTACTGTGTACGAATCCCAGATGGATTGATGAGGTGAGATAATGATGCAGACCTTAGGAGTTTATGCCTGAAATCTTCATAACAGACCCTAGCGGAAAACTAGACGACCGTCTATCCTTGGTAGAAGTTGTAGATTAGTATAGGTATTATACTAGTGTTTTATTGACTCGTAGGAAGTATTGTATAGACTACCGTGTTGCACGCTGATTTGCTAGACAGAAATTGGGGTGAAGCCGTTGACTAAACCTGAGATTGTATCTCAAACAGAAGAAAAGATTTGGCAAGGTCGAAAAAGCTTGGAAATAGACCAAGATCGACAAGAGTAGTATGTGGATTGTCGATTAAAACCATTGAAATCCCAAGTAAGGGAAGATAGTGGAACTCAAAGTGACCTTCCGGAAGGACTAGAAATTGATGTGGGACAAAAAGGAAAGTTGAGTCCTTGTTGATTGGACCTTTCCGTATATCCCAAAAGCAAGAATTACGGTGTATTGATTGGATATCCTTGATGAACTTCAAGAAGATTGTAATGTTTTCTATGGGTCTCAGGGTTCTGAGAACATAGATTGATAAATGTTAACGAATCCCTCATGTTGAAATGAGGAAGATAAGTGACTAATGTGCCCGGGACAACCGGATGAGTGATATGCGCGTGGTGATATAACCACGAGATACGAAGTTTGGTATGGTTAAAGAGCTGTAGCAAAACCATGAAGGTTTCCATATGATATGAGAAACCGGAATTGTAACGAGAAAGAAATACCCTCGCTTGATATTATGATTTCGGGGACGAAATCTTTTGAAGGAGGGGAGAATTTGTAACGCCAAGATACTTTATTATATTATTATAATAAAAGGGTAAATTAGTCATTTTATCTTGTAAGGGTAAAATGGTCTTTTGGACAGAAAAGTATTTGGTTTGAAATAATATTTTAAGTTTTGGACTTAAAATGTTATAAAAACTGATTTTTGGTCGTTTTACCGAAAAAGGGTATTTTGGTCATTTGACCAAGTCAACGACCAATTATGTAAAAATTGTTGGATTAGGTGTCTAAGCCATGACTTGTAATTGAACTTTTATCTTATGGTTAAAAGCAAAGTCCATTTGGGTTGCCCTCATGGGTGGAGGAAAGATAGTTCAGTAGAGAGAATAGTTGATTTATTAATTGTATAATAAATCAATAGAAAATATATATATGGTTTATTAATATATTTAAGTGCTAATATATTAATTAGAAACTATATTAATTAATTGAGATTTAATCTAGAATTAATTGGATTTAATTTGGAGATTAAATTAATTAATTAAAAAGGTGCAGGGACTGGTATGGCATTTATTCAATAGTTGAATAACTGGCCAGGAAAACCAGGGACCAAAAGTGGCGCCAACTTGGAGGCTCCTCCAAGGGTTTGGCGAAACCCTAATTAGGGTTTGGTAAGCCTGGTCCAAGTGGTCAAAAGCCTTGTCCAATTGGAGGCTCCTTAGGGTTTCAGGTGTAACCCTAGGAGGCTATAAAAGGAACCCCCTGGCACCTCATTCTTCAGGCCACCTCTCTCTGGATTTACTCTGCTGGACTGATTCTTCCATCCCCTGGGTGTGACTTTCATCTGAGGCAGGATAATTTTGCTGCTGCTTAAAAGGATCATAAGATCTAAGGTTGGTTTTTCTTGATTCTTCTTTAGAATTGAATTGTATCCTTTAGGTTCTTAGTTCTAATCTTCATAGAAGAAAACATAGATCAATATTAGGGTTGCATGTGAACCTTAGGTTATTTTGTGTTCATTGATTGCATAGAAACCCTTCAGTGGTATCAGAGCTAGCTTGTTTTCTTGTGTTTGATTATGAACTGCTTGAATTGTTTTGTGCCTAAGGGTTATTGGCGAAAATTAACCCTTGGGAGGAGGCCAAAATCGATCCCTAGGCTAGGGTTTCCTAACCCTAGCCGCCACCCTCCCTTGGTCCCCCTTGAATGCTTGATTTGCTTGCCTTAATTATGTGTTGTTATTTTTGGTATCTAAATCAACTAAAATAACTTGAACCTTAATTCCTTGGCTTGTAATTTTCGAAATTCATGGGACCATTACAGGTTAATTAATTTGATTAATTGGTAATCTGTAACCTAGATTTAATTAATTTAATTAATTGATTAATTAAAGGCAAATTAAATCTGCTTTAAGAATTAATTAAAATTTTCAAGAAAATTAGAATAATTTGAGAAAATTAGAATTTAATTAATTCTAAAGATATTTTAATGAGATTAAAATATATCTTATATATATTTAAAATTAAAAGTTAATTTAATATGTATAAGAAAATTGGTTAGTCTACCGCTAGTAAGCCTCATTCACAAAACTGTCCTATAAAGAGGGTATAAGGCGACTGACTATAAAATGTTAGTCTAATGGGTATCTACTCTTACCCACCGCTCTCCTGGTCAGTCGAGTGTCGTTAGCTGAACGGGTATGATAGAACCGCTAAGCCTCTTAAAAGTATAATGCTATAATTGAAAGTACTAGAACCCTAAAACAAATCCCAATCTAGTTACTTTAGGAAAATGTGAATTTGATGCTACCCCATGAAATTGCACATTGCACTTTATGAAACGTTGGTGGAGCGTGTGTGGTTTACCGGCACACCAATAGGGGTTCATAAAGAGTGGCAATGGGTGTCTCGGGTGTTATCATTGTTGATGGAGCGTGTGTGGTTTACCGGCACATCAATTTGAGATGATAATGGATCCCGAGAGCACCAAGCTAATTTGCATGGTTATTCACACCCGGTTTGTGATCCTCGGCATCCCAGTCACAAACGGTGGGGCATATCCGAGATTAAACATGCTATTGAACAGTTCAATAAATCTCATAAGAAACTAGGAATTCCATTTATAATAAGATTATTTTTCCGCGGTGGAATCGGCTGAATCGTCATTCGCCTACCTTTATAAAATTTGCTTATAGATTACGGCATCCCTCTTCTATGTTGCAAATTGTTATAGTTGGATCCTAGCCTTATTTTATATTGGGTTATTATAAGGACCGACAAGTATCTAATTAAACTTACCTTCTTTTATAGATGTCTTCTGCTGATCAATCCGCTCCCCAATCAAACTCCAGTGTTCCCTCAATCCTCTCACTATGTTCCAAGGTTCAATTGAACGGGACAAACTATAATGACTGGATTAGAAACATCAAGATGGCTCTGAGGTATGAGAACAAAGAGTATGTTCTCGAGACCGAGCTTGTCGATGTCGACCCCGAAACTGCTACTCCCGAGGAAATTGCCTCGTACCAAAAACATACTGATGATGCAACCAAAGTGGCCTGCATCATGATCGCCACAATGAACCCCGAATTGCAGAGAATATACGAAGACTACTGGCCCTATGAGATGCACAAGGAGCTTGCGGAAAAGTTCCGCAAGCAAGAGCGCATCGAAAGGTGCGAAGTGGTCAAGGACTTCACGAACAGCAAACCCAAAGATGGAGAGTCCATCTGCGCTCATGTGCAAAGAATGCAAGGTTACGTGGAGCGGCTTAGAAAGCTTGCGATGCCTGTACCGGAACAGTTGGCCGTTGACATAGTGCTTAACTCGTTGCCGAGTTCTTATGACCAGTTCAGGCTGGCTTATCATTTGAACAAAAATCAGGCTAATATGACTGAGTTGCATCGCATGCTTCGAGTAGCTGAAGACGGGATGAAGGGTAAAAGTGTACCCTCGGTTAATCAGCCCGTTCTAGCCATTGGAAGTGGCAAAGGAAAGAAAAGGAAGGGCCCTCCTAAACAAAATTGGAGGGAAAAGGTTCAGGCCGGGTCATTCAGTAATGGCTCGAGAACCAAGACTTCCCAAATTCCTTGTGTGGCCAACCCCGATGAAGCAAACTGTTTCTACTGCAAAGAAAAGGGCCATTGGAAGAGAAGCTGCCCCAAATACTTGCAGGATGTCAAGGATGGGAAAGTAAAGCCATCGACAGCAGGTATATACACTATCTCTAAAAACTCACCATCTTCTAATTCTTGGGTCCTTGATACAGGATGTGGTTTTCACATTTGTTCTGATATGCAGGGCCTAAAGGAAAGCAGGGAGGTGGAGCACGGTAGACTGAACTTGATCATGGGCAATAGGAGATCGTCCCCTGTTACCAAGATTGGAGTTTATAGTTTAGTGCTTAGTAGTGAAGTTTGTTTAGATTTATTAGATTGTTGCTATTCGCCAGAAATGGCAAGAAATATTATTTCATTTCACGCATTATTCAGACAAGGATTTCATTTTTCTTTTGATAATAATATTGGATCTATTTCTGTTTTCAAAAATGGTATTTTGAATTTTACTGCTTATCCTTGTAATGGTGTGTATGAAACTGTGAAATGTGTTGACAATCTAGGACAAAGTGTAAATTATATTGATTCTACTAGTGACGTGGAAAAGGCATGTCTGTGGCATAGTCGGCTCGGGCACATCAGCAAGAAACGCATCGCCCAACTCCAAAAGGATGGAGTGTTGGAATCATTCGACCTCAAGTCGGATGATGTATGCGAATCTTGTCTGTTGGGCAAGATGACTAAATCACCTTTCAAAGGGTCTTTTGAAAGAGGTGAGGGTCTATTGGACATTATTCACACGGATGTGTGTGGTCCATTCAGATCAACCACAAAGGATGGCACGCGGTTCTACGTGACTTTTACCGACGATTTTAGTAGATACGGTTACATCTACTTGATCAAGCACAAGTCGGACACCTTTGACAAGTTCAAAGAGTTTAAGAACGAAGTAGAGAATCAATTAGGCAGGAAGATAAAGATGCTCAGATCCGACAGAGGCGGAGAGTATCTAAGTATCGAGTTCCTAGACTATCTAAAGGAATGCGGAATAGTTTCGCAGTTGACACCTCCCAGGACACCACAGTTGAACGGTGTTGCAGAGAGGCGCAACCGAACCCTGTTGGACATGGTTCGTTCCATGATGAGTCGAGCTTCACTTCCCATTCACTTCTGGGGGTATGCCTTAGAGACTGCCGCCCATATCCTCAATCTTGTCCCAACTAAGAAGGTTGCGAAAACACCTCATGAGATGTGGGCGGGGAAAGCTCCCTCGTTGGCACATATCAAGGTCTGGGGTTGTGAGGCTTTCGTTAGACGAGAGACTCAAGACAAACTCGCAGACAGAAGCGAAAGGTGTTTCTTCATTGGTTATCCCAAACAGTCCTTTGGATATCTATTCTACAGACCGAGCGAGGACGTGGTCTTTGTAGCTAGACGAGCAGTCTTTCGAGAGAGAGAGCTCGTATTCAAAGAGGACAGTGGGAGTACCATTGATCTGGAAGAAATTCAAGAGTCATCAGATGACGCAACCTTAGGAGAAACTAGCAACCAACATGAGGATGAAGTTCCTGTTGGACCGACAGATGTATCCTTACCTCTTAGGCGTTCCGGTAGGGTTAGCATGCCACCCGAGTTTTATGGGTTCCATATAACTTCGGATGGGGACACTTTTGTCAGTGATAGGACACTGATAAATTTGGATGAACCAGCTAACTACCAGGAAGCAGTGGCGGGCCCTGAGTCTGCCAAGTGGAAAGAGGCCATGGATAGCGAGATCAAGTCCATGCATGACAATCAAGTTTGGAACTTGGTTGACAATGTACCGGGTCGAAAGACAGTCGGGTGCAAATGGATCTTCAAGAAGAAGACAGACATGGACGGAAAGGTACACACTTTCAAGGCAAGACTAGTTGCGAAGGGTTTTACTCAAACCCCAGGGGTTGATTATGACGAGACCTTCTCACCAGTAGCTAAGATAAAGTCTATTAGGATTATGCTGGCCATAGCTGCATTTCATGACTATGAAATTTGGCAGATGGACGTCAAAACTGCTTTCCTTAATGGGAAGCTAACTGAGGATGTTTACATGAATCAGCCAGAGGGTTTTGTCGATGCAAAGTATCCTAATAAGGTGTGTAAGCTTGAGAGATCAATCTACGGATTGAAGCAAGCTTCTCGCAGCTGGAATCTTTGTTTCCATGAGAAAGTCAAAGAGTTTGGCTTCTCTAGGAGCGAGGATGAGTCCTGCGTATATGTCAAGGCTAGTGGGAGTATAGTCACCTTTCTGGTGCTGTATGTCGATGACATACTGCTCATGGGAAACGACATTCCAACCTTGCAAGATGTTAAGGCTTGGCTTGGGAAATGTTTCGCCATGAAGGACCTAGGAGAGGCTGCCTATATTCTTGGGATTAGAATATTGAGAGATAGGAAGAAGAGACTGATTGGACTCAGTCAGGGTACATACTTGGATAAGGTACTAAAGAGGTTTAGTATGGAAAATTCCAAGAAGGGAGAGCTGCCTATTCAAAGTAATGCGAAGCTGAGTAAGACTCAAAGTCCGAGTACAGACAAGGAAATAGCTGAGATGAGTCGAGTACCATACGCTTCGGCTGTGGGATCGATCATGTACGCTATGACGTGTACTCGCCCTGACGTGGCTTTTGCCTTAAGCATGGTCAGTCGGTACCAGGGTAACCCTGGAAGGGCGCATTGGATAGCTGTGAAAAATATACTCAAGTATCTGCGAAGGACAAAGAACATGGTGTTAGTCCTCGGTGGCAGTGATACCTTGAGAGTTGAAGGATATACAGATGCCAGCTTTCAGACGGATAGAGACAGTGGTCGGTCTCAGTCGGGCTGGGTATTCCTTTTGAACGGTGGAGCAGTTACTTGGAAAAGTTCCAAGCAAGAAACAGTGGCTGATTCTACGTGCGAATCAGAGTACATAGCAGCAAGTGAAGCGTCAAAGGAAGCGGCTTGGCTGAAGAACTTTATCGGTGACCTTGGAGTAGTCCCGAGTATTCAGGAGCCCTTGGAACTGTTCTGCGATAATGAAGGTGCGGTCGCCTTGACAAAGGAACCGCGAGATCATGGAAAGTCCAGACATATCGACAGAAAGTACCACTACATCAGGCATAGGGTAGAAGAAGGTCACCTCCTTGTAAAGAGGGTATCATCGGAAGATAATCCTGCAGATCCCTTGACAAAGGCTCTGAGTAGGATTAAGCATAATCAGCATGCTAGGAGCATAGGATTAAGAGATGATATAAGTTTTAGTAATTAGATAGGTTCGAAACTTGTAACAATGTATTGTATTTGACTCTTGTGATTTAATAATAGAGATTTATTATGGTTTACTACTCTTGTCAGTACTTTATCATTGTGTTTCATTTTGCATGTTTTACTTCCTGAATAATTGGATTATTCAAATATCCACAGTCGATTACACTTTAAGGGAGTAAGTGTGAAGTAAGACTGTCATGAATTGGTAATAGATTGTCTAAGGAGTTAGACATTGCAATTGGATTGCTGAACCATTCGTGAGTACTTGGAAATGGAGATTTGAGTATTGGATAAACCCGCGCTCAATGGATTGCTTCATGGATTACATCACGAGCAATATTGAGACGATAATATCTTTTGATCTTTAAGCTAAGACATATGAGTTATGATTTACTAGACGGTCATTCATTGATAATATGAAAACGCATCAGTAACTCGGTGTTATAAAACGTATTGTTGTGAGTGATTTGTCTGGTAAAAGACATAAGCATATGAGTCAAAGCTTATTCGTCCCTTGACCCTGACGGGGAACAGATATCTGTAGGCCTCTCGATGATTTTGAAGTTGACTAAAATGGTTGGCCAACCGGGACTAAATTGGTAGTCTAAGAGTCATATGCAAATCGGAAATCGAGGAACAGTGAATCAGACCAGATTGATTTTATCCATGTCTTGGGTCTGAAAATATCTTGTTGGACGGAGGATCATCTGATCACTTATCTTTGGACAGAACTGACTGGGTCAGAGTTCAGACAATTAAAGTCATAGACTTATCCAAGTGGGAGACTGTTGGATTAGGTGTCTAAGCCATGACTTGTAATTGAACTTTTATCTTATGGTTAAAAGCAAAGTCCATTTGGGTTGCCCTCATGGGTGGAGGAAAGATAGTTCAGTAGAGAGAATAGTTGATTTATTAATTGTATAATAAATCAATAGAAAATATATATATGGTTTATTAATATATTTAAGTGCTAATATATTAATTAGAAACTATATTAATTAATTGAGATTTAATCTAGAATTAATTGGATTTAATTTGGAGATTAAATTAATTAATTAAAAAGGTGCAGGGACTGGTATGGCATTTATTCAATAGTTGAATAACTGGCCAGGAAAACCAGGGACCAAAAGTGGCGCCAACTTGGAGGCTCCTCCAAGGGTTTGGCGAAACCCTAATTAGGGTTTGGTAAGCCTGGTCCAAGTGGTCAAAAGCCTTGTCCAATTGGAGGCTCCTTAGGGTTTCAGGTGTAACCCTAGGAGGCTATAAAAGGAACCCCCTGGCACCTCATTCTTCAGGCCACCTCTCTCTGGATTTACTCTGCTGGACTGATTCTTCCATCCCCTGGGTGTGACTTTCATCTGAGGCAGGATAATTTTGCTGCTGCTTAAAAGGATCATAAGATCTAAGGTTGGTTTTTCTTGATTCTTCTTTAGAATTGAATTGTATCCTTTAGGTTCTTAGTTCTAATCTTCATAGAAGAAAACATAGATCAATATTAGGGTTGCATGTGAACCTTAGGTTATTTTGTGTTCATTGATTGCATAGAAACCCTTCAAAAATATTGTTGGTTGTGGCCAAAATGTAAGAAATGGAAGTTTTATTGTAATAAAACTTGATTGTTGTGGTCAAAGTTCAAGAAAATGAACTTAGGGACCAAATTTGCAAAATTTTGTGGTATAAATAAGAGAGTTGACTCTCTTGTTGACTGGCCATTGTTGCAGCTACGGGAATGGAATTTTGGAGAGCATTTCTGCAGGAAATCATGAAGAGAAACAAGAACTTGAATCAATGGTTGGAGGATGATGATTCCAAGCAATTAAGGTTAGTAATTGACTCTTTAAGTCAAACTATTGATTGTGTTCTTGGTTTGATATTTTAGAAACTGAAATTTGTACATTTCAGTTGTGATTATGTGGTTTAATTGGTTTATTACTTCCATTGAGTCATGCTAGAAAGAACTTAACTCAAGAAGATGGAAGTAGGTTGTTATTAGTGATGAATTTGAAGTTTGGGGTTGTTAGAACTAAGAACCCTAATTCTTCATTTTGATTGATTTGGTTGTTTTGGATGGTTGAAAACCTTGTTAAAGTATAAGGTTTTAGCCTAGAAACAAACCCCAATCGATTAAGGACCTGATTAAAGACTTAATGAGCCAAAACTGCTTGCTACAGTGCATAAATCGCGGCTGGACAGGAAGCACCTGCAGGCGATAGGCGCGGTGCGCCCAAAAGCCTGGCGGGGTGCGCCCAGGCACAGTGCGCCCATGTCTGGGCGGGGTGCGCCCCTCAGGCAGGGACTTTGAAATGCTAACTTTTGTTTGGCTTGTCCGTTTTAGCTCAAATTTGGACCATAGGCTCGTTATGGTCTGAAAAGTTTGGGAAAATTTTTAGATTGAGTTTTCGACCCCTCGGGGGCACTGTAGACCGATCCGAATGTCCCGGTGAATAGTAAAATTCATATAAAGTTAGTAAACGGAAAGTTTATTAACTAGGCGTTGTTTATAACAATGTTTTATTGAACTCTAGTGTATTAGAGTTAGTTGAGATGGGTATTAACCTATAATCATGTTGAAAATGATTTAATTATAGGTGCGGGACAAAATTCTACGGATCGTATCGGAAAGCAAGGAACAACAAATTAGTTGTAATAATCCTTCAGGTGAGTAATCTCACTGATATCATATATGATATATGATGATTGAATTGTTACAGGTTGAAACTGATTGTGGGACGAAATTGATGGTTCAAAGACACATTTGAAGAGACAATACCAGATAAGCCGTGAGTCTATTATAGACAAGAACGGAGCTGTGAGTCAGTCAATATTAATGGTGCGACAATACCAGATAAGCCGTGAGTCTATAATAGACAAGAACGGAGCTGTGAGTCAAACCTATATAGACAAGACCGGATAAGCCGTGAGTCATTGCGATGACAAGAACGGAGCCGTGAGTCTAGGCAACAGCGGGCTAACCCGTGAGCCATATTTTATTCTGATAAGTCAAACCTTTATATAGACAACAGCGGGCTAACCCGTGAGTCTAGGCAACAGCGGGCTAACCCGTGAGCCATGGTTTACTTTGATGAGCCAAACTTATATAGACAACAGCGGGCTAAACCGTGAGTCTAGGCAACAGCGGGCTAACCCGTGAGCCACGGCAACAGCGGGCTAACCCGTGAGCCATATATAACCGGTGCAGCCTATATGGCTATGATATTGTTACAGGTACATGGTGCGGCCATTTGGCTATGATATCGGGTTATTGAACCCAGCCGGTGCGGCCTGTAGGGCTATGATTTATATATTGATATTGTTTTGGTGCAGCTTACATAGCTATGACACAGGGTGCGGCTTATATAGCCATGACATATGATGCAGTCCATTGTGACTAAGAAACATGGGACAGAAATAAAAGATATGAATATCTGTGCAAATAACTGATGTGGTTTGATAATTGCAGGTTGTCATGAAGTAGCCTGTAAGGCTACAAAATTAGGATGTGAAATCCTAAGAGATATATGGTCAGCCAGTAGGGCTTTGAGTTTGGATTCGATATCCGAACAGATATACGAATATATTTGATACACGTTATTTGCAGAAATGATTACTCACTGAGCTTTGTAGCTCATACCATTGTTTACTGTCCCTGCAGGTTAGCATGATACTGGTAGGGGACAAGATAGAGTCCGTGACTCGTGAAGTAGGACTCTTAGATGCTGTTAGTAGCAGCCCGGCTTAAAAGGAGACTACGGTATTTTATACTCTCCTTGATACACTTGTACCCGTATTTATTAAAATATACCCCTTGTTATGGTTTTATGTATTGAAACCTGTGTTTTAAATGAAAAATTTTTCAGGGGTGTTTTTGTTTTAAAAGCCGGGTGTTACAATTCCTGCATTTGGAACAGGGTTCCCGATCTGTTCAAGAATATACTCTTAGCTTTCTGGAGAAAGCTAGGTTTGCGGAACACCATATCTACACCGAAAAGAGAAAGATTGACAAGTATGTCCGGGGGTTGACAACCCGAACTAGAGAGATTGTGCAACCGTTGAAACTAACTACTTTCCGGCAAGTGGTGGATCGAGCCACGGAAAGAGAAACAGAACTGAAGCGACAGGAAGATGAAAAGAAAGTTTTGGAAACGAAACGAAAGGCGGAAGACCAAGTTTGGACGCCTCAGAAAAAGTCGCAACAATCCGGGTCTAAGGGTAAAGGTCAAAGAGACGATAGAAAGTGGTGTGAAAAATGCAGAAAATGGCACTCCGGGAGTTGCCGAGTCAACACTACATCCACAAGTTGTCGAAATTGTGGAAAACCGGGACATGATGCTAACAACTGTCGGGCGGAACGTAGGTGTTTCCAATGTGGTGCTACGGATCATCTTCGCCTGAACTGTCCCGAGTTGAAATCTGGAACAATCAGTGATAGACCCAGGATATATCAAGGCGGGAAGAAAGAAGAGCCAAAGAACAGGGGACGACCGGTGGCCTCGCAAGCTTTCCAGATGACTGTGGAGGAAGCCCGTGAGAAGACGGATGTGATTACAGGTATCTTTACTCTCAATACCATACCTGTATATGTTATATTTGATCCAGGAGCAACACACTGTTTTGTATCGGAGTCTTTATTGCCTCGCCTGAATGTACCGTTAACCCTAATGGATGAAAGCTTGGAAGTGGCTATAGCGGACGGCCGGTATGTTTGGGTTTCTGAACATCTGGAAGGTTGTCAGCTTAAAATCTACGGGACCGTTTTCCCTATAGATTTGAAGCCGATGACTACCAACGAATTTGGTGTAATTGTGGGTATGGATTGGTTGGCAACAAATTATGCCAATATGGATTGCAGAAATAAAAACATCACAGTGTTAACACCAGATGGAGAATGGATAAAGATTCAGGGTGAACGACCTCGGTTGAGAATGCCAGTCATCTCCTTTGCTCAAGCCCGAAGCTGTATCAGTAAAGGAGGGATGTCCTATCTAGCTTATGTATCGGTGGCTCAACCAATTAAAGTGGGGGTAGCGAATGTGAATGTGGTGAACGAGTTTCTAGATGTGTTTCCAGACGAACTTCCAGGGTTGCCACCAGATCGACAGGTTGAGTTCACTGTTGAAAATACGATGATCGATCTCCACGAATAAGGTTTTTAAGCCGGTTACTGTGTGACAGATATGTATTTTGTCTATAATATGCGGAAATAAAATAGAGTTGCGGAATAGTAAATCTAAACTAGACAGTATTTAAATGGACAGAAAGCGGTAAATAAAGTAAAAGTTAGAAGTTAAATGTTAGGTGTAATAAACGCCATTATCAACGATAACGTGTTTTTACAATAAATAAAAGATTAGAAGTTAGAAGTTAGAAATTAGATGTCAGATAAACGCCATTATCAACGATAACGTGTTTTTACAATAAATAAAAAGGTTAGAAGTTAGAAGTTAAATGTCTCGGTTAAATACAGTCCACATATGTTTTCGTTGTCACGGTTTGATTTTTATGTCTTCGGTATTTGGTACAGTTGATTTATAACAGTTTGAATAAATCAATAATAACACAGACAATTTCAAAAGAACTTATCGATAATAGATGAATATGGCGATTTTCTTTGAAGCTTCGATTCTTGTTCTTTGCTCGGGTTGAATGAGGTTTTGGTGATATTTAGTGTCGGGTAGAGGTTGTTTGGAGGTTTGAGGTTTGGTGTCGGGTAGAGGTTGTTTAGAGGTTTGAAGTTTTGGTGTCGGGAGGATATCTTGTTTCTTGCGGTTGTGTGGTTTGATTCTTGTTTCCAAATGCAGAGATTTGAGAGTCTTGAAGTTTCTGGTCGTGGGTTTCTTGGAGAGTATATGAGTGTATAATTCTTGGTTGATTGGGTGTAACAAAATAGCAAGAGAAAGGCTCAATTTATAGTTGCTGTTGAACAGGGCTCGCGTCGCGACCGGTCATGCCGTCGCGTCGCGAAGGTCCATAGCTGGTGGTCGGTGCGCTTTTTGTCGGGTCAGTGCGTCTCCGCTGGTATGTCGAGCTTTTCGTCGCGATTCCTTTTGGTCGCGTTTGCTTTTGGTCGCGTCGCGAAGGATAGTGCGCTGGGTTGGTAGTCTCGCGATTAGAAAGTTGGTGGTGTCACGTTGGAACTCTGTCGCGTCGTGATTGCTGTAGCAGTGTGATATTGTTGTATTTTGCTCTTTGGTTTGAAGCGTTACTTTCTTAGGTTTGGATGTTTTCTCAAAGTTTCTCGGGTCTTGATTTATTCTTGTTTTTGATCTCGAATTCACGCAATCTGGAATAAACTGATAATATTTGTTAGATAATAACAGTTCATCTTATTTCAGTGATTGTCACATACAAAAATATATTTTCAACAATTTCCCCTATGTGATCATTACTGAAATAAGAACAGATTAAAAGGTAAGGTTGAAAATTCTTGTAATTTGGATAAAACATTTATAAAACTATATCACTTGTTTTGAAAGAGTGTGACTAGATTTTACTTATGTTTTGAAAAATGTTTATCAAGAATATTTGTTTCTGAATCAAAGTTTCATGTTCAATTATCAAAAGGTTTTTGTATATGTACTTTCATAATATTCCTTAAGATTTTATAACATTTATAAAGACGACAAGTGATCTTAATAGGTCGATTCAGATGAACTTCTCATAGGTATATCTCACACTTGACTGAGGTGTTTGTTTGTTCTGGGTGCAGAACGGGTGTATAATCACTAAAGATGAGTGATATCTCTCAGTTTGAAGGTGTTGACTTATGCTTAATGTGGATTTATACCTATATACTTTAGTCACTTGGTCTTCATTTTAGATAATCAATCACATAAGACTGGTTTCGGCATTACTCAGTGGGTTTCTTCATTCATGCCATTGATGTTCACTCTCTCTCCGTCGGGAAATACATGTAGAGGGGTTTAGAAATATTTATAGTGCAGTTTGCAACTAAGAATATCCAATTATGAAGGCTACAGTATCCCGGTAAATCTTCGGTTTTTTTGAGAATCTGTTTGTTTGGAAAGTTTTGAGAGATGTCTGTCTTGATTGATTGTTGTTGTAAATCTTCCTTTTCTTTGGTGAGGTGTTCACCTTTGTCTTTATCTTTTCGTGATTTGTGGAAAGATATCTGATGTGGTTATCAATTGTGATTTGTTGACAGCATTTGTTGGATATGACTTTGTTGTTTCTTCATTTGTCAGATTCGTTATGCCAGATGATGAAGCTTTTCTTTGAAGTGGTTTGATTGAGGATAGGGATAGGTGATATAATAGACATTTTGTCTAATATATAAGAAAATGAAAGTATCGTCCCTGGTCATTTTGATATCTAAGCAAAAATGAGACTAGCATCACGGTATAAGAGTATAAATCCTATAAGTCATAATGAAAACACCTTTGCTCACAGAAATGAATTCCACTTAGCAGTTAAAGACGAGGCACAATTTCTCACATGGGTTTGGTTTTCATCTGAATCTCCTGATCTTATGTCCCTTAATAGATAAAATCGTTATAATTGAAATAAATTCAAAGGGAATAGGAGAATATACTTAACAAAAATGTTTGAAATTTGAACCTTCTCTTTAATTAAGAATCAATATTACTGAGAACATTCATCGAGCATAAGTATCTGAAAATTTAGTCAAGAAGATGTTAATCACATGGTTTTATAAAGATTTAAAAAGATAAAACTTTATCCTAATTTTTTTATTTTTGATTATGTGGATGTTTTTGAAGATTTTGGTTATTTGAATGTTTTTGGAAATTTTTTGATTTTGACTGAAAGTAAACACTCTTTTGTACAAACAGAATGTAAGAGATTAGGGATGGATGTTATCTGGATTCAACATTCCTAGACGGCCTAGGAAGTATTGAAACTTGGTTTCGTCTAGAGCCTTAGTGAAGACATCGGCAATTTGATCTTCGGTGTTTATGAAGTGTAATTCGATATGACCCTTTTGAATGTTGTCTTTAATGAAGTGATATCGAATATCGATGTGCTTTGTCATGGAATGGTGAACGGGATTGTGAGAAATGGCTATTGCACTGGTTGAATCACAAAATATGGGAATTTGTGAAACTCTGAAGCCATAGTCACGCAGTTGAGTTTGCATCCATATGACTTGTGAACAACAGCTGGCGGCAGCGACGTATTCAGCTTCTGCTGTTGATGTGGATACACAACTCTGTTTCTTTGAAGACCAACTCACTAGTCGACCTCCTAGGAATTGACAGCTACCAGATGTACTTTTCCTATCTAGCTTGCATCCTCCATAGTCTGAGTCGGTGAAAGCGTTCAGCTGAAAATCGGATTTAGCTGGATACCAAAGGCCAAGTTTGGGAGTGCCTTTTAGGTATTTGAAGATGCGTTTCACAGCAATGACATGGGATTCCATTGGATTTGCTTGATATCTGGCACATACACAAGTAGAAAACATAATGTCAGGTCTGCTGGCAGTGAGGTATAATAGTGATCCGATCATTCCACGATATCTTTTCTGGTCAGCGGGTTTGCCATTTAAGTCTGCATCGATTTTGTATCCAAAGGCCATTGGGGTTTTGGCAGTATTGGATTTGTCCATTGAAAAGCGAGTGAGTAGGTTTTTGACATAATTCTCTTGGTTGCTGAAAATTCCATCAGTTGACTGTTTGATTTGAAGTCCAAGAAAAGTAGTCATCTCCCCAATCATGCTCATTTCAAATTTGCTTTTCATTAAATCTGCAAACTTAACACTCAAAGATTCATCAGTAGAACCGAAAATAATGTCATCAACATATATTTGTACGATTAAGAGATGTTTATTATAGATTTTTCGAAAAAGGGTTTGATCGATTGAACCCCTTTTGAAACCTGATTCTTCGAGGAATGTTGACAAGGTGGCATACCAGGCACGGGGTGCTTGTTTTAAACCATAGACAGCTTTCTGCAATTTGAAGCTGTGATGAGGAAATTTGGGATCTTCAAAGCCTGGTGGTTGTTGGATATAAACATCTCGATCTAACTCTCCATGTAGGAATGCACATTTAACGTCCATTTGAAAAACTTTAAAGTTCTTATGTGCAGCATATGCGAGAAAGATGCGGATAGCTTCTATTCTGGCGACTGGAGCATATGTTTCATCGTAGTCTATTCCTTCTTGTTGTGAATAGCCTTTGACTACGAGACGTGCCTTGTTTCGACACACAACTCCTTGATCGTCAGTCTTGTTTCTGAATACCCATCTTGAACCTATGATAGTAACATCTGGTGGTGTAGGAACAAGATTCCATACGTCATTTCTTTCGAATTCAGCTAGCTCTTCTTGCATAGCTTTTACCCAGTCTGGGTCTTTGAGAGCAGTATGTATGGTTTTGGGTTCAGTCATGGATAGGAAGGCTCCAAATAAACATTCATTTGCAGTTGCGGCTCTAGTTTGGATGCCTGAATTGGGATCTCCGATGATTAGGTCAGTGGGATGGTTTCTAGTCCATTTTATTAAACGATTTTCTTCCGTTGTAATAATAGGATTTTCAGTATCCCATTGTTCTTCTCCAGTAGTTTCTTCTTGGAAGAGGTTTTAAGGTTCCCCCATAAATGTTGCATTGGGATTGTTTTGGATATTTGGGGATGGAGTGGTAAAGTCTGGGGTGGTTAAATTTGGAGTGGTTAAAGGAGGATTTGGTGTTTGTTCTAATGAGGAAGTATGTGTTTGTGATTCCCCCTCAACTTGATCTGCAACATTTCTGTTTCTTTGTGAAGTTCCTTCAGTGGGTGTTCCTGTAGGATCAATTTGAGTAGTTAGAATTTCAGAATTATAAGCAGTTTTAGGTTGTTCAAAAAGTAAATCAATATCAACTTCAATGTCTATGTCAGGAGATGGTGTTTGTGGAATTGGATTTTGAAAAATATTATCTATCATTTGTGAACCAAAATGTTCACGATCCAATTTTCTGACATAAAATTCATCGAAGTGGACATCGGTACTTTCTTCAATTACTCTTGTACGTTTGTTCAGTACTCGATAAGCAGCTGAAGAAAATGAGTAACCAAGAAAAATTCCTTCGTCCGACCTTGATTCAAATTTTGAAAGGTGGTCTTTATTATTCTTTATGAAGCATCGACAACCAAAAATATGGAAAAATTTGATATTTGGTTTTCGGTTGTTAATGACTTCATATGGTGTTTTATGAAGATTTTTGTGAATTAAGGAGCGATTTTGTGTATAGCAAGCTGTGGCAATTGCTTCTGCCCAGAAGTATTGTGGCAGATCAGCAAAGATAAGCATTGATCTTGCAGCTTCGCACAGAGTTCGGTTCCTTCTTTCAACAACGCCGTTTTGTTGAGGAGTATAGGGGGCTGAGAAGTTGTGTTCGATGCCTTTGTTTTTGAGAAATGAGTCTAGAGTTAAGTTTTTGAACTCCAAACCATTATCACTTCGGATTCTTCGAACTGGTCGTTTGAGCTTTAGTTCGATCTGTTTTATAAAGTTGATCATCTCTTCTGGTGCTTCTGATTTTAGTCTTAAGAAAAAGACCCATGTAAATCGAGTGAAGCCATCAACTATGACAAGGACATACTTCTTCCTTTGTATTGTTTGGATTTTGGCGGGGCCACAGAGGTCTATGTGCAGCAATTCTAGTGGTTCGGATACACTAGATTCTGTAATGCTTTTGTGAGAGGATTTGGAAAGTTTTCCTTTTTCACAAGCGGCACAAAGAGTTTCATTGTCGAGCTTCAGAAGTGGCAGTCCTCGAACTAGATCATCTCCGATCAATTTGTTGATGTAGCCGAAATTGAGATGGGAAAGACGACGGTGCCACAACCAACTAATATCAGCAGAAGCTTTGGACAAGAGACAGATGTCTGGTTTTCCATAGATAAGGTCCATATCTAGTGGATACATGTTACCTAGACGATCAGAATTAACTAGAATGGCTTTGGTCTTGGCATCTGTGATTATGCTTCGTTGTTTGGTGAAAAGAACTTCATGATTGTTGTCACAGAGTTGTGATACGCTGATTAAGTTGTGTTTCAGGCCGTCAACGTAGGCTACTTTCTTGATGGTGAAGTGACCATTTGTTATGTTTCCATAACCTTTGATTCTTGCAGTCATGTTATTTCCAAAAGTCACATCTTGTTTGGATTCTGTGGGTTTGAAGTCTCGTAGAAAGCTTTGGTTTCCTGTCATATGCTTGGAGCAGCCACTATCGATATACCATGTGCCATCCTTGGGCTCTCCAGCACAAAGTGCCTGCAATTAGACAGAAAGTTTAGGTACCCAAACCATGGTGGGTCCTGATCTGTTAATGGTTTTTGATAATCTGAAATCATTATGGTTTCTGTTAATTTGACAAAGTGGTTGAGGCTTGATTTGACTTATCAGATTTTCCCAATTTAAGATTTGTCTTTGAAAACCTGTCATTTGTATCGATTTATGATTTTGTGAAAAGTATCCTTTATTTGAAGTTCTGTTTGATGACCTTTCTTTGTATCTAGAATCTGAATGGTTTTGGAAAACACTTTGATGATGGAATGGAATTTGGTGAAATGATGGTTTCTGAAAGTTCCTTGAGAGATTTATCTCTTGAAAGCGATTTTGAATTGGTTTTTGAAACGGTTTTTGTTTTGGATTAAAGGTTTGTTTTTGTGGCACAGCGCTTGGTTTCAAAGGTTTTTCTTTGAAAACAATGGGCCTGCTTTGTTCTTTTGGTTTAAAGACAGCTTGAATGGGTTGTTTATTTGTCTGTTGTTTCTTTGAATACTTTTGTCCCAGATTGTTCTTTCCAATAAAGGTTGAGTTTAAAGAGGGAAAGACAGTTGGAGCAGAAGTACTACCATTTTGATGATCAGAATTTTCTCCATTTAAGAAATTTTCAAGTTTCATTGTGCCATCATTCATTGTTAGTTTAGTAGATCTCAATTGATGAGTTACTGAACTAGCAGAGTCTGATTCCGATTTTAAGACTCTTTTGAAAGACTTTTTGGAAACAGTGAAAGCAGTATCATCTGGGCTACAGTTGATAACTGTTTCATCATCTGAATCGTCCTCATTAGCAGATGAGAAAAAATCTGGTTGTGGTGATTTAGAGTTTTCACTATTTGTCCCATTTTTCTTTTCAATCTCTTCATTTTCAAAAGATTCTCTTCCAATTCCTGGTTTATAATTCGTATCAATTTTGCCAGTTCCTAAGTTATTTGCTTTAGTGAAAACATCATCACTCAATTTTCTGGCAATATTGATAGAATCCAGTTTTCCTTGAAATCTTTGATTTTCGGATTCAAGAAATTTAATTTGCTTTGAAGAATCATCTAGTTTTAGATTTAAACTAGTGTTTTTGTCAGTTAAATCTTGAATTTTTTGTTTTAACTGAAGGACTTCCTTTTCTAAGGTATCTTTTATTTCAGATGAAATAACAGATTGATTTTTTATTTCTAAGTCCCTTTTTTGTTTTAGAGCTTCATTTAATTGTTCTAGGACGTGATTATTTTCTTCAGATTTTCGTTCAATGTCTCTTTCAAGTTTGTCTCTAGTCCTTGTGGATTCTCCAAATCTGAGTTGCAAGGTTTGTAATTCAGATTTGTAGATATCAGATTTGACTATTGTGTCATGATATAGTCTGAGATCAGCTTTTAGACTGTTCTCAATCTTAGTCATGTGGGACTCAAATGGTGTTCTTGAAAGACCGAGATCTGAGATCATAGACCATACCTGATCGATGACATATGGAGCTCTTGTGGTTGGTTCATTGTCAGCCATGAAGCAGAAGTTTGACTGAGCGGGTTCAGTGTCTGTTTCATCATCAGAAGTTGGCCAGTATTCCACGCTAGGTTCGTGGAATGCCATCAAAGCTTTTTGCTTTGCTTTCTGTTCTTGTTTCTTCAGCTCTTCGGCTTTTTGAGCGTAGTAAGCTGAGTCTTTGACCTTGATTTTGGCTCGACAATCTCGGGCATAATGATTTAGTCCTTTGCATTTGTGACAAATGATTACCTCATCATCATCATCGTTATTGTCAGCCTTTTGGCTTTTAACGGGAGTTCTTTCGGATGTTTGAGTTTGTTTCTGTTGAGATGGTTTTGAATGATTTTGCTGAAATCCAGAATTTTGGTTATTTTGAAAACCATTGTTTTGATTGTAAGAGTTGTTATTATTTTGAAAACCACGATTCTGAAAGTTTTGTCCAAAAGTGGATCTTTGTTGAAAGTTTGGTCTATGATGTGGCAAAAATCTTTCGAGATTAGTGTTTGCTACCAAAGCACACAATTGATGGTAGTCAGCTTCATTATTTGGATCGGACAAGTCACAAGGATTACTTAAGAAAGTTTGATTTTGATCAATTTGACTTTGATCAGGAAAATGTGTTTGGTTTTGAGAGGATGTTGACAACAGAGCAAGCGGTCCTCCAAAAGAAGTAGACGTTGGTGGGTCAATCGAGGATTCATACGATTGTAATTCTCCGTACAGATTGTACAAAGATTCAGTATGAATTGCCGGATTTCCCTGGATGATTAGTTTGACCATTTTCCAGCTTTCATAAAGGTTGTTTAAAAATTTGAGGTTTATTTCATGCTGTGACTTTTTGATGCCTAAATTATTCATTTTGATGGTAATGAGATTGAATCTGTCATGAGCATCATGGATGGTCTCATGTGAAAACATTTTGAAGTTGTCAAATTCGTTTAAAACAGATGTTTTCTTGTTTCCAATGATTCTCTCATTTCCTTCAAAACGATTTTTCAAAGTTTGCCAAATTTGGTTTGCAGTTAAAAGGATTATATCATTCATTTGGCTTAGAATACTGTGGGGTATTCCAGACACAAGCTCCTTTTTGGCTTGAAGTTCAAGTTTCTTCCTTTCATTCAGTATATCCAAGTTACTCGTAAGAGAGGTCATGTTATCTGGTAGAGATCCGTCTACACATTTCCACACGTCTTCACTTATAGAGTTGAGATGAAGATTCATACGACCTACCCATGATTTATATTCTTCGGGAATAAGAATGGGTGCTCGAGTACCTGAACCTATACTGTTAGCAATAGATACAGAATTTATGTTTGAGTAATTTGCGGAAGACATTTTTGTTGTTTTTTTGTTAACGAAAATGTGATGTTAAAATGAAAATTTTTAAAGGAAACTTATTGGTGGTTTATAAAAACGCTACACAAAAGTTCACGACAAAAGTTTTCAAAATAAATCACACAAGTAATTTTTAAATGTTTTTTTTTTTTTTAAATTTTTTTTTTTTGAACAAGTGATATTAATATGAAATTTTCAAAGGAAACTTATTGGTGGTTTATAAAACGCTACACAACAGTTCTCGACAAAAATTTCAGATTAAATCACACAAGCTCTGATACCAATTGTTGAAAATACGATGATCGATCTCCACGAATAAGGTTTTTAAGCCGGTTACTGTGTGACAGATATGTATTTTGTCTATAATATGCGGAAATAAAATAGAGTTGCAGAATAGTAAATCTAAACTAGACAGTATTTAAATGGACAGAAAGCGGTAAATAAAGTAAAAGTTAGAAGTTAAATGTTAGGTGTAATAAACGCCATTATCAACGATAACGTGTTTTTACAATAAATAAAAGATTAGAAGTTAGAAGTTAGAAATTAGATGTCAGATAAACGCCATTATCAACGATAACGTGTTTTTACAATAAATAAAAAGGTTAGAAGTTAGAAGTTAAATGTCTCGGTTAAATACAGTCCACATATGTTTTCGTTGTCACGGTTTGATTTTTATGTCTTCGGTATTTGGTACAGTTGATTTATAACAGTTTGAATAAATCAATAATAACACAGACAATTTCAAAAGAACTTATCGATAATAGATGAATATGGCGATTTTCTTTGAAGCTTCGATTCTTGTTCTTTGCTCGGGTTGAATGAGGTTTTGGTGATATTTAGTGTCGGGTAGAGGTTGTTTGGAGGTTTGAGGTTTGGTGTCGGGTAGAGGTTGTTTAGAGGTTTGAAGTTTTGGTGTCGGGAGGATATCTTGTTTCTTGCGGTTGTGTGGTTTGATTCTTGTTTCCAAATGCAGAGATTTGAGAGTCTTGAAGTTTCTGGTCGTGGGTTTCTTGGAGAGTATATGAGTGTATAATTCTTGGTTGATTGGGTGTAACAAAATAGCAAGAGAAAGGCTCAATTTATAGTTGCTGTTGAACAGGGCTCGCGTCGCGACCGGTCATGCCGTCGCGTCGCGAAGGTCCATAGCTGGTGGTCGGTGCGCTTTTTGTCGGGTCAGTGCGTCTCCGCTGGTATGTCGAGCTTTTCGTCGCGATTCCTTTTGGTCGCGTTTGCTTTTGGTCGCGTCGCGAAGGATAGTGCGCTGGGTTGGTAGTCTCGCGATTAGAAAGTTGGTGGTGTCACGTTGGAACTCTGTCGCGTCGTGATTGCTGTAGCAGTGTGATATTGTTGTATTTTGCTCTTTGGTTTGAAGCGTTACTTTCTTAGGTTTGGATGTTTTCTCAAAGTTTCTCGGGTCTTGATTTATTCTTGTTTTTGATCTCGAATTCACGCAATCTGGAATAAACTGATAATATTTGTTAGATAATAACAGTTCATCTTATTTCAGTGATTGTCACATACAAAAATATATTTTCAACATTCACGATTGAACTGGTTCCGGGAGCTGCACCTGTTGCCCGAGCTCCATACCGTTTAGCACCTTCAGAGATGGTGGAATTGCGGAAGCAACTGGAAGAACTACTAGACAGGGGTTTTATCAGACCGAGTACATCGCCTTGGGGAGCCCCTATTCTGTTTGTCAAGAAGAAAGATGGGTCAATGCGCATGTGTATTGACTATCGGGAATTAAACAAGATCACGGTGAAGAACAAGTACCCGCTACCCAGAATAGACGACTTGTTTGACCAGCTACAAGGCGCGTCCTACTTTTCCAAGATTGATCTGAGGTCAGGATACCACCAGTTGAGGATAAGGGAGTCAGACATTCCGAAGACAGCTTTCCGAACGAGATACGGTCATTATGAGTTTTTGGTGATGCCTTTTGGGTTAACCAATGCTCCAGCCGTATTCATGGATCTTATGAACCGGGTGTGTCGACCATTCCTTGATACCTCGGTGATAGTATTCATAGATGACATCTTGGTGTATTCGTGAAGCCAAGCCGAACATGAAGTGCAC
Source organism: Cichorium intybus (assembly GCA_023525715.1). Taxonomy (NCBI): domain Eukaryota; kingdom Viridiplantae; phylum Streptophyta; class Magnoliopsida; order Asterales; family Asteraceae; genus Cichorium; species Cichorium intybus. The sequence goes on along the minus strand of CM042016.1, from coordinate 15,938,958 downwards.
CTGCGACAAGTGTTGGAGTTGCTTCGCCGGGAGAAGTTGTATGCAAAATTCTCCAAGTGTGAATTCTGGCTAAGAGAAGTCCAATTTCTTGGCCATGTAATCAATGCCAAAGGAGTGAAAGTTGATCCAGCAAAGATTGAGGCCGTGATGAAATGGGAACCGCCTCGAAGTCCCACTGAGGTACGAAGTTTTCTTGGTTTAGCAGGCTATTACAGAAGATTTGTCGAGAATTTCTCTTCGATAGCTACTCCGTTGACCAAGTTAACTAAGAAAGGTGAAAAGTTCACATGGGCCGAAAAGCAGCAAGAAGCATTCCAGAAGTTGAAACAAGCTTTATGTGAAGCACCAGTGCTAGCATTACCACAAAGCGGAGAAGAGTATGTGATCTATAGCGATGCTTCTAGAATTGGTCTTGGGTGTGTGCTAATGCAGAAAGGTCGGGTTATAGCCTATGCGTCCCGCCAATTAAAGGATGCCGAAAAGAAATACCCAGTTCATGATCTGGAATTAGCTGCGGTGGTTCTAGCATTGAAGTTATGGAGGCATTATTTATACGGTGTGAAGTTTGTTATTTACACTAATCATAAGAGCCTGAAGTACCTCTTTGATCAGAAAGAGCTTAACATGAGACAGCAAAGGTGGATGGATCTGCTTAAAGACTTTGACTGTGAAATTCAGTACCACCCTGGTAAGGCGAATGTGGTAGCAGATGCACTAAGCAGAAAAGAAGCTCCTCTGAAAATTTACATCCGCGTGTATGGGGGTAGTAAGCCGGTTACCAAAATTGATTCGTGCAGCACAAGAAGAAGCGTGTAAGCCGGCGAATGTAAAAAGCGAAAGAATTGTTGGATATTTGAAGCATCTGGAAGAAAATGCTCAGAAATTGAAGACATTCGGAGGTCGAATATGGGTTCCAAAACAAGGAGAAGCGCGGAATTTACTTCTAGAAGATGCCCATTATAGTCGATATGCAGTTCATCCGGGCAGTACCAAGATGTATCGGACGTTAAAACCGATGTATTGGTGGCCTGGAATGAAGAGGGACATTGGAAGATATGTGGAAAGATGTTTGACTTGCCTGCAAGTTAAGTCAAACCATCAGAAACCGTATGGGGAAATACAACCATTGCCGGTTCCAGAGAAGAAATGGGACCACATTACCATGGATTTTGTAACAAAGTTGCCGCGGACACCGCGAGGTTATGATTCTATATGGGTGATTGTGGATCGATTGACCAAGTCGGCACAATTTATACCATATAAAGAAAAGTACAGGGTAGATCAACTGGCGAAAATTTACATTGATGAAGTGATTTGTCGGCATGGACTTCCAGCATCGATAGTATCGGACCGAGATAGTAGATTTACTTCTCATTTTTGGCAGAGTCTTCAAAAGCAATTGGGTACAAAAGTACTTATGAGTACCGCATACCACCCGCAGACCGATGGCCAAAGTGAAAGAACCATTCAAACTTTGGAAGATATGTTGAGGACTTGTGTCCTAGATTTCGGTGGAAGCTGGGAAGATCATTTGCCTTTGGTGTAATTCACGTACAATAACAGCTATCATTCCAGCATTCAGATGGCCCCGTATGAAGCCTTGTATGGAGCACCGTGCCGTACTCCGACCTGCTGGACTGAAGTTGGGGAAAAGCCGTTGGCTGGACCCGAAATTGTAGCACAGACTGAAGAAAAGATCAAACTGATACGCGAAAATTTGAAGGTAGCTCAGAATAGACAGAAACAGTACGCGGACAAACGGGTGAAACCGATAGAATTCCAAGTAGGAGATATGGTAATGCTCAAAGTATCCCCTTGGAAAGGCTTGATTCGTTTTGGGAAGAAAGGGAAGTTGAGTCCTCGTTTCATTGGACCTTTCCGTATATCCCAAAGGGTTGGAGCCGTAGCGTATAGATTGGAGTTACCTGATGAACTTCATGGTATACATGATGTATTCCATGTGTCCCACTTGAGGAAAACGTTGTTTGAAAAGTCTCTACATATACCTCTTGCTGAAATTGAGGTGGATGAAAAGCTGAGATACCCGGAACGACCCGAGCGGGTGCTAGACCGCAAGATAAGGCAGCTTAGAAACAAGAAGATCAGCATGGTGAAAGTACTTTGGCGTCATCACAAAGGTTCCGACATGACGTGGGAGACCGAAAGTGAAATGAGGGAGAAATACCCTCAACTTTTTGTATGATTTCGGGGACGAAATCTCTTAAAGGAGGGGAGAATTTGTAACGCCAAAACATGTTTATTATGTAATTATAATAAAAAGGGCAAAATGGTCGTTTTACCTCAAAAGGGTAATTTGGTCTTTTGGACAGAAAAGGACTTGTTTGGAAATAATATTTTGAGTCTTGGACTTAAAATGTTATAAAAATGTGATTTTTGTCATTTAATTTGTAAATTGTGGCAAAAGTTTGAGAAATGCAACTTCAAGGACCAAATTGCAAATATTGGGGGTATAAAAGAAATGACTTGTGCAGATTTTGGGAGACCTATGGGAGTTTTCTCTTGAACAATTTCTGCAAGGATTGAAGGTTCTTGAAGGCTTGGAACTTGCAAGTTTGATTATAGCAAATAAAAAGGGTAGAATTGGAAGTTTGGAGGTTAGTTTTTCAAGTTCTTATTGGTTTGTTCTTGATGAGTCTTATAGAGCTCAAAAACTGCATTTGCAGTTATGATTATGTTGTTAAGTTGATGTAATACTTCCATTAAGTCATTCTAATAAAGGCTTAATCAAAGAAAATGGAAGTAGATTGTTATTTTTGATGAATTTGAAGATTTGTGGTTGTTAGAACTAGGAACCCTAATTCTTCATATGATTGATTGAGTGGGTTTTGATGGTTAAAAACCTTGTTAAACTGTAAGGTTTTAGCCTAGGAACAAACCCCAAACGATTAAGAACAAAAATAAGGACTTAATGGACCAAAACTGCAAGCTACAGTGCATAAATCGCGACTGGCCAGGGGACCTGCACTGCCGCTAGGCGCAGTGCGCCCAGGAGCCAGGCGGGGTGCGCCCAGGCGCAGTGCGCCCTCCCCTAGGCGCAGTGCGCCTCCGAGCAGAGGCCAGGCAGGGAATAAAAAACGCTAACTTTTGCTTGGCTTGTCCGATTTAGCTCAAACTTGAACCGTAGGCTCGTTATGGTCTGAAAAGTTTGGGAAAATTTTTATATTGAGTTTCCGACCCATCGGGGGCACTGTAGATCGATCCGAATGCCTCGGTGAATAGTAAAATTCATATTAAGTTAGTAAACGGAAAGTTTATTAACTAGGCATTGTTTATAACAATATTGTATTGAACTCTATTGCATTAGAGTTAATTGAAATGGTTATTAACCTATAATCATTTTGATAATAAATGGAATTATAGGTACGGGACAAAATTCTACGGATCACATTGGAAAGCAAGGAACATCAAAAGCTAGTTGTAGCAATCCTTCAGGTGAGTAATCTTGATTATATCTAGTATGATATATTGGTGCAGCCTTGTTGGCTAAGATTACTATCTTTGACATTAAATGGTGCGGTCTTAGGACCATGATTTTGGTGCGGCCTTCGGGCTATGATTTTGGTGCGGCCTTCGGGCTATGATTTTGGTGCGGCCTTCGGGCTATGATTTTGGTGCGGCCTTTGGGCTATGATTTTGGTACGGCCTTCGGGCTATGATTTTGGTGCGGCCTTCGGGCTATGATTTTGGTGCGGCCTTCGGGCTATGATATTCGGTGCAGCCTTTATGGCTATGATTACGATGCGGTCAATGATGACCATGACTTTTGGGACAGAAATTGTTTAAGAGTTTAATTGTTGTTATTCTCTTGTATATGTGTATTTGATTGCTTGATTACTCATTGGGCTTTATAGCTCACAGTTTGTTTGATATGTCCCTGCAGGTGAGCGTGACCCTGCTAAAGGCAAAGACAAAGTCCTTGACTGATGATTTAGAATTTGAAGTGACATCCCGGCTTGAAGAATGTATAATATATTATGTATTGTACTTCGTGATACTCTTGTACTCGTATTGTATTGACTAAAACCCCTTACTTATGTTTTATTTGTAAAATATTTGGTTTGAAAAATAAAAAATTTTTGGGGTGTTTTTGGTTAATAAGTCGGGTGTTACAGACTCGTATTAATCCAAAGTCTTCTAAGCCCTAAATCAGTTCAGTCATTGACTAGGGTTTCACTCCATACCCTTCCTGGGATCAGAAACTACCCTAAGATCACTTCCTTATGGACATGCAAGTCCATGCATGTCCTTGGTCCAAACCCTAAGTGTTACAAGTCATCTAAGACTACTAATCAAGGGATAACACCATAAAGACGGGATAAAATGAAATATCAGAAGGTAGATCCTCTTACCTTGTTTCTGGGGAACAGAGGAATGCACCCGCTCAGCTACAAGCCTTTCCCCACGTTGTATCTCTTCCTTCAAACCTTCAAAGCCTTAGAACCGAAGAGCCGCTGCTGAAACCAGTCGACTCCACTCTAGAAATTTCCCAAAAACACGAACCCTAGGGCTGGGACCCTTTATATAGGCGTTTAAATCCGAATTAGCGTTTCTCACATTAGCGGCGCACCGCGTCGCGGATCCTTTAAGGCCGCTCCGCGCGTACAAAATCATTCGCGAATCCAGATCCCTCCCGAGCCGCGCCGCGGATCTCTCCGGGCCGCGCCTCGGCAGAACGGGTCTTACACAACCCTTACTATGATCTTATAATACTAGATGATCAAGCTTATTTACCCAAACGAGGGTAAATCAATGGTGCTCGTGCATGCAAGAAATGTTGAAAAAACTTGTGAGTGAATGTCATGATAATCAAAGACTTTAATATCATATTGGATCGTTTTCAAATACATTTTGAGTATTCGAGTCATTTATGCATGAATCTACGCATGATAATTTAAAGAGCAGTGACGAATATAAAAAAGACTTGATTATGTGGTAAAGTCAGACGTCTAGACTTCTGATAAATTTATCAGAAACGAGATAAAAAAACCCGGTTTTCTGGTTATATAAATTCATTAATTGCATTAAAAAGTCATATTTCAAATCAAATTGTTTAACAATATTCACAAACACAAATCTATCTAGTACAAACAAAACCGTTTTTCTAATACAAATTTGTGATGCCAATGCCACATTCTATATAAATTAAGCAATATATTAAAACAAACCAATAAATTAGCAATTTCTTTAAAAAAAAGAGAGTTATCATTGTCTTTTTGGATGTGTTACACCAGGTTTATCTCATACTTTGCAACTAGTGCAATGTACTCTTTTAAAATTGGATCAAGATTAACAAATATTTTATATATTGTAATAAATATCTTAATTATTATCATTGATCAGTAATTACTAAAATATTTAAATAAATATAATAAACTATAATTTAATTGAGATATGAACATTAAATTATATTATTATTTACAAAGACTAAAATCTAAATATTTATTTTTGGAAAGCTATACTTTAAAAACAATATATAATACCAGTGTTCTAAAAGTCGCATCATGGCGCATGCCATAACGTGAGGCGTGACTCCGCTGTCCCGAAAACCCTCATGACGGCGTTGCTAGTCGTGGCGCATGCCAAGATGAGTCATGACGAGTCATAGCATGACACGAGTTTTTTTTTTCTGTCTGAAATTTGTTTTTTATTCTTTGTTCTGTATTTCTTGATTGGAAATTAAACTTTTGAGTTTTTGTTATTAGTTGTTGATAAAATACTTCTAAAAAGCTGATACTGTTTGATATAAATTTATATTTATATATAGATATTATAATTATACATTTATATAAAATTACCGCCTTGTATCACGCCTTGAAAAATACTATTACTCGCAAAGTCTCGTAAAACTTGAGGTTTGACATTGCTTCCAAGTTACGCCTCACGCCATTTAAAACATTGTATAATACACATCACTAATAGACGGCTATAAATCACCAGTGAAATTACTATGTGATTTATTTGTTTTTTCCTTTAATATATATTCTTTTAAAGATCTATATCAAAATCTTTCAATGAAAGCTCTTTAATAAGATAAGCATTTTTGGTTGGAACTTTTGATATTTTTTTAACCGTCGCCTTTTTGATAATATAATAAGAAACAATAATTGTGTCGAATTATAAAATGCAACACAAATATCTAATTTATTTGGCCATGCAAATAAAATTGCAAGTAATGAAAGGTTTAGAGCATGATTGTTAAAATCCTGATATTTATCTTAAGATCTTAAGATTCTTTAACCAAAAAACGATTCCGATCACAGTAAAATTTATCTGAAACAATATATATACTGAGATCTTAGAATCTTAAATAGGATCTTAATCCGATCCGATCTCACAACTACTTGTGGATGATCATGATAAACTTGTTTATTTTTCTACTAAATATGTTTTCTTCTTATTTTTGCGGTTTCTAACTAAAAAAACAGTAGTTCATGCTTCAGAAGTTAACTTCTGATTCTACCATCGATGTTTTAGTAAAGATTAAATTATAATAGGTATCGTACAAAGTATGACATTGATAGTATATTTGGATACTACTTTATTGGTAGGATTTTCCGATCCCGATTCCGGTCTTACGATCATGATCCTGCAAAGCATAAAATGATCTTAAGTAAGATCCACATCTTAACAACCTTGTTTAGAGCATTCATAGATTTTTGGAAGCTTTTTTATTTTGGAAAAACTAGGAAAAAGAACTCAAATACTGTGGAGACTTTTTGAGCTTTTAAAACTAATATGAATTTTACAAGACATTAATATGAACATTTCTCAATCATTGTGAACCCATAATTTTGAACTGTATATAGCGAACTTATATAAAAAGGAATTAATTGATATAAATAAAAATTGGTAGCCCTCATAACTCGACGAAAAACTCAAATACTATGGAGACTTTTTGAGCTTTTAAAACTAATAATGAATTGCCAATTAAATGTAATGAAAAAGCTTAACAAATAAAACTAGGATGATCTTAAATAAACCCACTCTATGCGTATGAACATGTGTTGTATGGGTTGACATTCACATACACATATCACATAATGAATTTTTTTTAACCGATACCATAAAACTATCCGAACATAGATAAAGCACTTATCTCAATACTACTTGTATTTCAATCATGTCATAAAAGATTTTGTTAATTATCTAAATAAAAAAAAACATAACCCCCTTTATAAACCACTACCATATGGACAGTTGAGACCTAAAAGATTTACTCAAAAGCCCATGCATTCTCCTTACGCACCATCTCTTCTTCCTCGGGAGTGAAATCGTTCTTGATGTTGAAGATTTGACGTATCTCTTCAGGCGACTTGTCTTTGATCATGTCAGCAACAGTTTGACAAGTCAGATCCAGTAGGCTCTTGATGTTCAAATAGTTAGCAGCCTGAAACATACACAACTATCTTCAACACAGCATCCATCCATCATCTCAACAAAAAGAACGCATATGATACAGTAGCCACAGGTATGTTAAGCACAGAACATTCAAATATATAAGAGTAACATAAAAACAAGGTAAGATGTAAGGCTGAGAATTAATGTAAAAGAATAGTATGTCTAGAAAGAAGAGAAAGATAAAAAGAAAATAAAACAAATCCTGAAAGTTCTTGGTAATCTGATAAACAAGTTAATTTCGATTGTTTCCAAATTCGTTCTGAAAAATATTACACAGCAAACCTAGCTAGCTACAAAAGCTTTTGCACAATTTAAGAGCATAATCGCTATGATATTCAAAAAGTTAAACATTACGAATTAGTGAAACCGTAGAATTAGGCAGCAGTAAGATATAATCATATTGACGTGAAGAGAATGAATTAATAAAAGATACACACCAGAATAAGATCAAACAAAGTGCCCTGATCTACTTTCACAAAGTCGGCATCAAACGACTTCAGATCCTCCTCGGCGGTCTGATCATCGGTCTTTGATGTGCCCACGTGCTTCTTACAGTACTCAATAACCATCGAGAGGATCTTGCTTGTTACGTTAGGGACAGGGATGCTGGTGTCAGCACAGCCATCTTCGATCAAGTGCTTGATCGTCTGAGACTCCACCGCCACTGCTTCATCAACCTCAAACGTTTCACCCTCAGAACTCCTTAGAATGATGACCTTTGACGACGACATGGCTGTAATTTAGAACGACGGGAATAAATTGGGAACCGAAAAAAACCCTAAGTTCGAAATTTCAAGAGAACGAGAAATTTTTGATTTACGTAACTTGTTGGGGTTTCTCTATTTATAGAGGGAGATAAGACGTTGTAGGTGTAGGACTCTACTTAGAGATGAGCAGCAAAACTAAAACTCCCAACCGACCGATTACTGAACCGGTATCGGTACTTTTTTTGGAACCAGCGAATAGATATGGTTTCACCTGAGGGTAATCAGTTCTCCAACCCAGGGCGGTTGGCGATTACCTAAGACGCAAAGGCCTTTCCCCTCCACCTAATTCGCCTTCCAGGAAAATCCCCCACATGGGGTTAGTCGGAGTCGAACTCCAGACCTCCCACCACATGGGTATATAACCCGGGTGCATCCACCCAGCTAGGCTGGGCTTCACTTGCAACCGGTATCGGTACTATCTTAGTATATTCGGTTCGGTGCCATTATAATACTAAATCTGCACTTGGTATCCATATTTTTTATGATATACTCGAAACCGGCCCGAGATGAGGAAAATGCAACATTTTAAGAGCGTGTTCAACATGCAGTTGTGGAGAGTTTTTAAATTTTAGATTTTAAGAAAAAAACATCATTCGATATCAAAAGATTTTAGCTTTTATTTAAAAAAAAAACCTCTTAATCTAAAAGCTACTTCAAGTAGAGGCGTGTTTGGCAAAACTAGCTGGAGACCGGTAACGGGAAGCGGGTAGCAGGTAGTGTGTAGCTGGTAGTTGGAAGTTGTAAGTTTTAGTTTGTGTATGACTGTTCGACAAAAATAGTTGGAAGCTTTTAAAATATGTAAAATTACATAAAATGACATCTACGTAAATATTAATTACAATTTTAAGGGTATTCTAGTAATTTATTGTATAATTTGTAGGAGTTTTTTTGTTAAATGCTACTTCAACTAGCTTTTTAAAATAGTAATGTTTTGTTTAAAATAAAAGCTTCAAGTTTGTGTCGCCTAGATTTTGGGAGCTTTTAGCTTTTCAGACCTTTTAGCTTTTGATTTTTATATTACTTTACAATTTTAAAAAATAACAATTAATTTTACTAAACACATATGCACAAATAAAAGCTACACTTACCAACTTCCAGCTTCTAGCTACCCATGTAGTTTTGTCAAACTCGCCCTTATGTAATTATCTATTCCTAATTATGTGTAGTTTACCAAAAAATTGAAAAATACCTCCTGTTTAGTTATGCCTATTGTCGTAGCCGAATCCTTCAATTTTATTCCTTAACACATCAATTTTCCAACAGATTTCTTCATCATTCAAAGCCGAATTCTTCAAGTTACAATGTAAAACATGAATCAGGGCACCTCCCCTATTGAAGAAACATAGGTAATTCTTATGACTCTTGTATTTTTATAACTCAGCTAGTTCTTGTTAATTGTTTTTTGGATGATATATTTGATTGTTAAATTAAGTAGAATGTATTACAATCATTGTAAAGTGTAATTCTTACTTTTTTTGAAGTATATGGAGATTTTATTGAAAAAGCACCTACAAAAAATATAACAAATACTGATGACGATTCCAACAAAGCACAAAATGTAGCAACTACAAACAAGAGAAAATGACAACCGAAAGTATCGAAGACATGGACCGATGTTTGGGGGAATTTTTACGATAATTGGATAGTTATGGATGATGAACATTTTTAATGCGATGACACTAAAAGTACATTGTTATAAAATGACTAATTTAAAAAGTATATTGTCATAGATGGCACTAAAAGGTTTTAGAGTTTATGAAAAAATACTACATATTTTTATCGAATTGGGAAAAGAATATAAAAATTGTTCATTGTCTACTTGCTCTAAGCATGGAACTCACTAGATGATTTACCATATACATGGTAAAAAAAAGAGTTCTAATTTTTGGATTATATTTTGGGTTATTGCAAAGTTGATGTTGCCGGTTAATTAGACTGCATAATTAGTTGGAACAAGTACATAAACAGAGATTAAATGTTATTGTAGTAAAAACTTGTGAAATAGTAGCAGAATAAACAACCATATGGAAATAATAGCAAAAAAAATTTATTTAGTTGCTTTAAAAGGAAAACTAGAACAAATTTATTTTGATTTCTTTTGATTCAAGTTAGAGTTTTAATTTGATGTTTTTTTATGTTTGAGTTTTGATTGTGATTTAACTTTGTTTTTATTTCAATTTTAATTTTAGAGTGGTCTCTAGTATAAAGATAGAAAATGAAGATGAAGGCAAATTTATCAAGACAAAACTTCATAAATGGTCCCTGTGGTTTCAAAAAATATCAAGTTTGGTCCCTAACTTTCAAAAACCTCAAAGGTAATCCCCGTGGTTTGAAAACTTTTGTTAAATCGTCCCTGAGCCATATGAAATGACTAATCTACCCTTTTTAATTTATTTTACATTTACTCTAACTAAAACTTATTTTTAAAAACAACAAAGAAAAAGAAAAAGAAAAAGAAAAAATTACCAGCCTAAACCCCCTTCCCCCACCCTTACCCCCACCCCCACCCTCAAATCCCACTAATATCTCTCTATCTCTTCTCCCCCTTCCCATCGTCATTCTCCTGGAAATTAAAACGAAAGCCCTAACGATCATTATCCTCTTCCATATGAAGCTAGTCATGTGAGAAATTGGTGATCAAATCGTTTTTGCCCTAATTTAAGAACAACGCCTAATCGTTTTTGCAGAATCCATGGTTGGAGCTCTTCCATGGATTCGGAGAAGCAGGTCACGTGAGATGTCTTAGTTCTTGTTCCTCCTTCCACACTTGAAATCTCCATCAATAGAAGCAAATCTGCAACTCAAAATTGTTTTCATAAATATTACCCGTCTTAATCCTCAAAAGCGTAGAAATCGAGACATGATCAAAGCTGGAATAGAACCAGACATTCACACATTCAGTATCTTAGCCATGGGCTACGTTCGAGCAGGTGAATGACAATCCTCTAATGTATCAGGATTGGGATTTTTTTCTAGATCATGAGTAGTGCACAGTCAAACAACCCGTCACAATCCTCTAACCTGAAATCAATTCTTTTGAGAATCACAATCCTCTGTAATAATTAAGCTCTCTTGATCTTGCTCCGTTACCGTTTGTTTGTCACAGTTTGCGGTCACTGCGGCTTCCTAGATCGAAAAATCCTGCACAACGTCCGTCTCGGAGGTAACTGCCGCCGCCTCTACACCACTTGTGTCCTCCGTCTCCACTCTCAGTATTTCTGCCCATCTTGTCTCATAGTCTACTACCGCTCACCGCTCGTACACGATTTTGACTAAATCGGAGGATGTGGATCCGAGGTCGTGAAGAACTTTTAATTTGGATTGGAGTTTATCGAGTTTGGATTTGTGAAGCGATGGCATTCGATCGAAGATTTGAGTCGTTTCGTGGTGGTTGCAGCCCCAATTTATGAATAAATTGAACAGGTCTTTGGTGGTAACTGATCCTCTAATTCACTCAATCTTATTCTTCCCGCCTCGATGGTATTTCTGCTACCATCAACACTGTCCACCGCTAACTTTCTTTCTCGATCCCCCTTTGTCTCTCGGTTAAAATCACGGACACACATACGCAAATACTCATTAACTCTCGATCTCATTGATTCTCCAGGCTTCTGAATCGCAAGCACTACCACCAAAACTCTCTTTTTCTTCCTAAATTCGCTACAATGGGGCCTTATGGAACCCTTAATCATACCAAACAAGAGAGAGAAGGAGGAGAGAGAGAGAGAGAGAAAGAGTGAAGTGGGGGTAACGGGGTAAGGGTGGGGGAAGGGGGGTTTAGGGTGGTAATTCTTTTCTTTTTCTTTTTCTTTGTTGTTTTTAAAAATAAGTTTTAGTTAGAGTAAATATAAAATAAATTAAAAAGGGTAGATTAGTCATTTCATATGGCTTAGGGACGATTTAACAAAAGTTTTCAAACCACAGGGACTACCCTTGAGGTTTTTGAAAGTTAGGGACCAAACTCGATATCTTTTGAACCACGGGGACCATTTATGAAGTTTTGTCATTTATCAATATGCATGGACTTAATTGTCCTACAATCAAGTGAAATGGCATAGGGACCAAATGTGTGACAAATAAAGTTTATAGGGACAATGACTGTTTAAAAGGAAAAAAGTTGGACTACAAGTGTCTTATAGAATTGCAAAAAAGAAACGACATAATGGAATTGGACTAATTGTTACAACTTAACAATGAATCAATGTTATGCCCACCCCTAACTCTAACACCAGATAAACACTTAGCATTTTAATAAATAATTAAAACTTACCTTAATTATTTAAATAGTCATGATTACACATATATGCGAAAGTCGTAAACCATCTAGGAAAATCATTAAAACTACGTTTTAATTTTTTTTTTTGTAGATGTGCAAATTTCACATATGTCATTTATGAAGAAGTCATTTGGATAGAGAAAATGAGCCGAGATATAAGCCTAACAGTGGCCCATCTATATAAGTAAATTTTTTTCTTTATTATTTCATTTTTTAAATTCTCGTTTCACATAATTGGGAAATTTTCAATAAGTTAAAATGGATCAAAATGACAACAATATTACCGAGATACTGAATTTTCCTTTTCAATATGATTTATATGTTTAATGTCGCATTTTATACAAGTTTGACCGAATAATACTTGAAAATCTAAGATTTTGTTTTCAGTATGAGTTTTCATTTCTATACGTTTAATGTAAGATCATGTTCGTAGATGTCATCTGCAAAAATTATATATTTATCTTTAATATATGAGATTTTCGCAAATGTCTTCTGTGAAAATATAATAGTTTCAAGTATTATTCAATTTTCGCTGATTTCGTTATTTTTGTTTGAATTTTAACAAGTTATTTGTTAATGTAGCATGTGAAGTAAACATATAAAGGGGAAATCAATGTCAAAACAACTAATGCGAAAGTTAGAGAATCAAATAGACCATTTACCAGGTAGAAATTTAGAGATATTACAACCGATGACCTTTGGATATTGGGTAGATGTACCTCTGGCCAAAAGGGATTCACTCCTTATTCATGGGTCATATTACACGAGGTTTGACTAGATGCTGAATTAATCGCATAACAATATTTGTGATTTTTCATTTAGTGACAAAGAGTTGTCGTTTGGGCAGGAAGAATGTTGTTTAATACAGGGATTTAAGTTCGATGGGTATCCGAATTTAGTAAAGGAATTAAAGTATGTTACATCAATGTTTTGTGAGCGTGTGTTATCGAATAGAACTTGTAGCACATTGACAGTTGGCGACTTGGATAAGTTGATCTATAACGAGGTGTTTTTATTATTATTATTATTATTATTATTATTATTATTGTTGTATAGATGATGAGGATGCTGTGAAAGCATGTTTATTACATAGTCTTTGTAATGGGTTTCTTTATGGAAGAAGATGAATTGCAAAGTTAGACGTCCATGGCTTTCCCTCGTTAAAAATTATGACATTTACAATTTATTTGTTCATTTATAAAAGTTGTTACTTATATATACAAATTCAAATATATGTAAGACAAATTTGCATGTGAGAGTTTTTTGTGGGTGCACACTTACGCATACATTTTGGTAATGGGCGAAATCCCTAAAACAATGAAGCACACTGTTTATGGTATTCTTTTGCCATTCAATGTATTATTTTGAATTTTTTAACATATAACATAATTTAATTAACTATTATTATTATTTTCTTAGTTTTTAAACACTAACTTATTATTATTATTTTTTAATTTATTAGACATGGATTTGGAAGATGTTTGCTGCCTGTCAGCAAGAATTTCTTGTACGTTGTACAGAGAGATCGATATCACATATGCGAGGTTGAGAACCGGTTGAACGGATGGAGTGGGCAGACATAGAGTACTCAACGTGACGACAATAAATTTGAAAACAATGTTATTACCTTTTTATATATGGTATATAAATATTATAAGTGAAATATCTATATGTTACCCCAATTTCAATAGGACAATCAGCCAAGATGGAAGCCAAGGTGGAGGCTCACACACCTCCTCGCACTCCACACTGCACAGTCTAAGAAGGCAAGTGATTAATTTAAACTAGTTGGCCTAAGTGTCGTCGTTAGGCGTAAGGTTAGAGGTTATATTTTGGATACTCATATGTACACGTGAAAAAATTGATGTTGGAATTACGAATATGTGATTGAAGATAACAACCAATTATTAGGATATGAGGATTTATTCTAGGTGTTTACATGAATCTGTAAACACCAAGGTAACTAGAATATATAGAATACTAGTTTGTATTGTTTAACGATTATGAGTTATTGCTTTTTAGTTGTTAGTATTCATATGTTCGTATTTGGTGTATGTAAATAAAAATTTTTTTATGCTGCTATTTTCTTGAAAAAGACCGTGTGTTACACGATGAAGGGTATACCATTAATCCTATTATATGACAATACAACTTACTTCATGAATCAAAGTAAACCATATATGAACCACAAAACATACCAAATGCAAATTCACTTGCACATTGTAAACATACATAGAGTAGTGAGCATAGGCAATACACGTGTAGTAATTAATCAAAGGAATACGACATTGTTATCCAAGAGAATTGTTGTCGATCTTTAGAGTTTCGAAACAGGCAGTCCTACATTCAACAATAATTATCATAAGTTATGTTTTAAAATATGCAGTTTATGTCCATGTTGTATATAAATTATTATATACTATTTTTTTTAATAGAGAAGCTACTTACCAAGTTGTTTTGCATTCACAATGCTTGGGCATGCTGCTGGAGGTGGCGAGTTCTCATCCAAAAAAGGGTCTACTTGGTTCGGGTTTGACCACGTTGGATACCCTTTTATTTTTCCCTATATTTAAAAAAAAAAAAGTAAAGTATGTTGCCATTTCCTTAAGTCAATTTTTGACAACAAGGTTATACGTATTTAAAAGTTGCATACCAATACGTTCAATGCAGCAAGTGTGGCCATTCCTTCACGAGTCCACTGCGTAAACCATAAACAAGGAAATGATAAAAGAAAGGTGTTTCCATCATAAATAAATAAACAAAAAGTATAAAAACATATGTACCTTTGATGCAGAAGCAATATGAGGGACAACAATGGCATTTTTCATGTCGGCTAGGCCAGGTTTCATGTATGGTTCGTCCTCAAAAACATCAAGACCGACTCGAAACATGGGATTGTGCTTCAAATGTTCCACTAGAGCTTCTTCATCAACCACAGGTCCTCTACTACAATTTATAAGAATCGCTTCCTATATCATGTAATTTGACTAAATTAGCCCTATGACGGATTAAACATGGGAATTCGAAAGATTAATCATTTTACCTTCTTCATCTTGGAAAGCCTTTCTTTGTTGATGAGATGATACGTTGTTTTGTCCAATATTGGATGTAGACTTATCTATGTAACCATTTTAAAAGAAATCAAATTTCAAATAGATAAATATTAATATAAATCCGAAGGGTTTATTAAATAACAAATAAAAAAATCTTACGACATCGGCTTCTTGAAGAACCTCGTCCATGGATGATGCACGTTTCCATGTGACAGGCTGTTCGCCACTTGCTTTCAAGAATTGACCATAAGCTGTAACAAACTTCTCTAGACGTGTGGCTTGGTAGAGATCAAAATATATTAAATTCATCTTGAACCCTTCAATCTGATAACCAAATGTTTTTCAAGTTTAATCACAAAAGGGTAAGATCGTAAATTTCATCCCTTACCATCATTCTAGCGTATGCAGATCCAATGCGACCAGCTCCAATCACACCAACAGTTTGTCCTTTAAGCAAATTCCCCACAAACCTAAAACAAGTTAAATTGTTTAAAACTTAATACAGGAAATGTTTTGGTGAAGGGTAAATATGGGATTTTACAGATGTGGAAGCCATCCATCGTATAAGCCAGCTCTCATGAACCCATCAGCTTCGACTATCCTTCTAGAAGCAGCAAGCGAGAGAGATGCTGCTAACTCTGCTGTGGTCTCTGTAAGTACACCCTATGCATATTTGTTAAACTTTTAATCTCGATTGTTGGTTTCAGAAAAATTATGACAAATATATATAACTGAAATGAAAATTATAACACTCACAGGTGTGTTTCCAACAGCGACACCATACTTGGTTGCTGCACTGACATCGACATTGTTGTAACCCACGGCCATGTTGCTGAAAGCTTTCCCTCCTGCTTTGCTCAATGCAGAAAACAATGTTTCCCCCCAATCTTCAGTCAACTAAAACCCAAAAGCAACTATTTGGTTAAACAGTCCCTCAAATTCCACAGATATTCAAGCAAATAAATCAGTTTCCGGATTCATAGAACTCCGGAAGAATCCAGAATCAAATTCTACGTGCGACCGATGTTAAATAAAGTCACGTCGGAAAAAACCCCCAAATTTAAGTTGATATATATAGCTCCAATAAACAGAAAGCAAATTGATCTTCAATAAGTTACCTGGCCGATAACTCCATCGCACCTATTCCCTATCAAAGCAATGATGTCTTCAACAGACAATATCGTTTTCTTCTCTGTGCATATCTGAAACATAGAAACATCGGAATTTCAACACTAATTGGTCTAACTGTACAGAATCCACGATGAAATTGATTAGATTGTGAAGGTGGATCATAGTACTTACTTCAACACGACAATCTTGTTGGACCAATAGATTAATCCAGCGTGTACCCGGCATGGATTTTGTGCTAACGACTCTGTATTTCCCATTAGGGTTCCATACTTCAATGGAAACTGGTCTCGCCATCTCAGAAAACTTGAAATTGGAGACCGAAGTGGTCGTGGCTGAGCGGGTGAAATGAGTGTGAGCTTCATCACCCTGAAGCTTTTTGAACTTGCTGGTTGGGTTGATTGGGTGTGGGAGGACTACCGAATTGGGTGAATTGAGTCCTTTGATTTTGAGTTGTCTCGTTGACTTTCAGTGTCAACCGATGGATGATGTGGACTGAGTTATTACGGTGGAATGCCGATGCAGTTGATTATTTTTTGAGTTTTGGAAAGTTTGGACCTCTCATTTGCATGTAGGGAAATGAGGATATGGCTTTTACCATTGGATGCCACGTATTTGGCTCTTTATCCATTGTTTCGATTTGACAAAGATGCCCTTCACGCTCCCATACCATAATGCATAACCTTGTCGTTCTATTTTTATACGATAAGATTATATACATTACTTAGACGACTATTTTGTTAGCATATGATGAATGATATTTTTGGCCATCTTTATATTTTATAAGAAAATCTATATTATATTGGGACTGTTTTATGTTTCTTTTTGTCTGTGGAAATGTTTATTTTACTTGTAGCACTCTTTTGGAATAGTAATATTTGCTCTAAATATAAGTCTAAGGCTTTTTCCATATCATTACCTCGTAGTATCAAAGTAATGATCAATGGATATGCAAGAGAGTCCTACGAAGGATTGTTAGATAAGCAATATCCCTTTTGTCATCATTTGGTTACTGGATATTAAATTTTGTCAATTAAAATATTAAAATATTAAAATCGTCATTATATAGTTATTGTGATGAGCTATAAGAGGTTGATAGCCTACATGACATGTAAGCAAATTTCAATCCGTTTTCATCTATGTGACACTGATATGCCGTCTATATTGGTGCTCTAAAAAAATCTTTTTTTTAAATTAAATATTATTATTATTACTAAAAATATTTTTTTTTCATTTTTAAGTTAAATTCGTTGTTGTTGTTGTTATTCATAAAAGTAAAATTAAATTATGAGCTTCAAACCCTTTACTTGAAGACCACCGGAGTCGAATTACATAACCCAAATCTCATATCAACCCTAATCCTGGGACATTTTATGTAAATTACTTCTTTCGGGTTGAAGCCTACGAATCGAAGTCCTTTTGGGTTATGAATCTAGTTTGGGATGATGATGGTGATGAACAAGACATGATGATAATAAACACGAAAAATTTTGAATGTGTTGTTTAAGGTGGAAAAACCTTCTAATCGTCCGACCTTCTCTACCAGATAACCATTTTTGTCTTTCACTCCGATATTCGTTACCAACCCATGCATTGCCACCACCATCTATCGATCCTCCCTTATAACCGTCAAACTCATTGCCTTGAAAGATAATGTGAAGTTAAATGAACTCATATTTGGGTTTTCAAAAGCGAATTGGGATTTAGATTTCTCTAGAAAGTTGTTAAATGAATTGTGATTTAGGTAGAATTCATTATTTGAGTTAGGAATTAGGGTTTCTTGAAATAGTTATCAATTGAAATGGGATTTTAGGTTCTCGAGAGAAAATGCATGAGACCTCCATAGCCCATTGAATTGGTTTTGAGTTTTTTTTTTAGAAAAAAGGCGGCATAATCTTTGTAGTGGGATCTTATTTCTTAAGAGATGGCAATGGCAAGTGGGTGTAGGGCTGTAAATGAATCTAACGAACACGAACGAAGTTTTGTCCATGTTCGTTTGTTTAAGTTAGCCGGGCAAGCGAACAAACACGAACGGATAAACAAACGAGTTTTATTGATCATGTTTGTTCGTTTAACAAATTATCTTTTTCATGTTTGTTCGTTTAACAAATTATTTATGCTCGTTCATTTATGTTCGTGAACATGCTAAACAAACATAAACGAACAAACAATAACGAACAGAGATAAACAAACACAATTGAACATATATGAACATAAACAAACATATAATATTGTAATGTAATAAAACACAATTGAACAAAAATGAATTTAAATGAGCAAATATAAACGAACGTAAACTAACAACATAAACGAACGTTCACGAACATAATTGAATGAACGAGACCATTGTTCATGTTCGTTCGTTTAACTAAACGAATAAGTATTTGTGTTGATATTTGTTCATTTATTTAAAAAACGAACATAAACGAACTTTCCGCCGAACAGTTCTTGAACGGTTTGCTGAACGTTCGGTTCGTTTACATCCCTAGGTGGGTGTAGTATATTATGGTTTAGGAGCGATTTAAGGGTGTAACATAATCCTACTTTAGCTGCTAGTGTAAGATCAGGTAAAGTGATAACATTGCTCATATGGCCGCTTAAAGAATAATGTTATTATTACCCAGGAAGGGTATTAAGATGGTGGCTTAATGTTTAGCTTTTATTGATTCGTCTTTGAAGAATATTGGAACTTCCTTATCACAAAACCATATTATGATAAACGTTTCTTCTCTTCTTGATGTAATTAAATCCACTGGTGCTAATTTAAATTTTGTGATAGCATTTTGTCTTTCAAGAAATCTTTATTTTAAATTAAAATTTATTCAAGAACATATCTAATTTAAATTTAATAAAATAATAATAATATTTAGTTTAAAACAATACTTTTTTGTAAATCCATATAGATGACACAAAAGCACCAGATGGATGTGAAGGTGTGTCAGAAATTTTCTTATGTGGCACGTCATGTAGGCTAAAAATATACTCAACTTGTTATAGTCCGTCCCAATGGCTAGATATGTTGGCACATTTGAGACTTTAATGTTTAAATTAGCACAGTTCGATATTCAATGACTCACTAGTGACAAAATTGACACTTTCAAGGCTAACTTTATAATATTCCTAAAATGAAAACATCCTAGAGATAAGGAAAGACAAACAATCCTAATTTAATACATATTTCCTTATAAAAACATAAAGATTGCTTAAAAATCGTATTCGACACCAATATCACAACCCATCTTGTAACATACTTGAATTACAGTTAAATAAAAATAAAAAATAATAAAACTTAATAAACAAAGTAGTTTGATAAGAGTATATTATTATATTTAATATTGAAGTAAAACATTGACTTAAAATAGGAATTGCACTATGAGTGTAACGTCCCAAATTCCGTAATAAATTTTTCGTTTTTTAAAATAATCCAAATACATAAAACGAGTTGTCCAGTAAAACCATTTAAATTAAAACTTAATATTCAAACATTTAAAAGTCATATTTATCAAATCGTTTATAAATATTATCTAACGGAAGACTTAAATACCAAAACCTCAGATGCGGTATAGTCGCGCCGTGCTCCAACCTCAAGCCAGCAAATAACTGAAAACAGTTAGGGTGAAAGAGTAACCACAAATGATAAACTCCACTTAGAACTTCCTAAACCCCAAACATAATAAATCTCTAAGACCGGTACCTTGCTCCCTCAAGTTTGACCAAAAGTCAAACTGGTCAAAAAGTCAACGGTCAAAGGTCAAAGGCCAAAGTCAACAGGCACAGTTAGCGCCCCTAACTTCCCTAGTTTGCGTCGCTAACTATGAACAACCTCAAAAGTCTAATAACATCTTAATCCATTCAGCCAAAGTATTAAACCCTCCAGGAACCTTCCAAACAGTCCTTAAGTCCATAAAAATCCTAACTTTAACATCCAAACATAACCATGTTAGTTCAAGAACAAGATCCAAGCCCAAAATGGCCCAAAACTCAACAAAACAACCCAAGAGAGCCTGACTTACTCTCTAAACCAACTTAATTGTTCTAAATTAGGACTTAAAGGCATAAAGTTCCAAACTTTATCCTTCCCAACCATGGACAATCACCAAAAGGGACCATTACACTAATTTAACCCATAAAAACCCACTTAAATCATAAGAAGACCCATGAAAATGCATAAATGTAGGAACTTTACTCACAATGGTCCAGAAACAAGAGCTTTACTTGATTTCCTCTTGAAAAAAGCTTCCAAGCAACACCAAGCATCCTTAGGGTGAGCAAAACTGAACCATAAAACCGAGAAACTGACAAAACCAAAACCGAAAAACCGAAACTGAAACAGAAACCGACGGTTTGGGTTTGATATTTTCAAAATCGAAAATTTTCGGTTTGGGTTCGGTTTCACCCCTAAAACCGACCCACTAAAACCGAACCGAACCGATTTGTATAAAATATTTAAAATTTATGTTGTACGTATATATATATTATATATAATTTTTTCGTAATCAATACACAAGTATTAGGTAAGTCAAGTGGTTAGCGCTTTGCACTTGCAACTCAGGGATGCAGGTTCGATTCCTGGTATATGCTTAGGAAGTTTTTATTTTTCCAGGTTCGATTCCTGATAGTTATATGTTTTCGTAATAAGATGTAGTTGTATTCCGTGGAATTGAGACATGAATATCGGGTAGCTCAACTGGTTGTACGCATACTCTTTGTTGTTTGAGGTCACGTGTTCTACTCCTATCCCACGCACCTTGTATTTTATTTTACTCTTACTCTTACATCCTTGTTTACATTCTTTTCATTCTTAGGATGAGGAGTCCCACATCGACTGTGGGATGAAAGTTAAGCGTCTCTCACATTCTATATAATAAAGCCTCAACTTTCAGAAGAGTTGGCTTAGCCCCTCCAACCATTGGTGACAAAAAGCCCAAGTTTGAAGCATTTCGGTTTAAAACCCATGAACCCAAAACCGAACCGGGAAATAACCGAAAACCGAGAACCTAAACCGATCGATTATGGGTTGGGTTCGGTTTTAAATTTCTAAAAACCGACAAGTTGGTTTTGGGTTAAAACCGACCCAAATCGACGCATGCTCATCCCTAAAGCATCCTCTAGTATCATCATCTCTTCAAGAATCATTCCAAGAATGTCAAGATTACCAAAAACACTCTAAATGAGCTAGAGAGGGCAAAATGACGAGTTTGGGGGCTGAAATGATGAATATGGCGGCTGCCCTAGGGTTCCCTACCCTTATAAGCGGCCCAAACTTCAAATATAGGGTTTTGGCCCAAACAGGACAGTTAGCGTCGCTAATTATAATTGTTAGCGTCGCTAACTGAGGTCGTGCCAACCCACTACCCACGCTACCTTCGCGTACCAGCAAAACCATAACGACGCTATTTTGAGAAGTTAGCGTCGCTAACATAAAAGTTAGCGGTGCTACGCCTTAGCAATTTCGAGATTTTAATTCCTTTTTCGCATTGATTACCATATTATAGCTTAAGTGCTAGAATGCAAAGATGAGGTATTGACTACTTTCTAGATAAGATTTGGGACCATTTTAATTGAAATAAAACTAGAGGGGCCATATTTGTCATAAAATGAAGCATTAGAACATATGAGCTCTTCCCTCCTATTTGAGCTTATAAATCGACATTCTAGAGGAGGAAAGTGAGGTTGTGGCGATTTTCAGAATGAAATAAGTGCTCAAGTGGAATTTGGAGTAGTTTAATGGATTGGAATCATGATTTAAAGATTAACGCTGGTTCCAGAGGAGGACGTAGTTAAATATTTGAATGTATGAATCTTCATCTTCGTCTTCATATGGATCGACCAAGAGTTTGGAATTTTTTTTCACAAATCCAAAGTTAAGTTATTTTAGGTGTTTGTTGTGTTATAGCTTAGATTTGAGTTCTAAATTAATCTCCAGTTAAATCATCCATATATTGCTTAATAATGAGTTTTGAAGAGTTTTCAAACTTCAAACTCCATTAATGGTAGATTAAAACTTATTTCAATCTTGATGATGATTTAAAACTTATTTCAATATTGATACACTCCATTTGACCTTTAGAATCCATAATTTTAAGGTAATGATATTTGAGGATCTATTTGATGTTTTCAAGTTGAATTAATGATTCAATGAAGCTTTGTAAACATTAGCTTTGATTTGAACAAGTTTTGAATTCAATACAACGCTTTGAAATGCTATGAGTTGAATCATTAAGACAACTTCAAACACTCATGATGATGACTTGGTGCAAGTAAAAGTTTTATTGGAAGTTTTGAAGGTATATGATGCCTTTTAGTGTTATGTCATGTTTAAGAAGTTTAAATGTCTAAATCATTATATGTGTGTATTGGATCATTATATGTTCACGATTTTCAAAAGCTTAACAACATGTTTATATATGTTTTAATTGATTCAACTCTAAAAAATATAGGGTAAGTAATGAAGTCGTTAGTTCATGAGTTGATTTAACGGTGATTCCAAGCAGTAGCGGAGCCAGCTCTCAAGCTTGGAGGGGTCCAATACATATGGTTTTTCAAAAAAATCTCAAACACATAGCAAATATATATTTTTTCCTATGAGAAATGGAGTAAAAATGGAGTGAAGGGGGGTCCAAACACCCCACTAAAACCCCCTGCCTCCGCCACTGATTCCAAGGTTCCTTTTGAAAATTTGACTGTAATTAGTGTTGCCATGGTGATTCACCATTTGAATGGGATGTGATGGTTTCAAATCAAAGTTAAACTTAAATTCAATGGTTAAATTTATAAATGAATCAAATGATTTAAACACATATATGTTTTGAAGGTTTTAAAGAGAATTCAAAGGTTTTAAAGGAACTCACGACTTCCATGAAGGACTGAACCATCACAACTTTATGGTGGTATGTGGAATCATATTTAGAGGATTGGACATCATGATTTAAAGATTAACGCTAGGTTTAAAATGATTATTCATACATGTTTGAAAGAATTATTATTAGTTGTTAAGTCATTGGTAAAGTTGGGAGAGTTTGAAACCAAAATGAGGAATCCACAATGATTAAATGGGAGTTTTGAACAATGGGCATCTTAGTGAGCATCTGAGAAACCAATCTGCGATGTTATGGTGTCCTAGTCAATATTTATGACATTTTAGATGACGTCTAGGATGTTGACTCCGGGACGGTTTCTTCTGAAGCTTCTAAATAGATGGAAAATGAACATTAAAGCTTAAGATGCATCAAATATCTAAGTAGGGGTATTTTAGTCATTTGGTAATCACTTATATGTATCAAATAGGTGGTGACTAGGGCTGTAAAAGAACCAAACGTTCAACGAACCGTTCGTGAACTGTTCGGTGGGAAGTTTGTTTATGTTCGTTTATTTAATAAACGAACAAACATGAACACAATTTTCCATTCGTTTAGTTAAACTAACGAACATGAACAATGGTCTCGTTCGTTCAATTATGTTCGTGAACGTTCGTCTATGTTGTTCGTTTATGTTTGTTCATATAAATTCCTTTTATGTTCATATATGTTCAACTATATTTAACTGTGTTTGATTGCATTACAATATTATATGTTCGTTTATGTTTATATATGTTCAATTGTGCTTATTTATCTCTGTTCGTTTAGCATGTTCGCGAACATAAACAATCGAACATGAACATCATAATTTGTTAAACGAACGAACATGAACAAGAAAACTCATTTGTTTATCCATTCGTGTTCATTCGGTTGTGCGACTAACTAAAACGAACGAACATGAACAAGCCCTCGTTCGTGTTTATTCGATTCGTTTACAGCCATTGTGCCGACTAATAGCCTAGAAGAGGGTGTGAGTGGTCATAACAAGCCTTTGTATCTTCATTATTTTAAACTTATTTTCATATTATATCATTTTGTGTTATATGGCAAAAACAGATATTGTGTGCATTTCTTAAAACTTATTCTAGAATATGTTCTTTTCAACATTGGTGTTGGTTTGAGCATCATACATGTGCATTCATTTAGGACGCGGAACCTTAAGAGTCATTCATGGGATTAGATCTTATTAGAAGTGAATAATTTATAGATAACCAAAACTATACACAAGGTGGTTAGGCACCCCTTATGTAGTTCTTTTGTAACAGTTCACAAGCCACCTAGCTTTGGAAACTTTGGAATCTGGTACGGATTGAGAAAGTGTGTTGAGTAGAAAATGCTACCTTACATGAGTCCGAATTGACCAATTATAAACAACGAGCTTATAAGAAAAGAAAATAATTGATATAAATAAAAATTGACGAGTCTTACAAAAGAAGCAATTAATTGATATAATGAAAAAACTTAACAAATAGAACTCTGTGCAAGTCTACTTGTCTTTCAATCATGAAGCTTTTGTTAATTATCTCTATATACGCAAACAAAAAGTAGAAGACACCGGCTTTATATACCACTGCCATATATCGACGGTTGAGACCTAAAAGATTTAGTCAAAAGCCCACGAATTCTCCCTGCGCACCTCCGCTTCTTCCTCCGGAGTAAAATCGTTCTTGATGTTAAAGAGTTTACGTATCTCTTCAGGATTCTTCCCTCTCATCATATCAGCAACAGCTTGACAGGTCAGATCCAGTAAGCTCTTGATGTTCAAATAGTTAGCAGCCTGAAACATAAAGAAGAATCATTCATCACAACATTCATACATACACCACTAAAGAATACATATGATACATGTAATTGACTTTGGATGTTGTTGGTGTACCCTGAACAGTAGACACATGTATGTTTAGCACAGAACATTCAAATATATAAGAATAACATAAAAACAATGTAAGAAACCCTAGAATTACCCCCAATACTATATCGCAACTACGCATAAAGATTAACCAAAAATTCATCAAAATAACGTGAACGAAAGGAACTAAAAAAGATACGCACCAGAATAAGATCAAACAAAGTGCCCTGATCGACTTTCACAAACTCGGTATCAAACGAATTCAAACTCTCCTTGGCGGTCTTATCATCGGTCTCTGGTGTGTCCACGTGCTTCTTACAGTATTCAATCACCTTTGCGATGGTCTTGCTTGTTACGTTGGGAAGAGGGATGATGGTGTTGGCACAGTCATCTTCAATCATGTGCTTGATCGTCTGAGACTCCAAAGCCACCGCCTCAGCAACCTCGAATGTCTCACCGTCAGAACTCCTCAGAACGATAACCTTCGAGTTCGAAGACGACATGGCCGGAATCCGGAATTTAGAACGACGAGTAGGGAACCGAAAAAAATAAACCCTAAGTTTGAAATTTTCAATATAACTGGAAAACTTTTGATGCACGTAGCTTGTTGGGTTCCTCTATTTATAGAGGGAGATAAAACCTTGCAGCTGTAGGACTATGTAAGACCTTGCGGTTGTAGGACTCTAATTTTATAAGTTATACAAAAGTAGTCCTTCTGTAAAACATTTAACAAATTCAGCCACGTAGCTTTACAATTGGCAAAAAGAATTTAGTTTTCAAAACCAGACTAATTTGCCGAAATATAACTTTATATTAATTTATTCGTTAATACAATGATACAATAATTTTGGCCAAATTAACTAATTTATGATACCGTAATTTTGGCCAAATTAACTAATTTTCATGTCTTCTCTAATTCCAAACGTTATATATAACATTATGTTGGAATCCTAAGTCACGGGGACCACAAAAATAAGTGGGAAACAAAATGTAGTGTTTGTCATCATAGCTAGGAACGTGTATGTTTATTAGATGTGTATAAATACACTAGTCTAGGCAGTTAACAAAACACAGAAACACACACTAATACAAAGAGTTGTATAAGTCGTAACTGGTTTTTGAGTGATATTTCCAGTTATTAATCAAAGAGGTATTTTGGTTAATTGTTTCTTGTCTTTAATTGATATCAGAGCTAAGATCAGAAGCCGTGAAATCAAAGCCTTACCTGATTCATCATGTCGGATGAAGAAGTTGGAAGAAACGAGCAGCAGCGAGTGTTGCTCACTCGATCTAACAGAGGCGGCGGATCGAAACCCGAAGGAGGGTGGAGCGAAGCTTGCTCGTCTCTGGTAAGGGAGGAAGACGGCGGAAATACATGGTGGAGCGATGCCATACTTGCCCGATCGGTTATCACAGGTGGTGGATCGGTTGTCGCAGGCGGTGGATCGGAGCCGGCGGTTCGAGAAGTAAAGGCAGCGGCGGTTGTTGGCAGCGGTGGTTGCGGATTAACTGGCGCAGATGGCTCAAATCGTGGAGAAGACAGAGGAGTCGGGAGGATCTCCGAAACCGATCAGGGAAGGGAGGAATACCGAGCAAAGGGTGTTCTTACCCGATGGTGGCTCGAACGGCGGCGGCGATGGTGGCTCGAGCGGAGGCTTCGGGTCGCAAGGAGGAGGCGGGAGGACTTCCGATTGAAGACAGAAGCAGATCCTCGCGTGGTGGTGCCGGAGGATCGAGAGGAGGAGACGGAGAAAGAAAACCAGAGATGGCGGAGGATCGAACGGCGGCTCGAGAAGGCTGGCGGCGGTGGCAGCTCGATCTCCGGTGGAGGATCCGGATCGCAAGGAGGAGGCGGCGGGGGGAGTTCCTCCGAGTCCAATCGAGAGAAGCAGAAAGGGGAAGACGCGAACTGGGAGAGAAGAGGGAAGGAGATGGGTTAAAAGAAAAGGAATCCGGGTCGGGCGGGTCGGCGGGTTCGGGTCAGGTGGATCCGGATCCGGGAGTGGATCTTGGCCCAAAACAAGCCCAATTCCTTTAAAATTAAGCCCAAAATAATTCCAATTTAAATTCGGACCCAAATCAAAACGCGAAAAAAAGATCCGAAAAAAATCACGAAGGCGTCTCTAGAAGGACTTAGAGATTCGGGGGTGATTGTTGGAATCCTAAGTCACGGGGACCACAAAAATAAGTGGGAAACAAAATGTAGTGTTTGTCATCATAGCTAGGAACGTGTATGTTTATTAGATGTGTATAAATACACTAGTCTAGGCAGTTAACAAAACACAGAAACACACACTAATACAAAGAGTTGTATAAGTCGTAACTGGTTTTTGAGTGATATTTTCAGTTATTAATCAAAGAGGTATTTTGGTTAATTGTTTCTTGTCTTTACATTATTGACTTAATTATTATTATTATTATTATTATTATTATTATTATTATTATTATTATTATTATTTTGTATTATACTCATGCATTGCATTAAATTAATCAGGTAAGAAAATGTCTTTTAGAAAATTTGAGGAATATCTGTTACATCAATTATACATTATAACTGTGTGTCAAGGTGTTTGAATAATTAATGGTATATTTGACACTAATTTCTTTAAGTTTTAAAGCTATATTAGGCAAGGTTTAATCTAAATGTTTGACTATCTTTCAAAGTGCCATCCATTTTATTTCTTTGGTAAATCGGATTAATGTTTTTATGTGAGCTCAAATGTACTATCAAGCATTTGCAAACCCATTATTAATAGATACCATGATTTTGGCTAAAAATAACTTTGTACAACGTATACCACAAACAACTAGTTTTTATATATTCTAAACAATCAAATTTGAGTTAAATCAATCCAAAAAAAGTGCTACATTTATTCAGAAACTCGATACTAACTTCTTTCCATAATTGAAACATTTAACATAACTTTTATAAGAAAAACAAAAAGTTTCTGGTTGTACTGAGTGACCATAATTGATTATAAATATTTTCTCTACAGCTATAGTGGTAAAATTTAAAACAATGATAATATAGTTGTTTGTGTTTAATGTAATAATAATTGTGTATTGTTCTTGATAAGCTTAATTTTAAGAGTTCTAATTTAAAGGTAACCAATATTTCAATTAAATAAAAACATCATAACATCCTTAATCATGTTTTGACATCAACGAAGTGACGAACCATTCATCTAAAACACCAAGAAAGATAATAATTAAATGTTCAGAACTCATATTTCAGCACAGGTTATATAGAATATTTTAGACGATACATACAAAAAATGTGTTTAAATTGGTAAATACATAAGTTCTAGGATCTCTATGTAAACTTTGAAACATTGGCGGCCATTTGTGAAAAATAGTAAAGATTCTTATGCATTGAGGATTTCGTTAGATGCGAACCACGAAGATATATATGGCATTTACTGTGCATTCAATCACATGTGAAAACAAAATCTCTCCGTATCATTGTGAGACGTGGATTCTTTTAAAGATATATTTCTCGCAATTTACATGCATTGAATCATTTGTACTTATTGGTAGTTAATTGCTTCATTTGGAATTCTTGGTAAAGGTTAATTGCTTATTATGCAACGGAGTTTAGATTTTTTCCCAATTTATGCATTTATGCCTTTTTTTTAATACAAAATATACAACGATGTTTCAAAATACGTAAAAGTTATGCAACTTTTTGACCTTGCTACCGTTGAATTTTTATTTGACGTTGTCTTTTCTAAAGCCATGTAGATGTAATTACTTATATGGATAATCCACATGTACAGTACTATTTTCCATGCCACTCCTCTAAATAACTGAAATTATCATTCAAAATCTTGAGGCATGATCATGTTTTTAAAGTGATACCAATCATCGTCTTTTCCAGGGATATAATACCACATATTCTCTTCAAGTCTACTTATTTTCTTTGTGGTGTATTAATCTTTTCAATCACTTCTCCCTGCTCTAAGGGAATGTTTGGAGGCAATCGTATCACTCAAAAATTTACCATATTCTACTTATTTGATCTTCTGAGGATCGATTATGGCATGCATTGATGATATATATCTCTTTTCTCGATTCGGGCAAGCTTTAGAGTTAAAAGTCTTTCTTTGAAAATTTTCGTATCCGTTAACGGTTCAAAATTTAACATTATTATAGACTTCTTCAAAGTTTTGAGGATCAATTAGGACGGGCATTCCTCTTTTTTTTTTTTTTTTAAATCTTGGTGATAAATTAGGGAAAACAAAGGTCCAAAATCATTGAAGGAATATTTGTTATATCCTATTGCCGTTAATACATCTGCAAGTTTCAGTTTTGCACAAGTCCTATCAAGAGATTATTTGGTTTCATGTCCATGCCAAATATGTGTAAGCTGTCAAGGATATACATTGACCACCCATGACTTTAGGAGATAATATTGAACAGTTGCATAGATTCCGTGTATAGCTCCTATATTAGTGCACCTTCTGTATGGTATCAGAGCTTCTCTTGCTGTAGCGAGTCTCGATCCTCCTCTTTTCTTTGTAACCCTAATCTAGCCGTCACCAATAGCACCTTCTAATACTATCATCCAACTCACAGCTACCAGTCATTTTCCAATCAAACTCACTACCACGAGTTTCCCAGTGTGGCGCAAACAAGTCCAATCAACCCTCATTGGACTTGACCTTGACAACTTCATTAGTGGTGGCTGCACACCACCCAAACATCTCACCGACAAGGACATCACAACACTAAATCCAGCCTACACAACCTG
Source organism: Cichorium intybus (assembly GCA_023525715.1). NCBI lineage: Eukaryota > Viridiplantae > Streptophyta > Magnoliopsida > Asterales > Asteraceae > Cichorium > Cichorium intybus. The sequence continues at coordinate 15,908,859 of CM042016.1, read as the reverse complement.
GTACCGCCAATACCATATTATATTTAGTGCCATACTTGGAAGCTGCTCCGATGCAATCCAGCGGATCATCACGTCCGCTTCTACTTCAAAGGAGGCCTGGAATAGGCTAAGTGCAAGCTACGCTAGCCAATCTCGATCCAGAATTAACCTCAAGTCAAAGCTAGCAAATAATCCTAAAGGAAATCGTTCCATCACAGATTTCCTCATTGACATGCGAATGATTGCTGATAAACTCGCAATTGCCCAAAGCCCCATCGACGAAGTAGAGGATCTCCGGTTCACATACTAAGCCAGCTTGGGGATGAATACGGACCAATCACTGCTGCCATCAAAGTTCGAGAAACTTTGATATTAATCTTCTACAAACTCTTTGACAAATTGGTTGACTACGAGCGATCTCTAAAGGAAACCGAATCTGGTGCTGCACCTCTCATTGCCACAGCCAACTTCTCCCAGCGCCAATCAGGCCGGTCTAATACTAGGTCATCATCCGACTCTCAGCATGGTCTAGGTCGTTTCACAACCAACCTCGCTACAGTCGCTCAAACAACAACAACCAACAAAGGAACAATTGTTCCTCCTCATCATAGTTGTCAACCGGTGACTCGACTCGTGACTCGAAATGTAATTTTTTTTACTCGCGACTCGACCGGTAAAAGTCAGGATATTAAAGAAATTATATAGAAATATATAATATACATATAAATATATAATATTTATTGAATGATAGTGCATATACCTCTCTTTAAATTATCCTAAATTTATAACATATTAAACTGTGAACAGCGTCATCAAATAATGTTATATATATGTTGAGAAATATCTATTTTATTAGTTAAAAACAACATTATCTGTTGGAAAACAAGATTACCCACATGTTATTTGACTCGTCCGAGTCACGAGTTGACTCGACTCGGTAAGAGTCGACTCGTGACTCGTATTTTTTCTACCGAGTCACAACAATTTCGAGTCATACTACCGAGTCGGTTCGTTTAGGGTTTAAAATGACTCGACTCGTAAGAGTCGACTCGTGACTCGTACGAGTTTAACAACTATGCTCCTCATATTGTCATTTTTGTACCATTTCGGGTCATGAGACCCGTGAGTGCACGAAGCTTACCCGTTTTCTAAGGGATCATAACATCACCAATAACACTCTCAATAATCCAGTTGCCAATGTCACAACTTCAAGTCCAAAAACAACCCCAACGACTGACCCTTGGCTATTTGACAGTGGAGCTTCACATTGTTGAATTAATCAGTCATTTACGAGTTTGGATTTACGTGCTCATGTGCATGGCAGAAAATAATAAGTATTTATGGTCTTAAATACTATGTTTTAGTTTATAGTTTATTAATTAGAATTGATATTCATTTTGACCAAATTTCATGGGTATGACCGTTGAGGAAGCATAGGTAAGGAGAGTGGGTCATACCGGTTCTTTAGGTGGAATAATACTTGAAAACTCAAAAAATGGCACTGTGCTTCCTCTTTTCTTTTCCCTGTGTACAGTAGCAACAAAAGGAGTTCCCAGTTGCTTTATTTATTTAGTCCCATTGGTTAGAGGTTGGGCTGCTCCTCTACACACCACCTAACATCTGATCGATCTTCCCTTCAAAATGTTTCGGAATACGGTGGACCAGACGAAATCCTTTTCGGGGATCGTACAACTCTCTCCATTTCTCACACGGGTCACAAGAAACTACCTAAATCGTCTCGTTCTTTAACTTTATCTAAGGTTCTTTGTGTTCCTCGCCTTCGCAAAAATCTTATTTATGTGGCTATGTTCTGTCGTGCTAATCAAGTTTCTGTTGAATTGTTTCCTTTTCATGTCCTTGTCAATGAGCTTTGCACAGGGTGCTTCTCATACGAGGGAGAACATAAATGATGTCTACTACACCAATCGGATCTCACTACCACAAATGAACACAACTACCAAAGTATCACCCCTTGATTATCATCACAGACTTGGACATCCATCAGCTCGTGTCTTTCAGCATCTTGTTTAACATCTAGGTCCTAGTTTCCAATCATTGTCTAAACTCAACTTTCAGTGTGAATCATGTTCTGTTAATAAAAGCCACATGCTACCTTTTGGTCAAAATTCATTTATTGCAAATAAACCCCTACAACTTATTTAGTTGGATGTTTGGGGATCTGTTCAAAAATATGTTGATAGTTTTGCTTATTATGTGGTGTTTGTGGATTACTACTCAAAATATATATGGCTTTATCCCATCAAATACAAGTCTGACGTCTACAAAATCTTTCCACAATTTAAAGTATTGGTGGAAAAATACTTCAACACACCCATTACCTTAATGTTTCCCGACAATGGTGGAGAGTATCAAGCTCTCATTCCCCTATTCCAATCTATGGGAATTTCTCACTACACCACACTCCTGCACACACCCAAGCAAAATGGAATAGCCGAACGACGACATCGCCATATAGTGGAAACGGGTCTTGCCATGTTACACTTTGCGGGTATTCCTCTTACTTTCTGGTCTCATGCTTTCCAAACAGCGGTCCATCTCATTAATCGCTTACCAACCTCGATCCTAGAATCAAAATCTTCGTTTGATCTAATGTATGGTCACTCCCCCAACTACATGAAACTCCAACCCTTTGGATGTTTTTGTTTTCTGTGGCTTCGTCCTTACTCTGTGTCTAAACTACATCCTCGCTCCTCTCCTCGCATATTCTTGGGGTATTCTTCCGCCAAGTCAGCTTACAAATGCCTCCACCTTGAAACACATCGTATCTACCACTCTCTTCATGTCGAGTTCGTACCAAACCAGTTTCCCTACAAACACTCTAAATCTCCACCCAACTCACTTCCCATTGTGGATGAATTCTTCACTCACATACCATCGCCCCTTCCAACCCCTCCTGTACCTATTGCCCCCATATCAGTCCCTCATACACCCCCTGTTACCAATCCTTTCATCCCATCCTCGCTTCTCCTAACCTCACCCGTCTCATCTGCTCTCACACCATCCGAACCACATCCTGTTCCCTCCTCCCCTACCTCTCCACCCAGCCAACATCTCCGACCTCATAATCCACCTCCCCGAAACCTACTCCCTCATCACCCACCCCCTCTTTTGCTCTTCAACCTCACCAACGCAAAACTCAATCCCAAATACTTCAATCCTAAATTCATGAACAACACCACTACACATCCCATTCTCGTTGCTCTTGAACCTACTACTTCTGCTCAAGCCTCGAAAGACCCCTTATGACGCAAAGCCATGGATGATTAATAAAACATGTTAATCCAAAACTCCACATGGGAACTAGTACCACCCACCTCTCATCAACCCATCGGGTGTAAATGAGTTTTTCGCATCAAAAGGAACCTAGACGACACCATCGCAAAATATAATGCTCGCCTCGTTGCAAAATGATTTCTCCAACAATACAGGAAAGATTATTTCGATACTTTTAGTCACGTCACGAAACCGGTCACAATCCGTACCGTCTTATCCATTACTCTCTCCAATAACCGTCCATTACGACAACTCGATGCTAACATCATGTTTCTGCATGGCAGTCTGCAAGAAGAAGTGTGTGTGTGTGTGAGTGTATGTGTATATATATATATATATATATATATATATATATATATATATATATATATATATATATATATATATATATATATATATATATATATATATATATATATATATATATATATATATGTGTGTGTGTGTGTGGTTCATCCACCGGGATTTATTGATCCACAATATCCCAACCATATTTGTAAGCTTCGAAAATCATTACATGGCCTCAAGAAAGCGCCTCGTGCGTGGTACATGATGCTCACCAAGTTTCTATTAACCTCTGGTTTTCGAAAATCTCAAGCCAATGCTTCGTTATTTATATTTAACTACGACGGGATCACTTGCTATTTCTTGGTTTATGTTGATGATATTGTGCTTATAGGGAATAACTCCAAGTTTATTGCCAAGTTTGTAAATATGCTTGCTACCAGGTTCTCTATCAAATACCTTGGTCACCAACATCACTTCCTTGGTGTTGAAATAATTCCAACCAACTCGGGTCTCTTTCTATCGCAACATAGCCACATCCGAGACATCCTAAATCAATTCAAGATGTATGGTGCTAAAGAGGTCACGACTCCTTTAAGTACCTCCGTTACGCTAACCGAAGAGGATAGAGCCCGTAAAGTCGACCCAACACCATATCGTAAACTCATTGGTACTCTTCAGTATCTTGCTTTACCTGACCCGATGTCTCTTTTGTTGTCAACAAACTGTCTCAGTTTATGCATTCCCCAACAGACATCTACTGGCAAGCTCTTAAACGGCTACTTCGTTACTTAACGGGTACTATCTACCACGGGATCTTCCTCAATCGAAATTCAACCTTGGATCTTACTGCCTTCTCAGACTCGAATTGAGGTGGGATCTCCACCAAATGACACTCTACAACACCTTATCTCTTCTATCTTGGTTCCAATATTATCTCTTGGCGTTCCACTCGTCAGAAGTTGGTCTCACGCTCTTCAACTGAAGCTGAGTATAAGGCCTTGGCGAATACTGTTGTTGAATTATCATGGGTCAAAAATTTATTGACTGAACTTGGTCTTTCTATTCCCCATGTACCAACTATACACTATGACAACATGGGTGCTACCTATCTTTGTGCCAATCCAATTTATATTCATGTATGAAGCATGTTGCATTGGATTATCACTTTGTTCAGGAATAAGTTTCAGCTGGCACCTTAAAAGTTCGACACATTAACACTCTATACCAACCTGCTGATGCTCTCACCAAAGCTTTGGGTTGAGCATCAATTCTAAAATTTTGGTCCAAGATTGGAGTCTCCGACGGATCCTCCATATTGCGGGGGCGTATCAAGGATATACATTGACCACCGATGACTTTAGGAGATAATATTGATTAGTTGCATAGAATCTGTGTATAGCTCTTATATTATTAATGCACCTTCTATTGTAAATAATATATATATATATATATATATATATATATATATATATATATATATATATATATATATATATATATATATATATATATATATATGTATCTCTGTTAATCATAATACGATTCATTCCCCTATATAAGCAACAGAAGGCAAATTACTTTTGTAACATCGAGTTTGGCACTTTGTATTATAGAAGTTATGATTTGGAACTACCCCTTCATTGCAAACCATGAACAACCGTTTTCTTTTTAAAAGCATTGCCCAAAAATTGCAAACTACGATGCTTTTCTCGAAAGAAATACTTAAATACACTGGTTACAGGTGTTCATGTCCATGTCTATTTATTTTCTTTTTTTTCATATAGGTCAATCTACCCAATTATAACTTTGCTTTTGTAATCTTATTGTAATACGCAGATGGTATCATCCTCTATTAGGTCAAAATGTCTTTCAGTTGAACAACAATATAATATAATGGGGTGTTTGTGAAGAATCCTCTCAATTACTCATTTGGTAATGTTAAGTTTTTGGTTATTCTTGATCTTAACATCCATGAATTTAATGAAATTTAAAAGATTGATTTAAAAAATAAATATAAAATAACATAACTATTATAACATAAAATGTTTATAGCATATTCTAATAGGATAATGATGTTGATAAAACCATATAGATAAATATTAAACAATTAAAAGTGGTTGCTGGTTTAGAAAATATATAAAATTAATGTCGAATAGAGTATTCAACAAATGAAACTTTGTGTATCAATAATCTCAAGAACACTTTTTATATTTTAACCATGTACATGACTTTAAACAAATGTTTATTTAATAATATTGAACAATGAAAATAAAATCATATTATAGTACAAAAATCCAATAACACTAGAAGTTAACTAACCTCTTATACAAAGTCACAAAGTTAATGCAATGACTAGAATTTTGTATGCACTAATGTACATAGAATGTCTAAAGTGTAACACTACAACGAAATGAAAAATTATATTTGTATGTCCCATAATGAGAGTAAGTCCTTGCATAATGTGATTTATTCTCTTAGATTGGTTTTTACACTACTGGAAAAGAAGCAGAATACCAACGGACACTACTAGAAAAGAAGCACAATACCAACGGAATTGTGCGTCGGTAAACTGATTTACCGACAAAAAACAGTGTGTTAGAAAATCCTTCGTGGGTAATCCATAAGGACGAGATACCCACGCAACTCTCCTACGCATAATGTTTCTGACACAATACTAACACACCTAAGTTGACCATAGTTGACCGGGATACTCACACAATACCCACAAAATTTAGGGACGCAATACCGACGAAAGCGTACCGACACAATACCCATGCATGTTAGTGACGTAATACCGACGCAAAGACACCGACACAATACCGATGACATTTTACTAACCACAGTTGACCATCAGACCTACACAATACCCACACATCATAGTGACACATTATCGACGCAATTATGTTTATTTAATGACAACCAATTCGTCATTTACATTTTTTATTAAAAAAAGAAAACCGGTTTTTTTTAATCCATATTATTATGGGTCATTGTTGTCCTCATTTGACAAAAACACACACACACACACACACACACACACATATATATATATATATATATATATATATATATATATATATATATATATATATATATATATATATTATTTAAACACAACTAATTATACATTAAGATAAATTTTGTTTAATACACTGCAAAAGTCAATATGTTCATTTAAGTTTTTCAAAAACATAAAACTAACAATCAAGATCACGTTGATTCATTCGACTCATCAATTCATCCATTTTATCTATCATTTGTCATTGCGTTTCTTCATATTGAGCTTGAGTTTGATGCATGTTTTCCACTTGTTGACGTAACCTTTAGACCTAAAAGATGGTAACAATATATTATCAATTTAATCTATAATAACAACATAAAATCAAATTTACATAACAACAACATAATTTACATTTACAATCCATAAGAGCAACATACTTTTTTATCAACTATAGCATTCTACTTTACAATTTCAATCTAGAATAACAATGTACTAATGTATCCAAAATATCCAACATACTTCAATTTTCATCCATAATAGCATTGAAGTTTACATTTATTATCTGTAATAGCAACAAACTTTCTTTTTCATCCATAATAGCATTGTACGTTACCTATACTATACATAATAGCAACAAACTTTGCTTCTCATCCATAATAGCAATCTATTTTATGTTTACTATCTGTAATAGCAACCAACTTTCATTTTCATCCATAATAGCATTGTACTTTACCTATATTATACATAATAGCAAGAAACTTTATTTTTCATCCATAATAACATTGTACTTTACCTTTACTATACATAATAGCAACAAACTTTATTTCTCATCCACAATAGCAACCTACTTTACCTTTACTATATATAACAACAAAAAAATTTATTCTTCATCAATAATAGCAACAAACTTTATTTCTCATCCATAATAGCAATCCTCTACCTTTACTATCTATAAAGGCAACAAACTTACTTTTTCATCTATATTAAACATAATGCATTTAATGAATAATTGTACCTTCTACTGCGACTATGCATACTCGGAAGACGACCCAGACGCAGAAGAATATGACCCGATCACCACCTAGTGGATATCTGATTGTCCTACCATATATATCTGACCCTTTCTCTCAGATCCACACCTCTGAAACTGGGCTAGTCTCCACACCTCAATGTCATCCGCTACAAGCTGATTCGGGTCATCTACATACTTCTCGACCAAGCATTTCATATAAGAATCCTACAATTTACCAAAACATCATTATCAATGTATAAAAATCAAGATAGATAATCAATAAAAAGTGATAAAGATAACTTGCATATGTGTCCTGAACCATTTGTGGGTAGAACTATAAATTGTCATGCTATCCTTCAAAATACATTATCTTCGATTCCATAGTGAGATGCTTCTGCATATATAAATCTAACCAGGAGGGCGGATGACCCAGCTTCACTTATACACAACAAAGTATAATTATAGTTAGTGTTAAAAGAAAATAGATTACTGAAAAACAAAGCATGATTACTTATAACGATGCTTGGTGTATACAATGTTGTCACCGGTATGTCTGGATATAACCCCTGACGCATCATCAAGGATATTGCGGTTCTTCTTCCCGCTGGCAGACTTCTTTTTTTCACTTCTCTATGTCCCGATGCTGCAAAAAGAAAGAAAGCATGTATAATCTAGCCTTTTTTTCACTTTTGGGGTATTTTATTTTCATTAAGCATGTTTCTATTTAAAAAAAATTTGGTACTTTATTTTCATCAATCATGGTTCTACTCATCTCTTGAAGAGTTCAATTCTTCCTCTTAATTACCCGTTTGATTAAATGTTTGAGGAGCCGAGAAATTATGAGTCATGTTTATCACAAATTTATCCAAAATGCATTTCCTTTTCTAATTCTCTACCATGGTTGGTACGGATGGAAACTATACTCCAACCAAGTTGGTTTTGAATTTTCTTTCCTAAAATCTTAAAATTTTCAAAAGCTTCATTTTTCTTTTAAGAAATGATGTCCAAGTGTATCTTGAAAAAGCATCAACGATGACACGTTTATATAAATTGCCTTAATAGCTTTGGATTTCTGAGGGACGTCCAAGTGAAGCAATTCTAACACACAAGAAGCATATTTGTATCTTGTCTTGTTTGAACTATATAAAGAGATCTTTTTCTATCTCTAGAAAATGCTACCTTTCCATCCTTAATAATATGGCATGAATTCCTTTTATTATCACATACAGTTGGGTTTGATTTCATAGGTATTCTTATTGAAGAGTTGTGAAAGGATTAAGAAATATGGTTGTCGATGTGTAACGGAAAATTAGAATAGAAAATGGACGATTGAGATTTGTATATCACATAAAATTAGGATTGCTTTGGTTGTGAGGAATTTAGTTGATAAGAAAAGACGGGATCATGATTTTAATTCTAGGGTGGTGGTTGTTATGGTGGAAAGTAAATTTACATGGGATTTACTTCTAGAATATTAGGATGGTGGTTGCTTGGTAAACAAGTGAGGATGTTGAAAGAAAGGGATGTGTGGCTTTGAACAAATATTCAATAAGTTTTCCATGTTTTTTTTTGAATTTCGAAATGTATCAATGTGGAATGGTTCATGATTTTGAGGTTAAGAGCTAAATTAGGATAAATGTATGAGATTTTCAATGTAGGATATCTTTTATGGCTTTATAAGGCAGGGGTGGGCATCATCCTCGACCATTATTAAATTGGACTAAACTGGTTGGTATTGGTTTTTAGCCACATGTTAGAATCGAAGATCGAACCATACCAAGCATGTCGGTTCAAGTTAAGTTATAGGAACAGGACCGATTAATTCGGTTCTAAGACCATGTAGTACAAATTTTACCTTGGCATCTTTGTGTTTTTTTCAAAGTTTATTTTGGTTATACAAATACAAGGACTAAGCCTATTTCATTCATGTTTATATCCATAATTCATGCATATGATCTGCATAATTGGTCTTGTTTCATGAAGAACAAAGAGAAATGGTTAAAGGTTTGGTATGGTTTTATCAATAAAGAAAAGAAATAGACAAAAATCTCTAATTAGAATAGGAAATGAAGGTTTGAAACCTTAAACACACACTAATAACAATTTTTATGTCGTGATTCTATCCAACCAACACTTAAAAGAGTAAAACAGATGTTAGGTATACACAAACATATATTCATTCAAAATAGTAGTCACTTGTCTCATGCATATGTATACATACACACATATACATTCAAAACACGAGCAACAACAATAAGTAACCAACATAAGGAAAGGTGATCAAACCTTGGAGATCAAGAAAGTAACACCCAAAATGACAGATTTTGTTGGTCCTCAATTTGGTTTCGGAATTTTCGGGTATTTTATTAGTACCGACCAGAAAGAACTGAATACCAAAAAGCATGAAAAATGATAATTGAGCACCAGACCGGTAATATATATTCAATTTGGTTTTCGCACGGTTCTGGTTCGGGATTGGGAAAATGGTCCAACTTTCCCACCCTTATAATAAGGGGTAGTGTAAGGTTTTGGGTTGGTGATAACGTGAACAATGTGGTGCTAAGGTTATGTGCATGAAAATTTCAACATGGAACAATTTGTATACAATTTTCCAATTCCAACAACTTTAGTAATCTTGCTTCCTAACTAATTTTGACATTGAAAACGATAGAATTGGCAAAAACATTGAACACGAAAGTTGTAGATAATTATGTCCTCGTTTCGTAGCAACTTGAACCGTGTTTATCGGATCTTCGATGAGATAGTTACGTTTAAAATGTAAGGTGTGGTAATTCTATCCAATAACATCCTTTTTTCAATTACTTTGTTTGTTTCGTCCAATGTGCTCGTATTCTTCGTCCTTCGATATTCATTAATTTTCACTATTTGACTTTAGTACTCTGCTTCACTTTTTTTCTTGTTGATCCCGCTTCTTTCTTTATCATTTGTGCGTGTATTTCCATCTTTTTTCTGTCCTTTTCACCCGTGCCTTTTATTTTTCTACACAGAGTCGTACTTTTTCTTCACATGCTTTTTCCTTTGTCTCTAGTTTTTGTTGATAGAACTTCATTCATACATTAACATTGAGATTATATTGTTAGAAATCCATTTGCATTAGTGACATTTCATCAGCTTTTTGCGAACCTGATGCACTCGGCGAAGACGTTCTCCCTTTTCGTTTTCCTTTGTTTCTACCCATCGGCCGGGGCCAACTTTGAAAATTCAAGACCGTATTCCTCCTCACTCAAATCTATGTTGATACGAGCATTCGAAGAAGTTGCGTTGCTTGTGTCGGTTGTTTTTGTTCGTTTGCTAGACGCGGTCGCCGTCTCCACCTTGTTGGATTCATGCCATTTTTGACATGGCTCAACGACCTTCCAAAACTCCACGTATCGGAACGGCTTTCTGTGATTCTACTTCTGATAAACTTCAAGGGCCCTTTGAAAAACATTTTTATCCGTTTACCCGCTTTTCCGTTGGCTAACCCGTTAAACTTCATCATTTGGCGGTTGACGTTGCAATGTTTTTGTAGTCAACCTGTGTTTCGACCGGTAAGGTGTGGTTCTCATTTACCTATGAAACTGGTGGATAACGCGCCACCAAAATAGTATGATGCTTGAGAATTTTCAGTCATTTGGTACTTCTGCGGTGAAGATTGGGTTTCGGGAACAATTTTGGTGGATTGGCTTTGGGTTTGTGGGACGTTCCGGAAATGGTGAGAAATTGGCAAAAAGGTTTGGGGTGGGCATCGTTGAAAAAGGTCGCATATGGTGGAATTGGAACGCATTCAGCGAGTATAAAGGTGTGTCAAATTTTGGGAGTAGGCGTTGGTGTATTGATCAAAACCGAAAATATTTTGGGTAGGTGTATATGATCATGGTTAGTTCCGGTTGGATCTTGGGGTGGAGTTGAGAGAATTGTTGGACATTTTGTGAGAGTAAAATATCGATATTGAGTGTTTTTGTTGTGTGTAAAAATATGAGGTAAAGGCTATATTTATAATGGTTAATGGTAATATATCTATTACTACTTATAAAACAAACTTTACTAATTTTTAATACGTCCAAAATTAGAAACACAGTGTACATATTCTAAAGCATATAACAAATAATATAAAACAAAATAGGGAAAACGGGAATCCGATCCCAAAGATTATGGAGGATATCTCGTCGCATCTTGCAACCCTAATATATCACATTCAGATATATTCCCGCCTCTTTCCTCAACTCTCTCCAGAAACCAAGCACCTCCGTACACCGCTGCCGCCATCCTCGCCACCACCATCATCGACCACCACAGCTACAACCACCATCATCACGACCTTGAAAACCATTCCCGACTATGGCCCCTTACATAAGTTTGAGACAAAACTTCATAAATGGTCCCTGTGGTTTCAGAAGATATCGAGTTTGGTCCCTAACTTTCAAAAACCTCACGCCTAGTCCCTATGGTTTGAAAACTTTTGTTAAATAGTCCCTGAGCCATACAAAATGACTAATGTACCCTTTTTAATTTCTTTTACATTTTCTTTAACTACAATTTGTTTTTAAGGGTAAAAAAGAAAAAGAAAAAAAAACAAAACATTTGTTAAATCGTCCCTGAGCTCTCTCAAACCCACCTCCGATCCTGTCATCCTGTCCGCCGGTCCTCCCTTCTCCCATCTCCGGCCTTCTTCTCCGAGCAATCGCCGGTAGCCTGCACCATTGCCGCTTACTACTCTCGCTCTCTTCTGCTCGCAATTTTACCCACACCTCGAACCCACCTCCTCCCTTCCTCTTCTCCGATCTCTCCTGTGAACCCACTCCAAGCTCCGTTCACCCCTAGTAGTAGTTTACTACCACTACCCATTGACTTGTAGCAGTCGACTTCTACAATTCTCTTTCCACTCCTGTATTCGCAAATTCCAAACTAATTATGCTATATAACTTGTACAACATTCAACAAACAAATCACATTCCTCTAGATTTAGTAATAACGGAAATGCACATCTCAATCCTTTATAATCTCGCCATCGATTTGTGTAGATAAATGAAATGTAGAACTGCCGGAAACAGCCATAGCCGCCGTAGCCACACCACTGTCGGTATTTTCAATCTTCTTCATACTTACTTCCATTCCAGTCCCATCACTCCCTTGTCCAATTCATCAAAAACAAGCTCTTCTCCGATTCAAATCCACCCTCACCACCATCTTCGATGCTAATTCTGATCCCAACTCCGATGATTTCGTCCCATTCGAAGAACTAGATTCATGGAACCCCAAATCCGATTGTTGCACCTGGGACCGTGTCAGTTGCACCAGAACTAGAAACAAAACAAGAATCGTCACAGAGCTTCACCTTGACGCCGCCGTACCTCTTCGGAATTTGAGCACCAATTCGCTTGAAGGCGGACTAGGACCTAAAATGGGTTCTCTTAGGAATTTGACAACACTGACGCTAAGTGTGAATAATTTCCAGGGCATGATTCCTCCTGAGCTGTTCAAACTTGAATCCCTTCCTTTTCTCGATCTAAGCAACAACAGTCTTCATGGTGGTTTGAGCTCTGATGTTGGTAAGCTTCGAAAACTTGAATCCTTGAACCTGTATGAGAATTTCCCTACTGGAAGAGATTGGAAATTTGACGAAGTTAAGGGAACTTTGGCTCGGAAAGAATCAGTTCACCGGTGGAATTCCTTCTTCAGTTGAAAACATGAAGGATTTAGAATCCCTAGATTTGTCTGTAAATTCATTCTCCCTGCAAATTCCGGCCGGCTTGGGAAGGCTACCCAACATGACGACAGTAGACCTGAGTAAGAACCAGTTCGTGGGTCCAATCCCGCCATCGATGCAAAACTTTGAGCAAGTTAGAAACCCTTCAGCTCAAGAACAACAAGCTCACCGGGGAAATCCCAACATGGTTGTTCCAAATCAAAACCTTAAAGAAATTGTTCATCGGAGGAAAAGGTAACCGCTTATTTTGGAACAATAAAGCAAAAATCGTTCCAAAATGAGTGGAGGAGGAGGGGTGAGGATGAGGGTGTGTTTTGTTTTTTTTTTCTATTTTTTTTTACTCTTAAAAATAAATTGTAGTTAAAGAAAATGTAAAAGAAATTAAAAAGGGTACATTAGACATTTTGTATGGCTCATGGACGATTTAACAAAAGTTTTCAAACCACATGGACTATGCGTGAGATTTTTGAAAGTTAAGGACCAAACTCGATATCTTCTGAAACCACAGAGACCATTTATGAAGTTTTGTCTAAGTTTGAGTACAATTTCCGCCTCCAAACCCACCAGTATAGCCATCTTGGATGCCACTAATCACCACCCCTCACTTGCTATAAAGACGCAGTCACTGCCGCCCCTACTCCATCTTCTACAAGAAAATTGATGTCACCACCATCACCGATGCAATGGACCGTCGATTACTTTTCCAACTCCTGTATCCAAACCATTTATTTCTAAGAACCCTAATCTCAGCGACCAGGTGCCACCACTGCCTGCCACCACACCCGACACACCCACCAAAAGCCACTTGATTCCCTCATTCAAAATTTGAAATTCGTCTACCCCTCTTTTATCTACGTTCCTTTATTCTCTTGAACCCTAAACAACTGACTGCCATTCTCAGTGACCACACCACGACCTTACGCCTCTGAAGAAGCACTCACCAACGCCACCGCCGAACCATATCTTCTGGTCGCCTACCAAAATAATCAAAGAAACCCTAAAGCTTTACACAGGGGTTGAAATGAAATGTATGCAACTTATACGTCCCCTTTAATCCTATGTGGTTTCATGGTTAGCGATGTATTTAGTATTTTTCATGTTCTAAGGTGGATTGTTCCCGACTATTTCACTGAGAATATAAGTTGACCAGGAGTATGCTCCGTAGGAAATAGGATCTCTTTGACGGGATTGTTGCCAATTTTTTTTTCTCTTCTCAGTGACTTTTGACCCGCCAAACCTGTGTGTATGTTTACTTTTTATATTATTTTCCAGGCATAGCTAACATGATCATTTTTACTTTCTTGATTGCATTCCTTGTGCATTTATGATCTTCTACAAGAAGATTTATTATATAAATGAAGGGGAAGATGCTTGAAACAGGGAGTTTTGCACACACATAAAGATGATAAAAATCATGGATGTGAGAGGTATGTAGTTGTTGTTGCAATTCCTATTTCAGTTTATGTTTTATAGTTAGATTTAGTTTTTGTTTGATTTTTGGTCATGGGGATACTACAAGTTTACATTTAATTTTTCTTAAATTCATATATTTTGATTTAGGTGTTATTGCAGGAAAATTCCTGCCAAAAAACCCTAGTGGGGGTGGTTTTGCTTTCATTTACAGATCCTATTTCCTACATTTTCGCAATTTGTCTGTCTTTTACCCTTTAGGTACTCCCTCTCTCATACTCATTTTTTGTTTTCTTTCTTTCTCTGATTCTATCAAATGACTCTCAGGTTCATTGAATATACCAAGGGAAAAATGGTCAACTTGATCTTTGAAGTCTCTATAGTTGACCAGCTGAATCCGAGACCAAAGAAATCGAGTTTCATAGACTGGAACATCAACAATATAGAGTACGAGATACACCCAACAACATTGAGTACGAGATACACCTGTTTCATTAAGTAGCTAATATTTACTTTACTTACAATCATAAATTGGGGACTAAATCGATCAAAAATTGGCATATGCTTAAGCTAGGATGTTGGCTAAGTCAAGGACCAAAAGTGTAGTTAGTTTAAAAAGTAACAAATGAGATGTTAAAGTTAATGACTAAGGACCAAAAATATTACCAAAACCATGAAACAAACATCTAATGTTAAAAAAAATTAGAAATAAAAAAGTACAAACTACAGGACCAACTTTAATGTTTAGATAAAGGAGCTTTGAGATTACCTTGTTGCTTTAAGGTCTAACAAGATACATAGATAAAAATAACTCTAATTGGAAATGAAATGAGTGAAACGTCATCTTGGTCTCAGTTTTCAGGATTAGTATTTGTGGCAGCCTGTCCGACAAGGTAACTGCATTAAATACTTAAATTTTCAAGTTTTGTTGTACATTACTTTCTAATAAGATAACTCTGTGTTCAAATTTCTATAGTGCTGGAGGTGATTCTCGCTTGATGTTGTGGGATGCAAGAGGTGGAACAACCTGTCATGAAGGTGTCTTACAATTTATGCTCTTATAATAAGTTTTTTCATAAATAGTTAATTTATAATTGGTTTCTTAAAAACAGGCTGAATTTTTGGAGATGTGAAAGTCTACTTTTTTGTCCCAAATATTTCATTTATAAGCTTTTGTGATTTTTTATCATAACTCCTGTCTCTATTACCCTCTTACAAATTATACCAAATGCAATTTTAAATTAATCATAATAACTGCATTTGGTTTTAACTTTTTAGGGGGGAAAATTAAGCGATTGATTGTGTTGGGTGCAAAGTTCTTCATTATGATGGCTTGGTGGCATGAGGAAGGCCTACTTATGCTTATGGGCTTGTGGGCTTGCATTTTACTCTTTGTTATGTCTAGATTATAAATAGTGTTTATTTATTATTTGTAGAATAATGATTCAAGAGAGGAAGTGAGCAATATTGTAGAGAGAGAAACACATCAAATGTAAAATCCGTTGATTAATCTAATCATTCAGCACATTGGATCCTGATTGGAGTCGTTCTTATTCCGCATCTTGTCAAAGGGTAGTGCTATAGCTACCCCCCCCCCATTTCTTACTATACCCTCTAATTTGACATATTGATTTGTTTTATCTCAATTTCGTCTTTTATTGTCTTATTTCTTTATTATTATTATTAAATTAAATTTATTATTATTATTATTAAATTAAATTAAATTAATTATTATTATTATTATTATTATTATTATTATAAAGAAATGGATTTGGTGTTACTTTAACAAACACGACATTTTCCATTGGTTTTGGGTTCATGGATCAAGAAAAGGAATCTAATTACACTTGGGCTTTAAGTTGTCTGAAGACCATACTCGACATATATGGCCCGCAAGATATCCTAAATCCTGCATATGTCGTTATCGCCCACGTTTACGGTAACCATTATGTGAAGGTTGATTTACAAGGAGAGCGTATCCAATGCCTCCTATTTTGTCCAGACTTGTGCGTGCATACAAATCAGAACATTCTGTTGAATAGGAAACATTGTATGCTGCTCGAATAAATGCTTATGCTCGTTATCCAGATAACGCACCACGCAATTGTAATAATGGACCATTTACTATCTCTAATTAATAAGACAAACTTTGTTTTAGTATTATTTTTTATTTTGTATTTTTTATACAATTATTCGAATTTGACATAACCGTTTTGATATAATTTTATAAATTTATAAACATCGTTCCTTGAGTCGTAATTAATAAAAAACTATTGTTTTATTGTTATTAAAACATAAAAATTATAAAAGGTAAATTTATTATTATTGTTTTTCTAATAATAATAATAATAATAATAATAATAATAATAATAATAATAAAACAAATCAAATATATGTTGTAAAAAAAACAACAAAAAGACAAAATAGTTAAAAAAAACAAAAAACACAACAAAAAAAAAAATCAAATCAGGGGGTATAAACAGACTATAAGGGGTATGTATAAAATGACCATTGTCAAATATGTTCTAACAATTGGTATCAGAGTCTAACCTTGAAGATTTAACATATCATTTCAAGGATCGGTTCCTGATTTGACAACCTATCATATCATCAATCAGAATGCAAAATTCAGATCCAGATCTTACGTTTTTGTGAGTTTTTCTGATATGGAATCAATATTTTTGTTCAGTTCTTCATCTCTGATTTGTTTATAATCATCAATATTGATTCAGATTCAATATATCTCAGTAGAAATTGTTTCAGATCTGGTTTTTATCATCAAAATTCATTCAGATCTACCAGATCTACTTTCTCTCTCTAAAAACCCACTTCAGATCTACTTTCTCTCTCTTGTTTCATTCCAGATCTACTAAATATTTGTTGTTTAGAACAAAAATGGAAGCAAGAAATTCGAAAATATGGACTGTTATTGTTGATAATCTCAAATATAGAGTAAACTTTGAACAATTTTTAGGACTTGTGTTGAGAAATCAGAATATCACAAATAATACTCTTATTTTTGATGGTTTGAAAGATACATATGGAAGACTCATTTTTCATCCTTTGAAACATGATTCAAACAAACATTTGTTCTCATAAATGTTAAAAGTCCTTAAAGATATTTGACAATAAACATGGATTAGAAAACTGAAAATCAGTAAGAAGATATGTTTCCCTTGTTGAAGATGAAAATGGTCTTCTTGTTCCTCAAGACTTTGAAGATGATGTTCTTCATCTTCATATTTCTGGAAAATCTGATGAACACTTCGGATCTATGTTTAATCCCCAACCTGAAAAAGAAGATGCAAAGGTTAAGGGGGAGTCAGATTTAAAAGAAGAATGTTTGGTGAAAGTGTTATTTGTTGCTAAATCTTCAAAAAGAACGAAATCTGAATTTGGGTGTTCTTTAGTTTCAAATGACATATTTCATAGTATGAAACCTTATAAAAAACTTATTTTTGTTGAAAATCAAAGATATGAAAACCGAAGTGTTTGGAATCTGAAGGTTTCAAATCCGAATCAGAAAGATGAACAAAGTTTTTGTTACAGATCTTATGTGCATAAGTCTAAAAATAAGAAAAACAAGAAGAAAAAGACAAAAATGAAAATGATGTGGGTTCCCAAAGAGAAAAGTTCTGATGTTCTTTCAAAAACAGAAGTGAAAATGCTTGAAAAGTTCTTCAAAAACAGAAGTGAAAATGCTTGAAAAGTTCACCGTAGTTAAAAGAAAATTTTCAGAAATTTGTGTTCAAAGAAGATTTTTTTTTTAAAGATTGGGGATGGTATAATGAATTGTTTGAAGACTTTTTGGTTCCAACCAAAAGACGAAGAAAATTCGCTGGGTATTCGTCAGTTCTTCAAAATGGTGTTTATGAAAAATTTGATTCAAAAGGTTTAAAGTTAGTTTGGTTTCCAAAGTGTCTAGTTAAATTTGAGATGTGAAGAAATAAATCGTTAAGGTCATATTTTATGACCTTTCAATAAAAGATGAAAATGAACTTATGAAAAGATAAGATTTGATGCAGTAAAATTTATTTGATGTTGACAACTTTGGCTGAAATATAGTCCTTTTCGGATTATTCAAATACAAATAAAAGAAAACTAGTGATTGATCATGCTTTTGTCCGGTTTCTCTACAGCATAATACAAAAGCAGTTGTTACTCCATTGGGAATAGAAAAGATAATACAAATGTAGCTGTAACACAGCTTTGCATCATAAAATTTCTCTCTTTTCGTATGACAAGTCAATAGAAACACGCAAAAGGCTTATTTGGATCCGGGTCTTCATATGTTCGGATCTTATATTTGACATTTGGACAACACAATTCATCAAATTGATTTACACGGGTATGAATCTACTGAAATCAACAATATACAGACGTGTATACATGAAACTCAACATCTAAGAAGAAACAATACAATTGATGATTCCAAATGGTACATGTTACAAGACAAAATCAAGAACAAACATTTTAGTGCTTATCAAGAAAATATCACAAACATTACAAATCAGTGTAAGCAAGAATTAATCTCAATATGGATTAAGTAGTTCTTGTCATTCAATCATCTAGAACTGTTGACTTCGGCCACTGTCTTCACCGTTGGAGATAATGAACTGTGATGCCAACATGAAAACTAAATCAGAAATGGAATGGTGATTACGAAGGGAGATGCAGACGGTTATGTGGGCTTCTTGCCTTAGATGTGTGAATATGATATCTGGGTTTAATGAAGAATCGATAATGTAAATCAGAAAACGAAGAGATTGAATGAAATGGGACGAAGAGTTTCTTACCTTCGTATGGTGCATTGGGTCACAGATGTTCGGATGATGATTCATATATGATTTGAATGGTTCCACCCCTAAAATTGAATGAAAGGATGAAACGAAGTGATCGCTTCGTTTGGTTGAACTGAATGAAGAAAACGAAGTGATGGCTTCGGTTGGTGGATCTGATCGGAGAAAAGGATGAAACGAAGGGGCTGAACCGAAGAAGATGAAACAGAAAAAGATGAAACGAAGGATGAACCTGTGAACACGGCGATTCGGACGGTGTATTCGGATGGGGATCGACGAACGGTTGTGTTCAGACCATTACCTTCGCCGGTGGAGAAAATATAAACAGGTGAAGATGAAGGGTGTTTTGCCTTCGTTGCGATAATGAAAGAAAATAGTGTATGTGTGCTTGTGTATATGTAAGTGGGTACACAAGGAGGGGAGACGTTATGAATTGTTAAGTTTGTTAGAGGTGTGAGAAAATTATTCCATAGTGTTGTCAACCTTAAAGAATGTGATGATATTGATCTAAAAAGTTCAGGTGTGATTATTGAAAACAAGTAAATGGAGGTAAAAAAAACTCTGAAAGTTATCGTCTTTCTCATAGGATATCAAAATCTATAAAATTTTGATATTAAAAACCGAAAGTATCAAATTTATCCGTCTCATGATTTTCTTTCATTAGAAAAATGTCTTTAAAAATGTGGTTTTTCCAAATATTTTATTTTGAAAATTTTATTTCTTATACAAAAAGTTATCGTGTTTCTTTATTTGTAGTATTTTTTTTTTCAAAATACCCTGAAAATATGACATACTTTCGAATGTGTCATGTGTTCTTGGGAATATGATATACCGTCGAAAAGAAACAAATACAACGTATGCCACAAGAAAACTTATTCGGCAGAATAAACTATTTGTCATTGTCGCACCGTGCGCGTACCCAAAGAAATATATTTCTCGAAAGTAACTACGTGCATATATTGTTTGGTCTTTGTAATAACACATTTTTTGTAAAAATTCGTCGAAAGCAAATTACATGCCGCAATAAATGTGTTCAACATTTACCGAGTAAAAACTAATTGCTAAATGGAATGGTTTGGGTTTTTAGTTCCTACTCACAATTATTTTTCTGAAAAAGCTACAATACACTCCTCATTTTAACAAAAAAGACAATATACTTTTCTTTTTAACAAAAACAGCAACATAGTCCTCGTTTTAACCAATTAATAACATACGTATATTTTTAACCAAAAACTACAATGTATTCTTTCCTTTTAACCGAAAATAATAACATATTATAACTTTTAACACAAAACAGTTTGCCAAAAAAAATAATCGCCAGATGACAAATATTGTTCAAAATAATTATTCGTCATCGATGCATCTGGCGCTAAAGGAAATAACATGCTTCGTCCGGCACTCTTTAAAATACCACGTAATAACATATGTATATTTTTAACCAAAAACTACAATGTATTTTTTCTTTTTAACCCAAAATACTAACATATTATAACTTTTAACACAAAACAGCCTGCCCAAAAAAAAAACTAATCGCCAAATGAAAAATATTCTTGAAAATAATTATTCGTCATCGATGCATCTAGCGCTATAAGGAAATAATATGCTTCGTCTGGCGCTCTTTAAAATACCATGTAACAACACAAAGGTCTAAGTAAAGCATGGGAAACATTTTAATCTAGTAGAATTTTACATCTCAAACTTGGCATATCGGGAAGTTTAACAATATATATAAAATATACGCTTATGTATTGACATTATTGACATATAATTAAATGATAATGATATATATCGATGCATTGTGTCTTATTTCGATTTTCAATGAAAAGTATGTCCCGCCGCATTACGCGGGTACACAACTATTATATATATATATATATATATATATATATATATATATATATATATATATATATATATATATATATATATATATATATATATATATATATATATATATATATATATATATATATATATATATATATATATGTGTGTGTGTGTGTGTGTGTGTGTGTGTGTGTGTGTGTGTGTGTGTGTGTGTGTGTGTGTGCATACACACACACACACACAAAGTAAAGAAGAATCGAAAATAAATATTGTAAACAGTTTTTGCATTGTGTACTTTATAAAGGTACATACTGAAATTAGATATAATTATTGATCATCTCGTCCGATGTTTTTGTCATTTCATTTATGATGTATATATGTATGTTTCGTTTTAAATTAATAAAGATATAGAATAAAAAAATATAAAATATTTTTTGGGTTTCGAATATCGGATATCTGAAATATCCGAAATCACTATCCGAATCCGACTACGAAAAATCGGATATCCGAAAATCTGGATATCCAAAATTTCGAATCAGATTTACGGATATTCGGATTCATGTATTTTTAACATATATATATATATATATATATATATATATATATATATATATATATATATATATATATATATATATATATATATATATATATATGTATGTATGTATGTATGTATGTATGTATGTATGTATGTATGTATGTATGTATGTATGTATGTATGTATGTATGTATGTATATATATATATATATATATATATATATATATATATATATATATATATATATATATATATATATATATATATATATATATAGTCGTTGGGCGCAGGGTTGCATGCTTTTATGTGTAGTGTTCACTCCCCGCATGGGGTGAAAGAGTCGCGATGTTTTGCCTAACCGGGGCAGTGTATTCACGCGGGGTTGTGATGTCACTTACACACCGCAGGCTACGGTGTACCCGCTTCACATGGTCTTAATGTTAGTGTTATATTTGGATAACCAAAATTAAGGATGCATCCTAGTTTGTTTGGAAAGAGATAAAGTTAATACAGAAATACATTGAAAAATATATTTTAGTGTGGTTAACAAATAATAAAATTTAATCTACAATTTATTATAATTTTATGTCTTTAAAAGTTAGTTATTTAGATAACATATACATATATAAGTCAACAAACACAAACAATAAAAATTAATAGAAAGGTTTGAGGTTGAAAAAAACAAATATATTAAAAACTAAAATATATTTTTAGAAAGTTCTTATTTGTTAAAGACAAATATTTAAAGAAACAAATTTATTTGGCCATGCGAATAATGAAAGGTTTAGAGCAATATTAATTCGTAGATTTTTGAAAGCTTCTTTATTTTGAAAAAAATCTATGAAAAAACTTAACTAATATAAATAAAATCAATTAACTGATATAATGAACAAGCTTAATAAATAAAACTCACATTCAATTCTACTTTTCCTTCTATCATAAAGCTTTTTGTTAATTATTCTATAATTTATGCCAATAAAAAATATATGACACCTGTTTTATATACCGCTACCATATTGACAATTAAGACCTAAAAGATTTACTCAAAAGCCCACGCATTCTCCCTGTATATCTCTGCTAAATCTTTATTGATGTTGAAGAGTTCACGTACCTCTTCAGGACTCTTCCCTTTCATCTTGTCAACAGCAGCTTGAAGGGTCAGATCTAGTAAGCTCTTGATGTTCAAATAGTCAGCGGCCTGAAATAATCATTTAACACAATATTCATACACCACTAAAGAATACATATGATACATGTAATCGTCTTTGGAAGTTATTGGTGTATACTGAACAGTAGAAACATGTATGTTTAGCACAGAAAAAGGACATTCAACTATATAATGGCAAATTAAAAAAAAAAACATTAAGTTTTTAAAAATTTCGATTTTGACACTATGTTATTTTTTTCTCAATTAAGTTACTAAGTTTTCAAATTTTCTCAATTAAGTCATTATGTTTTCAATTTTGTTTAAATATTGACCATTTGATCGGTCAACCCGGTTGTCAGCTGACGTGGCTTGGTGACGTGTCGGTCTTTGATGATGTATCTCTGACGTAGCAGCTGACGTGGCACTTAGGTGTCAACAATGAAACAAAATTGAAAACATAATGACTTAATAGGAAAAACTGAAAACCTAGTGACTTAATTGAAAAAAAATAAAAGAGTGTCAAAATCGATTTTTTAGAAGTTAGTATCTATTTTGAAACTTGCGCAAAATCTAATTAAAAATGTTTCAAAATATTTAATTGATAAGACAAAACCGTCCCCTGTGTAACTCTTATCGTGTATATATTTGAGACTCTCGATAACCACGACCTCCATGAGAATACCCTTTCCAGAAAACGAAACCGTCCACCGCGTAACTCATATCTTCTTAATCCCGAACAGTTTACTTAATAGACAATCAAACTAACATCGCAACCTTACACACTATATTATTCGTTTGGCTGCCCATAACACACCACCAAACCCAACGGGGCAGCAGCCGACATCATCAGTCCTCGCCAAAAAGTACATAGGAAACTCATCCAAGAGTCTCTTCTAACGTTAACCCTCGAACAGATCTTGTCAATCCCATCGATATTGTTTCCTTCCTCGCTCTTTTTTATACTTGTGGAAGGCGTCTCGTTGTGCCTGTTGGGTTTTTCATGCAGCAATCAACGATTGGGCAAAAGAACGTAATGACTATGAAGAAATTTCTTCAAGACGTCCATATCGCATGCGTAGATATCGGGAATACAAGCGTATACGTAGCTTTCAAAACATAATTCCAAATAGTTACGCATGTTAACTCTTCACAATTACATAATTTCAAAACATAGTGTGTAAGGTTGTGATGTTAGTCTGACAGTCTATTAAGTAAACAATTTGAGATTAAGAAGATAAGAGTTACACGGTGGGCGGTTTTGTTTTTCCGAAAAGGGTATTCCCATGAAAGTCGTGGTTACCTAGAGTCTCAAATACATACACAATAAGAGTTACACTGTGGACATTTTTGTCTTATCAATTAAATATTTTGTAACGTTTCTAATTAACAAAAATTTGATTTTGGAAACTCTGTTATTTTTTTCAATTAAATCACTAAGTTTTTAGTTTTTCTAATTAAGTCACTATGTTTTCAATTTTGTTACGATTTTGACACCTAATTGCCACATCAGCTGTCATGTCAGCGACACATTATCAAATATTGACACGTCACCATGTCACGTCAGGTGGCAACATGGTTAACCGGTCAAATGACCAATATTGAAACAAAATTGAAAACACAGTGACTTAATTGGAAAAAATTGAAAACTTAATGACTTAATTGAAAAAAATACAATGTCAAAATCAATTTTTTTTTAAAACTTAGTTTCTTTTTCGGAATTTGTCTAATATATAATAATAACATAAAAATGGTATGAAACCATAGAATTATCCCCAATACTAAATCGCAACTACCTACATAATATTCGAGCATAAAGAATAATCGAAAAGCAATAACAGATCGTCATATTGACGTGAACAAGAGGAACTAAAAAAGATACGCACCACCATAAGATCAAACAAAGTGTCCTGATCGACTTTCACAAACTTGGTATCGAACGACCTGGTATTTGGTGTTTCCGTGTGCTTCATACAGTATTGAATCACCTTTGCGAGGATGTTGCTTGTTACGTTCGAAAGAGGGATGATGTTGCCGGCACAACCATTTTCGATAATGTTCTTGATCGTCAGAGACTCGGAAAACACCTTCTGAGCAACCTCGAATGTCGTACCGTCAGAACTTGTCAGAATGATAACCTCCGAGTCCGACGACGACATGGCCGGAATTTTGAACGACGAGTTGGGAACCGAAAAAAATAAACCCCAAGTTAGAAATTTCTAATATAACTAGAAAACTTTTAATGCAGGTTAGCTTGTTGGGTTCCTCTATTTATGAAGGGAGATAAAACATTTTAGTTGTAAGGCTTCATAAGACCTTGTGGTTGTATAAATTATACAAAACTAATCCTTTGTTATTTAACAAATTCAGTCACGTAGCTTTACTTTGCAAGAAGAAAATTCTAATATAACTAGAGGGAGATAAAACATTTCAGTTGTAAGGCTTCATAAGACCTTGTGGTTGTATAAATTATACAAAACTAATCCTTTGTTATTTAACAAATTCAGTCACGTAGCTTTACTTTGCAAGAAGAATTAAGTTTTCAAAACCAGACTAATTGCCGAAAACATAGTTTTATATTAATTTATTCGTCAATTTTATGGTATCATAATTTTGGCCAAATCAACTAGTTTATGATACCACAAGTTTGGCCAAATTAGCTCTAATTTTTTCATGTGTTCTATAATTACAAACGTTATAAAATTATTGATTCAAATTTTTTGTTTGCATTATACTCATGCATTACATTAAACTAATCGGATAATAAAATGCCTTTTTGGAATTTGGAGGGATATGTGTTACATCAATTATACATTATAAATTGATAATTATGCGTCAAGGTGGTGAATAATTGATGGTATATATGGCACTATTTTCCTTAAGTTTTAAAGCTGTATATTAGGCAAGTTTTAAATCATTGTTTGACTATCTTTCAAAGTGCCATCCACTTTTTTTTCTTTTTATATGCATATATGAATACGAAAATGTATTATCAATCATTTGCAAACCCATTATTAATAAATACCATGATTTTGGTTAAAAATAACTTTATAAAACGTACACCACAAACAACTAGTTTTTATATATTCCAAACAATCAAATTCGAGTTAAATCAATCCAAAAAAATTGCTACATTTATTACAAACTTGATACTAATTTCTTTCCATAATTGAAACATTCCTGCTTGGTAAGATAACTTTTATAAAAAAAAAAAAAAAAACAGGAAGTTTCTTGTTGTACTATGTGACCAAAGTTGACTATAACTCTTTTCTCTAAAGTTGTAGTGGTATAAAACAATAACAATATAGTCGTTTGTGTTTAATGTAATTATAATTGTACATTGTTCTTGATAAACTTAACTTTAAGAGTTCTAATTTAAAGGTGACCAAAACACATTACAATTAAATAATAACAGCATAACATCCTTAATCATGTTTTGACATCAACGAACCATTCATCCAAAACACCAAGAAAGATAATAATTACATGTTTAGAACTCATGTTTCAGCACACCTTATATACAATATTTTAGACAATACATACAAAAAATGTGTTTAATTGCTAAATACATAAGCTCTGGATCTCTGTGTAAACTTTGAATAATTGGCGGCCATTTGTGAAAAATAGTAACAATTCTATAATTTGCATTTAGAATTTCGTTAGATGCGGACCACGAAGATATATATGGCATTTACTATGCATGCTGTTCAATTTTTTTTACTATGCATTCAATTACATGTGAAAACAAAATCTCTCCGTATCGTTGTGAGATGTGGATTCTTTTAAAGATATATTTCTCGCAATTTACATGCATTAATTGAATCATTTGTACTTCTTGGTAATTGATTGCTTCATTTGTAATTCTTGATAAAGATTAATTGCTTATTATCCAACGGAGTTTAGTTTTTTTCCCAATTTATGCATTCATGCCTTTTCTTTATACAAAACATACAACGATGCTTTAAAATATGTAAAAATTATGCAACTTGTTGACCTTGCTACCGTTGAATTTTTTAATTGACGTTGTCTTTCAGTTCTAAAGCCATGTAATCACTTATGTGGATAATCCACGCGTACTTTTCTCCATGCCACTCTAAATTACTGAAATATACCATTCAAAATCTTGAGTCATGATCATGTGTTGAGATTGATACACCATGATCATCTTTTCCAAGGTTACACTGTTATCGGACTTGAATCTTTAATAAAATTATACGGTTCTTGCATAGAGGCACGTTTTTGAGATAAAAACGAATTTGACAGATAGCTCATGTCTAAGGGCGATTCTATGTAGAAGGTAAGAGTGTCCATGGACACCCTTAGTTTTTGAATTTTCTTTACATATTATTATTGGAATTTTTAGTCGACACTTGTGGTAATTTTTTAGGGACACCTCAAAAAAGATGGAAACTAATAGGTCGCACAAAAAATGAAAATTGTAATAGCTTTTTTCAACTTGATATACTATAGACCTTTAATTTATACATCTATAAGAAATTGATAGAAAATATATATTATACAAACTAAACATGTTTCTAAATGCTATAATTTTAATTTTGAAAGTCAAATAACAAATACGTAAAAGCTATTTTGATTTACGATCCAGTAAGTTTTTTAAATTCAAGATAGAATATAATAAAAGCAAAATATATTGTTTGACAATCCGACCCGATAATTAAAAATTATCGATCTATTTATTTTGTTAGTTAATTCAATTTGGTCACCTGTAAGCTTGAATCCTAGATTCACCACTTGCTCATGTCGAATAGGCTTTGATCGCATTAGAGATTTTGTCTTCATAAATCTTGGTCAATATTGATATCAATAACTTTAAAATCACAAGGAGATAATATCAAATCCGGTTTTGTTTGTTATCACTAAAACATAAGTGGGAATATATGAAATAATAACTTGCACCAATATATATATATATATATATATATATATATATATATATATATATATATATATATATATATATATATATATATATATATATATATATATATATATATATATATATATATATATATATATATATATATATATATATATATATATATATAGAGTTAGTATAAAATGTGGATTGTAATTATTGTGTGAGTGTGTGATTAAATGTGGAGCGTCAGATCGAAACGATCTACGGTTCTAGATTCAGGGTACTAAACGTAAATATATAATAATTAATTAATCAGTTTTTACAATTAGACCCCTAAAAAGGGTATTTTAGTCTATTAATCAAGAATTAAAAATGGAAGTTCATTTATTATCTCCTAATTTGGTGGGATTTCATTAAATAATTAATTATGTTTTTAATTATTATAATACTTTTAAAAATCTATTACCTAATTAGTAATTACAACAACATTTACAATATTCACAACATTCAATATTCTTGAAGAATATACACAACATTCAAACAACAACATTTACAATATTCTTGAAGAATATACACAACATTCAATACTAAACAATAATATATACAATATTATTGAACAATATACAAAAATTCTATATCAGGTATAAAAACATAAATGACAATGTACACATTCTGTGCGAATGAATCATAAACCATCAATTTCAAAATGGATTCTGATGATCTTGTTTTTTAAGCCTAGTCTTCAAATTCTGAAAGAATATTGCTGTATCACCACATTCATTCTGAAAGAATATTCGTTATTTTGTTAGCTCAATCTTCAAATTCTGATAGAATCAAGAGTATAATAACAAGGTACATTCTGATAGAATATTCATGTTGTTGTTCTTGTTGACATTTTGTCAAACAGTTCACATGCATGGTTTATGGTCTGCTCACAATCTTCGCTGCTTTCTCCATAGATTTCCCTAACCTCCTCGCACTTTCTCCGATTGACAACAATCCATGTAGCTCCTTGTTTGATTCACGTTCCATCTCCTCCTTGAACCTTCTGTTTTTGAAAAAAAAAAGTGCCAATATGCTGAAAATTTGGGGACCATTAATGTAAATTGTGCATCTTCTTCCCCGTTTCTCTTCTGTTGAACGCACAACACCAAAAATCACAAAAAGAGAAAAATCGTTTCATTCAGTTCTATACATTTGCGGATTCAAGTTCTCAAATTAAACCACTAACCTAGAGAAATCGATTGAGAAAAATCGTTTGACCTGATGAAGGATTCCGATCAGAGGAGTGTGCGATTTCACCAACATGGGAGTCTGATAGCAGAAACACAAAACGAACTCGGGATTATAGAAAGGGATTACCGCTTTCTCCAAGACTCCAAGCAGTCAATCGTTCGTGCACTGTTAGCACCGGCCAGCAAGCTCCACCGGAGGCGTGTAATTTGACTGAAGGTGGAGACTATTATTATTCTTTGTAGCGGCAAATCTAGGGTTACGTTTTGAGAGAGAGACGGACTGGTCGTATAATAAGGATATCTGCAGAAAAAGAAGGAGATAATTTAGGGATAGGTTGTCAAATTCCCTAAATAGACGATAAAATTTAATTATATATAATTAATTATTATAATAATTTACTAAAATGCCCTTTTAATTTGATTGGCTGAGAATGTCTCATACACTCACACAATAATTAGGCTCCACATATGAACCTACATCTATATATATATATATATATATATATATATATATATATATATATATATATATATATATATATATATATATATATATATATATATATATATATATATATATATATATATATATATATATATATATATATATATATATATATATATATATATATTGGAATAGGTTCAAATGAGAACCCCTAAAAGGTTAAGAACCGTGAGAACCGATATTCACACATTAAGAATTATTTTTTTTTCGTTATTTTGTTTTTTCACACTTGTTTATTATGTGAAAATACATCAAAGTTAATAAATTTCATTATTTTTTAATACGTTTTTCAATATTCACAATATAATAAAATTTATAGTTATTAAACTGTGAATGCTAGGGATGCAAACGGGGGCGGATATTAGCGGGGACAATAATCCGCGTACCCGACCCCAACCTACGATCCCCATACCCATCCCCGCCTCCGCCCCGCCAAATCCCCGACGGGTACGGGTGAAAAAGTCCCCGTCGGGTTCGGGAAATCCGACGGATACCCATTTAGTAAATAATGTGTATTTTTTTATAAATGCAGAAAAATAAAAAACATATACAATCATAACAACAATTAATAAAAGTTAAATCGTTCAATTCTCATAGACAAAAAATTACAAAAAATGATCGTAACATCCTTAAGTTTGATTAAAACTAAAATAAAAACAACAATTTCCCTGTAATGTTGCTCAACAAAAAATCTTTAGTCTTAAATCGCCATCAACCGCCTTAAGAGTCTTCATAATCTAAGAATCAAAATCCACAAAGCTTGGGGCCTAAACAATTCATAAAAACATGTAACTCAAATGGTTAGATTACCACAAACAAAAACAAAAAAAAAAGACAACCAACTTACCGACTCATCATCTCTCACAACATCAAACTTTGCAAGATATTTCTTTCAATTTGCATAACATGCTATATTAGAATATCCAGACTGAAATGGAAATAATATACACTATGTGAGTAAGATATTGAGCAATAACATGTACTTGAAATGAAATTGTATAGAAATCAAAATAATATAAACTATGTGAGCAACTGAATCAGGAGAAAACATGGATACCTACCGGAAGCAATACTAATCCCATTATAATACAAGCATATAATTGCACTTTCGGAAAATAGAGGCTAAGTCAAATGAAATTTTTTTAACTTCCAACTAGATAAGAATTCTAGTATATTCATCTCAAAAACTTATAATAGAGAGTATGGTGAGCTAAAACACTCAAGGGGCCACTACACATTCGAACAAGAAATTGAGGAAAAAAACATCATTTGTTCCAAAACATTAACAGAAATCGAACTAATATACACTAACAAAAATCGAATTAATATACTTATTATGAAAATACAATTACATAGAAATCGGATTACATATGCACTAACAGAGAAATCAAATTACATAGAGATCGGATTACGTATACACTAACAGAAAAATCGAATTACATAGAAATCAAATTGCATAGAAATTGGATTTTACATATACAATTACTGATGGGATTTTGAGATGGAACTGGAAGGACGATGCTTGATTCTTGCAGTTGTAGGTCGGTTATCAGTGATCGAATTGTAGATTAGAGAAGCCACGAATAATCGGTGGAACTGGGGCAACCTTCCTAAAGGTCGATGGACGTTGATCGATGTCGATGATCAAATTGGAATCCAAATTCATAGTCATCATATTAAAGGTCATATTGCGCTCTTGCTGCTTTTCAATAAGCCGAGATTAATGAGGAGTCGGAATCAGTAATTGGCAAGCTCGTCAATTGCCAACCCTAGCCTTTTCAATATCTGATGTGTAGTAAGTTGAGGAAAGATGATATTTATTAAATGGGCACAATTTCACATAATGTAATATATATATATATATATATATATATATATATATATATATATATATATATATATATATATATATATATATATATATATATATATATATATATATATATATATACCGGGTCTTAAACGGGTCGGAGACCACTATATCCATCCCCGCCCCATCCCCGCTTCGGGTAAAAAGTTTAATCCTCATACCCTATCTGTTACCCGCTAAGACGGGTAATCCCCGACCCGCTCGGGTCGGATCTCCACGGGTAGCGGGGAATCCCCGACCCATTTGCATCCCTAGTGAATACTATAGCGTAAGTTTTTTATTAAACTGTGAATTAGTGGTTCTCACGGTTCTCAACCTTTTAATGGTTCTTATATATATATATATATATATATATATATATATATATATATATATATATATATATATATATATATATATATATATATATATATATATATATATATATATATATATATATATATAGTTAGGATATTTTGAGAACCAACTTCACCCCGAGAACCCGAGAATTCCCAAACCGATATTTTTTTCAAAAAACGACCCCATAGGCCTCTTAGACGCTCAAAATGGGCCAGGGGCGCTGAAAAAAATTTCCGAAAAAGCGACTATTTATTATTTTTTTTGAAAAAAAATTGCACATGTGCAAACTTTTTTATACGTACACTTTTTTCAAGTTTTTTTTATGGATATCTTTCTAACATATATTTAAGGCGTTCTGTAAAAAAAATTTGAAAAAACGTGTACGTATAAAAAAGTTTGCAGATGTGCAATTTTTTTTGTACATGTGCAATTTTTTTTCAAACAAAAAAGTTGTTTTTTCGGATTTTTTTTTCGAAAATGCTTAAATATGTGCGCTTTAGGCCCCTATATTTTTAGTTTTTCGAAAATTTTGACCATTTGAGGGGTTAAGTTTATTAATATACCAAAGTAAAGGTATATTATTTAGAAACTAAAAGGATAAACGACTAAAGTGAAATTATCAACAGTTTGAATTTCAAATAGCCATTATCCACAAAGGAGGAGATAGGGATGAGTAGCACTATAAATACAACCCTAGATTTGAGTTGTATTGAATAGAGAAACCCTAAAATTCATCAATATTCCTCCCACCCTCGGTATACGGCCGATTTCTTCATAAACCCTGAGTATTACGTGCTAAAACTTCAAGCAAAGGTATATACTGATGGAGAATAGGTAAAACATATAAATTTAAACTCTTAAGTTCATATGCAACATAAAGGATTTATGTTTTCTCTATTTGAATCTATAACTAAAACCCTATAGGCATTTCGATTTCTATTGATAGGATAATTAAGAAATTACTAACTTTTGTTGATCGTTTGGAAGCGAGCCCCACAAGCATCGTGCCTCTAATGGTTCACACCCAAAGCTAGCAACAAGAAAAACTAGAGAGAGTGAGAGAAACCCTTAAATTTTCGTGGCTTTTAGGGGTATTGGGGATCCCTATTTATAGCCTCAAGGGTTTAGTAGATAAGACTTACAGATAAGCCTTATTTGAATTCAAACTGGATAAACATTTTATCTTTAAATTCAAACCCTTATTTATCTAATATATATATATTTCGAAAATTATAAGGATAAATATCCTTAAATTTTCGTTCACCATATATATATATATATATATATATATATATATATATATATATATATATATATATATATATATATATATATATATATATACACTATAATTATCTATTGCTCAACTATTGAACAATTACAATTCAGCCCCTGCACTTTTAATTAATCCAATTAATCTCAAAATTAATTCCAATTAATTTCTGATTAATTATTAATCACATAATAAATCAATCTCTCTCTCTAAAAAGTTATTATGTCAAATTGCCAACTATGATGGCAACCCAAAAGGACTTTGCTACTATCAATCAAGTATATACCAATTATAGTCATGGCGTAGACACCTAATCCAAAAGTTGCTCGTGATGTCTCCGCTTCAAGACCATAAGATATTATCGTCTCAAAATTGCTCGTGATATATGTTAGTTCTATATGCCCAAGGATGATCATAAAATGATATTACTAATAATACATGATCCTATAGGGTCACACCAACAACAAGTTTGACACCAATTGATCATTTAGAACGTTAAATTTGATTTAACATCAAATGATACTAAACTTGCAATTTAATCTTGTAGGTTATTATTATTTGAGGTAAATAAAAATAACTACAAAATTAAAGGTTGATTAGTAATTCATATGTGATGAATTAATTAAGTAACAATTAAATTGTTTAAATTGTTAAACGATTTAATTGATTTATAAGTAAACCTTTTATTTAATTTAATTAGTAAATTAAATAATATATATATATATATATATATATATATATATATATATATATATATATTGTTATATATATATATATATATATATATATATATATATATATATATATATATATATATATATGTATATATATATAATTATACAATTAAGATTGTATATTTAGATGGTTTATTTATATATTTGATTATGGGTTAAATGTTATTCCATTAAAGAAATGAGAAGATGTATTATTTATAAGCTTATAATTATCTAAGTTTTATAAATAATAACAACCCACTAGCACTTCATTAGTCATCATATAACTAGCCATATTGGAATGAAAAGAATGCATTAAGAACTTAAAAGAAAAGGAAGATGCCTTGTGTCTTCTAGCTTTTGATTATAGAAATCAAATGGATCTTTCTTTTAAGCTAGTTGCATGTGCTTTTCTTTTCTCTTTGTGGGTTATATTGTGGACGGTTTTGAGGGAGTTTAAGTGATCATTCTTGCTTCAAAAATCAGCCAAAGAAACTCTCTAAAAGCTCTCTTGATAGTTAGCAAAAATTGGTTTTTGGTTTCACAAGAAAAGGAGTTCTAACTTGCAAGTTGTGGAACTAGCATTCAAGGGTGTTCAAGCTTGTGGTGGATCAACTATAGAGGGATTCTAATTTTATTCCTAGCTATCAAAATCATCCAAACCAAACCCAAGAACAAAGGTTATGATCTTGAACTTAATCTATGTTTGTTCTTCATCTTATCTCTACATGCATGTAGCATGATCCTCTTGAAAATGGAATTTGTGTTCATGATTTTATGCTTCCGTTGCAAACTCTTGTTTTTGAAACTAATTATATGAACCATGATTTCCAACAATTGGTATCAGAGCCATGACTATATTGCATGTTTAGATAATAAGTTTATTTGGATAAACTTGGTTTTTGGAAGCCATGAATGTTCATCTTCTTAAATGAAAGTTTCATGCATGGCTTCTTTGGCAACATGCATATATATAATCTATGATTTTATGTAACCAACTATATCTTATGTATGCATGCTTTTGGTTACATAAATTGTTGCCTTAGAAAAACAAAGTGTTGATTTTCTTATGATTTTATGTGATAAAATGGTGCATAAACAAGCCAAGGACCATATGATGCATGTTTTGTGTTTGTGTTCGATATGGTTGTAATCTATTCATTTATTCAAATGGTTTGTAATAATAATTAGTTATTTCCTTCTTAATATTCATTTTGTAAATATTATAATAGTTGTATTTTATTTATTTCACAAAATGTAACAAGAGAAGGAAGTAAAAGACCAAGAGAAGATTGCACCCAACAGCAGCACTTTCTGAAGTGTTGCTGTCCAGATTTCGAAAATTTTAGAAAGTGTTTTTAAAATTCATATCTTGGTTATTTGGTGATATACTTGTTGGTAACTTTAATATCTAGTATATACATTAAGTTTCAACAAGTATTAGCATCAATATAGCCAAGAAAGAATTGAAAAATGCAACAAAAAACCACATTTTTCTTCCTGCTGCCCCTGGATTTCGAAAATTTTCAAGGGGGCAAAGAAAAATCACAACTCATTACATGGTGTCAAGAAATGGTGGTTCAAGTATCATTTGATGTTATAAAAGGCTTGGCAAAATTGTAGCCAAATCGAAGATCATTTGGTTGAGTTTTTGTCACTCTTTTGTCCCTAGGTTTGGACTTGATATTTCATGTGTGGCTCACATGAAATATCAAACTAGTTGGCTTGTGTTTATGCACCCATGCATGCTTGTGATGTTTGAATGTTTTATTATGTTATGTTGTGGATGAAAATAAGATTTTGCATGCTAGACAACCTAGATAATTAAACATAATCATCAAGGAGTTTGTATTTTCAAAAGTTGACATTTAAAACATAAGATGTGATAAAATGGGTTTTATTAAAATGGGTTTTGTTTAAAACCTATTAAGTCAAGTTTTGAAAATGATTCAAACAAGATATAAAATGGAGATTTTATAAACTCTTACAAACTCCAACCCTAAGTAATAATGGTAATTATTTAGGATTATAAATTGGTTCTAATATATGTGATCAAACTCAAACTTAATATTGGATATTAATTGTAATCTTAACCACAAACAAAGAATCAATAAAATGGAGATTTTATGATTTAGGAACCAATTAACAAAATAAGATTTAAATGGTACCATGTTCATTGGATGCATGCAATCTACATGATACCATATGTTTTTCAAAAATTAGAATTGTAAAACATACAAATCCCTTATGAAATACGAATCTATGCCGTCCTTCTTAAAGACACTCATGTATCACTTGTATTTCCTTGCGGGATAAAGGATACCTAACCACTTGGAGTCTTCTTGTGATACAAGAAGTAGTTTTGCAATATTGATGGGATAAAGGACACCTAACCATTAATAGTTGTCAAAACTACACGTCCGTTTAAGTAGGATGATTCGTTTGGAAATCTCTTGTGATAAAGGTCACCTAAGCATTAGAAATCCAAGGCATAGATGGGATCAAACATGCCAAACTTATAAATGTTATAATGGGATCCCATAACTCTAGAAATTATATTTGGATATAATTGGTAAACCGTTACCTACCTTGTTGATTCGAATAGGCGGGATAAAGGAAACCTAACCACTTATTCGTGATGCAACTTGGATTCTAGACCTTAATTAATTAAAGTTTATGAAACAAGAAAGGGTATTAATTATTAAGGACTTAATATCATAATTTTCTAAATAGAACCTTGTTAAAATTTTGTAGATGGCACCAAACAACACACACTCGGCTCCTAACAAAACCTCACTACGGTCTCTCCTTGAAAGAGAAAAACTTAACCATACCAACTTCTTGGATTGGCACCGTAGTGTGAGAATTGTTCTCAAACAAGAAAAGAAAGAATATGTTCTCAATGAACCACTTCCAGAAGAGCCCCCTGCCATTCCTAAGCCCGCACACGATGCATGGCTTAAAAAGATGGATGATTCCATCGATGCATCATGCCTCATGTTGGCAACCATGATTCCCGACCTTCAGAAGGATTTGGAGAATCATTCAGCCTATGACATGATTCATCAACTAAAGGAAATGTTCCAACAACTTGCAAGAACGGAAAGGTTCGAAACTGTTCGGGCTTTCCATGCTTGCAAGATGGAGGATGGGCAGTCGGTAAGCTCTTATGTGCTCAAAATGAAGAGTCACATTGATCATTTGGCACGTCTTGGAGTTGTGATGCCCGAAGAGCTAGCAACGGATATGATCCTTAACTCCTTGACAAAGTCCTTTGATCCTTTTGTCATGAATTTTAACATGAATGGTTTAAACAAGACTATCCCGGAATTACATGGGATGCTAATTACCACGGAAAAGAATCTGCCTAAGAAAACCACTCAAGTTCTCATGATCAAGGAAGGTGGCACAAAGAGAACTAGACCAGAACACCCCACCAACTCCAAGGGCAAGGGGAAAGCAAAAGCTTTCAAAGGAAAGGGCAAGAAAGTTGTCCAATCATCCCGTCCACCCAAGAAGAAGGCAAAAGTTGCCAAAGAAGACGCGTGCTTCGAATGTGGCAAGGTTGGGCATTGGAAGAGAAATTGCCCTACCTATCTTGCGGAGTTGAAGAAGAAAAATGCCGGTGAAGGCACTTCAGGTATCTATGTGATAGACCTAGAACTTTATAATTTATCTCCTAACACATGGGTATTTGATACTGGTTGTGGAACTCACATATGTAATATGTTGCAGGGGTTCAAAAGGAGTAGGCAACTAAAGACAAATGAGGTAGTACTTCGGGTTGGAAACAATGCAAGGGTTGCGGTGGATTCAATTGGAAGTTTTAATTTATTACTACCTAATGGTTTGTGTGTGACATTGTTGAATGTTTACTATGTTCCTAGCTTGACTAGGAATATTATTTCGGTTGCTAAATTAAGACAATGTGGATTTGATCTTTCCTTTAATAATGATGATATTTGTGTTTACAAAAATAATGTATTCTATTTTGAGGCTAGGCCTTTAAATGGAATTTATGAAGTAAACCTTGATGAAAAGACTAACAATGGCTCTTTATACCACACTTTCACCAAGAAACCCAAATTTGATTTGAGTCAAACATATCTATGGCATTGTCGCCTTGGACATATAAACAAGAATCGCATATCCCAACTTCAAAAGAGTGGACTTTTGAAGGCAAATGAGAATGACTCATTTGATATATGTGAATCTTGTTTACATGGCAATATGACTAAAGCTCCTTTCTCTGGAACCAATGAGAGAGCAAAGGACTTGTTAGGAATCATACATACGGATGTATGTGGTCCTTTCAAGCCAATGACTAGATATGGTGAAAGATATTTCATCACCTTCACTGACGACTTTAGTCGTTTTGGATATGTTTATTTAATTAAACATAAGCATGAGGCGTTTGAAATGTTCAAAACGTTTCAAAGTGAAGTGGAAAATCAACTCAACAAAATAATTAAAGTTCTTCGTTCTGATAGAGGAGGTGAGTACTTAAGTACAAACTTTATGGATCATCTTAAGACTTGTGGAATTGTTTCACAACTTACTCCACCTGGAACACCACAACATAATGGTGTGTCTGAGAGGCGGAACCGAACACTATTGGATATGGTTCGATCCATGATGAGTAAAAGTACTCTACCTTTATCATTTTGGGGTTATGCTATACAAACAGTTGCTCGTCTCCTAAATAGGGCACCTACCAAGAAGGTAGATAAAACGCCTTATGAGATATGGCATGGAAGGGTTCCATCTTTATCCTATCTAAAAGTATGGGGTTGTGAAGCTTATGTTAGACAAGAAGCTTCAAACAAATTAGAACCCCGTTCAACTAAATGTATCTTTGTAGGGTATCCGAAAGATTGTCTTGGATACTATTTCTACAATCCCATCGAGAATAAGATATTTATTTCTCGAAAAGCTGAATTCCTAGAAAACAAGTTTCTGACGGAAGAGGCTAGTGGGAGGTTTGTGGAACTTGAGGAACTTCAGGAACCACAACCTGATACACAAGAAGTTGAATCTAGCATTCAACAAGAAATTGTTGAACCTGAACAAACGGTTGATCAGGAACAAATTGTAACACAAGGTGTTCGCAAATCTGGTAGGGTTCGAATTGAACCAGAAAGGTATGGTTACCTTTTGATGGAAGAGGAATGTTATACGATAGATTCTGATGAACCCGTCAACTATCAGAGTGCAATATCAGATCCTGAATCTGATAAATGGCTTGAGGCCATGAACACTGAGATGCAATCCATGCACGATAATCAAGTTTGGAACTTGGTTAATCTTCCCACCAATTGTAAGACTGTTGGGAACAAATGGGTTTTCAAGAAGAAAATCGACGTGGATGGAAATGTTCACACTTTTAAGGCTAGACTTGTCGCTAAAGGATACTCACAGACTCATGGTATTGACTATGATGAGACCTTTTCTCCAGTGGCAATGATCAAGTCGATTAGGATACTTTTTGCCATAGCCGCATACTATGATTATGAGATATGGCAAATGGATGTCAAGACCGCTTTCCTTAATGGATACTTATTGGAAGATGTC
The DNA here is from genome assembly GCA_023525715.1 of Cichorium intybus. Classification (NCBI taxonomy): domain Eukaryota; kingdom Viridiplantae; phylum Streptophyta; class Magnoliopsida; order Asterales; family Asteraceae; genus Cichorium; species Cichorium intybus. The sequence continues at coordinate 15,869,471 of CM042016.1, read as the reverse complement.
TATATGGAACAACCTGAAGGTTTTGTCGATCCCAAGCATCCAAACAAAGTGTGCAAGCTTAAAAGATCTATCTATGGATTAAAGCAAGCGTCTCGAACATGGAACATCCGTTTTGATGAAAAGATTACGAGTTTTGGATTCATCAAAAATGAGGATGACTCCTGTGTTTACAAGAAAGCTAGTGGGAGCATTGTCATAATCCTAGTATTGTATGTAGATGACATACTTTTATTTGGAAATGACATCCCAACTTTAAAAGGTGTCAAAGCGTTCCTTGAGAGTTGTTTCTCAATGAAGGATCTAGGGGAAGCTGCTTATGTATTAGGCATAAAGATCTATAGAGATAGATCTAAGAGACTTATTGGTCTTAGCCAAAGTGTATATATTGATAAAATCTTGAAAAGGTTCAAGATGCAAGACTCCAAAAGAGGATTCTTGCCAATGCCTCATGGCACCATCCTAAGCAAGTCTCAGTGCCCAAACTCTAGGACTGAACTTGAAAGGATGAAACATGTCCCATATGCTTCGGCAATTGGGTCCATCATGTATGCCATGTTATGCACTAGGCCCGACGTCTCATGTGCCTTAAGTATGACTAGTAGGTATCAACAGAACCCAGGCGAAGCCCACTGTACTGCTGTAAAGAACATTCTTAAGTACTTGAGAAGAACTAAAGATATGTTCTTAGTTTACGGCGGTTTGGAAGAAAGCTTAAAGGTAAAGGGTTACACTGACGCAAGCTTCCAAACAGATAGGGATGATTCGAAATCTCAATCTGGGTATGTCTTTATTTTAAATGGAGGAGCCGTGTCTTGGAAGAGTTCCAAACAAGAAGTGATTGCACAATCCACTACAGAATCAGAATATGTTGCTGCTTCAGAAGCTGCTCAAGAAGCTGTCTGGATGAGAAAGTTCATAGAAGATCTAGGGGTTGTTCATTCCATTCGGGACCCTATAGAAATCTTCTGTGACAATCTAGGTGCTATTTCTCAAGCAAAGGAACCTAGATTGCATCAAAAAACCAAACACATTCACCGAAGGTATAACTACATTAGACATGAAGTTAAGAATGGTGAAATAAGTATTCACAAGGTTCATACAGATCAAAATTTGGCAGACCCATTCACGAAACCTTTACCCCAAACTAAGCATGAAAGTCATGCTAAGGGTATAGGACTCCGTTTTTCTAATGAATGGATTTGATTTGTGTTTAATGTTTTATGAATATGAACTTATGTAAACGACAAGAATTATGTAATATATGTGACGTGATGTTTCATTCATAATTATTGTGTTTTATTAGCATGTTTAATCCTTGAATAATTTAGTTATTCTAAACGTCCATAGTCGATCATAGTTGTGGGAGCAATTATGAAGTAAGACTAATATGAATTGGATTGGTTGACTTTTATGGGTAAAAGTAGCAAAAGGTTGCAACCAAATTCATAGGTACTTGTCACTGAACAAGTATTGGACTTGACCCGCTTCAAGATCACTCCATGGATCATTATCATAAGTGATTCTTGAATAAAGGTATTATCATTGTATCCTTTGACCTGAGATACATATTTGGGACTCAAGTGTAGAGTGTACTATGCTTTGATATGGTTCACTGTTGTTCTTGAAATACAGACAACCATAAAGGCCATACTCATGCATAGTATTAACTATATGAGGGGCGTATGTAGTCAAGACGGGATTTGTTCCTCTTATGTGTTGAGAGTTAGACATCTAAGGCGCCTGTTTGAAAGTTGAACATAAAATGAGAATGATTAAGATCCATGTCTCATGTTCAACAAGATGTCTGTGACAAAGGGATAATTGATAGATAACATTATACATCAATTAGAGCCTCGTGTTTTCTGAAGAATTGAATGTTGTTGAATGGCACAATGTCATGTGTTATTGGGGACAGTGAAATGTTGCTAGACGTTTACCACTATCGATATCATTCTATGATGCAACCTTGTGCAAGTGGGAGATTGTTAGTTCTATATGCCCAAGGATGATCATAAAATGATATTACTAATAATACATGATCCTATAGGGTCACACCAACAACAAGTTTGACACCAATTGATCATTTAGAACGTTAAATTTGATTTAACATCAAATGATACTAAACTTGCAATTTAATCTTGTAGGTTATTATTATTTGAGGTAAATAAAAATAACTACAAAATTAAAGGTTGATTAGTAATTCATATGTGATGAATTAATTAAGTAACAATTAAATTGTTTAAATTGTTAAACGATTTAATTGATTTATAAGTAAACCTTTTATTTAATTTAATTAGTAAATTAAATAATATATATATATATATTGTTATATATATATATATATATATATATATATATATATATGTATATATATATATATATAATTATACAATTAAGATTGTATATTTAGATGGTTTATTTATATATTTGATTATGGGTTAAATGTTATTCCATTAAAGAAATGAGAAGATGTATTATTTATAAGCTTATAATTATCTAAGTTTTATAAATAATAACAACCCACTAGCACTTCATTAGTCATCATATAACTAGCCATATTGGAATGAAAAGAATGCATTAAGAACTTAAAAGAAAAGGAAGATGCCTTGTGTCTTCTAGCTTTTGATTATAGAAATCAAATGGATCTTTCTTTTAAGCTAGTTGCATGTGCTTTTCTTTTCTCTTTGTGGGTTATATTGTGGACGGTTTTGAGGGAGTTTAAGTGATCATTCTTGCTTCAAAAATCAGCCAAAGAAACTCTCTAAAAGCTCTCTTGATAGTTAGCAAAAATTGGTTTTTGGTTTCACAAGAAAAGGAGTTCTAACTTGCAAGTTGTGGAACTAGCATTCAAGGGTGTTCAAGCTTGTGGTGGATCAACTATAGAGGGATTCTAATTTGATTCCTAGCTATCAAAATCATCCAAACCAAACCCAAGAACAAAGGTTATGATCTTGAACTTAATCTATGTTTGTTCTTCATCTTATCTCTACATGCATGTAGCATGATCCTCTTGAAAATGGAATTTGTGTTCATGATTTTATGCTTCCGTTGCAAACTCTTGTTTTTGAAACTAATTATATGAACCATGATTTCCAACAATATAATCCATGAAACAATTCTCTGAGCGTGGGTTTATCCAATACTCAAATCTCTATTTTCTAAGTACTCATGTATGTTGCAGCAATGTCGTTGCTATGTCTAACTCCTTAGACAGTCTACAATCCAATTCATGACAGTCTTGATTCACTACTTACTTCCTAAAGTATGAACGACTGTGGGTATTTGAATAATCACATTATTCGGGAAGTAAAACATGCAAAAGCGAAACATAAAAATCTGACTGGCAGCTACTCCTGCTTATTACCAAGTCTCCACGAGAAAACTCTTCCCTCTCTAAGGTTAGAGTTCTTTGCTCTTTATTTGCCTGGTTTTCTGGTTGTCCCTGGGTAAAAGCCATTACAGGGATTCACATTTTGGATCCTGATCATCCCTGCAATCGTGGCTCTGACTAGATCACAAAGAAGAAGACTTCTTGAGGTACATTCTTTTTGCTATGATCTGCTATGAACTGTGTTCGTGGAATTTATGTTGTTTGATCTTATATGTCTTCCGCTGCATGTGTTATGTGTTTATGTGATCAAATCCCAATAGTATCCTTCATTTCCTTTTTTTCTCTTCTACTACTTTAAACCCAAGTTTAAAACCCTATCAAACTCCTAAAGAAATAACAAAAAACCATGTGTCATTTTTCAGCATTCTTCAACCAATAAAAAAACATAAATTTTGTATTTCATGTATTCAATTCAATAACTTACCTCAACGCTTCCAATTTCATACTATGTTGAATAGGGATCCAAATTCTCAATGTGTATATAATTTATATATTTAATTAATACAAAATGAAGTTGAAATTTATTAAAAAAGAAACAATAAGAAGCGACGTTTGTGAAATTGAATGTCATTTCATAGGTGCAATCCAATCTCTTAGGGTGCGAATAAAATTTCCTAGTTTTTTCATATTAAGGGGGTGTTTGGTTTGCTTATTTGAAGTTTTCTATTGACTTATTATGATATGGTAATAAGGTGTTTTAAGTGTTTGGATACAAAGATTTTATGAACATTTATTGACTTAAATATGAAGTTTTTGATAAGTTGATTACTCATTATACATATGAGCACTGTTTGTCAAACACTAATAAGTAACTTATTATCTTATTATGTTTTGATACCGGATATACTAAAAAAATTATTTTTACATCAGATGAGTTAATAAGCACTGGACTATAAAATATAAATTGTTTTAAATATTTTTTTTTCTAGAAAAGTTTAAGGAGATTTATAATTTTGCATTTGGCTGGGCAAAGGAGAAGGTATATATACATATAAATAGATATAGGGGTTGTTTCTTTTTCTTTTTCTTTTTTTCTCTTTAAGTCCTTTATGGATAATGATATGAAGTGTTGTGTAAGTGCTTAATCCATTAAGCTCATTAAGTAAAAAAGAATGCACTTATGAATGTAAAGTTGACCATGATTCCAGGGTCAAAATTCAGTGGCATTGGATACAGCAATAGGAATGTGGCAATTGTTGTTTGAAGAAAAAGAGTGGTCATTGGCTGATCATTGGTGCCAATTTTCACAAGTAATCTATAATATTATTATTTTTTCTTTATACGCGAATTAAATGGTTATAAATTATAAATTTGATTGTTTACATTTTTCAGGCACGCCATAATAAGGCTATTTCTCGTGACACTTGGTCTCAACTACTTGAATTTGCAATAGTAAGAAAAAAATATTGTTTTTTCTTTAATAAGTTTTTATTACTGAAATATTAATTTAATTTATGCACAGAGTGTGGACCCTACACTAGCGAATTATGATGCTGAAGGTGCTTGGCCATATCTAATTGATGAATTTGTAGAGTATTTAATAGAGAATGTCATAATTGTGAAGTGAAGCACAGGCACGTATTTGTTAATTTATGATTTAAGAAGGGAAAACATATGTATAAAACAGATGGATAACCAATATCGAGCAAAGACCGTCTAACCCACTTACCAAGTTCTGTTCCGACCCGTGCGAAGCACGGGCTCAAACTAGTTGGTATGAATCTCATTCATAAAATTTGATAATCTATTATATTTATATAATTCTAGGTCTGTCTGATGAATAGAGCTTTCATTCAATACTCTTGATACTTTCCATACATGGAAAGAAATTGATAAATTGCATCCAGGAAAGCCGATTACTTTAGATTTGTTAAACTAGAACGTAGCAGCTAAAAGACATTATGCTGGCTCCAAGGATAAGTAGTGTTGAGAAAAATAAAAGTAGATAATCTTGTCATTCCTATCATATTAAAAGATCAAAATTTGTAAAACATATCATTTAATATTATAATTTACACACTTAATAAGTTAGGCTCTTTTAACATAATTGTAATGTTAATAGAGTTGGTTTTTAGCAATGAATGCCTTTTTAAAACTTTCGAGATACTATTAGATGTCCTAAATGATTAAATTACCATAAAAGATTTCTAAAACTTCTTAAAGAAACCTCTGTGGGTCGTACTTTAAGATGGCCCTTCTCCATTTACTAGTGTGTGTGTGTGTCTTTAATATTATATATATAATATATATATATATATATATATATATATATATATATATATATATATATATATATATATATATATATATATATATATATATATATATATAGGCCAGGATCAAATATATCCTGACAAGTATTTTGTAACCTTGAAACTCGATATGGATCACTCATTTAAAACATATTCTTTTAAGAATGACTTATTTGTTCATTTAGAATATTGTTGTTTTATGTAAAATATTTTCATTCTTTCCAGAATTGTTACAATTTTTGTAGATTATTATTGTTGTGATGTAATTTTTCCAGTAATTTTGTCATAATTGAAACAATTCATTACATTCTTGATGTTTTGATGTACAAAATTTAGTTCATTCTTTTAAGAATGAAAATTTTTCATTTTTTTCATTCTTACGAGAATGAAAATCGGATGGCCAGGATTTGGTTAGAATGTAACACAATAATTGTCATTCTTATTATAACCTAGCCCTATATATATATATATATATATATATATATATATATATATATATATATATATATATATATATATATATATATATATATATATATATATATATATATATATATATATATATATATATATATATATATATATATATGGTCAGGATCAAATATATACTGACAAGTATTGTGTAACCTTGAAACTCAATATGAACCACTCATTTAAAACACATTCTTTTAAGAATGACTTATCTGTTCATTTAGAATACTGTTGTTTTATGTAAAATATTTTCATTATTTCCTGAATTGTTACAATTTTTGTAGATTGTTATTGTTGTGATGTAAATTTTCCAGTAATTTTGTCTTAATTGAAACAATTTATTACATTCTTGTTGTTTTGATGTACAAAATTTAGTTCATTCTTTTAAGAATAAAAAATTTTCAGTTTTTTCATTCTTACGATAATGAAATCTGATGGCCAGGATTTGGTTACAAGGTAACAGAATAATTGTCATTCTTATTATAACCTAGCCATATATATATATATATATATATATATATATATATATATATATATATATATATATATATATATATATATATATATATATATATATATATATATATATATATATATATATATATATATATATATATATATATATATATATATATATATATATATATATAT